>CANTUS010000006.1:8545000-9745000 GCA_947683365.1 Euphorbia pulcherrima | reverse complement strand
GGAGTGTTTTCATCAACTTGACCTCTGCTGATCAAAACCGAGTTGACAGCCGCTGTTGGGTTATTTCCTGACTCAAATCGAAGACTATTTCAGAATATCAGTCTCACTCAATTTCCTCTTTAGTAAATTCCAGATTTACATAGGCTTTATTCCTGAATTATCTCATGCCTATTTTGTCTCTTTGGATTGTTTAGGATTTTATCAACTTTTATTTTAGTTATTGATTTCTTTTAGGGATCTCTTTCCTTGTTTAGATAGAGTTTGTTTCTAGTTTAAATAGGCTGATTATTTTCCAGCAGAAAAAAATGACATTTGGCTGGGTATTTTCCTGGTTTTAATGTGTTCTTCAATATACTGTGGTGCTTAATTTTGAATAGAAAAATCAACTTGTTTGTTTTGCATTATGAGTAACTAAGTTCTTCTTTCTTTCGATTAAGGAGTTTACTTGAAGCTATTATCAACTATGAGGCTCGCTCTCAACTTTGTCTTGAATTTCAGTTTTTAAATCCAAACCGATAATATCATCTATTGTTTTCCTTTTGATTTTATCAATCCGGCCACTTGTTGATTTTCGAAAGGTTGAGCATATTGTTACTTCTATTGTGTTTATGCTATTATGATATAATAGAAAACTGTAACGAACGAAATCTTCTAAAAGTTTCGTGGTTAGATTCGAATTAATAAATCTCTTTGTGCTATCATAAAGTTTTGAATTAAAGTTGGTTCTTGTGCTTAAAGCCTTTTTGGAATTAAAACTTGCTAGCTATCTACAAGTGCATTCTAAAATTGAGAGTATTGAATTAGCTATCTAATATCATTCTCAAGTCTGAAAAGATCTTCAATTATGCTATTTCATGATTAAGCCAACCGACTGAAAATTCAAGAAGCCTATGTTTTATGCCTGTGACCGATTGATTTTATGCTAAAAGTATTCTTAGTCGAAAGAGTCTCAAATCATATTTTTACTTCCTCTAAGTTTGCAAGTTTTATATTTTCACCAATCAACTTCTCAACCCCCTCCCTCCCCATTTATTTATTTTATCGCATTCTCTTGGTTGTCATATTAATTTAAAGTTGATTTACTTGTTCCCTGTGGCGACGATCCTACTTACCACTTCTGCAAATCTTGTTTGTTTTAGTGTAAACGGGTTTATTATTATTTTTGGCGATTTCGATGCTCTTCAAATTTTGGCGCTGTTGCTGGGGAATTGAGTACTAATTAATTTTGTTTTGTTTGATGACTAGGACTGATCGAGGAAGTGAAAAATTCTTCGATCCTGAAATAGAAAAGACCGCTAGACACTTAAGAAAAATCACGGAGCGGAGTAAAGGGGCTGCAAATTCATCCAACAAAGAACTAAAAGAAGAGCTGAATTTTGATCTTGACCAGCTATTTTTTGGCGAGGTGAACAACCCCAAATCTAAACCTTCAGAGCAATTTAAAGTGGAGATCAGGATGGCGGACAACTGCACACTCCGCAAGCTAGCCATTCAAAGGCCGAATACACCCAATTTTTGCATCAATTTTCCTAAAGCTCCAACTGACTTCGAGCTCAAATCGGGTCTAATCCATCACTTGCCAAGGTTCCATGGAATGGAAAAGGAGGATCCCAATAAGCACTTAAAGGCTTTTTACAGCGTTTGTGCCGGATTGAAGCCTCTGGGAGTTTCTCTAGATCAAATTTCACTACATTGTTTTCCTTTTTCTTTAGAGGATTCTGCTAAAGAATGGTTATATAATGTCCCTGCAGGTACTATCACTTCGTGGCCTACCCTTGAATCTGCGTTCTTGGAGAAATACTTTCCGGCTAATAGGGCAATCACAATAAGGGCGGAAATCACATCTATTAGGCAAAAGGAGACTGAAACTCTTAATGAGTACTGGGAGAGATTTCAAAAGCTCGTGGAGGCATGCCCAAATCATGACATTTCAGAGAAAGGGCTAGTCGAGTACTTCTACTACAGATTGCTTCCTTTGGAAAGAAAATTCGTTGATGCGGCTTACAATGGGACTCTAATTTACAAGACGCTTGCCGGTGCTAAAAAAACTCATCTCTTCAATGGCTGCAAGTTCACAACACTTCGGTGACCTACGCCACACTTTACCGAGAAAAGTCAATGAGGTAAACACTTCGTCCATTGAAACTAAATTGGCTGAACTCACTTCTTTAGTTAAGTCTATGCAGGTAGGAAATTCGAATCGAGTAGCCGTATGTGAGATTTGCTCGATTGTTGGTCACACAATAAACAGTTGCCCCACTTTCTGTGGTGATGAGCATGTAAACGCCATTGGTAGATTCAATGGGCAGCAAAGGAGATATGACCCTCATTCCAACACTTATAATCCGGGGTGGCTAGATCACCTAAATTTTAGCTATAACAAAGGAGCCAAGTTTCTCCATAAAATGCCCATTTGTGGTAGCAAAATCTTCAAACTCAGCCCAATAAACCAGCAATGCCGCTCGAGGAGATGGTGATAATGATGGCAGCTAGTACACTCCAACACTAATAAAAGATGGATGCAAGCATTCGTAACTTGGAGAGCCAAATGAGCCAAATTGCCACTAGCTTGAGTAAGTTGGAAAATCAAGGTAAGCTTCCCTCTCAAACTGAAGTTAATCCGAGGCAAAATGCTTGTACTATAACTCTTCGTAATGGAAAAGAACTCGTCCATGAAAAATCTGAATCTGTCACTGCTAACCTGGAGTCTAGGATAGGCAGAAGTAATGAACCTAATTTAAATTCAACTGGAAATTCAGAGAATGAGATAAGTATTGATGATAACAAGGAATTGGGAACAAAATTAATTGAACCTTTAGTTCGCCCACCCCATTTTCCGGAAAGGTTATCAAAGATTAAAAAGGAAAAGGAGGATGGTGAACTAATGAAAATTTTTCGAAATTTAGAAATCAATATCCCATTCCTTGATACCATTAAACAAGTCCTAAAGTATGCTAAGTTCCTCAAAGAGTTATGTTCTAACAAAAAGAAGTTGAATGGAAATGAAAGAATACAAATTAGGGAGAATATTTCGGCCGTTCTTCAAAAGAGGATACCTAGAAAATGCAAGGACCAAGGTATGTTTTCTATCCCTTGTAAAATTGGCAAGTAACTGTGAAAAATGCTATGTGTGACTTGGGTGCTTCTATAAATATAATGCCATTATCCATATTTCGAGCTTTGCATGCTAACCCATTGAGTTAAACTGGCGTTGTGCTTCAATTGGCTGATTTGTCCTTAGTATATCCCGAGGGAGTGTTAGAAGATATCCTTGTCCAAGTCAATCAATTAGCGTTTCCCGCTGATTTCTATGTGTTAGATATGGGTGATGACGTTTTTTCTAATTCTCATAATTCATTGTTAGGAAGGCCATTTCTAGTTACGGCTAGTACAAAAATTGATGTTCGCACAGGCATGCTTTCCATGGAATTCGATGATGAGATTGTCAAATTTAATATGTATGATGCCATGAAATTTCCATGTGATATAGCCCCTCTTTGTGTTGTTGATGTGGTGAAAAAATTGCCTTTATATGATGATGAGTTGCAAGTAGTTTTAAGTTCAGGTTTTAATGAGTTAGGGGCTGATTCTGATTTTATGTTAAATGAAAATATGAAAGAGATTATTCGTGAGCTTAATGCCTTGAGATCATTTTATACAACACCCCCTAACATGAAATGATTGCCTTCTAACTCCAAGCTTTCACCCTCTCTTATACCGGCCCCAAGTTTAGAACTTAAAGATCTGCCCGAGCACTTGAAATACATCTATTTAGGAGAGGATATAACGCTGCTAGTGATAATTTCTAGCAAACTTAGTGTAAAAGAAGAGGGCGATTTGATTCGGGTGTTGAAGGAGCACAAGCAAGCGATCGGATGGATGATAGCTGACATTAAGGGATTGAGCCCATCGACGTGTATACATCGTATCTTGTTGGAGGAAGGATCAAAGCCCAAACGAGATGCATGTCGCTTGAACCCGCCTATGATGGAGGTTGTCAAGAAAGAGGTCCATTGCAGAGACCAAAAGGCATCCGTCTGTAAGCAAAGGTGCTAAAGGACATGTAAATGTTGTCTTTTCTTGGTATTTTGGTGCTACCGCAATCTGGTAGAATCCTGACATTCCATCAAGACAGCAAAAATGAGATTTCTTGCTAGTCTCTCCTGCATTTGATCAATGAATGTCAGTGGAAAATGGTCTTTCTTGGTTGAGGCATTGAGCTTGCGATAGTTGATACAAACTCTCTATCCATTCTGTATCCTCATCGAGACCTATTCTCCTGCTTCGTTCGTTATCATCGTGATCCTTGTCTTCTTTGGAACAACTTATACCGGGCTAACCCACTCACGGTTAAATATAGGGTAAATGAGGTTAGCCTCCATGAGCTTGATCACTTTCTTCTTCACAACTTCCATCATAGGAGGATTGAGTCACCTTTGAGGTTGGTGAAAGGTCTTGGAATTCTCCTCTAACTTGATTTATGCATGCAAGTGGAAGGACTAATCCCTTTGATGTCGGCTATAGTCCATCTAATTGCCTCCTTATGTTGCTGGAGTAAGGAGATCATTTGTTTCTCTTTATCGGGACTTAATTTACTCGAAATAATCACCGGGAGTGTATCGTTGTCCCCAAGAAAGCATATTTGAGGTGACTTGGCAGACTCTTGAGTTCAAGTTTCGGTGGTTGGATGATGGAAGGGGTGAGTTTCTTAAAAGGCGGCAGAGTGAGCTTCGGTCCAGGTCTCGATATGGATTGAGTTAAATCGAGATCATGAATAGCTTCTTTCACATTTTCATCTAAGTTAGTATCATCGAGACTCTCAGTGTCAAGTGCTTCATTCAATGTGACCAAATACTTGTCTGAGAGATTGGGCTCAAAAATTTGTTGGATGATGGGATCATGGCTATCAATACTGCATAAGCTTGAATCTTCTTCTGGGGTCTTCATAGCATCATAAACATTGAAAGTGGCTACTTCCCCATTGAACTCCATAGTGAGAGAACCATTGTGCATGTCAATTTTGGTCTTGGTGGTACTCCAAAATGGTCTCGCTAATAGCAAATCTGAGTTCCCCTTTCTATCTGCATCGCATATATCAAGAACATTAAAGCCAGCAGGAAAAACAAAATCATTTACCTTGACTAATACGTCCTTCAAGATTTCCTTAGGGTAAACAATAGGGTGATCCACAAGTTGCAAGACAGTCCTGGACTCCTTGAGAGGCATGTTGCGATTGGCTCATATCTGCTGGTAGAAAGAGGAAGGCATGACATTTATAGATGCACCGAGATCACACATAGCCTTTTGAATTCCAATCTGACCTATGGTGCAATTGATCGTGAACATTCCCTGGTCTTTAACCTTAGGGGGTAATTTGCATTGGATCATGACAGATATGTTTTCCCCCATTTCGACCTTATCTAGGTCATGCTGTTTCTTCCTATTGGTAAATAACTCCTTGAGGAATTTCACATATTTGGGTATCTATCTAATTACATTGAGTAATGGGATGTTAATCTTGACCTTCCCCAAGGTCTCGTAGATCTCTTTTTCTCCCTTCAGGTTTGTAGACTTTTCTAGTCTTTCTGGAAAAGGAGGTCTAATCTCGGTAGAGATCACTGGTTCCTCTGGGTCATCAGGAATCACAATGACCTCATCCTCTATTTTTGCTCTCAGTGGTTCTAATTGAGTCTCTTTCTTTCCCCTTAGCGAGATTGTGCTGACATTCTCTCTTAGATTATCCTCTATTTAGGACGGAAGTCTTCCCATATTCTCGATCTTAGAGAGAGTGCTAGCTATTTGTGCCATCTGTTTTTCCAGGTTTGAGAAGTTACCTTGTAGTCCTTGTATTCGATTATCTACTAGCTCAAACTGCTTATTGGAACCCTCAACGAGAGTAATAAAAAGCTTATAAGGGTTATATTGTGGCTGCTAGGGTAGGTTAGGCTGGACTTATTGATGAGGTCTTAGTATGATTGCATTCTACTGATTTCTCACCACGAGTTGGTTCTGTGGTCCATGTGGTTTTTGGCGGTCGTTATTTCCCCAAGTGAGTGCTAGACGATATCGCCATCCAAATTGATTCCTCTGTGGTGGTGAGATATATGGCTACTTGTTCCCCTGATTAACATAGTTACTATAGTTATCGTAGTTTCCATAATTACTATAATTGCTATAGTTGCCATAGTTCCCCATAGGGTGGACTTGGTCAGACACAAGGTCTCCTATGCGAGGACATTCATTAATAGCATGAGTAGTCTTTTTGCACAGTTTGCACTCCTTCACGACCTTGGTCTGGATAGCTATCTTATACACAATTTTAGCTAGTCTTCCTATTTTGTCATTGAGATCATAAGAGTTAACCTCATTGACAGGTCTCAATGAAGATTTTCCCTCACGACCGCCAAATTGTTGATGCATTTCTACCATAGTCTTGATGATTTCCCAAGCTTGAGTTGGGGTCTTATTGATAAGGGCACCCCCACTAGCGGCGTCTAACATGGATCGCATAGAGAATGGGAGTCCTTCGTAGAACGTCTAGACTAAGGCTTGATTAGTGAATCTATGAGGGGGCAGGCTACCAATAGGTGATGGAATCTTTCATAATACTCATGGAGACTCTTTGTGTCTTTCATCGCAGCTGAACAGATCTGTCTTTTCAAAGTGGTAACTCTCGATTCTGGAAAGTATCTTTCAAGAAAGACTCTCAACATCTGTTCCCATGACATTATCGATCCTGGTTATAAGTGACAAAACCAGTCATTGGTCGAGTCCTCTAGAGAGAAAGCAAAGGACTTCAATTTTACAAAGTTTAGATTGACCTTGGGTGGCTTCATGGAACACACCGTCAAGTAGAAGTTTTGCAAGTGTTTGTAAGGGTCATCAGTGGCCCTTCCGGCGAACTTGGGTAAGCTATGGACATACCCAGATCTCATCTTAAAATTGTTATCTTTAGTTTCATTCGGATATGTGATGCAGAAAGGTTGTTGGTTCATCAGGACCCGTGTAAGGTGTTGGATTGACTGCTCTTCGTTAGGCATGCTCACGATAGTTGTTTCAGGTTCTGATTCTGAGTTAGTTAAATAGTTAGACAGTCCTTCTATAGTGATTTGATTATCGTTGGGTCTATTTAAAGTCTCTGCCTGATGTTTTGAATCTCTAAGCTCTCGGACTTGCTTAGCACAAGTTCTGTTGGATCTTTCAATTTCTGGATCATAGAGGAATTCACTGCCACAACCTGTGGCTCTGGTCATCCACGTTGAATAACTAGTCAAAAGGAATTGTTCCTCGGCAACGATGCTAAAATTTGATGGGCGTTAGACACCAAAAATAAATCCCTGCGCAAAGCAAAGTTGTAGTTAGCAGTGAGCAGGAGTCGAATTCACAAGGAATGATATTTGACAATGTTATTCTAAGAAAATGACACACATCATGACCTAGAAGTACTCTCGATCGAAATTTGTGGATTAAAACTAAATAAAGCAGGTAATGAAACAATAGGAAATGATGGTTCAACCAATAAATGACAAGACAGAATATCATGGTGATCATGAGATAAGAAATTAATTACAACGAGGCCTAGATTTAGTTATACTAATGCTCATACACCGTATAGTACTAGCAACTTTTCCTTACTATGCATGGAGACCGGACTTTATGACACGACGTCACTCTTACTCACTGTATCTCTCAACTTCGCGCCGAGAGCTCGCCAGTAAATATCAATAGAAATAAGAAAAGCCTAAATCCTTACCGACAAGTAGTGAAGCACTCCCAACAGGCGTAAGATTACCACTCTATAATCTCGATGGAGACTGTTATCACTATACCCCTTTTCAGGCACAATTATAGATGCAAGAAATGAGATTGACAATGATCACAAAGACTTACAAAATGGGTGATCAATCCAAGTAGCGAGACCAAGTGATGTTCTTACCATGAAACCCTTAAAGTACCGAGAGTGGCAAATAGGTGGCTTTGCAGATTTTTGTATTCAGTTGCGGTCCTCACGCCATTTAAACTCAGTCTTGACCATTAATTGGTCAAGCCATAAGTAAATTAGCTAGATATGGTTGAATCTAAATGCAAGAAATTATAAAGAGACTGAAAGTAAATCGTGCTAGAATCATAAAGACTAAAATCGGAATAAAGCAATATGATCAAAATAAACTTGCGATTCAAATTTAAACGAATTCAAAACCTAAACTGTATTTCAAAAGTATTTAAAAATAAGAACACAAAAACTAAAAACTAAGCTAGAAGGACTGAATTATAAATGATAAGTGCTGAATTCTCCAATGATAGATGTTCCTAAATGATGTGTCGCCTCGGTATTTATATTGAATGTCTCCCCTTATGCTTCCCATGTAGTGATTGAATAGGACTCGTGGCATTTATCTCCTTGGATTTATTCCCTTTTAGCCTTGGTCTTCCAATGGTAGTAAGATCTCTTCTATAATGGAATAAGGAAAGGAGACTAAACTTCCATAAATCGGACTTCTCCCGAATAGGACTTGCCCGAAATAGGTGGTCTTCCAGTTTTGGACTTTCTATGCTTTGGTATTGATGTCGTCTTGGTCGTTCTGAAATGTTCTGGAATATCACTCCCACTATCTGCTTCAGGTATCGGTGAAAGGCTCTTTTCTTCCGAATATTGCATGTTTTCTCCAAATTGCCTTAGAAACCAGAAAAGAGAGAAAAGGAAGTAATAGAGGCCATAAAGACTAAAAATATGGTCTCAATGATATGAAAATATGCACAAATATATGTTGGAAATACAACCAATCAGAGATGTTTTTATTTTTCTTTTCTTTCCTTTCTTTGTTGTTTTTTTTCTTTTCATTTTAATAAATTGAGCTAGTATTAACCTAGCTCAGCCTTTACTTAAAAATTAATGCGAAGACTAATTAAGTATATTAAATTGAGCAACACTTAAAAGTATATATAACATATAATTGAACAATTAACAAAGCCCATATATACAAATGATGAAGAGGATTCAATTAAAAAATATGAACATGAAAGAGGCAAGCAATAGGTAAAGAATTAGGGTTTTTCCATGGTTGGCAAAAGACAAAGGCAGGGAAATAAAAAATGAAACAAATGTTAGTTTAAAGGAATCAAATCTGAATTAATTACATAAAATTGATGATATTGTTTTTAATATATTTCAAATGTCTTACCATTCCAACTCACCAAATTAAAACTTATTTAAAAGCTTTGTTTTGTCCTTCATAAAAAAAACTTTGTTTTATTTTTTGACATCACCCAAATGCTTTAACTATTTTGGCGACAAAAACTTATCTGTCAGCAAAATTTTATAGCAACTACAACAAAAATAACAACTAAACCAAATTAGGCCTTATTAGTACCACCTTCTTGCACTTTTATTTGGTATAAATTACAAAATATAAATCTTGTTTGGGATGCGTTCACACAGTTAAGGGTGTATTTAGTGAGAGACGAATGTAAATCTCTTGCGTTGCGAATCCATTTTTTTATTTGAATAGAGGCGTGGCCTCTTTTCACATGGCTTGGCTAAAGCACTATAAAGACTTCGTTTTTTCGTATGGTTTCTATACGTTGATCAGTTCTTGGCATATCTTGCAGCTTTAATTCTTAAGTTGAGTATACATATAATGGAAATGGAATCAGCAAAATGGCTTGCCCAACAGGTAAATTAATGAATACATACTCCATTAATCCAATATTTAATGTATAATTAATTCAACATTTCTTCTTAATTAACTAAATATCTAATTTTGATTGAAATTGTTGATTTACAGGATTTGGATGAGTACAATTTCATCCATGAATACCTTCAACAATCATTGTCGTCTGAGAGCTACTGTTCCATTGAAACAACTCAAACCCAATCAGAAAGGCCAAATAAACTTCACAAGACAAATAGCTGGAGTTCAACTATCACAGTCGATCATCAATCCCCGAAAATCTCTTCCCCTCCTACCTCGAAGATTCTGTCTTTCGAGGCCATTTGAACTCCTAAAGAAGCGATTTCCGAGCAGTTATCTATGAATTTCGATTTTATATTTGAGCCGATAGTTGTGGCTGTTTCTACTAATAGAGATATTAATTTCCAACCAGTGGATCATTCTATGCCGAATAAGAGAAGTCACTCTTTGATTAGAACTGCTTCCCATGCTCAAGATCACGTTCTTGCTGAAAGAAAACGAAGAGAAAAGCTGAGCCAGCGATTCATTGCTCTTTCCGCACTTGTCCCCGGCCTCAAGAAGGTACCGATTCGGTAGAAATAGGGAAATTTTTTTTATTGTAATCAGTGAAATTTTTTTGCCACAACTTCCGTCAGTAATTTACCAACGGCTCATAAATTTCGTCACCAACTGAGAAAAAATTCTCAGTAGCTTTTGCATATTATCTCGATCGAGTCGAAATGAAGGTCAAAATGATTTATATATATATATATATATATATATATATATATATATAAGGCTTCTGTGCTTGGTGATGCTGTAAAGCATCTGAAACAACTTCAAGAAAGAATCAAAGTGCTAGAAGAACAGACAAGGGAAACAAGTGTTGAATCTGTAGTTTCAGTGACGAAATCTCATGTGTCTTCTGTTGGTGACGATACCGATTCTTCTTATCTGATGACAACTGTGCACTTCCTGAAATCGAAGCTAAAGTTTCCGAAAAGGATCTTCATTTTCGGATTCACTGTGTTAAACAACACAATCTTGTCCCAAAAATACTTAATGAAATTGAGAATCTGCACTTGTCTATCATCAATACAACTGTCTTACCCTTCGGGAATTCCACACTTGACATCACTATAATCTCAAAGGTATAATTTAGCATCAATTGGTATAGTTTTCACCATGATTCTTGTTTATCATGTTTAAGTACTGAAACCTGATAAATTAAAAATTACATGTATGTCTTTGCAGATGGATTCTGAATTCTCAAAGGCAATCAAAGATCTTGTGAAAAATCTAAGACTTACTTTAATGAACTTAATGTGAAAGATTAGTTCAATTTCTCTAAATTCCGAGTATAAAGTGAATACAGGCTTACTTACAAGCGCAAGTTTTCGGGTCCAATGGTTTTATGACAGTCTATAGGTTGATGGTTCGAAAATTTTTCACGTAGTCCATTTCACAACGTTCCATATTTTTTATCTACATGCTGTAAAAGAATCCACCTCATTGCAATTACTTATTATTAGGGTTTTTAGGGCTAAATTTTTTTCCCTCGAAGGGGATATCTTTTTATTGATCAGTTACATGTATTTTTGCGGTGTAATCGTTGCTTTGTAATATAATATGGTTGTAATTGTTTGTTTTCTCATCGGTATTATACTTGTAAAGTGTTGGTTATACATTCAAAAAAAATATGAATGATGTCTTTGTTAGAGAAATTGGAGAGGAATATCAAAGAAAACAACTTATAAGAGATGAAAGACTTAATACTTTCTATTTGTTTCTTTGAATTGGATGATTACAACCTTCATACCATGCTCTATTTATAGTGCAAGAGAAACAATTATAACCATTCATTGTGCAACAATAAAAACATAAACTAATACACCATTAACTCTAAATTATCACCACACAAAATCCACCAACTCTAGTGTTTCAATTTCTACCACATAAATAAATTAAGTTTATTATTTTAACACCCCCTCTTAAACTTAATTCTCGATTATTCCAAGTGATGCTCGCAACTGGTTGAACACATCGTACTTGAGCGGCTTTGTGAAAATATCCGCGATTTGATCTTGAGTCCTCACGTATTTAAGTATGACTTCCTTCTGCTCAATGCATTCTCGAATGAAATGAAACCTTGTGTCGATGTGCTTACTTCTATCATGAAAAACTGGATTTTTTGATAGTGCCAGCGCAGACTTGTTATCAACCAAAATTTCTGTTGGTTCTTGCTGAGTCATTTGAAGCTCCTTCAATATTCGTCTTAGCCAAATTGCATGGCACACACAAGATGTTGCAGCTACATATTCAGCTTCACAAGTTGACAGTGTCACAATAGGTTGCTTCTTTGAACTCCAAGTAAACGCCGTGTCACCAAGAAAAAATGCAAAACCGCTTGTACTCTTTCGATCATTTTTGTCACCAGCCCAATCACTATCGCTGTAGCCAACTAATTTGAACTCATTAGACTTTGAATATCGTAATCCAAAATTAGTTGTACCTTTCAAATAACGGAGTATTCTTTTCGCGGCATTCCAATGTGACTCCTTTGGTGTTTCCATATATCTGCTGACTAGTCCGACTGCGTACAAAATATCAGGCCTTGTGCACGTCAAATATCTTAGACTTCCAACCAAGCTTCTGAACATTGTTGGATTGACATTTTCTCCATCTTCATCTTTGGTCAATTTTAAGTTGCATTCTACCGGTGTGTTGACAGGGTTGCACTTCTCCATTTTGAACTTATTCAAAATCTCCTTAGCAAATCCACTTTGAGAAATGAAAATGCCATTATCATCTTGCTTCACTTCGATGCCTAGATAATATGACATCAGGCCAATATCGGTCATCTCAAATTCGCGAGTCATCGTCTTCTTGAAATCTTCAAACATTTGAGGATTACTTCCAGTAAAAATGAGATCATCCACATACAAGCAGACAAGCAGCATATCTCCTTTCTCCACCTTCACATACAGCGCGTATTCATGTGGGCACTTGTTGAAACCATTCTCTTGGAAATATTTATCAATTCGGCTGTTCCATGCTCTCGGTGCTTGTTTGAGACCGTACAATGCTTTCTTCAACTTCAACACTTTTCCTTCTTGGCCTTTGACAACATAACCCGGTGGTTGTTGCACGTAAATTTCTTCCTCCAAGTATCCATTCAAAAATGCTGACTTGACATCCATTTGATGAATCTTCCATCCGTTTTGAGCAGCAATAGAAATCACCAGTCTGATTGTCTCCATTCTTGCGACGGGTGCAAACACTTCATCATAGTCGATACCTTGTTTCTGACTATACCCTTTCGCAACGAGCCTTGCTTTGTATCGCACAATTTTTTCACTTGCGTCTTTCTTCGCCTTGAAAACCCACTTAACTCCAATGGGCTTTTTGTCAGCTGGAAGTTTAGTTAACTCCCAAGTCTTGTTCTTCTCAATTGCTTGGATCTCTTCTTCCATGGCTTTTCTCCAATTCTTGTTCTCCATGGCTTCTTCAACGTCAATGGGCTCACTATCAATGAGATAGCAATAATTAAACTCTCTACTGATATCTCTTGTCACATCAAGAAGATCTTCAACACGTCGAAATTTTCTAGGTCTCTCCTTCGGACTTGTACTTCCACTTTCGCTATCGTCATTCCCTTGAGTTGCATATGAAATAGGAGTTCTTATTGGTGTGGCAGGTGTCTCTTCAGCGTCTTGATCATCACTTTCATCTATTGGGAAAGGATAAAAATTATAACTTTTTAGTTGGTGATCATTCCAATCCCATGTTGCTTCTTCATCGATAGTCACATCCCTACTGATTACTATTTTCCCGGTGTCAGGATCAAAGACCTTGTAGCCTTTTGAAGATTCTGAGTATCCCACGAACAAGTATTTTTTGCTTTTATCATCCAATTTTCTTCTTTCTTCATCCGCCACGTGAACATGAGCAACACTCCCAAAAACACGAAAATGAGAGATGTTAGGCTTTCTCCCACTCCATGCTTCTTGAGGTGTCATATCTGTAACACTTGTAGTTGGGGACCGGTTCAGGATGTAGACTGCACAATCAACAGCTTCTGCCCATAACTCCTTTGGTAAATCTTTACTCTTCAACATGCTCCGCACCATGTCTAGCACAGTTCTATTCTTCCTTTCAACAACTCCATTTTGTTGAGGAGATCTTGGGACTGATAAGAAATGGCGAATTCCATTTTCTTCGCAAAAATTCTTGAATTCATTGGATGTGAATTCTCCCCCTCTGTCGGATCTTAAGGCTTTAATGTACTGATCGCTCTCCTTTTCCACGCGCACTTTGAACTTCTTGAATGCTCCAAAAACTTCTGATTTCTCCTTCAGAAAGTAAACCCATGTCTTCCTGCTATAGTCATCAATGAACAGCAGAAAATATTTATTTCCTCCTAATGACGATGGAGTTATCGGTCCACAAACATCAGCATGAATTAGCTCTAGCGGCGCCTTTGCCCTTGACATGGACTCCTTTGGAAAACTGGTTCGTGATTGCTTTCCAACGAGACATCCTTCACAAAGTTGATGAGGTTTGTCGATAGGGGGAAGACCGTGCACCATCTTACTTTGACTTAGCAGCTTTAGCCCTCCAAAGTTCAGATGTCCGAACCTTAGATGCCAAAGCCAATGAGGATCCTTCACGCAAGCCTTCAAGCATTTCGCCACATCCGTCTTGATGTTAAGAGTGAACATTCGATTTTTTGACATCGGCACACTTGCTAACAGCTCCTTCTTCTCGTTCAACAACACCAACCTCCGATCCACCATGTGAATTTGGTAGTTTTTCTCCAACAACTGTCCCAAACTCAAAATATTACTTTTCATGTCCGGGACATAGTAGACGTTGTTGATGAATTGATGTTCACCATTCTTTAGACGAATAAGAATGGTTCCTTTGCCTTTGATTGGAACTTTTGAAGAATCACCGAAAATAACGTTTCCACCGAATGACTGATCCAACTCCGTAAACATGTTCTTGTTGCCACACATATGATTGCTTGCGCCATTGTCGAGATACCATAGGTTGTTTTCTTGTCCATGTTCTCCTTCACGAGTTAGTAAAACCGTGTTGTTTTCCTCCTCATCTTGAATATGGTTCGCCGTCTCCTCTACTTGTTTTTTCTGATACCAGCACTCGGATGCGTAGTGACCAAATTTACCACAATTGTAACACTTTACATTTGACTTGTCATGTCCGTCATTTTGCCTCCAGGCTCCTCGTCCTCGGCCTCGTCCATGTCCACGACCTCTGCCTCTAGTGGACTGGTTACTTTCTCTACTGTTATCATCTCTTCCATGTTGTTGATTTCTTCCACGTCCTCTTCCTCTTCCATTTCCTCCACGACCTCTACCCCGACCTCGTCCATATTGACTAGCATCTCGGCTTGTTTCACCTTCTCTAATCGAAGCCTTTGTAGCCAGGACTTGTTCCATAGACTCTTCTCGTTGTCTATTTAGCCTCTCCTCATGTGCTTGTAGTGATCCAACAACTTCGTCAACGGTCATTGTACTAGTATCACGTGCTTCTCCAATGGCTACTACTATGTGTTCAAACTTCGGTAGTAGTGATCGCAAAATTTTTTCAACAACTTCACTTTGCTCCATTTGCTTTCCATACTGCCGCATTTGATGAACGACAGACTTTACTCTCGAGGTATAATCCACGATTGAATCGGTCTCCTTCATCTTCAACGACTCGAACTCGCCTCTTAACATTTGAAGCCGCACCTTCTGTACTTTCTCCTCTCCTTGAAGAGAAACTCGTAATATATCCCAAGCTTGTTTGGAGGTAGTAGCTTCAGCCACCTTCTCAAACATCACGTCATCTAACCCTTGGTGGATTAGACTAAGTGCCTTCTGATCATTTCGACGGTTCTTATTAAGAGCTTCTTTTTCGGCTTGGGACATTTCTGCACCTTGTGCTGGAACTGGAACTACGTAACCATTTTCGACAACATCCCAAACATCATGGGCTCCAAGGATGGCTTTCATTTTAATACACCAATTTTTGTAATTGGTTTTGGTGAGCTGGGGAAAGTTGTAACTGTTGACATTCATTTTTTCGGGTAGGGTCTCTCAACACTCAAAATATATTTGGAGAAAAATAAGAAACCTCACAAGGGTTTTTGTGATTCGGAAACCAAATATAATTCTTTTCTGATGTGGAAGATCAGACTACGCTGCAACCACAGAGCATACTTGGAATTAAACTCGGCTCTGACACCGCTTTGATACCACTTTGTTAGAGAAATTGGAGAGGAATATCAAAGAAAACAACTTATAAGAGATGAAAGACTTAATACTTTCTATTTGTTTCTTTGAATTGGATGATTACAACCTTCATACCATGCTCTATTTATAGTGCAAGAGAAACAATTATAACCATTCATTGTGCAACAATAAAAACATAAACTAATACACCATTAACTCTAAATTATCACCACACAAAATCCACCAACTCTAGTGTTTCAATTTCTACCACATAAATAAATTAAGTTTATTATTTTAACAGTCTTTTGATGATAGAATTATTCTTATGCTAACTCATAAAAAATACATCATTAACAACCACTTATGTTGGTTCATTTTTAAATGTAGTAGGCGTTCAATTTGTTTTTCAGTTTCAGATCTTTTCGTTGATCCTGGTACGTTTATTTTGTAAGAGACTTGGGTAGTTTTCGGCTTGAAAATCACTATTTATTTTTAATATATTTACATGCCTTGAGAAGGGTTTTTGGGGACGGGTAAAGGCGTCTCACTGCCTCCCCTTTCTCCTTTTCCCTTCTTTAAGGTCTCATTTCTTCAAAAAAAATAAACTTTTAGTGGTGAGCTAGGGACTTTAGTCTAATCACCTTGATTCCAATCAGGGTAGATGTCTGGCGTATACTAGAAGATGACCTCTAATACTAGTTAAACTCCGTTGATCATACTCAGTATGCTGGACAATGGTCTTCTATGACCCTTGAATATCATGTTCGTAAAACTTAGAAAAATGTAACACGCAAAAACTCCAGCGAATCTGACTTGTCCACATGAAAAGTAGTACTAAATTTCCTATAAATCTGGCATGTTTGAAGAAAATATATTGTTCTAAAACCATATAATATTTAAGGAAAATAAGAACAATTCTTATTCAATATCAATAAATAAAAAACTTCTCAATTTAGTATTTAGAGAGAGTGGATTGTAGAAATGAGTAACTTCGAGTTTTGGCATATATTTTCAGCTTTCGGACACTGTCAAATTTTGGCCTTTCTAACCTCTTTTCTCATTAGAAACGGGTTGATAATCAATTTTCAGGCTCTAAACGTCCAATTTGGACAAAAATAGCATGTTTTCATAAAAATATTGATGTACATGAGAGGGTGTTAGTATTTGGAGAAAGTGGATTGTAGAAACGAGTAATTTCGAGTTTTGGCAGATATTTTCAGCTTCCGGGACAAGGTCAAATTTTGGCATTTCAAGACTCTTTTCTCATCAGAAATGGGTCAATGATCAGGACTCATTTACACCTTTTTTTTTGCGTTATTCTATTTTAGGAACTAAATTGCATATTTCTAAAGATTTGTGCGTTTTTTTTATTTCGGGTAAGAGACTCAATTGGCAGTTTTGCCTTATTTTCAATTTATAGGCAATTTTCTCAAATTCATTAGTGTTTGCGTATTCTAAGGGTTTCACGCTTCTCCCCTTAGTTCATACACATTATTCTGAGGGTTCTCAAATTCATTACTTTTCTGAAACCCTTATAATTCACAAACACTAATGAATTTGAGATGATTGTCTATAAAATAATTAGTTCATACACATTAGTTCTAAGGGGTGTTTCTAAAACTTTCCCAAGATTATAAGAAAAACAATAATTAGGCATACAAATTAGTTTAACATTTTAGGTCAAATACATCCATCACAATTGAGAAGAATAACAATTTCCATTCTTAAAATTACCCAAATAACTGTTGTCCATGAAAGAGAATCCTTAAGTTAAGGTAAATATTTAAACCCTTACCTTAGTAAAACCAAACTAAAATAATGCATAGACAGACTCAAGTACCAGACTTGAATTTTCACATAAACTTGAGGAAAGCAATTCTTAGGTTTTTCCTCCGCCTAGTCCCGCTTAGCCCACCTAGACATTATTTTGACTTTTCATTCCTATGACGCTATCAGGCGCTCGACCGATTTATTGCCGCCTAAGCACCACAAAGTCTGATTTTTTCCGCCTAGACGATGCCTAAATTTGATTTTTTGAGACACTGATATTTATAGTAATCATAGTTTATCCATAAAAAGTAGTTTAGTTGGTAAAAGTACATTAAAGTCATTTTTAGTATCAAACTAAGAAACAATATGCTCTTCCACAAATAAGGAGGTCCCTACGTGATTTTTAAAACATGGTCTAAATTATGTTTTTTTGATATTTTATATTAATATAATTATTTTTTTTGTTGAAATTTTATTTTTATATATTAATAAAATTTTTAAAAATAAAAGTTTAAAATCCGCCTAAATCCTGATTAGGTTTCGCCTAGGCCCCGTTTAGACCCCGCCTAGGCGTTTTGAAACCGCAACCGCCCGACTAGCGCCTAGCGCTTTTTAAAACACTGGATTTTTCACAAGATCCATCACTGCCATTGAGAATTCCATATCCATCTGTGTAAACATCCCAAATATACCGATCATATATAGTTAATCTCATCAATTGGCTAGGTTTAAATAAAATAATACCTGAGCTATAATGGTGATGTATAGTGAGGAATTTCCGAAGGGCAAGACAGTGGTATTGATTACTGACAAGTGATCAAGATTTTGAATTTGGTTAAGTATTTTTGCAACAATTCCTTGTTTAATGCAGTGAATCTGAATTAGAAGATCTTTTCCCAAAACCCTTCGCTTCAATTTCAGGAAGTGCATAGTTCTCATCATAATCATAGACATGGGTCTTTTTCACTAAAACCGTTGAATCCACACTTATAATTGTTTGAAGGCAAGACGGTTGCTTCAACTCTAGAGGGTGATGGTGACGGCTCATCTTCACGTACTCTTGCATTAAAGGAACTAAAGATATCGTAGTTCCTTCTCCTTTCGTTGTGAGCGGATTTCATACCCCTCCCTCCTCCGTAAGTCGTAGTTTCGAGGAGTACGAAGGGGTATTTATCTACGACATGCTTTCAAGATGCCACGCAAGCAGAATTTCTCGTTAGCAACGCGAAACCAAGCTCAACGTGATCAACGTCATTCGCACTAATAGCTTTAGTGTTTTCCTTTTGTTTTCTTTTTACTTTTATTTTTCTTTCCTTGTTTTTGTTGCATTTTTTCTTTTCACCTTTTTAATAAATGGAGGCCGGATTTCAGTACTCAACTTTTAACTAAAAAATTAGGAAAGAGGTTAAGTATAAATGGAGTTATAAGGTAATAATTAAGAAGAAAGATAATTTTATAATAAATTTAAGGAATAAATTAGTCATTTAATAGTGTAATAAATGTTTTATTGGTTTTAGTAAAAATCCTAAAATGACAAACGTTTTGCACCAGAGGGAGTACTATTATTCCTAATATTTGTGAAGGATCCATGGCCACCATGTTCAGCAAAGTTCAGTACACAATTGGAGGAATAATATAATTACTACCAATTTAAGTTTTTTTTCTCGGTCAAATGTTTCCGTGACATAGTATTATAAGAGTTTTTTTATCAACCTGGAAATCGTTTTGAATAATGACAGTTTTGAATGAATTTCAAGTGAAAAGTATTCACATGTAAAAGAGTGTAGGAATAATATTTTTTGAAAAACCCCTGAAGGAACATCGTGTCCCTCCAAAGAAAAAAATGTTGGAGTGGGTGAAAATTTCGTGGCGTATGTCCCAACTAGGTTGGTGCCTACGCTTGCCTACAAAACACCTACCCGTCTTTTCATTAAAATAAAAGTTTTGGATCACGAGAAGAGATCAGGATAGTTCAAGTACAAGATAATGATAAATGTGGGGAAGTAAATACATCAGAGGCTAAAAAACACAAATTCCTCCCCAAATGCTTGAATATAAACCAACAAAGATAAATGCAAGAAACCAAGTGATCATCCGTGCTCAGAACGCCTTAAAAAACGAACTTGTTCCTTAGCTTCCATAATGACCAAGCAATAAGGAACCAAAAAGAGGTTCCAAAATCTCTACTTGAACCCAGAGAAAAATGTTGGCGCCATACCTCTAGAAAATCATATCCCGACAATGGCATTGTTAGTGAGAACTTGAAAAACCGAAATGCTTAGGTCCATACCCTATAACTCCCGTAACAATGAAAAAGTGTGTAATCAGTTGTTTCTGGATTATCACAAAACAGACATTTCTCATAAGTTACCGATTGACATCTATGATGAAATAAAAATTTTCTCGTTGGCAAGCGACCATGGAACACTAGCCAACCGAAGCACCAGACTTTAGGAATTAGATATGCTTCCCAAATTATTATAAAGTCCTTTTGCGGTTTTGGCCAGTGCAAAAAGAAACCACGAGAAAAAGATGATTCCGAATATTGATTATTTACGCCTAGCTCCCATCTAAACGATCGACTACTTCCATAAACTGATATTCTGCTGTCCAACCTCTGAATCGGCTCCTACTCCCAAAAACAATGATGGACAACCTTGGGTGATCCAATATCAGAGATGTTCACATCTTTCCTGTGCCGAAATCATGAGACTACGTTTCCAGAGGGGCCGCATAGGGGCAGCAGCACCAAATATAAAACCACATCCCTCAAACACCGTGCTAGACTTCCTATTGCAAAGATGATACAAATCCAGAAATAACAAAGATAGGGGTGATTTGAAGTCCAATTATCGTCCCAAAAGGAGCATAATAAGCCATTCCCCACATCAACTCAGACCTGACAAGAAAAGAAAGCCTGAAATGTATTGTTTTTAATACAACAAGAAATAGTATCCCGCCATATATGTGATAATCAATTGGGATCAAAATTTTTGACCAAAGACCATGAGATGAATCCGTATCGATGAACACAAATTTTAAACCAAAGAGAGCCTTGGTCCGATACCCACATTTTCCAAAGCCACTTCAACAATAAGCCAGAGTTAACAAGGGATAGATTTCTAATAAACAACCCACCTGTATTTTTTGGTAAAGATATGGTGTCCCAACTAACCTTACTAATACCCCTCGAACTCGCATCTCCATTCCATAAAAAATTCCTCATAAGTTGATTAAGTCCACCAATAATTGAAGATGGTAACTTATTCAACAAAAGTAAGTATATCGGTAAAGACACGAGGACTGATTTGACTAAGACCAGCCGACCAGCATATGACAAGGAATGGCCCTTCTAACTAGACAAACGATTTAGGAACATTTCAATCAACATGTTCCAATAAGACACAGGGATACGTTTCACACTAAGCGGACAACCTAGATATGTAATAGGGAATTTCTCAATCTTACACCCCAATTTACCCGCACAAGAATGAACCAATGAATCACGAACATTAATACCAATAAGAGAACTCTTATGATAATTAATACGCAGACCCGATATAAGCTCAAAACATTGTCAAATACTTATAAAAGTAGGTAAAAGAGACTCATATATGGGTAAGAAGCACAGCATATCATCAGCGAATTGGAGCAGAGATACATCCCTTTTCGATCCATCCACTTTAAATCCATGTAACAAACCTTTACGAATACTAGCATCATAAAAGCTATTTCAAACCCTCTCTAGCAAGCAAAAAGATAAATGGGGAGATAGGATCCCCCTATTTCACACCCCTACCCTGCCGAATTGGATTACATGGTTACCCATTAATCAGAATAGAGGTCACTGAATTCTCCCGACAACATGATAACAAACGAGTCCATTTTTCTCCAAAACCTATTCTTCGAAAGACTGCATCTATATAGGACCATGAAATATAATCATAGGCTTTGTGAAAGTCCAATTTCAGAACCAAACCTAATCATCGTCTTTGATGAATTGAGTGAACAATCTCTGAAGCAACAATCAAGCACTCATGGATATTACGCCTTTTATAAACCCAAATTGATTATCAGATATCAAAGGCTAAAGAAGTGGTTGCAGTCTGTTAGCCAAAACTTTTGACAAAATTTTGTATATTCCATGAATAAGGGCGATTGGTTTGTAGTTACTCACGAATGACGAGTCTGGGACTTTATGAATAAATACTATGAAGGAGCATTTAATGGAATCTGGGAGCTGTGCTGTTTCGTGGAATTTATTAAAAAGGTCAATAACTTCAGGTTTAATCTCATCCCATTATCGCCTATAGAAGTAGAAGTTAAATAAATCTGGCCCTGGAGACTTCCCTTCATGACATGACCGAATGGCAGCCCCAATTTCCTCCCTTGAGAACGGTTCCACAAGAAGTCTAGCATTCATTTCTTCTACTGCACGTAATTAAAAATCCCTTAAATCAAATGGAACATCGGTTCCTCTTGTAAAGAGATTAACATAAAAATTATGTATGGTGTTTACAATACTAATCGGATCCATAATCACGGTCTCATCAACCTCCAGTTGATTTATCTTATTCTCCCTCCACCGCATCGATGCCATACAATGAAAAAAAGCCGTATTGTTATCCCCTAGAATGGTCAAGGTCACCCTAGATTGTTGGTGGTGAACTTTCTCTCAATTACAACATTGTTCAATCAAAGAGGATTTTGCCACTTATAATGCCGAACAGACAGACACATAAATCAGCCGCAAAACCAAACTAGAAGTAAGATCTATTACTTGTCTCTCCAATTCCTTAATCCGATGTTCAAGGCCCCCGAAATTAATAGAATGCCACAATTGGATGAATTTTCTCAATTGTCCCAGTTTAAAATCTATGTCCCTATTCGGGTTTCGGATTCAAATATCATACCACTTTGTTTTTAGAAATGGTAAAAAATTAGCATTATCCCACCAAAAATTCAATGATCTAAAAGTTCTACTCCCGCACCCGCGCAAAGCATGTGACTGAAAGATAACCGAAAAATGGTTTGAGAGGGAGGAGTCGATAGTCATCAACCTCAATCTGGGCCGTAAGTCCATTAAGGTGCAATTGACCAACACCCCATCAATTCTCGAGTACGATAAACTATTAGCCCATGTATAATCTCTATCGTGTAAAGGAACATCGTATAAGACACATTCGTTGACAAATTCTTGAAATTGGATCATAGAATTTGAGATCAGCCTTTCTCCCCTCATCCGATCTATCCCACGCAAAACTTTAATAAAATCACCACACACTAAGATTTTTTCAAAACCTCGCATGATTGGCGACAATTCCTGCCACATCTGATATGTAAGAATAGCTCTAGTAGGTCCGTATAAGCATAAAATATGGACATCGTTTTGGCTTAAGACAACATGTAAAATACACCACCTATCCAAAGATTGAATAACCACACTATTTAGCACTCTAGAATTCCAAGAAATAACTATACCCCCTGATAGCCCTTGAGCCGAAATTGCGGGAAATAAAAAATATTGTGACCCCAAAATTTTTGAATTACCATATCAGAGACAGCCGTCACTTTCTTTTCAATCAAAATAAAAATCTCTAAATGCCACCTTCTAACATAAGAACGAACAAAATTCTTTTTAGCTCCATTCGTCAACCCACCTCGACAATTCCAACTTAATAAATTTAACAAAATAAAAAGGAATTCACAAACCTTGATGAGAAAGAACTCTCAGTGCGTTTTGAGGGCATTCATGATTTGCCCCTTGTTGTATTCTTTAAACAAATCGAGCTCTTCTCCTACTCAAAACACTAACATCTCTTCCTTTTCTCTCTGGTTATTTTCTTCGCTCCTAATAATGATTCTATTCATGTTCTCAATATCCGGTCCCATCGAGTTAGAGACACCGTGTATTAAGGCACTAGCATTCCTTAAACCTTGGCTTTCTCCATCTAATGTATCCCTTGAATCAAAACGCTCAATTTAATTACCTTCACTAATATGATTAGTCCCATCCGAACACCCATTTCTATAGTTGAGTCTCCTGCATTTGAATTTTTTAAGACCGATATTATTTCATCTGAATCGCTCGAATCTGAATAAGTATCATCGTTACAGTGTTGGTAGCCAACCTCTTTTCGGAGATTGGTATAGATTGTCACCTCAGTAGATCCATCGATATTTTGAAGTTGTGGCTTATAGTTCCTACAGGCACCAAAATGAGGTAAGACACCACATCTAGTCTATCTGGCCACGCCAAATTATAATCGATAGCCACAACCCGTCCACATCTGTCGGCCATCTCACGGATCACTTGATCACACACAACAGTCGGGAGAATGCCCATAAAGTCCAAATACGTGATACACTATGACGGGGCAAAAGTCCGCATTAAGATATTGTACCAAGGATAATATATCATTCATCACTGTCCATTCACTCTCCACAAAGCTAACCATCAAATTCATTGAGTTGAAGGAGACAATAACATGATCACCCCACATTGGGGCAGCAAAGGCTATATTAAATCCATGTTGGCAAAGTAGTTCAAAAATATTTCGGATATAAGTGATAAGTTTCACTGGAACCATACATGAATTTCCTTTACAAGGAGTAATCGGGATAATTATATCGGTCTGCTTTGGGGTATCATCCGAACTTGGATTTACTGTCGCTTTAGGTGCAACAATAATCAAATTCAAATTCACTATAGGATCTTGGTTAGTAGGCATCTTTTTCTGTGTTTCTGTTCCCAAATTCTCTTCTGATTTTCGAGAATCATGCACCACAACTACATATGATCTCTCGTTGCAAGGGGAATTGCGAAAAACCCTTCTTGGTGCAGGGACATTCTTTCAAATCCTCACCTGATCATTCAAATTATCAGAGCGAGCAAACCTGGCTTTAAACGTACGCAACTTGACAACTTCGATCTGTACGGAATTAAGTCGATATAGTGCATCGTGTACTGGAAGCGATCCATCTAGATTGATGAATCTAAAATTAAGATTCCTAGTATTCTTTCTCCTTGCCAAAAATACCCAGTTGTTGACTCTGTATTTCGAAAAAGCTCTCTTCATGGCCATCAAATCATACCTATTGGGGAAATTCGTGAAGTACAGTTTTTCAGGGGTCGAATTCGGGTGCTGGCGATCAAACTCACCATGGGGTTATTTGTATGTGGCAAGTTGGCGACGATGAAGAGGAAAGGGGTTTGGATGACGGTGGTGATGGGTGGTGGTGGTGGTAGCATTTGGCCGGCTGTGGCTAAGGTTGGGGAAGTGGTCGGCTCTCATGTTTCTCTTTTTTTGTAATGGGTTGCCCCGAGTATAGGAATAATATAAAAAGTTACATTACATCATATCTAATATCTTAACCTTTTGGATCAAAAGGTTTCGTGACACAATTTGACAAAACAATACTTTCAATTTTTATTGTCTTAATGTGCAAGGTTGTGTTGAGAATAGTCCTACAATGGTATTGATATTTTTCTATATTAGATTATTTCTAATTAGTCTAAATTAGAAATAATATCACTAGTTAGAATAAATATTAATTAGAAAGATTATTTACAATTAATTACGTTTATAAATATTTATTTATTTCCTTTTCTTATAGGTATTATACACTATAATTACTCTTCAATGTAGTTTATTATAGGAAATGATAACTATAACATTTCATTCACCATTTTCTTTTCTTCTTTATTTTTCACATGGTATCAGAGCATTGTTTCCGGTGACTTGAAATTTTAGTCTTCTGCCCATATTTTTCATCCACTTCCCATGGACAACATGTTCTTACTCTTAAAGATTAGCGATTGTCTATATCATAGCTTATTTGGCTCAGTCATGTTCTTATTCGATCGTCGATTATCTATATCAACATTATGGCCTATTTGACTCGGCTATATCCCAATGGTAATACCATTTTTTTTATAAATGTAGCATGTCTTTAACTCCCGTGCCTTATTCAATTATACTTTCACATCTCAATTTGATTCACAAATAGTCTTATCAAATATGGCTATAGACATGTCAGATCATATTTCATAAATCAGACATTATTTAGCAGAAAATTCAGAAATTCAAAATTCTATCCCTTCATATATACCAACACGTTATCAACTTACTGACATTTTTATGAAGCCATTAGGGAATGAACAATTCTTAACATTGTGACACAAGTTGGTGAGTTCATGATATTTACTCACCAACTTGAAAGGGTGTTGAGAATATTCCTACATTGGTATTGATATTTTTCTATATTAAATTATTCCTAACTATCTAAATTAGGAATAATATCACTAATTAGAATAAATGTTAATTAGAAAGATAATTTATAGTTAATTATATTTATATATATTTATTTGTTTCCTTTTCTTATAGGTATTGTGCATTATAAATACCCTTCGATGTAATTGATTATAAAAAATGATAACTATAGCATTTTAGTCACCATTTTCTTTTCTTCTTCATTTTCAGAGGTTGTCTTAGATAATCACCAACTAACAACATCCAATACAGCCAAAATATCAGAAAACTAAATGTGTTAAATTATTTGATGCCAATCAATTAGTCTTCCTATTTAACATTTAGGAATATTTCTTTATGATAATCAATCTTGTAATTACTCCTATTTATTATAGTAATTACTTCTATGCCTTCAAATCTCTACTATAAGTAGACCCCCTTTTTGTATCATTTGATATCAAGCAATAAGAAATCCCTTATTGTTATTCTCTATTTCTCTTGTGTTATTAGTATAGAGTTATTCAGTTAATTTTATAACACGTTATCAGCACAATACGTCTCTACCATTGATCCTGTTTAAGGTATCATTTTTTTTCTATCATTTAAATCTTCTATTCTATTATGTAATTTGTTTATGATAATTTTAAATTATATGTTCCTGAAGAATATTTATATAATTATATTCTTGAAGAATATAACGAATAATTTTGATACATTTATTCTTCATGAAACACATATACAATTATATCCCTGAAGGGTGTAAAGAATAATTTTAGTATGTATATTTCTGAAGAATATATATAATTGTATACATGAATGATATAATAAAATAATTCTGATGTATATATTCCCGAAGAATATATTCGTAATTATTGTAAGGTTGTAAACTCTTAATGAGTTTGTAATTATTGTGTTTTTGGAAAGAATCAATTTTTGTTGAGGGATGAATATTATTCTATATGTGTTATATATTTACATGTATATTAAGATCCTGAAGATCTATACATAATGATGTTACGGTATAATATGGGAAAAACATATATATTTGACTATAAAAGATCATAATGATCGTTGAAAATAAATGTATCATTATGTATAAATAAAGGCTCATTTTAAATGGAAAGAAAGTCATATATCAGAATATATTAAGAAAGAATTTATTTATGAATATATTGTGCTCCTGCAGCAACACTATAAATGAAAATGTTTCTCATGATGAATAAATTTATTGCTTTGAACAAAATTATGAGCTATTTATTAATAAGAATCATGAACCACATCCAAATGGAACAAATGTATTTCTTGAAGTGAATACGATATCATATCATAATAATAAGTTCTTAATAATTGTGGACATGATAGCAGAAATATTCGTTTTTGATATTATACCCACCTGAAGTGGAGAATGAAAATGATGATAATTATAGCTACCGAAAGTGCAAAGATTAAATTTACGATTATATATCCACCTGAAGTGGTACGAGAAAATGAATTTTTTTTATATAGTAAAATCAAAGAAATGCACTTATATTGCACTTAATATGCTGATATTATTTATTTGAATATATCTTATAATTTAGTGTTGCGACTCATTTCTTCCCTCTCATATGAATAATGGCGGTGAAAAATATAAATATATCAAGATCTTGTAGATCTTTGAAATTAATGGTGCTAAAATGTCCTGAAAGGCAAATGTCATATATATCTTTGCAGTCGTTAGAAAATTTGATAATACAATATCTTGTAGATCTTTGAAAAATATGTCTGACTAATTGAAAAATATATATTTACCAAAAGCTCATTTGAAAAGGAAATAATGTCATTTATTAAGAATTTTCGTTAATATGCTCCTATAGTAGCATGTGCTCCAGTAGCAGCACCATATATGGAAAAGATTTCCCGATATAAGGATTAATTTATTGCATTTTATTGAGCAAAATAAGAGCTTTTGTTAAAAAGCCATGAATATGCCCAATTGGTCAATTACATTCCTTGAAGCGAATGTGATATCATATTATTATGAACATGATTAAAAGAAATATTTGTGGTCATGGATATAAAAGTAAATCCATCCTAAGTGGAAAATAATTTGATAATAATAGCCACCTGAAGTGAATAAATATTTGTGATGTTTTATTTATTTATCATATACTTGACTATGTTTGAGTTAAGAGTAATGAAATTGGAATGGTTAATTATTAAAGATCCCGTAGATCTCTGCAAAAGTTTATATAATTATACTACTATTTCTTAATATTTAAGATCTTTTGCAATATACACTTTTATCTTTATTTGAATATGGACTTATGTCTTGGAGTTTTGTTTTTTTATATTACTGTCTATCTTTTACAACAACAATAATAATAATGATATATTTCCTTTTCTTTTATTGAAGATCATGAATTCTTTACCAGTACCTGTTGACTTCAAATCATATGAAGCAAATTTATGTATTGTGGATAGTGTCACCACCCATACGATATTTAAAGAGGCTAAATATTTTTCTACTTTAATAAAGGTTGAAACATCTGTTACCACTATATCTGGTAATACAAATATAATAGAAGGCTCCGGAAGAGCCCAAGTTATTTTACCAAGGGGAATAAAAATTATAATAAATAATGCATTATTTTCCCCAAAGTCTCATAGAAATTTATTAAGTTTTAAAGATATTCGTAGAAATGGATATCATATTGAAACTATGAGTGAAGGAAACAAAGAATGTCTATATGTTACAAACATAATCTCTGGGAAGAAATGTTTACTTGAAAAATTTTATATTCTTCCATCCGGTTTATACTACACATTTATAAATATGATTGGGGCCAATTTAACTATAAACCGAAAGTTTATAGATTCAGAAACTTATAAAATTTGGCACAATCGACTAGGTCATCCTGGTTCAACAGTGATGAGAAAAATAATAGATAATGCACATGGGCATCCAATGAAGAAACTGAAGTTTCTTCAAAGCAATGAATCATTTTGTGTTGCTTTTTCGAAAGGAAAATTAATAATGAAACCTTCCAGAAGTAATGTTGAAATTGAGTCTTCAGCATTTTTAGAATGGATGCAATTTGATATATGTGGACCAATTCATCCACCATGTGGACCATTTAGATACTTTATGATTTTAATAGATGCCTCGATAAGATGGTCACATGTATGCTTATTATCGTCACTTAATATAGCTTTTGCAAGATTATTTGCTCAAATAATCAGATTACGGGCATAATTTCCCGATTATACAATCAAGTCAATACGTCTTGATAATGCTAGAGAGTTTACATCTCAAACCTTTAATGATTATTGTATGTCGATTGAGATAAAAGTTGAACATCTTGTAGCTCATGTTCATACTCAAAATGGTCTAACGGAATCGTTCATTAAACGTCTGCAACTAATTGCACGACCATTGATCATACGAACAAATATCCCTACAACAATATGGGGTATGGAATATTGCATGCAACAACTCTATTTGTTTAAGACCAACAAGCTACCATAAATATTCTCCCCTACAATTAGCTTTTGGTCATGAGCCCAATATTTCTCATTTAAGAATCTTTGGTTGTGTAGTATATGTACTAATTACTCTACCACAATGGACCAAAATGGGTCCTCAAAGGATATTAGGAATTTATGTTGGCTATGAATCTCCTTTAATTATTAAATATATAGAGCCACTAACTGGAGACATGTTTACTGCATGTTTTGCAGACTGTCATTTTGATGAAGCTAATTTTCCAAAATTAGGGGGAGAAAGTAAGAAAATACAATTTTGGAAAAATCAATCATATGGAATGCTTCATCATTATCTCATATAGATCCTAAATCAATGGATTCTGAACTTGAAGTTCAAAAAGATAATCCATCTTCAAGATTTAGCAAATCAATTACCTGATGCACTTGCTGATCCAAAATGAGTAACAAAATCGCATATACTAGCAATAAATGCGCCAATCTGAATAGATATTCCTGAAGAACAAACCAATAATAGCACTGTGACACGCCTGAAGCGTGGACGACCAATTGGTTCAAATGATAAAAATCCTCGAAAAAGAAAATTGTCGACAATAAAAATGTTCCCATTGAGGATAAAAATATTACTACAAATACACTTCCTGAAGAAGTAAAAACACTTGAAGTGCAAGCACTGAAGTGCAAAAACCTGAAGTTGTTGAAAATCAAGCAATTCAAATAAATTATATCAGTACCAAAAAAGATGGAATCGAGACATAATGGTTGTTGATCCTATTTTTGCATATAATGTTGCAATGAGTATTGAGAATGAAATTATGGATCACGAACCACAATCTGTTCAAGAATGCAAGGACAGAAGTGATTGGTCAAAATGGCAAGATGCAATCCAAGCAGAATTGAATTCTCTTAACAAACGTAATGTTTTCGGACCTGTAGTTCAAACACCACAAGATATTAAACCTGTGGGTTATAAATGGGTTTTTGTAAGAAAGAGAAATGAGAAAAATGAAGTTGTGAGATATAAGGCAAGACTTGTTGCACAAGGTTTTTTCCAAAGACCCGGGATTGATTATGAGGAGAAATATTCTCTAGTAGTTGATGCGTTAACTTTTCGCTATCTTATTAGTTCCGCAGTACAATAAAATTACAAATGCTTTTAATGGATGTTGTTACAGCATACCTATATGGGTCACTTGATAATGAAATTTACATGAAAATCCCTCAATGATTGAAACTGTCAGAAAAATATGGCAAACACGAACTTTATTCAATAAAGTTACAAAGATCCTTATATGGATTAAAACAATCTGAGTGCATGTGGTATAACCGTCTCAGTGAATATTTAATAAAAGAAGGTTATAAAAACGATCAAATTTGTCCATGTGTTTTTATAAAAAAATCAGGATCGGATTTTACCATTATTTCAATATATGTTGATGATTTAAATAACATTGGAACTCCCGAAGAAATTCTAAAAGACGTCAATTCTTTAAACAAAGAATTTGAGATGAAAGATCTTGGAAAGACAAAATTTTGTCTTGGTCTACAAATTGATCACCTTGATAAAGGAATATTTGTGCATCAATCGAACTATGCATAAAAGATATTGAAACGATTTAATATGGCCAAAGCACATCCATTAAACAATTCAATGGTTGTACGATCACTTGATGTTAAAAATGATCCTTTTTGCCCTTAAGAAGATAATGAGGAAATTCTTGGTTCTGAAGTACCATATCTTAGTGTGATTCGTGCGTTAATGTATCTTGCCAATAATACAAGGCTTGATATAGCATCTGCTGTTAATTTGTTATCAAGATATAGTTCTGCACCAACTCGAAGATATTGGAATGGAATTAAGCATATAATGTGTTATCTTCGAGGAACTATTAATTTGGATCTATTTTATTTACATGAACCCAATCCTAAAATAATTGGATATGCAGATGCGGGTATTTATCTGACCCGCATAAAGCCCGATCTCAAACACGCTATTTATTCACATATGGAGGTAGAACTATATCTTGGCAGTCAACAAAGCAAACTATTACGACTACTTCCTCAAATCATGCAGAATTAATTAGCCATTCACGAGGCTAGTCATGAATGTGTATGGTTGAGATCATTAACAAAGCATATCTGAGATGTATGTGGAAGATCAGTGACTAAAGCAGATCCGATGACGATATATGAAGATAATGTTGCATCTATTGCTCAATTGAAGGAATGTTACATTAAAGGAGATAGAATCAAACATATTTCGCCAAAATTCTTCTTCACTCATGATCTTGTAAAGAATGGTGAGATAAGTATTCAACAAATTCGCTCTTATAATAACTTAGCAGACTTATTCACTAAGACTTTACCTTCAACAACATTTAAGAAGTTGGTTCATAATATCGGAATGCGTCATCTCAAGGATCTTCAATACTCTTGCGAACAGGGGGAGTAAACACTGTACTCTTTTTCCCTTAACCAATGGTTTTGTCCCACTGGGTTTTCCTTGGTAAGGTTTTTAATGAGGCAGTGTCCTGTTTGCAATGATTGACATCAAAGGGGGAGTGTTAAATTATTTGATGTCCAATCGATTAGTCTTCCTATTTAATATTTAGGAATATTTCTTTATGGTAATCATCTTGTAATTACTCCTATTTATTATAGTAATTACTCCTATGCTTTGAAATCTCTACTATAAATAGACCCCATTTTTGTATCATTTGATATCAAGCAATACGAAATTTCATATTGTTATTCTCTCTTTCTCTTATGTTATTATTTTAGAGTTATTGGGTTAGTTTCGTAACAACATGAGTTTAGTGCCAATTAAAAACACACCTAAAATGTCCTACATTTCCAAATTTATTGGAGCGAAAACTGTAGATTAAATGGTAATCAATATTATCGTCCCTACCGAAACTTATATAAAATTAGATATGAACAGTCAATTCCCATTTGGGTCATTTTACTATGTTTCCAAATGAAGCAGCTGACACTTACAAATTGTCTTTAAATGATTATATTTTGCTGGTTGTCTAAAATTTTCTATAATCAACTTTTGTCCTTTTAACCGCAAATATCGATGTTAAGCATTTAATTATGGGTTAAATCTTTTGGATTTGCAATTTAAATTAGTTCAATTTATTTTAGACCACTTCAATTTTGCTTTACGGAGTTATAAATTTTCACTTAAATAAGTTAATTTAGCCCAGTTTTCAGAAGTTAAAAAGAAAAGAGCCTAAGTATTTACATGATTAAATGAAAGAATTTCGAAGTTAAGTCAATGGTTTGTCGTTTTTGGCCATTAGTTTGAAAATATATGGATCTTGAGATCTAATTACCGTATTTAATTCAAATTAAATACTATGATATCAAGATTTTGGACACCTTATCCGACCATTAATTAAATATTACATATAATATGGCTGCAAAGTATTATTGCACATTTTCACAACTATTATATAATTCTCTTGCGTAGTTTAGTACAAATTGATTCCCTTTTAACTTTTAAAATATAGTTTGGATTCCTCCTAGAAAGAAGGAAAGAATAATATAAACATACATGGGAATATCAAAACTTTGGATATACTACTTAACATTTATCAATAAATACGATTATCAATATGTATACAATGATTAGAATGTACATATTAAGATTGACTTGAATAAGGTAACAAGACAACTCATAGGTTAGCTAGACTATACGATTAGTTTTTTTATATATATACTAATGCGATTAGTTAGAGGAGAATGAACCTGGAGTCCCGGGTTCTTGGACGAATTCTGCGGAACGCGTAGAGGCAAAAATGAAAAGCAAGACCAAGCAATTGACACCTGTTAGACAAGGTTTTTTGTTCTCTTCCTGCGATAACAGTTTTTGGCGTGAGATAGATGAGGGAGACAATATCCAACTTCCAAGAAAACAAAGAGAATCGGTCGCCGCTAAAGAGCAGGCCAAACGAGAGTGCATGGAGCTAGCTAAACTGGAACGCAAACCTCCACAAAAGTTTTCTCCTAATTGATAGTTTTTGTTTTCTGCCGTCATGGTTGTTTGACTTTTGTTTTACTTCTTTGTATTTTTTCTTTTTTTTTTAATAAAACGAGCATAACGGTGGTGGGACTACCCGCTTGCCTTTGTAAAAAAAAAAGAAAAACTTGCCTACCGGCTTTCATGTGACTTATTTGTTATTTTTTTCTAAGAAGTATTTGTTCGTTGATTAATGAAGTTTTTTATGCAGTAAAAAAGAATATATTCTAATGTAGCATATAAGATTTGATTGAGTGACTCCGTAAATCAACACGAGTCTTTTTGATAAGTTTATGCCAAACTCGCTTTGCTTCCTGAATTTTTTTTCCGAGAGATCACCGATTCTGAAATTTCATATATAGGTCGAGTATACTTAATAACTTTGAAGTTTTCTCGTATAGGTAACTGAAATGAAGACGCATGCCATGTGGTCTCGAATAGGTAACATATCATGTGGTTTCGGTCATTTTCAAAAAGAGGATCATAAAATTTTTGTTTTCGAAACGAGGATTATGGTTTCAAAAGTTAGCAAACAAATGACAAAAAAAGATCTTTAATTTGAAATTATGTCACGAAAAAGGGTAATCTTTTCCATTTTGAATTGAAATTTTGTAGGTTGGTTAATAAACATACGATACATCTTGGTGATAAATGTTGAATTTTTTTGAGAAGTTTAAGTATTTTTTTAGTTAAAAGACGATAATAATTTTGAAAAATCATAACAAAATGAAAAATCTCCGAAATTTATTCAAATCTTGATATGTAATTCATAAATAATATGGTTAAATGTTAGAACTGTTGAATTAATTAAAATACCATTTGTAATATTATAAAAGAAACATTTTATAAATATTTCCTTTATTTGCTAACTTTTGAAACCATAGTCCTCATTTTGAAATAAAAAATTTTATGATCCTCTTTTTTAAAATGGTCAAAACTGTATGGTATATTTTTAAAATTTACCCTTTTTTTAAGAAAAGGAATTGTATTGATATCAAAATAGACGGGCAGCACAAGAAGGAGGTTCATCAATTAATTGTACCTTTGATGCTAGCATAGTCTCAAAAACTCGTCTATTTGTGGTGTAGATTGATTCATTTATGTCCTCATCCACACCCTTGATGGCCGTTGGTCAGATGACCTAAAAGTGCTGAGTATAATTGCATAAATAAATGCATTTGTCGTTCTAATTTTATTTGTTTGAAGATTTTTAGCTATTCTCCGACTGAAATCAGCAGAGCATATATTAATTAACAATTTTTTTGACCAAATAAATATTTCGCGACAGAAATTACATTTTCAAGTAAATGGGGGAAAGGGCAACACGGGGCAGTGCCAGGTAGGAAATGGGGTAGAGCAGTTTGATTGGCAATTGTTAACTGTAAATTTCGACTGAAAAAATTGCAATTTAATGAGTATAATATGTCGCATGTACAAATCAATTAAATCAGTATATTTCGACTGAAAAAATTGCAATTTAATGAGTATAATATTTCGCATTTGCAAATCAATTAAATCAGTATATTTAAACTAATTGCTTATTAAATTCAAATTTGAATTAACATTTATCTATTTAGTTTCCAAACTTAATTTTCATCAGACCAAAAAAATAAAAAATAAAAAAATCCGGATAGACTGAAAACATTTAGGTCTATGCAAAAGTCGGAATAAGGCTGTTAGGTCAAAAACTTAAAAGGGTAGTCTATGCAAATGTTAGAGTCAAGATGGAGCTCAAATTTCCCCAGTTCCCTCCAATCTGCATCCCCCAAGCTCCACAGGAAGCCCCATAGCTATTAAGTATGGCCAGACGTAGCAGAATTTGAAGAAATGGCCGAATCTGTGTTTTTAGAAAGTTGATACCATCGGCGATATGAGCCATAACGCTGGCGACATGGATTATGTTTAGGCGATATTAATTGATGTCGCCAGCGACATGGATATAGGTGGTTTTGAGGCGATACACTTGGCGATATGGATGATACCACCGGTGGCATGGAGTTAATTTTCTGGGCGGCATCAGAAGCAATGTTATCATTTCAGACCTGTACAAGACCTGTAAATAATCTCGTACTCCATTTCCAGTACCTTTTCAAACTGCAATCCATTTTTATTCAAAATAAGAAGCCCGCAAGCCCAAACCACTCAAATATCCCAAACATTTAACCTACCAAATCAGAACCTAACCACAAATCCAAATTATTCAAACCCAAATGTATCAAGGGTACAAGCTAAAATCTAAAACAAGAAGCAAAATGAAAATATAAAAGCTAGGAATGCCCACCACTGCCGGCCGGGCGAGATGAAATGTCTTCGGGGCTCACTAGCCAATCACCAACCTCATCCTCATCTTCCTCCCTGCCTTCTATCATCAGAACACTACTGGACTCCTCAACCACAGCAAATGCACAATGGCCAGTGGACATCTTCACTCCCCGACAACTGGTGCTACCGGGGTGCGCGCGATCCAGATTTTGTTTGCTCCTCCGCTCATTAGTAGTAGCCTCTAACTGACCCTCAAGGTCACTCACATGACACCAGAATCCTGCAGTTTCCTCCTCATATCTCCACTGGGCTGCATTGGCATTAGATAAAGAAAGGGCCAAGAAATCCTACAAGACAAGGAAAAACATCAATAATGCACATCATTCATAGCATCCATACATACATCTTATCTTATTTTAACATAGGCATAAATAGGGAATGTACCTGGACAAGGAGCGATTGCCCGATAAGCGTGTCTCGGAGAGCAAAGTTGTTCTCTGCAAGCTGCTCCACATGGCTTTGTGCCACCTAAAATATCCAAAAGGCAAATCATTAGACACCCGCATCTAAGGATGAACAAGAAAGCAATTATCAGGCCTTACGTAAGTCGTGTCTTCTGGCATAAAGATTGGAACATGCTGGCTTGAGCCTATATTCCTAGGAAGGAACTCGCCCCGAGAATTCATCAGCAGGAACTGGGTATCCAATGGGTTGACCAGATGCCCCTCCATAAAATTTATGCCCTCCGGTACACCATAGTACCGCATCCCACTCTGGTTATCCCGGCCTCTCTTCCTTGTAGGTTCCTGAAAAACATGAAAAACACACATCAACAGTGTTCCTGAACGATTGCAAATCATGCACATAAATGCAATCATACCTCAAAAGAGCGTTGTCGCCCTTGGGACATTGGCACACTCTCGCCGACTACATCCGCTCCTACCTCATCCTCCCCCTCGGGTTCAATCCTAACATCACCTTTAAGCTCCTCATCTTCCTCATCTTCTTCCTCTTCGACATCCATAATACCTTTGAGGCACCTTTTCTCCTCCTCTAGCCTTTACTCATTATGATACTCAATTGTATCATTCCTGTGGATGCGGGGACACAAGGGGAGAAGGCGTTACTGGTGCTGCTCATAGAGGCCAGGGACGCTAGGGATCACTTGGCCATTCCCATCAATATGGCCAGCTTGGTCAGCCTCAGATGTAATCACCAGATGAGGCCACCATAAACCCTAGGGAGGATCAGCGGGCACCGATCTATCGATTACTGGGATAAACCTCTAGCCTCAGACGCGCTCCCTCAAGCACCACTACTGAGACAAGGGTTACTCCATGATGAACTGACGGTCGTCCACCTCCCTCCTAACCCTTACAACCTCCGACACGTTCTCGACCCTATCAAATGGGTCTAGGATAAGCTGCTCCAACAATCAACCAAAACAACCGATATAAGTTTATAAATGTTTTTTATGTAAAAATAAGGATAAAATCAAAGATCGCGTATCGAGCTCAATCGCACGCTCCTTAGGACCTCCCTATACTTGGTGGGATACTTGGCCTTCCCGCCAATACCCCCACGCCAGCGGGCAAGAAAATGGGAGCCCAGTGCAGGGTCTTCTTAAACTCGACTAGCGAGAGAATCTGGTGCTTAAAGGCCCAAGCCTGCATAAATAATAATCAATCAGTTCAAAAAGCATCAGCAATAAATGAGACATGCACAATCAAGAAAAATGCTTTTGAAAAAATATACCTGGAGTAACAGATGGCAGAGGTGAAGGGCTTTCACCTTCTTCCAGGCTCCCACATCCAGCCCATGGTATATCTGTGCCAAGATGGCCCTTAGCCAATTCTTCTTCCTGATGCCAGCCACATCCTCCACGACGGATATCAGCCCGTAATTAATCTTACTCCCCGAGATCGAAAAAAAAGCACGGTGAGTAAGGAAATCATAAAGGAGCGGACACAAGCATCTCTTTCATCCTCAAGCACCACATCTACCCGGGTCTAGTGTTGGTGCAACTCACCATAAGATAGCCGCCCTGAGACGGGGTTCAAACCAAATAGCTCCTTCACCTACCTCACCACGGGCCTCTCAATATGGTATTTATCTATATAAGCGTCGAAGTGATTGACCTCATTCGTCCAAAGAAGCCCAGTTATAGCTACAACATTAGAGGGCGTAATTGTTGCTTCCCTAAATGAGAAGTGAAAAGTATGGGTGGTTTCAGACTACCTCTCGATAAGGGCTGTCACGGCTGAATGGGAGATCTTGAGAATTAGCATTGGCATGATTTGGGCTAAATCCCCGAATCCCATCTCATTAATGGTGAGTGCAAGCTCTAGATCTTTCTCAGAAATATGGTGCCACCATTCGCTGATGGTGCCTATCCCTCCAGTATAATTTAGTTCATGCGGCTGTAAAAATCAGAAGCAAAATATATAAGCCCCTATTTATTTTCTCATCACTGGAACCTGATAGAAAGCTGCCGATATCACTTCTGCTAGAACCGATGTCGCCAGCGGTAGCACTCCATATCGCTGGCGGCATGGATGATGTCGCCGATGGCATCACTTTAAACAAGAGTGATGTCAGACCTCCTTAGGCCTTTTTACAAATCCTGATACCGCCTACGACATCACTCATATCACCGACGACATCACTACCTGTGGGCAGAATCTGTTTTCCCCAAAATTGCACCCATCGTGCCTAAATCACAAAAAAAATCGCAATCAATCAAACAATAAGCCTAAAGACAGTGAAAATCGGACCTAAAGCATGCAACATTAGTTTGTAAACAATTTGTTTCGCGCTTATGAACTCCTATCATTGCACAATTTCAAGCCTAAGGCCGAATCGATACTCAACCCATAAAGAAGAAAGTCGGGTTTTGCACCTGGATGTAGGAAAGTTGTTTCTCCTTCTCAGGATGGTGATAGGGGAATTGATCCCATACCCATACATCTTGCCCGTCTCCTTCAGGCCATAAGCAGCAAGAACTGAGAGGATTTTCAGCCCCTCGATAGAAGAATCAAGCGGGCTCTCCCTAGCCCTAGCAGATTTTCCCTTGAAAGCCTTTGCAATTCTCTTCATGATTGGAAGGATAGAGAAAATGAAAGATTTAAAGAAGGGAACAGAAGAGAGGTACGGCTTCTGTACGTGCTGAATGAGGAAGAGAAAGGAGTTTTACTTCCTTTTAAACTACCACACGAAATTCGAGGAGTTTTAATTTATCTAAAACTGCCCATCCATGCTGCCTGCGGGATCAAATCATACTGCCAGCAACATCACCTTTTTCAATTTGAATTTTGAAATTGCTTTGACTAGTCAAAGCTGCCATGTGGCACTCATGCAGTCGGTCGCATCACTGTATATCGCTAGCGACATCACTCATTTCGTCAGTGACATCGCCTCCTTCAATTTGGATTTTGAACTTATTTGACCAGTTAAAGCTCCCATGTGGAACTCATTCTGCCGGTGGTATAACTCCATATCGCCAGTGACATCGTCAATATCGCCGGGGACATTAGATCTCTCCATGCCTTTTTCAGCCATCCTCGGTGAAATCCCGGCTCTAACCTTGACATTCCAAAACTTGTACAAAGCCACAATCGCAAACCCAATATGCTTATTCTACAAACTACCCAGAGATTATGGTATGACCCGATACATATCTCCCTTCGGGTTCATCCTTCGAATACCAACTGAAGGTCCCAGCATGACCCTCTACATGTCGCCTTTTAGGTCCACCAAGCCATAAAACACAAGCCCGACCAATGGGCAATCTCTCCATAAAGCATAAGCCCGACCAAGGGAAAATCTCTCTACAAAACACAAGTCTGACTAAAGGAAAATCACTCTATAAAGCATAAGCCCGAACGAAGGGCAGTCTCTCCACAATGTGTAAGCCCGACTAAGGGGCAATCACTCCACAAAGTATAAGCCTGTCCGAAGGGCAATCTCTCCACAATGTGTAAGCCCGACCAAGGGGCAATCACTCTACAAAGCATAAGCCCGACTGAAGGGCAATCTCTCCACAAAGTGTAAGCTCGACCAAGGGGAAATCACTCTAGATTGTTTAGCTTCCGAAACTTGATCTTCCAGAGTGTAGCTTTTCTTTCCTACAGTGTTAGTCTCATCGAAATCTACATGTATAGACTCTACCACAGTTTGGGTTCATTTATTAAAGACTCTGTAAGCCTTATTATGTATTGAGTAGCCGAGGAAAACTGCTACATCAGATTTAGGATCAAATTTTCCTAGTTGCTCTCTATCATTAAGGATGTAGCATTTACACCTTAATGCTTTAAAATACCTAATTTTGAGTTTTCTTCCCTTCCAGAATTCATATGGGGTCTTTTCTATGGTCTTTCTATTGAGAGCTCTCTTTAAGATATAGCATGCTGTGTTTACGGCCTCACCCCAAAAATATTTTGGCAAACAATTTTCACTAAGCGTTGTTCTAGCCATCTCTACTATGGTCCTATTCTTTCTCTCAATAACTCCATTCTATTGAGGAGTTTGAGGGGCAGAGAAGTTGTGTTCAATGCCCTTGAGTCACAAAAGTCAGCAAAATGCTTATTTTTGAATTCTTCACCATTATCACACCAGATACGTGCAATGCTTATGCCCTGTTCTACTTCTATCTCGATGAATGTTTTGGAGAATTGGTCAAAGGCTTCATCCTTGCTTGTTAGCAGGAGAACCCAGATATATCAAGAATAGTCATCTACAATTACCACGATGTATTCTCTTCTACCTAAACTCAGTGGCTTGATTGGACCAAAGAGATCAATATGTAAGAGATCGAGTACTCTTTTGGAAGGAATGTATGAGATGGAAGGGAAACTTTTATTATGCTGTTTACCTGGTTGGCATGCAGTGCATAGATGATCCTTATCAAAAGCAACATTAGGCAAACCCACAACTAATTCCTTTTTGGCTAATTTGGACATGAGGTTCATGCTTGCATGTCCAAACCTCTGATGCCATAGCCATGATTCTTCTTCTTTAGATACCAAGCATATGTTCTTGTTATCATTTTTAATGTTTACAGAATAGACATTAGTTACTCTAGGTGCATAAAGAATAAGTTGATTAGACTTACTATCATAGATCGAGCAGCCTTTGGAGTCAAATATGACTTTCCTTCCTTTGTCACATAATTGGGCCACACTTAGTAGGTTAAAATTCAATCCATCAACTAGTGAGACATCTTCAATCTTAAATTCAGATCCAATGGTTCCATAACCAATGATCTGTCCCTTTTGACTGTCTCTAAAGCTTACTTTGCCTCCCTTCTTCTGGGTTAATGTGATGAAAGCCTTCTCCTCACCTATCATATGCTTTAAGCATCCACTATCAATATACTAATTATGTTGATCTACTATAAATCTAAGGCATACCTATAAAACAGATAAAGTGGGTTTGGGTACCCAATCAGATTTGGGTCCTCTTAGGTTAATAACCATCTCGGGCCAAGGATAAACATCATAATAACCATTCTTTAATCTACATGATTTAGTAATGTGATTGTTTTTTCAACAAAACCTACACCCCGAAATGGGTAAGTTTTGCTTTTTCTTTTCACTAATCTTCTCCTGATCCTTCCTTCTATAGTTGCCTTTATACCTAACTTCTTGTACACTACCTAACTTCTATAGCCTTTCCTTTCTGAGCAGCAGTATATCTTTGAGCTTGTGGCTGCCTACTAACTCCATTTGTCTTTTGATTGGGGTACCTTTGAACTCTGTTCTGAGGAGGAGGAGGATTATCTCTTCTTGGATCCTTTATTTCAGGTTTCTTCCTAGATGCTTCCTTTAATAGATTGACTTCTCTATCCAGTCCCATTACATTTGCATTTAGGATCTGGACTTGATTCCTGAGGTAGTTTTCTTCTAGTACATCAATATACTTGGTTGCTCTAACCAGATTGATGCCTTGTGCCATTGCTTCAGCATCTTCAGCCAATTCTAGTATCGCTGTTTTCAAAGACTTGATGGCTTTTGCATTCTTCTTTACCCCTATGATAACAATAGAAAGAGCTTTTACAAGATCAAAGTTGGAGGCAGAATTAGAGCAAGAATTTACCTCAGTGTTTGCTGTATTTGATTCTGATTCTTTGATTTACACTGTTTCTTTCTTGGAGGCATTCCTTCCAGATTGCTCTACTTTCGGGTCAGTCAGAGCCATGAATGTACAGTTCACAGTCTCCTCTTCCTTGGTTGAAGATGAGTTGCTACTTTCTTCATTGTTGCTCTAGTTAGCAACCATTGCCTTCTTTTTGAACTTCTTATTACTTTTGAGCTTGGGGCACTTTGTTCTGAAGTGGCCTTTTTCACTACATTCAAAATAGGCACCGTCTTTCTCTGGATCTTTCTTTTCTTTCAGGTTCCTTCTGGGCTTGTCTCTTCTGGAGTTGCCTTCTCTTGGTCTCCGGGATTCATACCTCTTTGATTTTGTTCTATCTTTCTTTTGTATGAATCGATTCAACCTTCTGGTTACTAAAGCAAGTTGATCTTTGGTGCTCATTGATTCATTGATTTCCGGTGGATTCTGCCTTAAGAGCAATGGCCTTCCTTTTTTACTTAGGCTTCTTTTCTTGTTGGCTATACCTTTCCAAGGACAATTCTTGGGTTAGAAGATTACCAATGAGTTCATCATAACTGTAAAAATTTAAGTCATGAGCTTCCTCAATGGCAGTCTTTTTATTGTCCAATTCCTTTGTGAGACTTCAGAGTACTTTCTTGACCATTTCTACTTTTGGAATCTCCTTCCCCAGCCTTTTCATTTCATTCACTAGATTTGTGTATCTTGTGTTCATACAGTTGATTGATTCATTAGGCTCCATCTTTAAGGATTCAAACTTTTGTTGGAGTAGATCAAGCTTAGCCTCTCTTACTTTAGTGGTTCCTTCATAGGTTACTTCCAACTTCTTCCATATCTCTTTTGTAGTCTTGCATCCGGATATCCAATTGAATTCAGCTGCACTAAGAGCACAATGAAGCATGTTAATAGCATTTGCATTTTCACACAATTTTTCAAAGTCATTCTCATCCTACATGCTTGATGGCTTTTGGGTAGTCATACCCTCTACTTCATAAGTAGGCTCATACGGGCCATCTTTAATAACTAACCATGCTTGCATACTTTGTGACTGGATGAAGTTCTTCATCTGATTTTTCCAAAACGTGTAGTGTTCATCGGTGAAGAGTGGAGGACGAGTAACAGATATACCCTCGGGGAAAGAGTTGTGAGTTTTTGAAACTCATTTTGATATGTGAATCAAAATATATGGACCTTTAGCTCGAGATTGTTAAATCTCTTATTTGAGCACTTGCTTTGATACCACTTGTTGGTCCCTATGAGAGTGCTTATAAGGGCAGAGGGGGGTGAATGGTTCTTTTTCGCGGAATTTACAGACTTAAAAAAGTCTTAGTGTAGCGTGTTTAATTATGATCCGGAGGATGGATCCAGATGATGCAAATGTGAAAATAATGTGCAATAAAGTATAAGAGAGAAAATCAAACACAATTATTTTATACTAGTTCAGCCCCGCCTACGTCTAGTCCCTGGAGTATCCTTCCTTCGAGCTTATCCACTAGTGAATTCCTTTCTAACTGGCAGGAATCAAGCCTTATAGATTTGTCTCCGGATTGTAACCCCTTCCGGAAGTAGGATATACCACTAGAAGCATCACTACTAGCTGTGTCCTCTTATCTTTAGTAGGATATACCACTTAGCCTTCTACCTCGAATCTAAGCTGAGTCCTACAGGGAGATCTCACTCAAAGCACCTACTTCAAGCTATATCCCAATCTCCTAATTCACCCAAGTTGGAAATTCTTACACTTTGGTTTTTTACAAAGGGTTGGTATTTGGAGCTCCTCAAGTTTATAGTTTCACTTGGGAATCCTTACAAAAAGATTTTGAATCAAAGGTTCTTGGAGTGATTGTATCAACTGATTAAATAAGTATTGCTTTGTTACTTGCTTTTTTAAATCAACCAGTTGACCTTCTCATTTGGTGAAGAGCTCCTTTTACAAGCTTTGATCATAAATGTAGCTGTTGTGGTTGGTGAGCTTTCATTCAATCTTCACCCTTGATCAAGTCGATGATGTGGAGCTTTCGAATCCGTTGATCAATCCGTTAGACTGTATTTTAACCCTTTTGGAATCTTGGGATTGAGGTCAGAAAGTTGTCAGTGATTGTTTTGCTTGTCATTTTGTGATACACCAACTTTTATACCAATTACTTTATGATGTGAGCTCCACGCGGGCCCTTATTGGTCAAAAAGAAAAAGGTAGTTAGCTTATCTTTGTCCGGTGTCAGACCTTTTATCCTTTCTCTGAAATATGCAAGCTATCATTTTGTCTTTGTCTTGGGGAAAGGATCTTTGACTTTCATAGGCAAAAAAGGTGAAAGGAAAGTTATATTTGAAACTTTTCCCTATGTTTGAAATATAGGTCTTCCGGATATCTTTTAGACCTATATACTCCGGATCTATCTTCCGGAGATGGCTTCAATCAGTTCTTCCAGATGCTAGTCTTGAAGGACAGAAGTTTGTTTCCTTCCCAAACTTTGTCCGGATGATTCCTCTAGTGCTTACGTATTTAATTTGTTCAACTGATGACTTGTATCTTGATCTTTGTTCGGATATTTCCACTTGGATTTAAGAGTTTTACATTGTTTTTATTTCATTCAAACTTGATCCGGATTTATTTTTAGATTGTTATCTGGATCATTATTTCCATAGAGGAACAATAAATTTGAATGGAAAATTTTTGCTCTCCATAATGTCAAATAATTTTAGAATCATTAAAATGTATTTAACCTTTAATAAGCAAGAGAATGACAACCAATGAACTGGAGGCGAGGGGAAGTCCAACTTGACCAATAGGCTCAAGTGAGTTTGAAACCATATTCGCATAGGAGTGGTTGTCTCGGGGCAAGTCACAGAAATATGTCTTAGTAGTCGGGATTGAGGTTGCTAATCTTGTTGGTTTTCGGGTGGCTAATGGTACAGATGCTTTGTAGGTAGAGAAATTGGATTTGAATGCCCTAAGGCGCACGTTCCCAATCGAAACAACATTGAAACAAAGAGTGCACATGCATAGGAATTGATCCCATCGATGCTAATAAACCCAAAGTTCAAATTATTCATATTGCATTTCCGTGCAACATGAACTGATCCAGCCACACCATACTTTAAGAAAACAATTTTCATAGCCATAACAAATCTGATTTTCTAGGTTGGAAGATCTACGGTTGGTAGAGTTGGCCTAGGTGTAATTAAAAGTTTGATGTTGGCTTGGCGTAATTGCAGAATTCCAAGGTTAGTGAATTACAACAGCTGATCAATATAGAAAGGGGTTCACTTGACAAATGGGGGATACTACAGGTTCGGCAAAGAGGAGGGGGCAATGGTGAGTCTGGTTAGAGGCTGATCAAGGACTATAGTGGTAGTGGCCGGGGGTTTCCATGCAATTAAAACAAAGGTAGTTTCTGGAGAGAAGGCATGATTGTTCTCTTGCTTTAATATTAGGGTTTTATATAAAAAAATATATTAAAAATTGAGTTTTCTATTATCCCATTATTTGAGCCCTAACTTTTTTAACCTAATAAGTTTTTAAATTAAAGCAATATGTTCTACCCTTGGTCTCTACTATTAACGCTACTGTTCGCGTCACTATTCACATTTTTTTTCATTTTCTGATCTTATTTTGATATTATCTTTCAAATCGTTCATTTTTTGGCATGCCGTTTAAGAGTTTTTTGTTCGTCTCATTTTTATCTTCAAAACACCATCTATTGTGATAGATTTTTTTGAAACTTTTTTTCAACTATTCGATATATGGTAGGAAACTGGTACGTACATGGTAGGAACTTAGTAAAAATCTTATGTTTCATTAGAAGTTTGTTCAATCCATCAAATTTATATTTGTAGAAGGAATAAAAAAAGACAAACAATCAAAATTCATTGAAATTGCAACATCAATAGAATTCGATTCTTATAAAAACTTTAAAAACCGCAACTTGTAAAATAGTTAAGCTTCTAAAAACTCTAGAAATCGCAACCCCTGAGAGAAGTTAGGAAAGTAATAAGACGTGGAAAAAATCTATTGTCAGTTTTTTATGTCCACTTCGGTATCCCTCCGCTCAGTATCCGACACTTGACATCTCTTTCCTAAATGTCTATTTATCTCTCTTGTTTTTCTTTTTTTTCTCTTGTAAGGGGCCACAAATATGGGGACGTCAGATTTGAATCCTGCATATTATTTAATAAAAATATCATAATAAACTCCTTAATAGTATTACATTGAAACCTTCGTATAAGCAAGTATTATATTAAGGGCAACTTAGCTGGATGCCTAATTTTGAGCTTTTAAAGCCTTCTATACGTGCAACACTTTTCCTAAAGCCCACACTTATTTTATTCCTTTTTTAATTACATAAAACTAGGTTTTAAATTTGGTAAATTTAACAAAATAGGGATTCTTCTGTCCAATATGAAAATTGTCGTTTCAAACCCCCTTCTCGACATTAAACCCATTTTCTACAATTCCAACCTCTACGCTCATCTCTTCTCCGATCAAGCTTCACCGCGACTCTGTCTCCGGAGTAATTAATGTCGTCCATTAGCATTCATTCTTCTAGCTTCAACAGTTTCATCTTATTTCAGGTTTATCTTAATTCCAAGATTGATTTTCAACATCAAGTTCAATTTTCAAGTCTGATTTTCGATTTCAAGTTTAAAAATCACTTTCAATCTTAATTTCAAGTTTGGTTTTTAGTTTTAAGTTTGATTTTCAATTTAATTTTGGGTTTCAAGTTTGATTTTCAATTTGATTTTGATTTTTCATTTCACTGCTGTTTCACCTAATTTTTTACCAAACAAATTTTCCTTTTTTCATCTCTAATCCTCTTTTAAGTCAAGATTTACAACTATTTTTGTTGCAAAAACCACCGGCCTCTCCGATTCCCAAATATATCATCTGGTGGCAATATACTCGATAACTACGTCATACAAGCTTACTCAACTTTTTTATAACTGGAATATGAACAGATAACGTAACCTTAATTGTTTAATTTTTTCTAGTGTTATGAAATTTATGTACAGGCTATATATTAGAAGAAGACTATTGCGTATTTCGCTATCAAGAAGAAGTATGATTGAGGATAGAGTCGTGGACATCATCGTGATTGAATGTGTTTGGATCGAGAACTTTTGAACAATACACATATGGTGTGACATTATTGAGATATGAGATCAAGAACTATGAATGGCAATTATAATGCCTTTTTATTAGGTTGTCAAAGGAGGAGATTGTTGAGCTTTAAATTCTTATTTGAGGGAGGATTATCTTGTTGTGGATTATATTATCTTATTGTGGATTATATTTTTGTTTAGTTGTTTTCATATGAATGGAATGTGTGATTCCCTTTTTCATCTGGCTTATCTTGTTATTGTCCGGATGTTGATGTTAGTTTTTAAGATTAATTTAACTAAAATCACTTTTTCTGCAACTTCATGTCACTCTTATACCTGGTATAAGAGTTCTTATACCAGGTACAAGACCTATAGACCATGGGTTTTTGCCGACATTTTAAGTTTTGTTGTTGAAATAAATGAAAAATTGGTGGTATAAATGCTTTATACTAGTTGTAAGGCGGTAATATCATGTATAAGAGTATTAAAAGAGCTCTTAAGCCAACCAATTAAACATATTTATTTATTAAAACTTAAGAGTTGTAAAGAGGTATTGTACCAAGTATAAGTCATTCATAGCATGTTTTTTTTTATGGAAAATGAGTAATGTTGTGAACATTAAGGAGAAACTACCATATAAATGCATTATACAACTCTTATATCAAGTATAAGGCTCTCAAAACATAGTTTTTGTTGGTAGTTTAATATATATTGTTTAATTAGAGGTATAAGAGTGATAAAAGAGTTCTTATACCAAGTATAATAGTGGCATACCAGCACTTATACCAGGTATAATAGTGGTACACCTACTCTTATACCAACCACTTAAATGATACTGTTTAATTAAATGTACAAGCAAGATAATAGAATTCTTATACCAGATATAATAGTGAAATAAGAGCTCTTATACAAGGTATAAGAGTAATATAAGAGATCTTATACCACCAATTTTATTTCATTAAAGGTACAAGTGTGATATAATAGATCTTATACAAGCCATTCAATTTTATTAGCGGTAAAATAGTGAAATAAGAGCCCTTAAACTAGCCATTTTAACTAAATTAATTCAACAAAAGTAAAAAGAGTGGACTAAGAGCTCTTATACCAGGTATAAGAGTGATATAATAGCTCCTATATCGGTCATTTAAACTAAATTACCTACAAAACTGAATATTAAAACTTTCTTTATTGCTTTTATCATTATATTCTCTGGTATTATTCCTTTCTAATCAAAGAAATTAACAAACTTATCAATAATCACACCACCAATATACTAATTGACAAAATTAAAATATATGTCCAAGCTCCACCATCTTGAACCCAATAGAGATAACCTGAATTCATTGAAATTGAATGAAAATACAAAAAAGAATTGCTTTAGAAACGAAAAGCTCAATAAATTATCTACATCGTCCGAAAACATAATATCGATCTGAAGATGAAAACAAGATCAGAATCAAAAAAAGTAAACTAAAAATCAAAGCTTATTTAGAAAATAAAGGAGCCGCAATCTCAAAATCATCGGTAATTGCACAGAAATAGTAGATGAGCTCGAAATCATGATCTCAAAGAACAAAAGAAGAATTAACGAAATCAAAGATTAAACAGGTCGCCGGAAAACCAGATGTCGATCTCAATAGAAAATAGGATCACAAAGTACCGTCGAAAACCGAAAGGCGAATCTCAATACTAAAAAGATGAAAAAGCACCAAAATGCACCAACTTATGCAAAATAATAACTCAAATGCCACTAAAAAATGCTTGTAACCTATTTGAAATATTTTAAAAACTTATTAACCATAATACGCTCTTACCACTGATCTGCACAGCGTTTGTATTCTACTGGAGTGCTCTACCTATTTGTATTCTTCTCAACATTAACTCTCCGAAACACGTTTACCGCACTGTATTAGATACCAGAATATATCCATCTGAGTTTTTCAAGTTTTGTACATTGCGATTTGTCCATCTAAAAAAAGTAAGAATCTTATTCCAGGATGAGGAATATTTTATGACTTGGATGATGAGAATCAACTAGTTGTATTGTGTTCTCATATTTATTATATATTTCTCTGTTCATCATCTTGGTTTGGGAAATATTTTTTCTGTTATCAATAATTTTAATGAAACTAATGATATTTATATAATTGGAGTTTTATCTGAATGTTAGATATGCCATAACATTGATTTAAGTGGTTATATTTGGGAAATTTAGAAGAAGACTCTGTTGACTAAAGCACATAGATAAATTAACAGAGTCACACAAATTAAGCATGACGATATATTAACAGAGTCGCACATAATTTGTCAACATTTAATACTCAATCCCTTGATTTTTGTTACTCGGTGATGCTATAATATTAGCATAATTTATGTTATGTTGTTCCCTATACTTTGTTTCTTTGTATTTTTGTGTATATGCATATTACTTTTTTTAATCTTTTCCCTTACCTAGATGGCTTTGCTATGTTCAACCTTGTTGCACAGGATTTTTTTGTTTCAATACTAATTTGGATGTTCTTTTGTATCTGTTATACATCTATTATATATCTACTACAAATCTGTTATACATTTACCACAAAATCTGTCATATATTAGAATTATAACAGAAATATATCAGAAAAATATCAGATACATATCTAATATATTTCTAATACATATCTGTTATAATTCTAATATAAGTCTCTTTGTATTTGCAATATTCATTGAACTGTTATATATATATATATATATATATATATATATATATATATATATATATATATATATATATATATATTCTGCTGCTTTTCTTTATTTCAACACTAATTTGGATGTTCTTTGTATCTATTATATATTTACTACAAATCTGTTATATATCTACTACAAAATCTGTCACATATTAGAATTATAATAGAAATATATCAGATACATATCTAATATATTTCTGATATAATTCTGTTATAATTCTAATATAAGTTTCTTTGTATTTGAAATGTTCATTGAACTGTTATATATATATATATATATAAGTCCTTTATAAGTCTCTTTATATTTGCAATGCACATTGAACTGATATATATCTATTATTAATCTGTTATAAGTCTGTTACCAGAAATATAATTAAATTTACAACAGAATTATATTAGATTTGTAACAGGTCGAAAATAAAATTTGAAAAAAGTATATCACAATGGGTAGTGTTTCGAAGATAAAAATGAAACGAACAAAAAACTCCAGAGCAGCATGTCGAAAAAATGAACGGTTTGAGAGATAAATGCAAAATAAGCCAAAACAAATAAAAAACCTTCCATAATCACATGATACATGTAATGAACAGTAATGAGCGTATGAAGGTAATTAACAAAACTTAAAATGGCATGAAAGATACGATTTCCTTATTGAAATATTTTGATATTTATTTTGGTCAAATGAGTCATAAGTGACAATTTATTTTTGGAAATTGGGTCATGAATAACAATTTCCCTAAAAATTGATCAGAAAAACTAGAGTAACGTCGAAAAAAGAAAAAATTGAACCAAAGACAAGATTAGAAGAAGAAAACAAGAAATAAGCCAGATCAGAGACAATACAGATGGAAATCAGGATCCTTATTATAAATACATTCAAAATAAGATAAATATTATTAGATGAGTACAAGAAATGACTCCAGGTTGGATTTGTAAAAACGATTTACTTGTAATATTCATCGGTTTCAAATAACCCATAAACTTGTAAAAAGTGAAGTTTCCCCCTCAATGCCTCCTCAGTTTTTGGTTGGAGAGAGATTAATTAAGAAAATAACACCTTTAAAAAGTTACCAATTGACCTTTGGTCAAGTGGTACATCCACTAGTTTAGATGGGGATGACCAAGAATCAAACCTTGGCTCCTGCAAAAATCCGACTTCTTAAAAAAAACACCTTTAAAAAGTTAAATCAACCAGAAGTTGACAACTAGTGTTGATGGATGAATTGATGCACTTTTTCAAGTTCAAGGATGTAATTAAAACTTTTAAAAGTTTAGTGAAAGCACACATCAAGGATGGTTGCATCAAGCATTTTTTATTGGAAAAGTAGATAGGTCTCATTAATATGTCTTGGCCTTTAGGGTGGAGAGGTCTCTAAATCTGCTAACTTAGTTGAAATGTCTAGTATCCCTTTCTCATTTGCCTTTATTTCTTATAAAAAAAGTTACAATTATAATGAAGTACTCATTGTAGATTATAGACTAAATATGTCTTTACTCATTTGAACTTGGCCCAAATGACTTACTATTTTGAAATTTTCAAAGTTTGTCTTAGCCCCTTGAAATTAGTTAAAGTGAAGTTTTTTATAGAAGAGGGAAAAATCAGGTATTATAAGAAATTAGGAAAATAACATTTTAAAAAAACCAACCAAAAATTTGACACGTGATATTTAGGAGGCAAATCGGTATGCTTTTATTAAATTCAGGGGATAAGAGAAACTTTGGAAAATTCAGGCAAACACTAAGTAATTAGGGCCAAGTCTATGTGGATGGTAAAGGTATATATTTGGCCTAGATTCTATTATTAACTTTTAGAATCTCACATATGCTAATACTTTGTGTATTTATCATTTAAAGTGTATATATATAACTCTAATACATTTTATGCTTTTAAATTTAGTTAACATATTGAGTTGTTATAGAGCTTTGCCTTTTGATAAATTGAAAATGACACAAAAAAATCAAAAGGCAAGAACGTACAAAAGGGAACAATTTACAAAAAGAAAACATAAATGAAGAATAAAAAAAATTATACAAAACAAATAAGTTTTGGTTAAATTGATGTATATTAATCAATATAAGCGGCAGAAAGAGAGAACTGGTAATACTAGTCAATATCTGATATAATGGTGTTGGTTTTTATTAAAAATTAGTAATCATTAGATGCATCAAATCAATGTTTAACTATGTTAGGAAATGTAAATTATAGTCAATATTTGCAATTAGCTTATTATATAAAAATGGATGTTGGTATAAACCAACCAAGATTTCCAGAATCCTAAAACCATATATTCAATTTGATTAAAATCTGGTTTGTAGATCTAATTTTGTAGTCTAAAGACAAAAAAAAAAGTACAACTAACTAATCATTGAACACTCCAAAAATTGTTTTATAATTCTCCATAGACTAATCTTCAATAGATTTTCCTCATTGATTTCATTGACATTATCGTATTTAGATTATAATTTTTTATATATACATTGATGTTGAATTCGAAAACCTCTTAATGTTGTGTCTATATATATTACTAGTGTAGTGTTCGTGCGATACACGGATAGGTCACTTTAATAAGTATATTAATTATAAGTTTATTTTATAATATATATATATATATATATATATATATATATATATATATATCAGCAAAGAAGTTCTAAAATACTTTTTTATCCATATACCTTTTAAAAGAAATATTAATATTTTATTATTAAATTTGTTTTATTTTATTACCATATACGAAATTATATTTTTGGTATTATTATAATTAGTATGAATATTAATCAATTTTAAATACTCATTAAATATTTTATTATTAGTGTTGTTGATGTTATTATTTTAATTTTATTTTAATTTTATTTTAATTTTATATTTTAGTATTGTTATGATTAGTATGAATATTAACCAATATAAATATCATTATTATAATAATATAAATTGTAATAATATGATAATAAAATAAAATAAATTTAATAATAAAATGTTAATATATCTATTGAAATGTTTAGAGGTAAATATATATATATATATATATATATATATATATATATATATATATATATATATATATATTTTGAAAAAACTCCATTAAAAGAAATATATAATTTATAATAATAACACTAAATATTTTTTTAAAAATTTTCTTATTGGTTTACAATAATAAATAATAAAAAAAAACCTTATCGCATCCCACACATAAATTTAAATCTATAACCTTTAAAATTACAACTTTAAGGCTCAACTATTAAAGCAAGTATTTAACTACAGTAACACTAAATATTTGGATTGCACGATATATTGAAAACAAACTATTGGAGCACCCAATAAAGTAACTAATTTACTGTTCTTTTTATATTTTAATTAAATTATTATTATGTCAAGAACACACGTAGATGAATTGATTAAGATGTATATCAAAATTATCTTTATGAATTTTATTATTTTTGAATTAATAGATATTTTTAATATTAATATGGTAATGTGGCTTCGCCGCTTACGTCATTCTGGATTGGATTGGATCTGTTGTTGAAATACGAGAAAGTATCGAATTCGATATTTTTTTACCTTTTACATATAAAGCAATATTGTACCAAAAAAACATATAAAGCAATATGATCATTGAAAATGCATATATACTAGAAAAATAAAATGTGCTTATAAGTTGGTATTATATTTCATTTTATTTACATTGTTAACATTTTTTCGACCCGCATGGAAACAACTGGAAAAATTAAATTGTTTAATTAATATTAATGTAGTACCCATACGATGCATATTTGTAATAAGTATATCAATGATAAGTATATATATATACACACACAAATCAGTGAGGAGAGAAACCCTAATCCTAGGCGATTTTCGCCATTCTCAACCAGCCACCGCCCCGACCCTTTGTCGACGACTACCATCGCCATCCCCACCACCCTCTTCGCTATCCTCAATCGCACCAGTCGAACCCGCAAGCCACCAACCCTGTCAAACTTTACTTCGAAAACTTCCCAAACACTCATGGAGCCGATTCTTCGAGAAGGGTTTTTCAAAAATATGGTATTACTGGTTCAGTCTACGTAGCCAGGAAGAAAAACGCAAAAAATCTGAATTTTAGGTTTTTAACGATAGATGGATCTTGGCCAATCCATGATGTTTTATACAGACTCAATTCGGTTTGCATTGGAATTATTCTCCTTCACACTTTTAGGGCTAAATACTCAAGGTAAAATGATCGGCCTAATCAGAATCCCGAAACTTTTCCGACCCGAAATCAACCCCTGATCAGAAAACATATGTTCTGTGACTCTCCAAGAGGAAATCGTTCGTACGCTAATGTGGTTGCTAAACCTAAAACCTTGGTTGAGGCCTCTATTGCAAACCACGATCTAGCCGAGATATTCCGATTCTGACTCGGGGCCATGATCTTATTGTAGATATGGCCCCTTGGAAAGATAAGTCCTGCTTAGCCTCTCTCATTAATATTTCCAATATTCGTTGTGCTTATGAGTTATTGAACGATAGGGGCATTTATATAGATTTTGTTGCGCCAATGGGTAATGATAAAGTTTTTGTTTCATTTAATTCCAAGAATTCTATGACTGATTTTGTAGGTGGAGATTGGAAAGTTATGCAGGATATGTTCAAGGAGATCCAACCGGTACCGGCTGACTTTGCCCCAACCAAATGCATCAGATATGTGGATTTCATGGGAATCCCTCCGATTCTAATTTTTGACAATTTAATAAGACAATTAGCTTCCAATTTTGGGCATCTTGTCTCCTTGGACTTCAATTATATTAGACCGGATCGGGAAGATGTTGTCTCCTGCCTTGTCTCGGTACCCTTGGGAACTATGCATCGCTCGATGAAAATTTAGGTTGGCTTAAAAGAATTCTCGATCCATACCAATCTTAGACAAGGGGTCGGTTGTCAGCATTGTCAAGATGTGGAATCCGAGGTTTCTTATGATTCAAGTGAAGCATCCTTCGATTTAGTGGTGCCGTCAGCATCTCCTTTATCAGAGTCCCAAAAAAGTGATCCAGCTCAGATTTTAAATTTGCAAATCGTTCAGATGTCCAATCAGCCAGAAATCAACCTCAGCTTAGTCCCGGAGTTGAATTTGGCATCAAATAGGACCCTTGTCCGTCAAGCTACAGCTTCTCCTCGTTTCTCCAATTCTAACCCGTCTAGAGGAACTCACTTAGAGGCCGTTCCAATTGGTTAAGTTGCTAGATTGATTCAGCAAAGGGATTCACTTTCTTTGGGTCCAGATATCATGAATATGAACCGGGTCATAATATTATCTCAATCGAGACCTCCCCCGTAAATTGAAAAAAATCAGACCTTTGAAGTGGGGAACAAACTTGGCTTATTCACGGATTGGGACAAATTAACTATCTTAGATGCCATGGATAAGACAGTTAATTAATTGGTTATCTTTAGTCGAGGTATTTCTTACTTTATTATGTCGTTAGAGTTTATTTATTGGAATTGTCGGGGCAGCCGCAATAATGGGGCCAAACAAAATTTTGTTCTCTCTTAAGTGCGTAAACATCATCTGAAATTTTTTGTTATGTTAGAGAAGAAATCCGAAGTTGTTTCAGATCAAATGGTTTTGGGGACAAAATGGCTTTTCTTATCACTACACACCATCTTCTAGCTCTTCTGGTGGTATTCTAATTTCATGGAATTCTATCCTTTTGAAGGTATCGGTCATTAGATCTTCTGCTAGGTGGGTTTTGGTTAAGTTTTCACTGCATTAGCTGGATTTTCATGTAATGAGTATCTATGCTCCAACCAATTATATGGATCGGAATGCTATATGGCTATACATTCTTCCTATTATTCATGATTTACCAAATATTCTGGTTTTTGGTGATTTTAATGAGGTCTTACATGCCTCAGAGAGAGCCTGTGCAAGGAATGCACGTTCTATGGTTTCTTTTCAAGACTTTATTAGAGAAAGCCACTCCAGGGCCGTGATCATACCTGGCATAATAGTATGCCCTTCTCGTGTATTGATAGGGTTTTTGCTTCTAGTGATATATTGGATCTCTGGTCGTCTACGTATATTTCGACTATAGATACTACTCTCTCTAATCACCTTCCTAATTTATTTAAGTCATGTTGCATTCATATAGGGGGATAGAAACCTTTTCGGTCCCTAAACTATTGGTGGGATAATGCTGCATTTTTACCGTTTATTCAAAATTCATGGCATGACATTTGCTCGTCCAATCCAAATTCAGATATTTCAGTCAAGTTTTCCATGCCGAGCACAACTATACGACCTTGGCACAATGCTGATTTTGGTGATTCAAATAGGAAAATTTCTTCCTCGGAAGCACAAATTTTATCCCTCACTTCTAGTGATGTTCCTTGGCCCCTCTCTCTTGCACAACACAGGTTTTGAGTAATTCTCGGTCTTTACTTCAAGAATGACGCAGCTATTTGGAAAAATTGAGGCATCAACAATCTCGTGTCAAATGGACTCTTTTTGGTGATGGTAATACTTCATTGTTCCATCGAACAGCTTCTGCTTGTTTTTGTAACAATAGGATTTCTCAGCTAGACATTGATGGAGAAATTGTCTTCGATCTAATAGTAATCTCTAATGCTATTTGCACTTTCTATGACCAGTTGTTTTCGGCAGACACAAATATCCCATTTTCTCTCCTAAGGCTTCATTTTAACAGTGTCTCGTCTACTCAGAATAAAGCCTTGATTGCCCTTTTTTTATGGAAGAAATTTGGCGGTGTATTTACGCATGTGGGGAAAATAAGGTCCCAAGCCCGGATGGCTTTAACTTTTTCTTTTATAAACGATTTTGGGAGGAATTGAAAACTGAACTCATTACTGTGTTTGAATGGTTTCATGCCACGTCTGAGCTGCCTGACTCAATTAAAACTTCCTACATGTTGCTACTTTCTAAAGTCCTAGGTTCTTGCTCTTTGAATAATTTTAGGCTAATTTCATTGATCCATGGGGTTTACAAAATTATTGCCAAACTCTTTTCCATTCGGTTATAAGCGGTTCTCCCATCCCTCATCTCGAGAAATCAGTTTGCTTTTATCAAGGGTAGAAGTATCCATGAGTGTTCGTTCTTGGCATCTGAGGTCATTCATAGTCTCCATTCTCATCAGAAATCTTGCTTGGTTCTGAAATTGGACTTCCACAAAGCTTTTAATAGCATATCTTCGCCATATATTGACTCAGTCCTTATCAACCTGGGTTTTGATCATAAATGGATATCATGGCTAGCAAACTGCAGGATAATTCAACTACTTCCATTCTGATCAATAGTTCACCGAGCCCACCTATTCGCATTCAAAAAGGAGTAAAGCAAGGAGATCCTCTATCCCCATTTATTTTTGTGCTGGCTGTGGAAGGTTTAAAATAGGTCATTGACTATAGCATTAGAGAACAAATCCTACCCGGGTTTCAATTGGATGATTCTTTACTTGATATTTTGATTCTTCAATTTGCGGATGACACTTTATGTTTTCTACCTGCGGATGAGTCGATTATTCCAAGTTATATTCGTATCCTGAGATGTTTTGAATTGATTTCGAGTCTTCAGATTAATTTCCACAAGACCGCGCTTATGGGTGTACATGTTTCGAAGAATTCACTATCCTCCTTTGCAAATTCTCTTGGCTGCCAGGTTGAGAAATTTCCTGTTAATTATTTGGGTGCTCCTCTTTGTGTAAAGTAGCCTCCAATTGGAGTTTGGGACCCTTTGATTGCAAGGTTCAAGGATAGATTGGCTAACTGGAAAGGAAGCTATTTATCTTATGCGGGAAGGACTATTCTTATCAAGTCAGTTCTTTCTTCCTTACCAATTTATTTATTGCCTATCTTTAGAATGCCTAACCTTGTGATTTCAACTTTAAACCGTCTAATGCATAATTTTTTATGGCGAGGCGGCTCAACTATAAATGGAATGTGCAAGGTTAGTTGGGACACAATTGCTCTACCGCAACACTTGAGAGGCCTCTATATTCGGGATCTAAAGCTTGTCAACGCAAGCTTACTTTTTAAATGGATTTGGAGGCTTAGCACTCAAAATGATGATTCTCTCTGGTCTATCCTATGTGGTCAACGCTATGGAGTGAGGAATTGGCATGAACTAGTACGTCTCGATCACAAGAACATGTCTCACATTTGGCAAGGCATCTTAAGGTGTTGCTTTGTTAATGATGGTTTCTGAATTTTTTTTGCATCTCAAGTGCGGGTGAAAATGGGTGACGGGAATGGAGGGTCCTTCTGGTTCGATAATTGGACCTTAAACACTCCTCTATTATCACTTTTCCCAGTTTTATTTGCCATATGTAATAGGAAGTTTTCTACCATTAGGGAAGGGTGTGGCTTTTTATTGGAAAACGATGGTCAATCATGTCCCTTTTGGAAAAGGAATTTGCTTATTACGGGGCAACAATGTTGTTCAGAATTAAAGGCATGGATATTAGTGTCTTGTCCTTCTTTATTTCAGGAACTGATTTTGCTGAATGATCCAACCTTCATAGATGATGTGGCTGATCATTTCATTTGGGATATCGGGGTGGACAATCAATTCTCGGCAGCCTCTTTTTTTCTGGGTTTTCATCAACAACCTCAATGGTCCGTACAAATGAAATCATACTCCATCATTTGGCGTGCTCTTTTGCTCCCCAAGATAAAATTCTTCGGCTGGATAGTGTTCTATGGAATACCCCCACCCATGATTTCTTAGTTCGTTGTGGATGCTTCTCTATTGTTAATGACAAATTCCCTTTCTGTGCAAATTCAGAAACCATGGAACACTGTCTTTACTTCTGTAAGAAAAGTCTTTCGATTTGGATCATGCATTCCATTGGTTGGGTATTTCATTAGTAATGCCTCACTCAGGTTACGATTTCCTTTTACTATAGTGGTCCTTTTTCAAGTGAGGAATTCATCGTGAATCTAGGATGTCTCTTCGGTTCATTATTACTTGGAGCATTTGGTAGAGGAGAAACAAACAAGTCTTTCAAGGGGATTTCGAAAAGGAGACACTCTTATTGAGAACCTTAATTTGTGTTGGTTTGTTTTTATTTCCAATAGGCGCAGACTTTGTTTCTGAGTTTCGGTCCTATTCACAAACTCGAACATATTGCTATTGTAATTGTACTCTATGGTTCTTGATTCGAGAACCAATTTAATTAACGAAAAGAGGGGTAAGTGTTTTGTAGGCAAACAAATATGACAACCTAGTTGGAGCGTCCACTCCGAAATTTTCACCCGCCCCAATCTTTTTTCCTTTGGAGGGACACATTGTTTCTTCAGGGGTTGTTTTTAAAAAAAGAATATATATATATATATATATATATATATATATATATATATATATATATATATATATATATATATATATATATATATATATATATATATAAGAAAAGGGCAGGAGTTATCTTTTTAATTTTTCTTCAAGGAACAATGAGCAGTTTAAAGAGGGATATAGACATTTTCTCATGCTTGTATTTAGAGTAAATAATCGCTAGACTGATATTTTTACATAAAAAACCAAAATTAAATTTGAATTTTTTTTCTTAAATAGGATTATAATCAACAGAATAGAATTAAATAAAATCAGTAACAACATTTTAAATTTTAAGAAAATAGATTTAGAAGATATATTAGTTGATAGATCTACTTAAATAATAATTATGAAATTTGAATTCATTTGATCAAATAAAAAAAATCTATTATCTCCTATAAAAAGGAGTTATTATAGCGAGTGTCAAATTCGCCAAATTAAATTGATCTGCTAAAACTTGTGTTAGTGGAAGCATGGTTGATCCCACAGGGAGTGAATAAATTTTGTAAAATTCATTTTATCGAATGAAAGCTGAAAAATAAATTAAAAGGGGGTTTGAAAGGTTAAAGTTTTTGTCAATAAAAACTAAAAACTACAAATCAAAAATAACAATATATGAAAAGCATTCAATCAAAGGCTCACTTTATATTCTCGTTCTTACACTCGATCCTTGGTTCAAAAATTTTCTAAACCAAATTTTGCTAAACCGGTTATAGTTATCGAGAGACTCCCCTAGCAACCAATTCTCTCTTAATTTTTAAATCAATCACGAGACACTTTATGAGTGACTGTAACTAAACCATACTACTTTGGAAACGTTCCTCAGTTTTAACTTGGTAAATGGTTTAAGAAATAGGAGAACCCGATTCAAACCAATTTGTCAAGACACTTGACTCGTTTAAGTAAGATTGTTTATTTCTTAAGATAAAAATCTTAATTTAACACTATACATATCAATAAGACAATTACGGATCAAATCGATTTGTATGCCAACATTAAAATCCTTCAATTGAAACAAAGCGCACTATTTAAAACAATTGAAAGAACCCAAATAACCTTTAGAAACCAAAATAAACAAATAGCAAATTGATAAAGAAATATAAAATAAATTTAAAACTCAGGAACGGTAATTAAACTAACATTTAATTGAATTGAAAACTTACCAAGACATAATTTGAAAAAAAAAAGGAAATTAGGCCACTGTAAGTATCTAAGTCTAAGTATAAAAACATAATAGCAAATGCCTCTTAAAATAGCAAAATAGAAAACTAAATAAATTTGCAAATGACTCCACTAATTGCCGGTGTTTAGCCATTGAAAGAGTGGATTGACATCTCCACTAATTGTGTGCTTGAGAAAGAGTCCACTTCAATTTGCTCTCCACCTCACCCTTAATTGCTGAAATTTCTGAACCAAATTATGCCCCATGAAATTGAAATATTGTCCAGGTCAGTTGTTGTGGCATGTGAAGCCCACGTCCAAGAAGAGAGGAATTGTAACAGGTGGGATTAGTAAAAAAAAAAATTGGCTTATTACTTTCCTTTGCAACATATCAGCTCCAACAACTCTTCATTTAGACTTGTTGAAATCCAAAACAATTTCTATAATTGCTCCAAATACGTCTTTTTCAACACTCTGACATAATGTTAATGAAGATCACAAAATATGCACAACTTAATTAATTTTTCAAAATAAATGGGTAAATCAAACATAATATAAGATAAATAAAATATATAAAATGCATTCGAACATACTATTATAAAAATATCCGTAAGAAGGAGTATGTACTATTATAAATTCAAATCTTTCCTTAAATATGATTATAATTTATACTTTTTTTGCCAATAATTGATGAGGAAAAAAAGTCACACTGATTCTTAAATAAGATATAGTAAATACTATTATGATATTCAAATTTTTTCTAAAATAAGATTATAACCAACATAATTAAATAAAATCAAGAATAACAAATTGAATTTTAAATAAATAGATTTAGAAGATATATTAGTTGACCAAATAATTTAAAATATTACATTATAGGAGTAATTACTATTATAAAATTTAATTTCTTTTATCAAATAGGATTATAATTTAAAATTTTTCTGCAGTTATCTTGTGATTCCATGTCAAATATTTGATGAGAAAAAAGAGTCACATTAATTCCTAAATCTATTTTTATAAATTTAATTTGTTGTGATTGTATTAAATATTTATTGTGATAATAATAGAATATTTCTAGTTATTTCACTTGATCAAATAATAAAAAATATTTCATTATTATCCGTTAGAAGGAGTAAGTATTATTATGAATTATTTTATTATTTAATTATTGTTTTAATTGGTTGTACGTTTACTTTGATTTGTTTCTATAACAATGGTATTTAAAATTAATTAATATTCATAAATCATAACAATACCAAAATATAATTCTATTGATTATAATACTATTTAATTAAAAATTTCATATTTTAAACATTAATTAGCAATTAATTAAATACACGGATTTTTTGACATATATTATTTATAATTTATTCTTAAACAGGTTTATAATCTAGAATTAATGTGACTCTAAAAGATTTAATGTCATTCACTTTTCATCATCAAATGTTTTAATATTATTATTGTTGTTGTTGTTACTACTATCATTTTAATTTTATTTCAATTTTATAATCAATAGAATTATATTTTGGTACTGTTATGATTAGTATGAATATTAATCAATTTTATATACTCATCAAATATTTTATTTATTACTTTTGTTATTGTTGTTATTATTATTTTAATTTTATATAGTATGAATTTTAGTCAATTTTAAATACCATTATCATAGTAATATAAATTGGAATAATATGGTAATAAAATAAAACAAATTTAATAATAAAATTGAAATATTTCTTTTGAAAGGTATAGGGTAAAAATTATAATTGTTGTTATTATTATTTTAATTTTATTTTAATTTTATAATCAACAGTTATATATTTTATTTTCAATAGGCGCATACTTTGTTTCTCAGTTTCGGACCTATTCACAAACCCGAACATACTGCTATTTGTTGAACCAAGCACGAGTTTGGACTCAATCAGTGAATGACTCAGTTGTGCTTAAGTTTTGATCATAACAATTAAGTTAAGTTTGGGATAATTAAATCAATAATGATGTTAAAATAAATAGTCTATGATTTTAAGGGAGTTAGTAAATTCAAGGGTCGTCGAATTTTGAGTCTCCGCTGACCTAATTATTTAGTTTAACTCTGAGCTGTTTTTGGGCTGAGTATCTTCGTTAGTCGCTGACTAAGTAATATTCACTCAGCACTTGATATTTAGATTTTGTTTCAGCTAAGTGCTTTACGATTATATATTTCGCTGAGTTACTTTAAGTCTGTCAATGCTGGTGACCTTACCATTTAAGGTAAAAAGGTATCTTTTCTTTTAGTGTTGCTTTTAGCAGGAACATTAATGAGAAAAAGATAAAAAGAATTAATGCCTTGACAAGACATAGAATTTTGAAGAAAATGACAAAGTCTTCCAATGCGAAGCTGCAACAAGTCAATTGCCACTTCGGGTAATTCTACAGATCTACCAACCTTGTATCGCGCACTCTGCAACATGTCAGAATACTAGAAGGAATGGGATGAAGACACGTAGCGAGTCAGCGTGAGTTCTCTCTAATGAAAGACTGGCATCAAACGACAAAGAATTCAAATTGAAGATCGAATTCAATCTAACGGATTGAATTGTATTTCACAACGGTGCAACTCTATCTCTTAACGGATCGATTTGAAGTAGCAACGGGTGAATTACTGAGCTGTCAATTTCAGAAGATGCCAAGATAAGTTCAACGGCTACTTTCTCAATCCAACTATAAAAGGAGCAAGAAGATAAGCATTAGAACTTGGTGATTACACCTGAATTTCCTAGAAGCAAAAATTCTGTCAATTTACAAGCTTTAAAGGAATTAAAACAAGAAAGCACAACTCAACGAGAATTTGCTTAGAACAAGAGAGAATAGTATAGATCAATCAATTGTAATATTAGATCATTTGTAACTGGATCAACGTTTCTATAAGTTGAATCCAACTCTTGTTTAGGCTCTTTGTGAGTTGCTGACAGGAGAGGGTATTCTAGTCATCAAGTGAGCGATTGCAGTTTAGAGGGTACTACTATAATTGGGGAATTTATGAAAGGCTTCTCCGCCTAGGGTAAAGCAGTTGTGATTGGTGGATTAAAGCCAAGACACTCTCTCGGGACTGGATGTAAGCACAGGTTGTCGAACCAGTACAAAAATCTATGTGTCCTTTACTCAATCTCATTTTCTAGCTATTTTGCTCAGGCAGCTGACCTCACTCAACAGAGCCATAATTATCACGAAAAAGTTTATAAGTTCTTGAGTGAGTCATTCACCCACCCTCTGACTCAGTGAGTGTATGTATAGGGACCAATAAGTTTTATCAAAGTAGTTCTCATTTCATAGATTTCACAATCTTTGAGACAAAGACCATGGAGTACAAAGGAGAATCCAGTGGAAGGGCTCAAACTTACATTCTTCCTGAAGGCATGTCAGTCACTAGGCCTCCTATGTTCAATGGAAAGCATTATACTTACTAGAAGAACAAAATGACTAATTTCATTCAATCCTAGAGTATGCATGCTTTGATGGCTTTTGTAGATGGGCCATATGTTCCATCTCACGTGAAGAATGGAGTACGAGTTGATAAGTACTCTACTAAATGGGATAATCAGGACTTACCCAGACTAATAGAAAATGCAGCTACTATCAACTATCTTCATTGTGCTCTTGATGATAGTTCAATCATGTTTTTGGATGCGAGATAGCCAAAGAGATATGGAAGAAGTTGGAAGTAACTTATGAAGGTACTGACAAGGTGAAAGAGTCCAAGATCAATATCCTTATGAGGGATTATGAATGGTTTCACATGAAGCCCAAGGAGGATATTTCTAATATGAACACCAGGTTTATGAGCATAGTTAATGACCTGAAAAGACTTCGCAAGACCTTCATAGAAGAAGAAACTATCAAGAAGATCTTTAGAAGTTTGACTCATGATTGGGAAGCCAAGAAGAGTGCTATTGAAGAAGCTCAAGATTTAAAGACCTATAAGTTTGATGAGCTGATTGGAATTCTGCTGACTCATGAGATGTCTTTAAAGCAATATGAAGATAAGTCCAAGAAGTAGAGGTCCAAAGAGAAAGAGAGCTCAACCAGAGCTGTTGTTTTGAAAGCTAATGATGATGAAGAAGAATAATCCTCTGAGGAAGGATATCCAGAGGATAGAAAAGAAGAGATAGCTCTAATGACCAAGAATTTCAGGAGATATCTGGGTAAAGATAAGAACTTTCAAAAGTTCAGGAAGACTAGCAAGTATAAGAAGGGAGCATTTGATAGACCTCAAAAAGAATTCAACAAAGAGCAAACAAAGATATAAAGTGCTTTAAATATGGTGAAATAGGCATATTCAGTCGAGCTGTCCTAAAGCTAAGAAGGACATGTTTAAGAAGAATAATAATAAGAAAGCCTTTGCTGCTACCTGGAGCTATTCTGAGCAAGAGTCATCATCCTTAGATGAGGAGGCACAAGACTCTGCTAATGTGCATCTCATGGCTAAGGATGATATGCCCAACTCAGTTTTAGATGACCAGCCAACTACTTCCGCTACCAATTAATCAGCTGAATAGAGCAGAGACAAAGAAAACAACTCTGAGGTAAATTCTAAACCCTCTTTATCTTTAGATAAGCTTGCTGCAGTACTTAATGATGTTATTAATGTGACTAATAAGTCAACTAAATACATCAGAGTACTTCAGAGGAGGTCTGATGATATAGAAGATGTCAACTCTTCTACATCACTTGACATCCTATACCTGATGGAAAAAGCTGAATACTAAAATGGATATAACAATAAACTCTCTAAGAAATTGGATGAGCTAGCTGCTGAAGTAACAGCTTTAAAAAAGGTGCAGTTCCCTCCTCAACCTAGCAGGAATACTCAAAGTAACCCCACTCACCACTCTGAAAAGGTTTCTCAAAAAAAGTAAAGTGAGCAGGCCTAATCCTAAGGCCGCTTGTAGTTTTTATGGTAAGCTAGAATATGCTACAGTCATATGTAGGTACAAAAATGGTTACTATGATAAGTATGATTGGTCAAGTATGACCACCACTAACAAGGGAGGACCCAGCCAGAAAAAGGCATGGGTACCTAAGAAAACTTAACTATTTTGCAGGTGAGCCTGAGATTCACTGATGACAGAAGAATGTGGTATTTGGATAGTGGATGCTCGAGGTATATGACAAGTGATGAAAAGTAATTTATCACATTAGAGCGAAGAAGAAATGGAAGTGTGAGTTTTTGAGACAACAAGAAAGGGAAGATTGTTGGCAATGGCACATTAGAAGTCAAGCCTTCAATTGATAATGTGTCTCAGGTGAAAGGCCTAAAGTTCAACTTGCTAAGCGTTGCTCAGCTGTGTGACAAAGGTAGGAAAGTGATTTTTGACTCAGTGGGCTGCTCAGTCGTTGATGGTAACTCTGACCAAATTATTCTTTATGCTCTTAGAATTAATAATGTTTATATGTTTGATTTATCCCCCGGCTCCAAATCAATATGACCAATCTGTCCAAATTAGCTAAAAATGAACTTGTTGAGGGTTTACCCAATCTAGCCTTTGATAAAGATAGATTCTGCTCAGCATGCTAACATGGGAAACAATTTAGGAAGACCATTAAATTATTAGCTGATATATCTTCTTCTCGTCCCCTTGATCTTCTACACATGGATTTATTTGGGTTTGTTGTGCCAATAAGTCTAGGTGGAATGAAATACACCATTGTGGTTATAGATGATCTGACCAAGTTCATTTAGGTTGTCTTGCTAGTTAGCAAAGATGAAACATTTGAATCATTCTCTAGGTTGGCTACCCGGATCATGAATGAAAAAGACCTTAAAATTAATAGAATCCGCAGTGACCATGGAAGAGAATTAAAAAATAGGCAATTTGAGGAATTCTGTTCTAAGCACGGTATTGACCATAATTTTTTTGCCCCTCATACACCTCAGCAGAATGGGGTTGTTGAGAGAAAGAATCATACTATTGTGGAGATGGGTCGTTCTATGCTGATTGATAACAATCTACCAAAGAATTTTCGGGGAGAGGCTGTTAACACAGCTTGTAACATTCTAAACATGGTTTTAATTTGCCCAGAAAACTCCTTGAACTTTGGAAGGGGTGCAAGCCTAAGGTTGGTCATCTTAAGGCTTTTGGTTGTAAATGCTTCATATTAAACACTAAAGACCAATTGGCTAAATTTGACCACAAGGCTGATGAACGAAGCATTCTAGGTTACTCAACTCACGGTAGGGCATACAGAGTGTATGTCAAGAGGACTGGCATCTTAGAGGATTCCATGCATGTATATTTTGATGAAACTAATAATGCAGGTAGAGAAGCCAGTGATGATGAAAGAGAAAAGGAACAAGTCAGTGAATCAATCAGTCAGCCCATTATTATTCCTGATTTAGTACTAGATAAGGAAGATGAAGAAGTTGACTTGGATCAATCAATCAACTTTGGTGATGATGTGGATACTCAACCAATGACTGTAGCCCAGCGAGTTGACCTTAATCTACCAAAAGAAGTTAGAACAAGGAGAGACCACCCAGTTGACAAAATTCTTGATAGTGTGCAAAATCCAGTGCTGACTAGAGGTCAGTTGAACAAAATGATGAGCCATTCAGCATTCGTATCATTGATTGAACCAAAGAAGTTTGAAAATGTTGAGTTTGATGACAACTGGATGAATGTAATGCAAGAAGAGCTAGACCAAGTCACAAGAAATGAAGTTTGGGATTTAGTGGAGAAAACCAAAGGAAAGTCAATCATAGGCACCAAATGGGTACTCAAGAATAAGCTAGATGAAGTTGGTAATGTTGTTAGAAATAAAGCCAGACGAGTTGCTCAAGGCCACAATCAACAAGAAGGCATTAATTATAGAGAAACATTTACACCAGTAGCAAGACTAGAAGCCATAAGAATTCTTTGTGCTTTTGCATCCCATATGAACTTTAAAATGTTTCAAATGGATGTGAAAAGTGCATTTATAAATGGTTATATTCAAGAAGAAATCTATGTTAGATAGCCCCCAGGCTTTGAAGACCCCAGTAATCCAAATCATGTCTTCAAGCTGAAGAAAGCTCTATATGGACTAAAACAGGCTCCAAGAGCTTAGTATGAGAGACTGACTAACTTTTTGATCAGCAAAGCTTATGTTAGAGGGAAATCAGATACAACTCTGTTTATCAAGAAGAGGCATCAAGATGTATTGCTGGTCTAAATATATATTGATGATATCATATTTGGAGCAACTGATGAAAAGCTATGCAAAGAATTCAGTCAGCAAATGAAGAGGGAATTTGAAATGTCAATAATGGGAGAGCTTAATTTCTTTCTTGGTTTGCAAATCATGCAAGGCAAATATGGAATCTTCATCAGCCAAGCTAAGTATGCCAAGGAAGTACTCAAGAAGTTTGACATGGATAAAGCCAAGCCAATGTCAACACCCATGGCCACTGATACAATTCTGAGCTAGGATGAGGAAGGTAAACATGTATAAAGTAAGCTCTATGGAGGTATTATTGGATCTATACTTTACTTAACTGCTAGTGGGCCTGACATTCAATATGTTGTATGTTATTGTGCAAGATATTAAGCTGATCCCATAGAATCTCACTTAGCTATTGTTAAGAGAATTCTCAGGTATTTGCTAGGCTCTATTAATGCAGTTTTATGGTATCCAAGTAATGCAGACTTCACTCTAAGAGGATACACAGATGCTGACTATGGAAGAGATAAACTTGAAAGGAAAAGCACCATAGGAGGTTGTCATTTCCCTGGTGATTGTCTTGTAACATGGTATAGCAAAAAGTAGACTTCTGTAGCTCTGAGTATAGCTGAGGGTAAGTACATGGCTGTAGGAAGTTGTGTAGCACAACTGCTATGGATCAAGTAGCAACTGGAGGACTATGGTATAAAATCAAATTGTCTTGAAGTCATGTGTGACAACAAAGTGCAATTGATCTATCCAAGAACCCAGTTTAACATGGCAGGATGAAGCATGTCAATATTAGACATCACTTTGTAAGGGATCATATGCTAAAAGTAGAAGTCAAGCTCACATATATCCCAACTAAAGAACAACGAGCTGACATATTCACAAAGCCTATTGGAAAGGATCAATTCAACATCCTAAGATCACTGATCGGAATGTCCAATCAAATTTGAAGAAATACATCTCACTCTGACCTATTCTAGAGCTAACTAAATTAGGGCACACTCTGAGCTTCAGTGAATTAGGTTAATTATTTCTTTTGCTGCTTGCATTTTGGACATGTCATTAATTGTGACCGGTTATCTTTCAAATTTAAACTTGATAGAAACGATAGTAAGTTATGAAATGATCCATATTCAGAGCAGTTTTCCCATGTTTTTCGCGTTCATCAATCCTACTATATACGTTATGCAATCTAAACATTGAATCTTAAGACCATGGATTATGAGTCGTACATGTAGCTTTGTAGGTTTATACGAAGAGTTTTTGGCTATTTAAGGAGAAATTTAGAAAGAGGATATGTTACTTTACCAAAATTCCTTTCTCTGCAAACCCTTTCCTAAATTCCTAAAATCTTTACTTCTCTTAAAGCAAATTCACTATAATGAGCACAACAGGGAGGAAATCTGATCTCTTTATGAGAAATAATAAGGATACATACTGGATTACTACCAAAGACCATATTACTCAGTTAGCAATAAGCATGGACGAAATCGAAGAGCTCAGAACTCTAGTAAGAACGGAATATACTCCAACAAGATGGTGTTTCATGGAGAAAACAGAGGTAGAACACCCAACTACAGTAGATATGCTAAGTTTCTGCAATGATGATAAGTTTGGGAAGTGGGCTCATCATCACCACTTGAGAGGGTTCTTTGAACTTCCAAATGGCTGCTATGAGGGAATTATAGATAGATTCTATAATGGAATTCACATGGTGGAAGGTCAGAAGGACCTTTTCGTAACCACCATAATAGGGAGGAAATTTTATATCACCCTCAAGCTGATTGCTGGACTACTATAGATGAAGGAAAGGGGTCTAAAACTGCGTGTGATCAATGATGAAGACCACATTGATATCCCTATAGATTATGAGGTACTTGCAGATTACAAGGCTGGTGAACTGATTGCCTCAATGTTCACTAAGGAAGGGAAGCAAGCTCATGAGCTTGTGACCAAGGTGTTATTACCAAGACTGGCTCAACTAGAAGCTGTTCCTAATTTGAGAGGGTATTCATCTACGCTTTGACCCATGGGATGAGCATTAATTAGATAGTGGTGATTTTGCACAGGTTCTTGAAAGTCAATGAGAATCTAGTGTATGGGTAGTTGGTTATGGAGATATGTAGGGCTTATGAGATTGATAAGGAAGGATGGGCTATCAAGAGCAACATTCAGATGAAAGTGTTTGAGTCCAGAATTCTGAGCAATGCTCACTTTCATGGACTCAGAGCTAATGAGAGGCCTGCAAAGACAAAGTACATTAAGTTAAAGTAGGGAGAAGTAAGGATGAAGGATCCCAAGGCTATTATGGAGATAAATCCTATTCAGCCTTATGAGGAGGATCTGACCTTAGATGTTTTTATGGCTAAGAAGCTTGAGAGGATTACCAAGCTCGGAGCTGAGAAAGGAGAAGACATGTCAGAGAAGCGAGCTATGAAGAAGGAGGTCAGAAGAGACTCCAAGAAGGAGAAGAAAGAGAGCTCAACGATCTTAATTCCAGCTGTTGTCCCTAAGAAGACAAGGTCCTCTACGGAAGCTAAAGAAGATAAAAAGAGGGAACTGAATCCTAAGGAGATAGAGGAAGAGAAAAGAGCTGATAAAGAGTTAAGAGAGGAGATGCCTCTAAAGAGAGAAAGAAGAGGATGGCAAATGCTACTTAGTTGGATGAGGTGACTACCAAGGGAAAGGAAGCTACATCAGTTCTTGTTCCTTAAATAGGTTAGCTTAAGAAAAAGCTAATGGTGAAGAGAGGGACATGAGTTGTCTAAGATGTTGAAGAGGCTAAAAAAGTAAGAGCTGCTGAGGAAGAGAGAATAGGAAAAGAAGTAAGAGGAAATTGAAGCCACTATAAGAAGAAAGGCTAAGGAAGCAACAGCATCAGCTAAGGCTAAGGCTAACACTAAGAAATTTTATAGAAGGCTATAGCTAGCCTAGCTGAGAAGGAAGTGCTAGAAGTTGTTAAACAAATGATTGGAGATCTAGAAGGAATTGATAATTAAAAAGAGCAGGAAGGAGAGGAAGATAATGCAGTTAAAGTTGAAGTTGTTGAATTTGATGTACTAAACTCTGACCAGCAGGTCACTTTGACTGCTGAGGAAGTTAAGGAGGCTAGGAAGGAGAGGAAGAGGGATTTTTTGAAAAGAATGAATATTGTAATTGATGAGGATGAAGGAGACCTGGAAGATAAGGAGGAGGAACTGAATGTAGTTGAGCACGGAGCCCAGCTGACTGAGGATACTTTGACTCAAGTCAGCGAGTCTGTAGTTGAAGGTGCTGTGGAAGAGAAGGAGAAGGAATCTGAAGAACCCTTTACTTTCCCAAACACATCCACCAAAACACTACTCTTACCTGCACCAATCTCTGCCTTACCCCTACCAGAAAGCCAAACACCATCCACATCCAACTCAAACCAAGCCTTTGACCAAAATGACCAAAACTCTGACCAAACAACTATCATTCTGTACCTTTCTCCCATAGGATTACCTGTGCATTAATAGTTATATTTAGAAGGACCTCCACCAGTCAGAGGACCTCCAATTATTGAGGAGATTCCTGAACAACAACCTCAATAACCAGAACCTCAACCCCAATTCAACCCAAGTGTTGAACTATTAGGAGATATATAGAGGTTGGGAAGAGTAAGATTTGCATGCCCGATGACTGATTCTGAGATTGATGCTAAAATTGCAAAATCACTACTGTTTGAGGAAGTCCTGAGGAAAATTGCAAAGGCTATAGAGCCAGTGCAAGGTTTAGAAGCAGTTGAGAAGATAAAGGCTCACATCAGATCTGTACCTACCTAATTTTCTTTGGTCAAGGCAATTGTATACCATGTATTGCCCTTGTTATTTGTTACAGGTAGGCAGGCTGGTGGTTTGAAGTTAGAAGTTGCAGAGCTTAAAAAGTAGATGGAGAAGATATATGAAAGCAACTGCAAGGTGCTCAATGATGAAAGGCATTTTCAAAAATTCTATGATTAACAAGTTTAATCTCTTGTTGGAAGCAATGGTGAAGGTGCTAGACGGGTATAGCATTCCGAGCAAGAAAATGAAGACACCAAAGCTATTCTGAATACTGTCATTGATGGTTAAATGATCTAATCATAGTGGTAACAGAGCATCATGGGTTATACACTGAGTTAAGAACAGTGAAGGAAGAGATGCTAAAGGGAGTCAAGGACTCAGAGGGAGCTGTGCTAAATGGCTTAAAGAGGCTTAACATATCAGATGCTTTAAGCAGTGATATTGTTATGGTAGATGTTGAACTGGAGCCTACTTTTCATCAAAAACTTGGTCATATCAGAGAAAAAAATTAAGCAAGTTCATGCAAATTTCATCAATGATGGAGAAGTTGTTGACAAAATTCATGCTAAAGTCACTACTAAAATAAGGAGCACTCCCATGCTACAGTGGATTTTAAGAGAAAACAATCAAGCCAAGGCTCTAGCCAGTCTCACCCAGATTTCCAAAGAAGGTTTAAGCACTCAATCCCATGCATTAGTTGGCCTATTCGCATTTCTCAGAGAACAAGATGTGATAACACAAGAAATTTATGAGCTGCTTGTGCAAAATTTCTCATCTAATGTGTATGGTCAACTAGAAACTTTTAAGGAGTCTCTGAGCTCGTTTGATCATCAAGCCCAAGCCATTTTGGATGATATGGCAATGGGGGAGAAGGATCGTGAGAAGCATGAAAAGGAAGAGAAGGAAAGAGAGCAGAGGATTGCTGAATTTTCATATAACCTATCTACGAATCTGGAGTGCATTCAGCGAGAATATCATAAGACTATAAAAAGTAAAGGCAAGGAGATTGCGCTGCCTAAGGAGAAAAAGACCAGATGGGATCAACAGGCTTTCGAAGAAAGAAGAGCGAATGTGGGAGCTCCGCCTATGCCAAAGGATTAGAATAAAATTCTTGTAATCGTTAGAGCTAAATGTAAAACTTAGTATAGATTTTCTGTACTCAAGTTATTAATTAATGAAAGATTACACCTTTTCTTTTCTAAGTTAAGATCTTCTTAACTTCATATATTTTCTGGCATATATATATATATATATATATATATATATATATATATATATATATATATATATATATATATATATATATATATCTGTGTGTGTGCGCGCGCTCTGATCTTTTGTAGAAATATATGAGAAGTATTGAGGGATGCTGAACTCAAAAAATTCAAGAATTATGGGGGAGTTAGCATTCACTCTGAGGAAATTAAAGATGTTGAACAAAGACATATCAAGCATAAGTACAAGGTAACTTTGATGTAAATATCTTATTGATTTAATTCTCGCTTAGTTAATTGTCATTGATCAAAATGGGGGAGATTGTTGAACCAAGCACGAGTTGGGACTGACTCAGTGGATGACTCAGTTGTGCTTAAGTTTTGATCATAACAATTAAGTTAAGTTTGGGATAGTTAAATAAATAATTATGTTCAAATAAATAGTATATGATTTTAAGAGAGTTAGTAAATTCAAGGGTAGAATTTCTAGTCTCTGCTGACCTAGTTATTTAGTTTAACTCTGAGCTGTTTCTAGGCTGAGTATCTACATTAGTCACTGACTAAGTAATATTCACTCAGCGCTTGATATTTAGATTTTTTTTCAGCTAAGTTTTTTACGATGATATATTTTACTGAGTTACTTTAAGTCTGTCAACACTGTTGACCTAACCATTTAAGGTAAAAATGTATCTTTGCTTTTAGTGTTGCTTTTTGCAGGAACATTAATGAGATAAAGACAAAAAGAATTAATTCCTTGACAAGACACAGAATTATGAAGAAAATGATAAAGTCTTCTAATGGAAAGCTGCAACAAGTCAATTGCCACTTCAGGTAATTCTACAGACCTACCAACCTTATATCACGCACTTTGCAACATGTCAGAATACCAGAAGGAATGGGATGAAGACACGTAGCAAGTCAGCGTGAGTTCTTTATAACAGAATACTAGCATCAAACCATAAAGAATTCAAATTGAAGCTCGAATTTCAATCTAACGGATTGAAATGTATTTCACAACGGTGGAACTCTATCTCTTAACGGATCGATTTGAAGAAGCAACCGGTGAATTACTAAGCTGTCAATTTCAGAAGATGCCAATATAAGTTCAATGACTACTTTCTCAATCCAACTATAAAAGGAGCAAGAAGGCAAGCGTTAGAACTTGGTGATTACACGTGAATTCCCTAAAAGTAAAAATTCTGTCAATTTACAAGCTTTAAAGGAATTAAAGCAAGAAAGCAAAACTCAGCGAGAATCTGCTTAGAATAAGAGAGAATAGTAGAGATCAATCAATTGTAAAATTAGATCATTTGTAACTGGATTAACGTTTCTATAAGTTGAATCCAGCTCTTGTTTAGACTCTTTGTGAGTTGCTAGCAGAAGAGGGTATTCTAGTCAGCGGGTGAGCGATTCCAATTTGGAGGGTACTTACTGTAATTGGGGAATTTGTGAAAGGATTCTCCGCCTAGGGTAAAGAAGTTGAGATTAGTGGATTAAAGCCGAGATACTCTCTCGGGATTGGATGTAAGCACAGGTTGCTGAACTAGTATAAAAATCTCTGTGTCCTTCGCATTTTTCAGCTATTTTACTCAGCCAGCTGACCTCACTTAGCGGAGCCGTAATTATCGCGAAAAAGTTTATAAGTTCTTAAGTGAGTCACCCCCCTCTAACTCAGTGAGTGTACGCATAGGGACCAACACTATTGTAATTGTACTCTATGGTTCTTGATTTGAGAACCAATTTAATTTGATGAAAGAGGGGTGAGTGTTTTGTAGGCAAGCTGATATAACAACCTAGTTGGAGCGTTCGCCCCGAAATTTTCACTCGTCCCAATCTTTTTTCCTTTGGAGGGACACATTGTTCCTTCAGGGGTTTTAAAAAAAAGAAATATATATTTATATATGTATATGAAAAGGGCATGAGTTATCTTTTTAATTTTTCTTCAAGGAACAATAAGCAGTTTAAAGAGGGATATAGACATTTCTCATGCTTGTATTTAGTGTAAATAATCTCTAGGCCGATATTTTTACATAAGAAACTAAATTAAATTTGAATTTTTTTCTTAAATAGGATTATAATCAGAAGAATAGAATTAAATAAAATCCGTAACAACATTTTAAACTTTAAGAAAATAGATTTAGGAGATATATTAGTTGATAGATATACTTAAATAATAATTATAAAATTTGAATTCACTTGATCAAATAAAAAAAATCCATTATCTTCCATAAGAAGAGTTACTATTATAAAATTATTTATAAGAAGGAGTATGTACTATTATAAAATTTAGATTTTTTCTTAAATATGATTATAATTTATACTTTTTTGCCAACATTTGATGAGAAAAAAAGAGTCACATTGATTCTTAAATATGGAGTAAATACTATTATGATATTCAATTTTTTTTAAATAAGATTATAACCAACAGAATTAAATAAAATCAAGAACAACAAATTGAATTTTAAATAAATAGATTTAGGAGATATATTAATTGACACAATAATTTAAAATATTACATTATAGGAGTAGGGACTATTATAAAATTTAATTTTTTTATCAAATAGGATTATAATTTAAAATTTTTCTGCAGTTGTGATTCCATGTCAAATATTTGATAAGAAAAAAGAGTCACAGTAATTCCTAAATCTATTTTTATAAATTTAATTTATTGTGATTTTATTAAATATTCATTGTAATAATAATGAAATATTTCTAATTATTTCACTTGATCAAATAATAAAAAATATTTCATTATGATCCATCAGAAGGAGTAAATATTATTATTAATTGATTGTACGTTTAATTTGATTTGTTCTTATAACAATGGTATTTAGAATTAATTAATATTCATAATAATTATAACAATACCAAAATATAATTCTGTTGATTATAATACCATTTAAGTAAAAATTTCATATTTTAAACATTAATTAACAATTAATTAAATACACGGATTTCTTGACATATATAATTTATAGTTTAATCTTAAACAAGTTTATAATTTAAAATTAATGTGACTCTGAAAGATTTAATGTCATTCCTTTTTCCTTACCAAATATTTTAATATTATTATTGTTGTTGTTGTTACTATTATTGTTATTTTAATTTTATTTCAATTTTATAATCAACAAAATTATTATGATTAGTATGGATATTAATCAATTTTAAATACTCATCAAATATTTTATTTATTACTTTTGTTATTGTTGTTATTATTATTTTAATTTTATATTTTTATATTATTATGATTAGTATGAATATTAGTCAATTTTAAATACCATTATCATAGTAATATAAATTGGAATGATAATATAGTAATGAAATAAAACAAATTTGATAATATAATTGAAATATTTCTTTTGAAAGGTATAGGAGTAAAAATTATTATTGTTGTTGTTATTATTATTTTAATTTTATAATCAACAGTTATATATTTTTGTATTGTTATGATTAGTATGAATATTAACCACTTTTAAATACTCATCAAATATTTTATTATCGCTATCGCTATTGTTGTTGTTTTTGTTATTATTTTAATTTTATTTTAATTTATATTTTGGTATTGTTATAATTAGTATGAATATTAACCAATTTTAAATATCATTATTATAGTAATATAAATTGGAATAATATGGTAATAAAATAAAATAAATTTAACAATAAAATATTAATAGTTCTTTTGAAATATATATGGGTAAAGAAGTAATTTAGGACTTCTTTACTTAGAATTAATGTAGGATGGATGAAATGGAGAAGTGCTACCGGAGTCTTATGTGACAAAAAGATACCTTTGAAAGTGAAAGGTAAATTCTACAGAACAGTGGTTAGGCCAGCCATGACATATGGAAGTGAATGTTGGGCTATTAAGACGCAACATATTCAAAGGATGAATGTGGCGGAAATGAGGATTCTTAAGTGGATGAATGGGCATACAAGGATTGATCGAATTAGAAATGAGGGCATCCGCCAAAAGACCGGTGTGGCACATATTGAGGATAAACTGGAAGAAGGAGGACTAAGGTGGTATGGACATGTGTTACGTAGACCAATAAATGCTCCAGTTAGAAAATGTGAGAACTTATGGACAGAGAGTAAGGGTAGAGGGAGAAGCAGACCTAAGATTACTTGGAGGGAAACTACTTTTAAGGATATGCGATTGCTCGGTATGGATGAAAATTTGGCTTTTGATAAAGCTTCATGGCGTCGAAAGATCTATAAAGCCGACCCCATCTAATGTGGGATTTAAGGGTTAGTTGATTGATTGGTATATATACCTTGAATATCTTAATGAATGTAAATATAAATATTTCTTTTGACCCTTCCAACTATAAGCCTTAAGCTTTGCATTCCTCCATTATCTCTTTAGCCTGTTCTTCGGCACTCCACATCTAACAAGTTAATTTCTTTACAACTAAGTCACTATTTAATTTCATTTTTATTTTGTGGTTACAACTACTAATTTACTTGGTATTAACCTCAATTTTTCTTCATGTTTGAAAATGTCGTAATTTTATTCTAATTTTGATTGTCATGTTTTCCTACTCTGTAGGTGTAATCATTGTGTTCTTTCATCAATATGAAGGGTTTTCAATTCCTTCCAAGCCGAAATTTTCCTTCTCCGTGACATGGCTAAAAAAATTTCAATTTCTAAAGAATGTATCTTTAGAAGATCTATCTTCACATTGCTTTCTCCTCATGTTGAATTATTTCTTAGAAGATCTATTTTCACTCATGGACAACTTTATGTAGCTCTATCGTGAGTGACCGAAAGAGAGGGTTTGAAAATTCTGGTCTATGATGATGATGGACAAGTCACAAATGAAGCTGCAAATGTTGTATATAAAGAGGTTTTCCACAATTTAATTTGATACATAATATAATATATTTTTTTACCTTTAATATTTTCTATTTTTATTTTTATTATATAAGAGTATTAAATATGTCTTTTTAAATCTATCCGTGCATCACGCGGGTACTACACTAATGTTTTGTAACATAATCAAAGTGTAGCACCACATGTTTATTAAATTTACTTATAAAAATATAAAAAATGTTTGTGGAATGTAAATGAAAATTTAGATAGAAAATTTAGTAGAAATGATAACTTTGAAATGACGTGTAAAAATATAATAGACGTGAAGAAATATGTTAATGGTAAATACGAGATTATACATGTTTATAAATTTAAAAGGGTGTCGATATTTGTCGCCTCTTTTAAGGCTTATCGTCTTGTTAAATTATTTGAATGCCTTTAATATTTATTTATTATAACATAAGTAATGTTGTTTACTTCCTATGTTTATACTTTCACCCTCAAAATTATTTATATATCATTTATTTTTATTCATTAAAAAACTATAATATTTCACTCAGGTAAAAGGTTTCATCAAAATATGCTATTTTACAAAGCAACGGTTGGACAAAATGTGGTCTAGGTCAACCATATGTTCGGCTAAATCAATTGTGCAACCTCAAAAAATTTAAATTAATTTTAAAATAAAAATTTAAAATAAAAATTATTTAAAATTACTTAAATAATTATACCTATAATTGTCACAAATAAAAAGACAAACTAAAATGAAGAACTTTGCTAACAAGCATTATTATACTTTTTTCTAATGAATTTAATAAATCTTTCCGAATTTAAATTATTTATATATTTACTTCCCATTTTACAATTTCACCCCAAATTATTTATATCTCATTTATATTTATTTATTAAAAAATTATATTTCACTTAGTTAAATGGATTAGTCAAAATTTATTTTAGCCCAAAACATAGGTTGGACAAAATATGGTTTAGTTCAACCATAGATTCATGAACTTAATTGTCCAACTGCCAAAAATTAAAATTAATATTAAAAAATTAATATATAAATATATAAAAATACTAAAAATATCATAATTATAAATGTTAATAATTAAAAGACAAGTCAAAATAAATAACTGAATAGCTAACAAATAATTGTGTTACTAGAACTTCTTTACATTGAATTTGATAAAGATTTCTAAATTTATAGTATTTAAATATTATTATAAAATTAAATATATTATTTATCAAAATCTAATATAATTTTTTTATAAGGAATTTTTTTGTCATTTTGGATGGTAAATATAAACAAGAGAGGTGTAAAATTTTAATTAATTTATTCATGAAGATATATTTATCATTACGGGAGGCGGTAAGCCTAAAAAGGGTGCAACAAATGACAATCCAGATTTTAAAACTATAGTAAAATTATAATAATAATTCTACTATATTTTAAATCTCAAGCATCACCAAATTAATTTAGAATATCTAAGTCTTTTACTAGATATGTAATGATGCTTTAAAGTCGAGAGAGGAGAAGAGAGTAGAAATTCCTCATCAGGGCGAAAGCTAACAAGGAAAGCAAATGGATTGAGTTAATGATTACATTAGAAAATGAAAAATGAACTTGACTTCTATATCATTCTCAACCCCGACCTAATGTATAATAATTTTGTTTATTATATTTTTATAAATAATATATAATAATTTTTTTAAATTTTTTTATTTTAATATATCGAACTTTTGAACTTAAATTACAGTAAAATTTTACTTTTTATCAAATAATTCAATTAAAGAATGCAATTATATGCAATTAAAAGAAAAATTGTTTACGAGTTGTTGGCAAAACTTGGGAATGATCTCGTAATCTTGACCCGAAGTTTCAAAGTGTAGACCAGACCGAGCTTGGGTTGATATTCTAGTCAAAAATCCGACGAGAACGGGTCCTGCCCGACCTGCCCAACCAACAGGTATACTGGTTATTCTTCTATTAATTAGGACTATTGATAAGTAAAAATTAGTAGAGAAATTGGGCCTTATTATTATGCATAAATTATGAAAAGAAATCAGCTTTTTACCTTGTTTTAAGGCAATCTACAAATTTTCAGAAAACCTGTCTCAGGCATAGTCTGCTGCTAGATTTTTGCAAGAAATAAGGAGTAAAAGTGTGAAAAAAGTCAAAGTTAGTGAGAAGAGGGTGGCTGACATGACAACTACCAGATAAGGAGAGATTTACTGATATTTTTAATTACTCTTTTGCCACTAGCTTCCCTTAAAAGCCTTATTTTATGTATTTTGTTATTTTAATTATCTTTTGGACAAATGTGGGTATATAAACCCATCTTCTCCATTTGGATAACTGTCCATGGAGGCCATTGAATATTTCTTTCTGTATTTTCTTTACTTTCTTCAGTGGAGTTCTTTGTTTTCTTTATTTGTGAGTAGTTCTTCAGCAGGCACGGCCTGTCACGAACAAGTAGTCTAAGCCTTCCTCCAACTCAATGTATGTATTCATTGCTTGTCTTTTTGCTTGCTTGTGTGGTTGAATATTTATTTCTTATTGAGTCAAAGATCTAGCTCATATAAAATCATGTTATTGAGACCGAGAGGAGATTTAACATGGTAGAAACACAATCACACACATACACAATGCATGAGACCGAGAGGAGATTGCGTGTATGCTTAGGGTTTTAAATTTATGATTAAATGCTCAACTAAACTTAAAAGCAAGGTTTTTAGCTTAATGAGACTGAGAGGAGATTTAAATTAATAGCTTTAGAAACTAGGTGAGGCCGAGAGGCAAATTCGAGGAAACTTGGTTGAGAGACCTAAGATCCATATTCTTAACACAGGCTGTCTGCAACTTGAGTGGAGGAAAAGCTTAGATAGATTTAGGGATAGGTGATGCTTGTGCTTGTTATAATTGTTTGTTTATATATTTTAGTTCACAACATTTGTAGTTTTAGTTTAATAACAACCATCATTAAAAAGAAAATCTTTTAACAACAATTTACTAGGGGAATTTTAGGCTGTATGTGCTTGCTCCTTATGGAATATGACACTTGTGCTTGCCTCTATACACAACCTAACCCTAGTATACTTGCTAGGTGGTACCATTTGGGAGCAATAAGTTTTTGGCGTCGTTGCCGGGGTGCAACGCTAAAAGTTTTATTTTTTAACTATAGATTGGTGCTCTTAACCTTGTTTGTTAAGCTTGTGTAGTTGTTTTATTCACGACAACCTGATGACAAAGTCTGGAAGACTTTTCCAGTAATCTCTTGAGCAAGCAACAGGATAAGCTGACAACTTAAGGTTTTCCTGCATGGTAGACGAAGCTTTTATGCCACGGAAGACACTCAAAGAATATGCGAGACCTTTTTCATCGGGACACATGTCATGTATTGTGATACCGAATGAAAAGAGAAGATTGTGTTGAAATTAAACCCTCCATAATTAAATTGGTGTAATCAAATGTTCAATTTAAAGGATTGCCGGAAGAGGACCCAAATAATCACCTTTATGATTTTCTTGATATATGCAATCTTTTTGAATCTAATTATGGTATTTCTTATGATGTGGTTAGGTAAAAGTTGTTTCCCTTCTCTTTGCAGGAAAAGGTAAAATCTTGGTTTAGATATTTACAATCGGGTTGAATTACAACTTGGAAGGAGATAGCGGTGTGAGGCCTCGATGATGTGTGGGTCTTCCTTGGTGCCTACCAGTGGGGCCCACTGGGGAGATTGGTTGTTTAATTTAGGCGTGATGAAATCTTTTTTAGTTTGAGTTTGCATATTTTAACCAATTTTATGAATAAAAGAATCCAGACTCAAATCTCGATACAAATAATAGAGTCTCTACCCAAGTTGTCTACTTGGGAAGGAGTTTTGGTACGGTTTCCACTAGGTGGGAGACTCATACCTTTTGGATAAGAGATTCGGGTATCGGACAAGTCACTTGTTTCTCATTTAGTTAATTCAAAATTACATTCACCGCGTAAAACCGTTTTATTTTCATCATTTGGGGAATTATTTCAGAAATCCTATTTTTTCTACACTCTTTCACACTCTATTCATGCATTTACAATTTACAATAAAGCATAAGCAATAAATGGGGAATAAAAATTACAACCGGGGGAAAATGGGGAAAATGCAATAGAACCTATACATTTGTTCTAAGTTATAAAATAAAACAAAATAATTTCTCTTGCATTCACAAAGATTAGAACAGTTTATAGCACATCATAAGTTAGTATTTTGTTAGGAAAAATGTGATTACGTTAGCGTGGCGATTTTGCCATTGATAGTGTCCAGGCGGCTTCTAGGATCAAAGAGAAATAATGGGTCTCCAGCGCATTTTGTTATGAAAACACATTTTAACTTTTTGTGGGTTAATTTACCGGATTATTAGTGAAACTAATTGCATGACAAATAGAGATGTTGATTGATTTTACGGGTTAAAAAGGAAACTTTGAATTCTGCCTGCGGGCAAGTACCCGTAGGGGTGGGATAGGACCCGTACGACTATTAGGGAGGACCAGTATGGGTATGAGGGGACCTGTACGGGTCCTGTCTTGTCCCAGGTAGAACCTCGATTCAGTTAGCAAGTAGATTTACAGCGAAAAATTGAATAAAATGGGATTTCCTTTCATATGGGTATGGCGCACCAGTTTAAAATCCCTAAGGACATAAAGGTACCAACAAGGCTCACATGGGTTAGGATCAGACCCAAAACAGGAATAAAAGACTAGATGGAATTGAATAAATGGAGAACGATAATAAAGTAAATGAGATGTGAGTCTCTTTGAAACTCAGGAGGGAACCTTTACGACGTGAATCCACTTTAAAGCGATCCATATGCTGAGAGAGAGTCTAGCCAAAGTAGATGATGAAATGGTGATTTTTAGGACTATTTAGGTGATTATTTGTGAGGACGGAAACTCTCTCAAATCCTAATAAACAAAGCTAGGAATGAATAAAATGTGGACAAAACCTCAAGGAATGGGGTTTCTCCCTATTTTATACCTCCGATACCTCAAGTATTCCCTTTCTATAACTAAAAAAAATGCTGGAATTTCATAAACTATATGCCATAATCACTTGTATATGTTGTCCCTTCAAATGAGGCTTAAAGGCCTCTATTTATGAGGGGAAATCGAGTTTGAACGTAATAAATTGCATTCAAGACTTGATTTCTCTCGAAAATAGAAAGAATTATCTACCATAAAGCCTGATTAGGCAAGTAGAGGACCCGCGACGTATGGGGGACTGGACCCGTATGGTCCACTAGTGGATCCGTACTACCAAGCATGATCCGTACGGGTCCTTAGGGGCATACTAGATCTCCAGACTCGGCCAGACTCAACTCTATAGTAGTAGGAATACCTCTAATGGATAACACCTATAAAAGATTGCATTATCTAGCTCTTATCATTTTTTTATGAGAAGGATCGTCAAAATCCAATGCTTACAGATTGTCCCTCATGGGATCACTGCAGATATGAATTTGTATAGTCTCACGATGTGAGCGAGAGTTTAGAAATCATACCTGAGGTGATGACATGGACGAGTTCCTTTCTTGAGGCAAACTCCTTCCTTGGGTGTCCCTTTCTTGAGGCGAATGACTTTCCTTTGCTGATGCGTATCCTTTTCTTGAGGCGGATGACTTTCCTTTGCTAATGCGTATCCCTTTCTTGAGGTGGATGACTTTCATTTGCTTATGCATATCCCTTTCTTAAGGCGGATGACTTTCCTTTGCTAATGCGTATCCCTAGTGACTCTACTGGGGAAGGTATGTGTATGCCTTTCTTAAGGTGAATCGCGACTAATTGTGTATCATTTTCTTAAGGAAGATGACTCTTCTCGTATCCCTTTCTGAAGGCGGATCAATTTTCCTGACTGATGGTGGTGTATCCCTTTCCTAAGGCAGATCGACTATCCTAGCTGAGGGTGTATCCCTTTCCTAAGGTGGATGACTCTCCTGCTGGGGATTTTGAATGACCTATAAAGAGACAACAATCAAACACTGAGTTAGTTATTATCTAAGCCGACACATCTTAATTCTTGATTGACTTTATGATGAACAAAAATTTTTACCCCTTCAATCAAGAATAAAAATGTATGGATGAGGGTTGGCCCCTAAATAAGCTATAAACTAAGTGCGAGAAATGTCGGGTTTGGCCCGATTGCTTTAAGATAGAGTGCCCCTTAGAGGTTGCCTCTCGAGGAATGCCTCTTGGGGGGAGATTTCCCTTGATTAGCTCTATTATCGAGGAGTGGGGGGATGCCCCTAGATTAACTGATTCCGCTACTGGGGGAATGGGGGGTGCCTCTTGATTAGCTTCCTTACTGGGGAATGCCCCTATGATGGATGCCCCTAGGGTGTCGAAAGGTGGGGGAATGCCCTTTGGTTGATTCTATTGCTGGGGAATAGAGTAATGTCCTTTAGTAAACTCTTTCCTACTGGGAAAATGTCTCCTTGCAAGACTCACTTGTTGGGGAAAATTTTCTATACTTGGATGGACCTGTACACAAAAGTTATCCCTGTTAGTGATCAATTCAAAAACGGCTTACCTTAATTCTTGTTTGAATTTTGTGAAAACAAAACCTTAATTCTTGTTTGAATTTTATGAAAACAAAATTTTTTTCCCCTTCAATCAAGGATCAAGGTGAGCTAGGGCTTTTACCCCTAATTTAACTAAAGTACGGAGTTTAGGAGAAGTGGGGTTGGCCCCTAATCTGGACTGGAAGTGCCCTTGATGCTTCATGAAGTTTTGGCTCAAAAACTGCCTCTTGACTATAAAACGGAACCCGTACAGGTTGGTTGGGACCCGTACGGGTGGGCATTTAGCGAGTTCGGACCCGTACGGGTAGGGTGGGACCCGTACGGGGTCCTGGTTGGGGAGGTTTAAAACTGAAACAAACCCCTCACTTCCCGCCTTACACCAAACTCTTTTATATTGAATTTTTCGGTGATTTTCTCCCAAAATGTATAAAAAGATTTCAAAGATCGGCCATTTTTCCATTAGGCCCGAGGATTTGCCCCGAGTAGGCAATTTGGAGCTTCAGGAATGCCTGATTTTGGTTAGTTATGCTTTTTGCAAGGCAGATTTATTTCTCGGCCTCACTCCCACTTTTAATGTGCCTCTAGTTCCATCTCCTGATACCCACACCTCAAAACTCTAGGTATTTCGTTCGATTCCTCAGTTTTCCATTTTTGAGGTTTTTAGAATTTCTCAATTTTTGGCATGAATTAGGGTGTTTTAGAGCCTTAGATGGAGCCTAATCCATGTAACTTTATTTTAGGATGCTTTTAGGATAATTTTGGATGACCTTTGACAGATTTTGGATGATTTTGGCTTGTTTGGGAAATTTTGAGTGAGGTGGCTGTTCGTAGGGACCCGTATGGGTCCTATTTTTTGTACAAGTGGGGTAACCAAAATCGTCTGGGTGGGGGTGGACCTATACGGGTCCTACTTCCCAAGATAGAATGTTTAAAATTTGTCTTGTGCTAATTTCTTCTAATTTTTTACTGCTCCACTGTATGCTAACCCTGTTAAGCTATATTTTCTTTCTTGTAGTTCTAGTATAAGACTATGGAAGCCCAAAGCTTCTGCAGAAAGTGGTATGAGAAGATCCGTGCTGTGGGGATACTAAGCTATTAGCCCGTATAGACTCATTCGAGTTTAGTGACATCATCAGGGCTATCCCTCAGGCTCCGAACACATTAGCCCTAGGTGCTATCTCAACTCTAGTAGAGAGATGGTGGGAGATGACCCATACTTTCCATCTGCCGATCAGGGAGGTCACCGTCACTCCCTCAGATGTGCGTACACTAACGGGACTAGATTAGAGTGGGGATATTATTCACTTTGATGTCTACACTGACCGATGGCATTATTAGTCTGAGGTGAAGGCCTATATAGAGAGATTACTTGGGCTCCATCCTGGAGGGACGACAAGCTCAAGTATAGAGATCTCCACGATTATTGGATCAGGCAGCTGCACCTTATTGCTATGGAGAGGAGGGATTAGTATGAATGGTCTTTCCTACTGACATTTCTTACCACCATCTTCTTCCCGATCTACTCGAGCAACCTTAATTATGGTTTGCTCTCAGCCGTCGAGGATCTTGCCACTGTGCCCGGTAAGAATTGGTGTCAGGCCATCCTGGTGCAATTCTATTATGGGATGGATGTTAGAGTTTGGGGCCAGCAGTCCGAGCTCAAGATCTTCTATCTGATCCTACTAGTAATTCCTAAACTCATCTCTTATTCTTTAATCTTTTATTCGAACTGATTTACAACTAACTTCACTTTGTCTTAGAGATTTAGGCCTTTGAGCATCGACTTATCCCCAGGCCAGGTTTACCCATATAGCTTGAGATGCCTCACATCATCTCTAGGTGCATGGGGCTTTGGCAGAGTCAGGCCTCGACCACAACGGAGTATAGGGAGTTCCTTCACCAGTTGTGCTCTGATTAGGAAACTTTGTTCATGTCGAATCTATATTTCATATTTTGACAACCATTAGTAGAATCTGTATTTAGAAATTTATGATACTTATAGTGTATTTATTTTATGTAGGTCATTTGAGACCCGTGGGAGAGGATGGATATATATGGAGATACCGAGCGAATGCAGGCTGGCGTGGATGATCGCTACTTCATGCTAGAGTCCTCGCTCTCCCTAGAATGGTATTTTGGCGGAAGGGTCCGAGATTGAAGGACTAGTGTTAGATATGATGTATGCCCTTAAGGCAATTAGGATGATATATCTTAATTATGTAATAGTACTAATAATTTATTTATCTAATAAAGGCATTTAATCTTTTGTTTATATCAATGTGCTCGTAAATATATTGTGGCTGATTAAAATATATTCATTGATGTATGTATACAAAAGTCCTTGATGTATCATAGCACGAAGTCAGAGAAATTATAGTTGGACTATATTTAGTGAGACCTACTTCATGTGTAATTATGATTATGTCTAAACTAGCCCTAGTCATAGTTTCACCAAGAAAGGATATTGATGAAGCAGATATACTAGCATGTGGTCAACTTTCTTGGAAAGGGTCTAAGTAATCAATCTCCTAAGGACTAAAAGTGGTGCCTTAAGTTTGACACATGGATATTCTAGGAGATATATTAGAGACTGTGGGGAGGAAAACACTTGGTGTATATATATCAATGTGTTAGTGTTTTATCTTCATGCAATAAGTTTTGTGAATATCCTCATACTTGAGATGCTAGTTATCTTGTATGATACCATCACTATACTCTGGGCCATTCCCAAACACTCATTAATTTAGGTGTCAAGGGTGGTTATGGGTATAGTGATGACAACACATTGGTAAGCTATGTAGTCGGAAAGAATCCATCGCTCCAGATATATTAAGGAGTTGTACCTGGCCACTTGTTGAAGTGATGATTGCCATAAACCTTTGCTCAGAGTATTTGTTTGATAGAAATAGTTTCTAGTCAAACACACTATGGTAAAAGGTAATATACTTCGGTAACAAGTTATTAACTGGGATAGCTTGGAGCGACCTTGCTATTAGTGGGTTAACACTTTAACCAAATCCTATAAACTAGATGGTACTAATATTAAAGAATGGAAAGAGTTCATCGCATTGGATAACTATTGCATTAACCGAGATTAAGTCATAAGCACAAATGATGTTCCGAGTGATGGGGGATGGTAGACCCTTGCTAGAGGCGTACTACAATCCCTTAAGGAAATCGAGTTCTGTTGGTCCCTGTAGTTATGTTAATAAGGTCAGAGGGGGGGTGAATGACCCTTTTTGCAAAAATAATAGACTTTGAAAAAGTCTTATGTGGCGTGTTTGAATGTTTTGGATATTTTGGATTCAGATGATGCAAATAATATAAATTACAATAAATTAAAGATAGAGTAAAGAAAATTCAAACATAAGAGATTTATACTGGTTCGGCCCTGCCTACGTCCAGTCCCCAAAGGTTCCTTCCTTAGAGCTTTTCACTAATGTGATTTCTTTCCAACTGGTAGAAATCAAGCCTTACAGTTTATCTCCGGATGGTAGCCCTTCCGAATGTAGGATATACCACTAGAAGCACCTACTCCTAGCTGAGTCCTCTTGTCTTTAGCAGGATATTCCACTTAGATTTCTACCCAAACATAAGCTGAGTCCTATAGGGAGATCCTACTCAAAGCACCTACTTTAAGCTGTATCCCAATCTCACAACTCATCCAAGTTGGAGACCTTTACACTTTGTTTCTCAAAAGGTTTTGGTTTTGGACTTCCTCAAGTTTATAACTCACCTGGGAATCCTTACAATTGATTTGAAAATATATGATTCTTGGAGGGATGTGTTTTCTTATTACTTTTAGCGAATTCTCTTATTAATTGTTTTCTCAAATCAACTAGCACCTTCTCAACATATGAAGCTTCCTTTTTATAGGCTTTGATCATAAATGTAGCCATTGTGGGTTGGTGAGCTGAAGCTAAATCTTCATCGTTGATCAGGTAAGTTGTGGAGCTTTCAGAGCCGTTGATCAATATGTTAGATAGAGATTTTAACCCATTTGAATCATTGGGATTGAGGCTGAAAAGTTTTCAGTGATCATTTTCGTTGTATTTTAGTGATGCACCAATTTTTATACAGGTTCTTATTGGTCTAGGTGAAAAAGGTTGTTACCTTTTTCTCTATCCAGTGTCATTCCTTTGTCCTTTTTCTGAAAACTGCTAGCTGTCACTTTTGTCTTGCTTTAGGGAAAAAGATCTTTGACTTGGAGACTAAAAGAATAGAGGGAATGGTATTTTTGAATCATTCCCTTTATCTAGATAATTAAGTCTTCCGGATGTCTTCAGACTTAGTATATCCGGATTTGTCTTCTTCCGGATGCTTCTGTAATTAGTTCTTTTAGATGCTGTTTTGGACAGTTCAATGTTTGTTTCCTTTTCAAACTTTAACCGGATGCTTCCATTTATGTTTAGGTATTTGTCTTTACTTGTCTTGGACTTTGGATGTTTTAGATATGAGTCCGGATAAGTGACTTAAGTCTCTTTATACTTAGGTTTTCTATTTACTTCAAACTTTATCCGAATTGTTTGTGTTTCAAATTATTGTTGCTCTACAATCTCTCCCATTTGATGGAAACAAAACCCTAAGATGTCTAAGCATAAGGAAAGGAGTTTTTATGATCTAAGTATGATTCTTGATACTTAGTCATTTACAATTTTTACTCCCTCATAATTCTAGCATCCCTTAACTCCTCCAACAGTTTTCAATTCTAGCTTCTAATATTTTTGTAGTACAATAGCAGATTGTACTTTATAAGCAATTTTTTAAGAAATTAGATATTCACTATATACTTCTGCTATTAACAATAGTTAACATCAATGAAGTTTTTGAATTACAAGATACAAAAATATATAAGTGAATCTAGCAATTACAAAAATTTTACAAGATATATAGGTAGTCTAATTCTTTCCGGATTCTCCAGATGCTCCTCCTTCCTTTTCTTTGCCTTTTTCCTTCTTTACACCTTTCTCCCCCTTTTTGTTTCCAGCAGGGGGATTGATCACCATATATGTCTTTCCGTCCCACTTTTCCTACCAGGCTTTTGAGTAGATAGAACAGTTTGAGTTTCCTTGCCTTCTCTACTCTAGGATGTGATCTACCATTGTTAGAGATAGATGCAGAGGGCGAAGGAGGTTTCAAAGTTGGGTGTAAGATCCGATGATGTAAGGATGCATCTTTAGCACATATTCCCTATCCTTCTCATCAAAATATGGGAAGAGTGCTTTAAGAAGGGTAGTAATGCCTTTATGACCAAAGAATCCTTTATACCCAATGTGCTGGACCAGGTCTTGGATGACAGGAAGAAGTTGGTTTTCTAGGATGGATGGAGAGGAAGAGGATCCGGAGATAGATAGATTTGACAGTCTGGACTGAAATTTTTCAAGGTCTTTACCCAGATCCTTGCGGATATTGTGGATGCTTGAGTTAACTGTGCTCAGGTCCTTTCAAAGATCATCCCTTATTCTTTCAATGACTGAATCCTGGCCATTGAACTATCCAACAAGTTCTTCTCCAATATCGGCTATTTGTTTGACAAGTAGCTTTGGTAGATCTTCCTCTCTGAACATGGTCAGCTTATTTAGAATTGCTTGTTGGTTTTCATTGAGTTTGGGGAGAGCTGCCATTTCTTCTTTTTCTGTGATGAATTTTAACAAGTTTTGAAACTTATTATCAATGTACTCCTTGAGCTCTATGGACAGATATATGGAAGAGGAAGTGATCTTGTCCATGACTGTAGCGCAATTATTTATGGCTACTGTATTAGCCGGATCTGCTAATCTATTAGCTCCAGCAATGCTGGTGTTTATTTGTTCTAGGAATGGTTTAACTTTGGCAAGGGAGACTTCTGCAACTAAGTCTGCAGTGGGAAAGTCCTCCACTTTCTCCTCTATTTTCTTGAGGCATCCCTTTATATCCCCAATGTCATTTTGCAAATCTGTTGAGGAGAATTATTCAATTAGCACTTTTTCAACGGATTTTGGGTGCTTGCAGATATTTCGGAGACTCTGTTTTACATAGCTTTCCTCATGCTCCTCATGGGTAGCTTCTTGCAGGATTTTTAGAGTGGTTGTGATCTTGTTGACTCTAGTTTGATTGACACCTGTTAGCACAAGTCCATTCTGGCCCGATGAGGAATAATGCCTATTTCGTTCAATGATCAGACAAATGAGCCAAAACGGACCGAATTATCATCCAAAATCCGAAATTCAAAAATCCACATTCTAGGGAAGCTTCCATTTAGCATTTCCTACAAAAAAAATCGAAAAGTCAAAGTTTGGTCAGACATAGGTAATTAGCTTGCCGGCTATATATTGATTCATAGTAAAAAAAATCAAATCTTACCGAGATTTGGCCGGGATTTACGGGATCTGAAATCAAATCCTATCAGAGTGGTAAGTAGCCCGCCAACTAATTACCTATGTAGTTAGCCCGTCGGCTAATTACCACCCCCATTATAAATACAGGGTCACCCCCTCATTTCTCAGAAGAGACGCAAACTTTAGAAAATTTCCAAATTTACCTTTGTGTCCTTTTTCAGTTCCAGGAGTCCCAAAAGTCCTAAAACTCTGTCAAAATACTTCAAGATTCCAGCTTCATCACCGATACTCGGTATAAACTCAGTCTCCGGACTTTTTAGATCAAGATCCCACAGTGATCTTCGGTCTTTCCATTTTTTGTAGAAATAATTCAAGATTATAGCCATAACTTGGGTTAAATTTATTTTCCTATAAAATCACAATCTTCTGCAACTTTAGTTCTGTAATGGCTCTCAAGTCATCCTGGACAAACAAAAAGGTAAACTGAGGATAATTGGCTCTAAGCCCAACTTTCAAATTCATTAAAACACATTTTTATTGCTTTATTATTACATATTGCATTCCATTCTTCTAGTCAAGTGAGCCGTTGGTGCCAGTTAAACTATAATATGTGTAAATAAGCTTACAGGTACGGACAAACATCCATAATATGAGAAAACTCTATTCCGATTTCTGGACCTAAACCCGAGTGTTACCGTTACTCTGCCGAAAATTTGGTAGAAAAAGTCTATATATTAAGCCGTTATAATGCCCGATTTATTTCTTGAATTTATTTCTTAAATAAAGCCGTTCTAATGCAGAAATCACCACAAATTATAAAATTTAAAAATTAGTCCAAACAATTTGAACAATATGAGTAACTATTACGTCCGAACTCAGAATCTCACTTTCTTTTCGGTATAAAAATCCCATTGAGGATCAGTGTACCATAATTCCCGGTGGAGTTGAACAGGGTGGCGACTCTAATTTATTTTTTTTAATAAAGTAAAATTTTTATTTTAAAAACATCTTTTCTCAATAAAATGTGCAAATATATTTCTCAATATAATCACATTTTTGGCCTACAAAGCCACTGCATTTAAGCAAACTGGATTTTCTCAAACCAGACCCAACACCGCGGTTTTCTCAAACTGCACCAAACCAAATCGCCCCGCGCATCGCACCCCGCGTGCACAAGCAGACCTGTCGGAAGGACGTCCACCCTCTCATAGTGGCGACTTTGCTGGGGATAAATTATTTTTATAAAAACCCAATTTTTGTAAAAATTCTTTCTTTGACATAATAATTAAAATACTGTTCAAATTAAATTTTGGAATCATGGAATTTGTGATAATTCCTGCATTACACAAATTTTAGGACTGCATATCATTTGCATTCTTTACCCCTAAAATAATTTAGGTGTCTTTTGGTGAAGTATCTCCAAGTTCGCTTAGGGCTTGAGGGATATGGATCTGATCACACCCCTTGCGTAACGTACGAGGACCTTGTTCGCTTAAGGGCAAGACTACCTACATATATTATATGTGGAAAAGCTTCCTTTGGTTCGCTTAGGGCCACTGGGACTCGGTACACAAAGGCGCAGGGTACCCCAAATTGCACCCAATCCTAAGACCGAAACCCATATATAGATGAACAATAGACACTTTCTCATTGGTCTACCCCAAAAAACCTTGAGTGCACGCGAGCAGACTTTGCTAAGTCCCTCATTGGCTTTAAAGCAAAGTAACCTAAATGGGGTTAAAAGGGCGGTAGGCACGATCTAACAGTTTGCTACATGTGCAGGTTTATTGAATATAAATAAACTAAAAAATGGACATCATAAGCATCATGATTGTGTGTAAACTAACCACATCTTTATGCAACCATGACATTAATGTGTGCCATGCTATTTCATTTCCCTAACGGAGACCAGTGAGTCCACTTAGGCTCAACCCATTATTCGAAATTAACTGAGACTAGTGAGTTTGCCTAGGCTCTACTTATGAGCCAAAATTAACCGAGACCAGTGAGTCTACCTAGGCTCTACTCATAAGCCAGAATTAGCCTAGGCCAGTGAGTCCGCCTAGGCTCAGCCCATGAGCCAAAATAAACTAAGACTAACAAATCAAAAAACCCTTTGAGTGACCCTCGTGTCAGCTCAACCCTTGGACCAATCAGCCAAAACTCTTTGACTGACCCTAGTGTTAGCTCAATCCTTGGACTAATGAGTCAAAACCCTTTGAGTGACCCTAGTGTCAGCCCAACCCTTGGACCAATGAGTCAAAACCCTTTGATTAACCTAGTGTCAGCTCAACCCTTGGACCAATGAGTTAAAACCCTTTGAGTGACCCTAGTGTTAGCTCAACCCTTAGACCAATGAGTCAAAACCCTTTGAGTGACCCCTGTGTCAGCTCACCCCTTCGACCAATGAGTCAAAACCCTTTGAGTGACCTTAGTGTCAACTCAACCCTTGGACCAATAAGTTAAAACCCTTTGAGTGACCCTAGTGTCAGGTTAACCCTTGGACTAATGAGTTATAACCCTTTGAGTGACCCTAGTGTCAGCTTAACCCTTGGACCAATGAGTCAAAACCCTTTGAGTGACCCTCGTGTTAGCTCAACCCTTTGACCAATAAGTCAAAACCCTTTGAGAGACCCTAGTGTCAGCTCAACCCTTGGACCAATGAGTCAAAACCCTTTGAGTGACCCTAGTGTCATCACACCCTTTAGATCAATGAGTCGACCCACCTTTGACCAGCGAGTCAATTCGCCCTTGGGCTTTCGAGTCTGATCCGACTCAGACCCTTGGTCTTTGACCCGTGCATTTGCAATATTCTATGAATATCGCAAGTTGTCAATTCCTCCTCGAGCGATTGACATACTCCTAACCCTTTCTTAATTTATTATACATCTACATCATTCATCCATGCATTTGATCGCTCATACATTCATTCATTCGCCCATGAATAAGACGAGAGAGGCTTAGAGCCGCGCTTGATGCACTTACTAATACTTGATCTCTTGCCCTTTTAGGTTGGAAGCGAGAGAGAAGCAGGTTGAGGCGCATTATGGGCAGTCCAAAAGCTATACCCCCACCACCAATTGAATCTCTAGCTGGATTTTTCTCTGATCCAAAACCTGAAAGCGCAATGGCAAATGATGACGTAATTGGTCAGTCCCTAAGGAGAATTCTTGACGCCCCAGAATTTTATGATATTTGGGAAAGGCTGAGAACTGCTAATGCTCACAAAACTAAAGAACAAGCGACCAAAATAGCCGCACTTAAAGCAAAAATGGCGGACATGGAGAAACTACCTCGGGCAAAGGACAAATCTATTGCCCCCTCTATATAGAAGTACATAAATATTGATTGATTCCTGCCTAAGGAGCTAAAAGCCCTTCTAGCTAACTTTGTAATGCCCTACATCGCTCTATATGCTGGCACCGGACCTCCCCACACGCATGTAGAGAGTTATCTCTAAATTATGTCTAGCATGAACATCCCTAAGGTTCATATAGTAAACCTATTTTAATAAACTCTTCATGGACCCACCTCTGAGTGGTATATAAGAATGCGATCCAATGTAAAGTCTGATTGGAAGAAGTTGTGCTCTGCGTTCCTTAAAAACTGTGCCTTCAATCTGAAGGTCAAGACTACTCTATAAGATCTCGAAAGAATTAAGCAACAACCAAATGAGTCCTTTGAAGAGTTTTATCTAAGGTGGATGGCTATTTATGTGCTTGTAACTGGGCCACCTGACCAAGACGCCCTGATAGTAAAGCCTGTCAAAGGCTCTAGCCTGAAATATCGAGATGAAATGTAGATGAAAAGGTTCAACACCTTCAACGACGTAGTAGACTATGCCAAAAGGCTTGAAAAATATGAAGAAGAAGATTGAGCAACAAGCTTACACTAAACCTCAATATTGGGAGAAAGGTGGTTCTTCTAAACAAGGCACCTCCGAATCCTCGAAAGCCGCTCCTAAAGTGGCAGCAGTTACCCAAGTATAAACTCACCAATCCATCTCCTCATGGGTGGAATCACTATCCCAGATATTCACCAAACTAAGGAAGTCTAACCAACTCCAGAGCATTAAGCCTTTCACTCTGCCTATAGTGGCAGACAGAGATAATTTTTGTGCCTATCATATGACTAAGGGGCACTGCACTAACGAATGCGCTCAACTACTAAAAGATCTACAACAGATGATAGCCAATGGAAGAATGAAAGAGCATGAGAAGAAACCAAGCACTTAGACTAATCCCCTACCAAACTTCCAAGCTACGGTGAACGCCATTAGGGTTCATGTAGAAGCTGACGAATACGGTATCGATGTAATAGATAATTTTTGACATGGCCCGGGATAGGGGGACAATATGGTCTTTGATAATATGGATATCATTTACATGGTCGACTAGTACGTCTTGAGGATGAGGAGAAAAGGGCTGGATCGATATCTTATACCTCCACATCTCATATATTGTGGAGATTTAGATCCGAATGAACTTCTAAAGGAATTTCTCAGGTTTATGCATAAATAAGGAATAGCCATGATGGCGTTTTGTACCACAGTTCCCCCGATTCTTAATAGGCCCAACCATGGACTGGTATAATGCAATGCCACTAGAAGGACGTTGGAACTGGTACTTTATGGAAAGATCTTTCCTCCACTACTTCAGGGCATATCAGCCATACCTAGATGAGCTTTGCTGGTGGTTGATGCCATAGGTGGATCGGTATAATACCGGCTTGCAAGATATCCCTCCTCTACAACCTCCCATGTACACATCGGAATGAGTCCGTTCAAATTTGGGAGCTCTTCTAGGGTAACACATCCAGAAATTCAAGAACTATATGATCCTGAATAAGTATGGAGTAACCACATGGACCAGCAAAGGTATGTCAGCTTGAATCTAGATAGAGGTGCAAGAGACCCATTTAGAGAAATCCGCACCGACATTATAGCATATGGTGCCCGTATGGAGGAAACATTCGCCAGCATATAAACCATGGTATCTGAGTTCCATATAGGCATAGAAGGAGTCGAAGCTGAGCCAAATGTGGTAGAAAAAAACCTAGAAGAGGATCCTAAGGAAGATAATGAGGAGGATCCCGAGGAAGATCTCGAAAAAGATCCTGAGGAGGACCCCGAAGAGGATCTAGAAGAAGATTCTGATAATGATATCCCAGCTCAGCATGTGCCAAACTGGATCTTTAAGCCATAACCTTTCAAAGATTCAGATGAAGAGGTGGAAGAATTTGTCGACTCTAGTGAATCAGATCATGAAGAAGAAAGCAAAGTGGATAACTTGGGGTATAAATCAGAGACTTTCTCGAATGATAAGCTAAATCACTTACCGAGAGATTTCGAGTATGCTGCTCCCTTCCCCAATGACATGATTGTTGATTATGATGGTGCCGAGAGTTATGCCTCTTCTCTAGAGCATGACTCCCCGAGCGCCTTATGGTTTATAGTAAGTGATAATTTCAGAGATTTTACAGAATTCAACTCGGATAGCGAATATGTCATTAATATGATATGAGATGAGGGGTAAGAACCGTCCCTTAAATACATTATGAAGATTTGATGCTACTGATCAGGAGCAAATCAACCACTCGAGGAAGGAGAACAAGGCCATTTGTGCTTATCTAATTAATGGATACTACTGATTTATGATTAATATTGATCCTGATAAGGCCAATGCTATCAAGCCAATAAGGACTACACCATCTCTAGCAACGTCAATGGTCACACGAGTGATTCCCCGCCAAGGGCAAATCCAACGGATATCCTCAACAGCTCGGCTCCCCATAAACTCAACCCACTCCTCAATGGTGAAAACTCTATGAGAATGATTACCGATATGAACTATAGAGTGTCACGCCCAAGAGGCCCTCGGATAATAATCCATGCTCATAGGAACAGACATCACAGAAAGCTTGTCCTAGAGCCAAAGCTACACAAGAAAGCACAAAAAGAAAAAAAGGTTAATACAAAAGAAAAAGAAAGAAAAGAAAAAAGGAAAAAAACTATAATAAAGATAGCCTGCTAGATTGAAAACCTGAAAAGGCGGTCCATGCAAAAATTAAGGCAAGCCTGATGAATTAAAAACCCAAAAGGGCGATTCATGAAAAAAGAAAGGCTCAAATAACGGTTACCTGAAGAAGAAGCGTGTTGCCCTTGGTAGTAGCTTCAATTCCATTTCGAGAAGTGCGCATAAAGATCAGCATCTCCACCAAACTAACCGTAACGGGAGATTTACCTTCTAGCATCTGATCAACGATAGTCAGAAAGGCAAAACTGCAAACTATAGTGGGAACCTCACACAGAAAAACCCCCAATAGAAGCAAACATATGAGCGGCAACCAGCTTGCATCGTCAGAACAAAGTCCCCTGACTATGTCGAAAGCCACATCCAATCTTAGGCCTCGTCACAGATCAATCGGCGTATGTCAAATTATTGAAGCTAAAAATGATTCATGAACATAATAAAAAATTTAGGGTGAGGTGCCAGGATAGCCAGTGGCATATTGGCAGAGGACCAGAGAAGCCCACAGAACTCCTCATATAAGGGGCATAGCTCAGGGTCCCCAAACCGGATCACACTATCAACAGGAACCCAGAACCTGATAGCAGCTTGACATTGTCCTTAACAAAGATGCGGCAACACTCCTTTATGTGCGCCAAACTACAAAAACTGAGATGATCCCAACCATCGAAGTTCTTCAGATAAACATTCAAATTAGTAAGAAAACAATTGTAGCCCTCCATGGAAAAATTTCACAAGGGTAGCAGTTTGCTATACATAGTTTATAGGGCAATCTGCTAATATCTGGTAGATTACCCCGATAAACTTGACCAACCATGAAAAGAAAACATAAAGCGAGGGAATAAAGCAAATTTTATTTATGCAAAAGTGTGTTCATACAAAAGGAGGCACTGCAAACAGCCCTAAAGAAAGAAAAACTAAAAACAAAAAGAAAAGAAAAGAAAAGAAAAAGCCTATCTAATCGCCCAGAGGGAAGAATCTGGGAGGATTGCCTTCCTCCTGCTGCGGCTGCTGCTGTGGGTCATCCAACTGAGCTCGAGGCTGTCAAATCTCTAGTTGCAACATTTCAACACAAATTCATATGCATTTCATAACATGTCATGCATCATCATTAACATAATAAAATAACGAACATACAGCCATGTCCGAGTTTTGGGTCATCATGAAGCGCTACTGCCCTTGAATATATCCCCAATCGGATATGCTGTCAGCAATAAGCACCTGCAAGAATGATAGATCAAAGTAATTCAGAACTACCACGATCCAAAATCAAAAGTCAAAAGAAGAAAAGATAGAGGAGACTAACATGAGTGGCGCCAACAGGATAGAAAGCCACCGAACGCTCAGGATCCAAATAAGGTGGGATGACTGGGGTATAAGTGCTCAGGTTAGGGCTGTACATCATGAACATGAGGGGCTGATACTCGAACCCCCGATGCCCCTCCACCATTATTAGGCCTTGAGATAGGACGGATGACGCCGAAGAGCCACTTGGTGAACCTGTAAAGATAATAGAATAAGGTCGAGTCAGTCTAACTAAGTGCGATAATCAAAGGAAAAACTTAATCTATTGCAAGGGAAGGTACCGTCATCTGGACAGCCTCAGGCGAACCTAATCTGGCCTGGCCACTAGGGGCAGAAGTCGAAGGGGCAGAGGCCTTAGGAATAGAAGCTAAAGGATTGTCATCCTCAGGAGGGCTGTGAATATCCTAGTGAGGTGCAACAGGAATAGGATCTATATCCGACCATTCAAGCAACTGCAGATGGTAGAACTCCTCATATCCCCCAACCCGCTTCAGGAAGTTGCTAGAGATGTCCTTGAAGGCCAATCGTGCAAAGTCAGGCGAGCGACAAGGCCAGAAGACCCATCAAGGCACCTCAGAAGGAATAAAACGTGACCTAGGAGGAAGATACCAACCTTGAATGCAATCTCCCAGGTACCAGGGGGTCTCTATGATCAGTCGGGTGTTCATAAACTCCCCAGGTAGCCTCATGACCTTCAGCCAGTGAAGGGTGTACCCTTAAGGCTGCATCTTGATCTGCGAGAAAGAAAAGACCAAACAATGATACAACGATTGTAGCAGATATAGCAATTAAAGGAAATCAAGCAATCATAAAGTGTACCTACTCTGAATAAAGGGTACGAAGAAGGGCAGAAAGAGCAGAACCAGACTCCATTTCCCAATTGCAAAAATAGTGTGGCAATCAAGGGCAAAACGGGAAACCACTGCTTGGTATGAGCTTGGTTCTCAGAAGGATCCCCATCTCGAAAAACTAGATCTGCAACTAGTCAAGAAAGAGATCAGAACACCGAAAATGGACAAAGTACTCACAAAGAAAGGAGATAAGGATCAGACTGTTACATAAACAATCTAGAGACAAGACTTGAACTTGTCCTTATGCACTGATCAAGAGCCCAATACAAGTGACCCAGTATGGGTCAGCCCCATGCATACTCATCAAATTTGGATGGATCTATCAAAGCCGACAGAATATAGAGATTCACAATTGAACCCCCGGTGGGAAAATATAGCCACAACAAGGTAGCAACCATGAAAGCTCTAGCCTCACAGGCAGTAGTCAGATACCCTTTATCCCTAGAGGTCCAAAAAGTCATGAGTTTCTTGCAAGAAACTCGCCCCGGCTTGTCCCTGGAGTATCCAATCAAAGCTTCAATGATCTCTGCATTGAAATTATCATAAGTGAAATAAGCGTTGAAATGGATCACATTACCGTAGAAGGGTAGGCCTATGATAGCACAGTAATCCAATAGAGTGATAGTATATTCCCCGCAATGGAAATGGAAGGTGTGGGTAGTATCGGACCACCTGCTCAAGATATAGGTAGATGTGCCGGTTGGGATGTATGGATACTTATGGTGCCTGGTGTACTTGTAATTCTTAACCATCCTCCCCAAAGATGTCCCATCAACCATGGCCTTGGCACTGAGGGATAGCACCTTGTACCACTTATGAAAGTGGTTAACGCTATAGCCATCATGCTTAGTGACCTGAACAATGCATACACATGTATCACGCACCAATTTTCGATATTCACACCACTACCAAAAATAATAAATCATCACCAAATAATAAATCATTGCATTATTTAACTCATTGCATAAAATATATAAATAAACCATAAAATGGATAGGTCTTTGTGCAAAATAAAAACAGAAGTAAGGCTTACCAAAATCCAAGAAAGATGGTCGAAAGGCTTTAAAGCAGGCGGGATAAAATCCCCTAGAGAGATCTCGTGATACATCCAATTCGATGGAAGCCCATACAAAACCTTGGTTGGAACCTTAGAAAATTCCACTTGTTCACCATCAATAAGCACATTCCGAGTAGTCACTTGAACGGCCGGCAGATCCAAGAGGATGTTATAAAGCTTAAACCACATCGAAACCCCAAAATATCTGAAAAGAAGGGGCAGAAGAGGAAAGAAGATGAAAGGAATCATCATCGAAAATAGCTCACAAGTAGAAATTCTCGAAATAAAGGAGCAAAACCCGCAAGAGAGAAGAAGAGAGAATTATTGGTGTGAAGAAAATGGGAGCTGAGCTGTTGTTTTTATAGGCAACTGGTAATTACCCCGTCGGTAAATTACCTATATAATTAGCTTACCGGCTAATTACCTGTCCAGTTGTCACGCGTTTACACAAGACTATAAAAGTCACCGTTACATTGGTAATTAGGCCGCCAGCTAGTTACTTCTATTTTCTAACTTTTCGCAATTTTGCATTTTTCATTCATTTTATGCATCATTTTCAAAATGAGCGGACCTAAAAGCTGTTTTTTCACAGTCACACATGCATCAAACATCCGAAAATGTCTATTTCGACCCCTAGTCAATTCTTTAACCTCATGCAACTCATTAATAAATTTTTAATCGAAGGGGCAAAATATATTTTGTTTCAAAATTTATCGAATAAAAACATTTTAACTCATTGCATTCCACACACACTGTTTTTATTTGTTTCATATAGGACAAAATTTCTAGCATGAAATTTATATATGCGAGGGGAAAATTGTTAGCACAGGTCCGTTTTAGCTCGATGAGGAATAATGCCTATTTCGTTCGGCGGTCAGACAAATGAGCCAAAAGGGACCAAATTGTCATCCAAAATCTGAAATTCAAAAATCCACATTCTAGGGAACCTCCAATTCAGCATTTCCTACTGAAAAATCAAAAGTCAAATTTTGGTCAAACATAGGTAATTAGCCCGCTGGCTATTTACTGATCCACAGTAAAAAAATCAAACCTTACCGATATTTGGCCAGGATTTAAGGGATCTGAAATCAAATCCTATCTAAGTGGTAATTAGCCCACCGGCTAATTACCTATGTAATTAGCCCCGCCAGCTAATTACCACCCCATTATAAATATAGGGTCACCCCCTCATTTTTCAGAAGGGACGTAAATTTTAGAAAACTTCCAAAATTACCTTTGTGTCCTTTGTCAGTTCCGGGAGTCCCACAAGTCCCAAAACTCTGCCAAAATATTTCCAGATTCGAGCTTCATCACCGACACTTGGTATAAGCTCAGTCTTTGGTCTTTTTGCATCAAGATCCCACAGTGATCTTTGGTCTAAAAATGACCTAAATTTCACATTTTCTGTAGAAATAATCCAAGATTATAGCCATAACTTGGGTTAAATCTATTTTCCTATAAAATCACAATCTTCAGCAACTTCAGTCCTGTACTGGCTCTCAAGTCATCCTGGACAAACAAAAAGGTAAACTGAGGGTAATTGGCTCTAAGCCCAACTTTCAAATTCATTAAAACACATTTGTATTGCTTTATTATTACATATTGCATTCCATTCTTCTGGTTAAGTGAGCAATTGGTGCAACTTAAACTATAATATGTGTAAATAAGCTCGCAAGTACAGACAAACATCTAGAATGTGAGGAAACTCTATCCGAGTTTTCGGGCCCAGACCCTGGTGATACTGTTACTCTGCCAAAAATTTGGTAGAAAGAGTCTATTTATTAAGCAGTTACAATGCTCGTTTTATTTCTTGAATTTATTTCTTAAATAAAGCGTTGTAATGCAGAAATCACCACAAATTCCAAAATTTCAAAATTAATCCAAACAATTTGAACGACATGAGTAACTTTATGTCCAAACTCATAATCTCACTTTCTTTTTAGTATAAAAATCCCATTGAGGATCAGTGTACCACAATTCCTAGTAGAGCTGAACCGGGAGGTGACTCTAATTTATTTTCTTAATAAAGTAAAATGCTTCATTTTAAAAACATCTTTTCTCAATAAAATGTGTGAATATATTTCTCAATATAATCATAATTTTGGCCTAAAAAGCCATTGCATTTAAGAAAACTTGATTTTCTCAAACCAGATCCAACACTTCAGTTTTCTCAAACTGCACCAAACCGAATCGCGCCCTGCATACTGCTCCCCGCGTGCATAACTAGACCCGTCAGAAGGACATTTGCCCGCTCATAACACCAGTAGCTGGTATTCTGATTGGGATCGCAAGAGGGGTTTCTAAACTAGAGCTGCTTTCAGTGTCATCAGATCCGGATGTTTGTTCTTCAGAGGATTCCTCTTCTTCTTCTTCCATCTCCTCTTCCATCCGTTCCCCTGAACTAGCCTCGCCCCTTAAGTCTACTCTAGGAGTGTTCTCATTGGGTCTCAGATTATGTCCCTCCTCTGGAATGGTGTCTTCTAGGTTGGACTCCTGTTCCTCAGATATACTTGGAGTATGTGTATCTAAGTTATCCCTATTTTTAACTGCTATTTCAACACTAGTAGTGATGTTAGCATTATTATCAAATTACATAGATTCAGGGATTACCTCAGGGATTAGTGTTTGATCTTGAACATTAGCCTCCTCTCTGATTTCATCATTAATCTCCATAACCTCTGGATGATTGGAAATGTCCTCAGTCACCCCTACAGATGCCTTCTTAGGACTTTTAATCTCTCCCCCAGGCGCATTGGTATTGTCTTCAATTCCCTCTCCAATTGGCTTTACACGACTTATATTAATTTGGATCTCAGCTTTTGGATTAAGCAAATTGTCTGGAAGTGGTCCAGATCGAGGCAGGAATGGGAAATTATTAGCTTCCAGATCCCGGGCAATTATGCCATGTCTATAGGATCAATGAAGATGGTTTGAACTCCGGAAGAGTCTTTGGGTCCTTCAGATACAACTAGTGCTGCTGTGGAGAGGCTGATCCCTCCCTTGATCCCAGTAGGAGTCTTTTGGCCGCATCTGATGCTTAGGATGGACCAGGGGCTGTACCTGTTGGCTGAGAGAGCCCGAGTGCTGTCAGTAGGGGGCTCATATGCTAAGTCTATTGACTCTTCACTCCTTCCTCCTTACGAGAGGGTTCATTTCAAGGACATCCCCCTCGATTTCCATTGGAGTGATAGTGATGGCAAGGATGATGACAAGGGTGGACCGGGGGGCGACCGTGGGGGTCCTTTCATAGTTTAGAGTACTAAGGGCCTAGCTAGGTCTGCTACCTCTTCTTCTCAGGTATTTTCCTACTTAGCCTTTGTGATTACCTTATTGCTTCTTAAAATTGACTGTGACCTTGAGTGTAAATGTTCATTATCATAGCCTCCCACCTCCATACGGAAGAGATCTGTTGCTGCTGCCCCTACTGATGCAAATCCGCCGATGAAGCGGTATCGGGCTTTGGGGAGTGTGAGAGAGGGGGTCCTCCGAGCAAAGTTGGATACTTTCTTTCGACTACTTGATCATTTAGGGAAGCAAGATATCAAAGAGCTCGAGGAGTCGGTCCAGCCTATTCACTTTACCCAATCCAGTTCTGCTCACTTAAGGAATTCTTGTCCCTTAGATCCTCTTCTACGATTACTGCCTGAAATATATTGGTGTTGACATTATCTTCTTTTTTAGGTGACTATGACTAAGGCAGAGATGATTGCAAGGGGCTTCTTCTCTGTTCGAGACCTGCTGCTAGCTTAGGATGCACTAGCTTCGATAAGTTTCTTTTACCTATAAAATTTGACAAACTATGCATGCCATGATATTCATATATGTGTACTAATCTTATAATTTTCATTGTAGACTCTGTTGGCTATGGAGTGTAGTAGGTTCGCTCAGGACTTGGATGCTTCTGAGGAGCGAACTAGGTTCCTGGAGGAGTAGTTGTGAGTAGCAACTACTGAGGCCAACAGGGTAAGAGCGGAGACTGATCAGGCGAGGGTAGAGATTAAGGAATTGAGGGGCCAGCTGGCATGGATGACCGAGGATAGAAAAACACCTGAACCATCTGATCCCTTATATGATGATGATAGCTCAGCATATCAAGTGGCATGGTGGTGACTTAGGCAGTTGGAGGTGTGCAGGAGGCAGAGCAGCGAGCTAAGATGGTCCATATTACGGTTGAGGATGGTATTGGAGGAGGAGACCAGGTGATGATTCACATGGATGACCTGCTAGCAGATGCACAGGATAAGACTCAGGGCATGCCCCAGGGACAGGACCCTCCCGCAGCCTAGACTATACTATAGCTTTTACTTTCGGGACATTTGATACTTTTGGCCCTACGTGGCTTATTTTAATGTAAATTCGGATTTATACTTTTTCCATTTGACTTTTGTGCATGCTGAACTTTTCTTTTTCTTAATTAAAACCCTTGAATACCATTGTCTGCAAACCCTTGTTGCCCCTTTGACATGGCTAACAATAAAGCCCGTTTGGCATGCATCACAAGCAAGCGAGTTAACCATTGAACACTCTAAGTTCCTAGTCTCAATGAGCTAACCCAATACAATTGAAAAGAATCACCAAGGCTGGTTGGTTGAAATTAGCATTTTTGGGGATATGTCTTACCATGCTATTTCACAATAAGAGAACTAAGTTCAAGGAATCCTAGTTGTGAGACATGGCAACTACAAATGATATTTTAATTATTACAATTGACAAAACTGGCGCTTTTAAGTTGAGTTTTAATTTTTGCATAGGCCACTCGGTAGGAAATGACCTATTGAACATTTATCTTCTTTTCTTTTTGTCCTGATTTTTTCCTGAACTGTCCTTGACGGATTAGTTCAGCGGACTTTTCTTTTCAACTTTTCTTTGCTTTAACTTTTGCCTAGACCGCCCTTTTGGGTTCTCAATCTAGCAAGCTTTTTCTTTCTTTTTCTTTTTCCTTTCGTCTTAACTTTTGCATGGACTGCCCTTTCAGGTTTTCAATCCAGAAGACATTTTCTTTCTTCTTCCTTTCATCTTAACTTTTGCCTGGACCGTCCTTTTAGGCTTTCAATCCAGCAGTCATTTTCCAAATTTTGCATAGGTCCGACTTCTTTTCTGGCCTATCAGTATTTTTGAAATTTGTTGAATAATGTGAGCGCAGCAAAGACAATAACAAAGATGTACAAAATGCAGAGAAAAAACTAATATCCACATGCCTGCAATTATTTCACCTAAAGACATGCATGCATTCATAAGACTAAAATTCTATGCAAATCATAACATGTTCATCGATGAGATTAATTTGAGTACATAGGCAATGGTAAAAATTTCCAATGGTTAACTCCTACAGCCTACTGGTCTTTTATAGATTTTTCAAAAAGCAACTGACATTTTTCTCTCAACGCCGTAACTTTTGCCTAAGCCGCCCTTTTCGAGTTTTCAACTTACCGGGCTTTATTTAAGTTGGAGTACCCTAACTTTTGCCTAGCTAGTTTGTGGAATACCGATCAGCGAGTTGCACCCTAATTTTTGGCTTACTAATGGAGGACCACTCAACGGGTGATTTATTCCTTATTTCTTTTATTCTTTGTGCTGCTTTTCTGTGATTTAATTCTTTTAACCTAGACATGATAATGCTTAAGCCTGTCTTGATTCACTAGATTCACGAACTCATTTCCACCCATATCCATAAGCTTGATTCCTCCCTTACCAATGACTTTCTTAACTACAAATGGGCCTTCCTAATTAGGCCTGAACTTGCCCCTAGCATCATGTTGACCTGGCGCAGCTATGTAAGAATGAGATCACCCGCTGCTTTGGGTATATAACTCTATTGTTGTAAGCTTGAGCCATGGATCGTGGTACATCTGTAGGTGGTCAAGTGCCTTGAGCCACTTTTCATCTATTGCGTTCAACTGTTCATACCTAGGACTTACCCAATCTGACTCTTTTAGTCGAGCTTCGAGAGCCACTCATCGAGATCATACTTTTGTTTTGACAAGCAACACGACTTTCATTCCATATAGTAAGGAAAAAGGCGTCTGATCAGTAGGTGTCCTTACACTGGTTCTATATCCCCAAACTGCAAATGGAAGTTTATCAGCCCAATCCCTGCAGGTAGCCACTGTCTTGGACAAAATCCTCTTGATCGACTTGTTTGATATTAATGATCAACTTTCCTTTAGAGCTCCAAAGGGATTTGAGTATAGACTTGTAACCCAAGGTGTACTTTCCATCCTTCATAACTAGAGCCAGCCTGCTGTTGATGCTCTCATGAGGGGTTACTCCTTACTTTCTATTTTCCTTAATCACAGTTAGCCTATTATTGATGCTCTTATGAGTCTTTTTGGTCTTCTTTCTTGATGATGTGACCCCCTTTTCCCCCTCATGAAGAAAGACGGACCAAGACTAATTGTTATCATATTTACTAAGCACTTTTGTCATCTCTATTTTTATTGCTAAGTTTCAACCACTAGATTTTTATGCCATTGCGATATACTCAAAGTCAACTTCATTAATAAATATGCTGATATTTTTTTTAAGAATGTTGTTATTATGAGTGCATGATGTCTTTAAAATGAGATACTCATATAAGATGTGAATGGGAAATGCATTAATTTAACCATGATATGCCTCATAAGTGGCATTGTTTGCATAAAAACTGTTTGCAACATTAAAAATTACATCATTTAAATCATCCTCAATAGGCGGAGGGCCTTATTGGTTAGTCTTGGTAACACTGGCAGCAGAACTGGTAGTCTCAGTGTGCAGGCTCGAATGAGTTTCTTCGACCACTACTCTTGCTAAATTCTTGATGGCCTTGCTTATAGGGTTGCCCTTCCCATCTCCCTTCCAATTTCTCTTCATGAGTACGGCCAGGGACTTGGTGATAGCTTCGACTACTTTACTCATCTCATCCCCTTCAGTCTTCCCATATACTTCCGCAGAAATTGAGGTCTCAATCACGCAGCCATTCTTAAAGTTGTACACATCATTGAAGATTTCAAAACTAGGGACCTTCTTTCCTCCTATCTCGACAAGTTCCTCCTCACTTAGGAACACCTTCTTCTTGACCTCAGCCCCTACCATAAGGCACGACTGGGGCTTGAATTTCTTATCACCTGGGTAATTTCCCAAACCAAGTCTGAGTGGCCACGACACAGGTATGATGGGCTCTAGTATGCCCTAAAGATTCTTCCCAAGCACTTTTCCTTTCACATAACCCTACTTCATTATAATGTTTTCAATTTTAAGGGATATGTATCCCCTAACTGAAAACTTTGTACCCTGGTGAGCAATAACCACCCTAGATTTCTTTTCCTTAGCTTCCATAGCCGCTATAACAGATGGTTCATTAGCCTCGATGGTCACTAGCTTGCCATCATTGATGAGCTTGACTTTCTAATGGACTGTGGAAGGGACGACCCCTAATGCATGGAGCCAAGGACGACCTAAAAATAATGAGAAAGTGACAGGGATGTCAAGGATGATGAATAAGACTTTGGACTTCACCTCCCTAATTATAACCTCAGTTTTGAACACTCCAATGACACTCCTTTTTGTATCATCATATGCCCTTATAACAGTATTGGATTTCTCCAACATGGATTCATCTAGCCTAAAGTGAGGAAGGATCTTGGTAGGGTTGAGATTAAGGGCAAAACCATTATCCACCATGACATACGGGATAGAACGATAAAAGATTTTTGATGAAAAGTGCCTTGTTATGCTTATTTCCTTTAGTTGGGAAATTCGATGAATATAAGATAATGGGTACAACCTAATTCGAAGGAGACCCCCCAATAACTGAAAACACCTCAACCAAGGTAGTGGAAGGTGTAGCTTTCATGCTTAATAACTTTTCCATCAAACCACTACGATGATCCTCAGAGTCGATGAGAAGCTACCAAAAGCTGTACTTGGTGGGGATAACTTGCAACTATTGGATACGAGGGGTGACCTTCAAACCTACCTTCCCAGTACTAAGCAGAGTTTGAGTCTCAATAGCAGGTGTAAAGGTCAGTCCCTGACTGACACTAGGGATGACTTGAATGTCAACCTCCCTACCCCTTCTTCTTTTTGGGAGGGCATTAAGAGCAACCCTTCCACTTTGAGTAACATGTAACACCCAATCCTTCATATAGCTTCTCCCCTCAGAGGTTTCTACTAATAAGGTCGTTCTTTTGAGGTCGTCATTCTCCAATATATATACATTAATATCAATTGGTTCAGATTGAACCAACATAGCTTCCTCATCATAGACATCTTCTAACTCGTATGCATCAATATCAATAGGGGCAAGTTCATCGGGTAAGGCCACCACTGAGTGAACCATAGGATTAGCTTACATGATCATATTAAAGACATGATGGGAGGGCAGTCCTGAATCAACGATTGCAACTTATTTCTTAAGATTTAGCTAGGCTCTATTCATGGTGCTAGGTTTGAGCTTGGGTTCCTGAATCTTCTTATCCCTAATCAGACTAAGAATAACCTCTATTAAATCCCTACAGTGCCGGTACGATGACCCTTGCTAATATGATAAGCATAAAATTGATCCATGTCCTCAGGTTTTGGTGAAATATAGGGCTTGACACTTTCAAGAAGGCCAAGCGCCCTCAATATAGTAAAGATGGCACGCAGCGTTGCCTTCTATGGTGAAATACCATCCTCATTGGTACGGACTGCAGTCACTTCTTCTTGTACTATTGCAACTTTAGGATCTGAACTAGACCTCGGCTTAAAAGCCTGGGTTGGGGCTGAAGGGTCATTCTTCTTAAACCAAGGTTTGGTCGGCACACTTGCCTTCTCTAACTCCTCGATCCTTTCCCATTTCTCAACCTTCTCAAAGACCACCACATAGCTAAAGAACTTATCCATACCAAGAACCTTATGGTAAGCGGAAAGGCTCCATCTATCAACTTTAAGATAATCTTGGAGAGACTCAGGCAATCTTTCAACAAGACGTAGGTGGCCATCCAGCTTTCAAAATAGGGCTTGAACTTCTCATTGGAGGATTGCTTGATAGCCTCCAAATTATGTATGGTATTTTTGATAGTGGCATTGAAACCATATTATTCAATGAAAGCTTAGCCTCGGATAAGGCCTTCCAATCTCTAGTCACCTCATCGGATAAAGTGTTGTACCACTCGATAGCAGGGCCCTCCAAAGTGCAAAGGAACAACTCGGTGAGGACTTTATCACTTAGCTTCCTTATCCTCATAACCCTTTGATAGGTGGAGATGTGAGATTGATATGAACCAGTTCCCTTATAATTTGCTATGCTAAGCACACTAAAGTTTTAAGGGACCCAATCCTCTTCCCTAGTGGCTTGAACTAACAGTGTTGATGGCTGAATGGTGGGATTGGTAGCAATCAACCTTTGTAATAGATAATGTAATTCCACAGATAGGGATGATCCATCTGATTGAGTAATCGCACCCAAGGGTAAACCTGCTGACTGAGGAAAGGTTGTCCCCTTAGGTGTGACTACAAAATTAGGGGTTAGGCTAGATGCCCTAAACTGAAATGCTGGTGGTACGAACCCCTGGCTAGGTTGAGCGAACTGACTGATGGTTGATGGAACCACTGTACCCACTGATTACAATAGTTGACTGACTGAACCAAAAGGACCAACTAAACATAATTGACCAAACTGAGTAGAAGATTCCATGCGAACTTAAAGAGGTGGTAACTAAGTCTAAGTGAATGGATCGTGAGCAACCTTTGAAAGGGTAGGCTGCTCACTAACCACTACATGGACCGCTAGAGCTCTGATAGGTGTGCTCTAAGAGATGTTGGCCATACTCTCTTCAGCCAAAATTGCTCTAATGGAAGCCATCATTTTTTATTCACACGGTCGAGGAACTGGTCACTTCCCAGATACTATGAGATGGCATTCGCTATCTCTGACCTAATATCAGCCCTTGACACATTCGCCTCCTCACTATTAACTACATCCTCAACCTTAACATCTATCTGGTCATTCTAAGTTAGAATGCAAGACATCTCTTCAAGCTAATGGGTAGAATCGGAATCGAATGGACCAAACTGACTGCTGGATGAATCACTCAAAGATGGAGGTGGAGTAACCCTTAACTGAATCAGAGGAGGAGATGGTGGTAGAACAGGGATTTCAATCAAATGGACTTGAGATCATTGCCAAGGTTTAACTCTTTGAACTTTGGCTAACGTAGTAACCAAATGATCAGTACATGCATGGGATGGGATATGAATGAATGATGCACAACAATGGATGGTGGGGTTAATTACAAGGAAATATAACACAACACATGCGAAGCGATTGATTCTATCCTTATTTCTCCCTCCAATTCCGAGGGCATTCTTCCTTAGTCTAATCTCACATAGAAACAAGGGTACCTAGAAGGTAAAATTCTAAGGCTTTCGATAAGAATGGTGTGGGGATATATCGAAAGTTGATGTAGTAGGTTCCCATCACACCAAGCCTCAAAGAGGGAGATGACAATGTGTGCTTCACCCAATCAGGTGTCCTTAATTCCTAGTGGGTATGGGTGACACTTTCATAAGTTTCATGGAAAAATAGGGCACCTTAACCTAGCGCTAGAAGAAGAGCGCATCCAACTAGAGAGAGAAGGAGATGAGAAGACAGAGTGTAATAATTTTCCTAAATGATTAAAAAAGAAAATGGGTTGAATTAAGTATATGATTTTTGATGCCCATCTTAATCTTTTAAACTTTTAAAACAAACCAAAATTTTGCAATTTAAAAGATTATAATCCCGGCAGAGTCGCCACAGTAAGGTATCGATGACATGTAGGTCTCCCTTAGCGCCTATCGGCGGGACCTATGGGGGTGATTGGTTGATTAAATTAGGTGTGATGAAACCTTTATTAGTTTGACTTTTCACATTTTAACCGATTTTATGAATAAAAGAATTGAGACTCAAATCTCGATACAAATGATACAGTCGCCACCCAAGTTGTCTACTTAGGAAAGAGTTTTGGTACGGTTCCCACTGGACGGGAGACCCATACCTTTTAGATCAGAGATCCGGGTATCGGATGAGTCACTTATTTCTCATTTAGTTAAATCAAAATTACATTCACCGAGTAAAACCATTTTATTTTCATCATTTGGGGAATTACTATAGAAATCCTATTTTTCTACATTCTTTCATACTTGATTCATATGTTTACAATTTACAATAAATCACAAGCAATAAAATGGGGCATAAAAATTACAACTGAGGGAAAATGGGGAAATTACAAGAGAACCCATACATTTGTTCTAAGTTATAACACAAAACAAAACTCCCCTTCATCCATAAATATTAGCACAGTTTACAGCACATCATGAGTTAGCATTTTATTAGGAAAAATGTGATTACGTTAGCGTGGCGGTTGTGAGTGGATGATATTTCAGACGGCTGCGAAGCTAGGCCGGTGGACCGGTCTCCCAAAAATGATATGGGTGTCATGGTGATAGAAAATGTTTTTACATATTTTAGTGTTCAAAAGATATGAGATCGAAATCCCATACTTAAAATAGAGTCGCCACCCAGTTCTGCTCAATCGGGAAATTTTGGTATGATTTCCCTCCGGGTGGTAGACCATACCTTAAGTAGAGATTCGGAGTTCAGATGATGTTATCTATTTTACATTGGCCAATTTAAAAGATTTCATTCTTTCTTAATTAGTTTTAATCCACCTTATTTATTGTGTTTTCGGTTTCTATGTTGTTAGCGCGTTATCAAGCATTCAAAGCGGTAAATAAATAAATTATTATAGTCATCCAAAAATAAATGCAGAAATTAAAATTATTACAAGGCTTTTGAATCCTATACATTTTTCTATACAATAAATAAAATACTCGAAGGCCTAGCATTCATCTAACCTAAATCTACCTGCACAAAACGGTTAGCACAAATATGACATTTTGTACGAGGTATATCACATAGCATGCATAGTTAGTAAACAAAATAAGAACCGGGTTACCGTGAACATGGCATATTTATTTTCAATTTATAGAGCCCGGTTGGATGGCTAAAAATGAGATTTAAACGTCATTTGCGGGAAAATTTTGTTTTATCCAAATTTTAGACTTGATTGTTATTTAAACCGAATTGTTAGTGAAAATGCCACATGGTATAAGGCGAGGTCTATTTTTAGAAGGTTCGGGACCTTCGTCGTTGCACTATACAACCTAGCTTTGGAATATAAACTAGGTCGAAACTAAAATGAAAAATAAACCGATGTCCGCAACTCCATACCGCCTAGGTACGAATGAGGCTGCCGGCAGCATCACTGATGCTGCTAGCGATATCATTTACACAGGTAGGCTGTATGATAATTTGGATAACATAAAGAAAGGGTCTTGCAAGAAACTGAAGCCGCTGGAGGCATTTGAAGCCACCGGAGGTATCAACCCTGCCGGTTTTTGATTTATATGTTTTTAGCGCATTATCAAGCATTCAAAGTGGTAAATAAATAAATTATTACAGTCATCCAAAAATAAATGCGAAAATTAAAATTATTACAAGGCTTTCAAATCCTATACATTTTTCTATACAATAAATAAAATACCTGAATGCCTAGCATTCATCTAACCTAAATCTACCTGCATAAAACTGTCAGCACAAATACAGCATGGTGTACGAGGTATATCACATAGCATGCATAGTTAGTAAAAAAAAAGACCTGAGTTAGTGTGAACATGGTATATATATTTACAATTTATGGAGCCATGTTGGATGGCTAAAAAGGGGATTTAAACGGAGTTTGCGGGAAATTTCCATTTTATCCAAATTTTAGACTCAATTGTTATTTTAACCAAATTATTAGTTAAAATGCCATATGGTATAGGGTGAGGTCTGTTTTTAGAAGGTTCTTGACCTTCGTTGTTGCACTAAACATTCTATCTTCGAAATTTCAACTAGGCCGGATATAATAAAGAAAGGGTCCTACAAGAAAATGAGGCCGTTGGGGGCAAATGAGGCCACTGGCAGTATCAACGATACTGCTGGCGGCATGGTTGATACTGTCTGTGGCTTTTAATGCCTCTAGTGGCTTCTGTTTCTTGTAATAGCTATTTTTGGTCGGAAAGCGACCAAAAACCTGAAACTAAGCACAAATCAATAAATTAGCACAACAAACAAGTAAAACGAAAGCCAAAGAGCTATGAGACTTAGAATTTTTACTTCGGGGCTATGAATCCACCTCTTCGTGATCTGAATGACACCTTTGAGGAACTCAAATGATGATTTGGCTGTGAATGGGGAATTTAAGGCTATTAATCTTAATCTGGTGATTCTAAACGTGGAAATACCTAAATATCAGAGAGTTCAGTTAAGAAAAACCAAGAAAAGATGGATGTTACGGCTGAAAACAGTTGCTGTAAGAAATTGAAGCCGTCGGTAATATCAACCATGTCGCCAGCGGTATTTTTGATACCGCCAGTATCCTTATTTTCCCCCAATGGCTCTATTTTCTTGCGGGACCCTTTCTTTATAGTATCTAGAATGTCAGCAGCCTGCCTGTGTAAATGATATCGCAAGCGGCATCATTGATGCCTGATAATGTGCGAATTATACACATTTTTGTGTTTATCTAATTAGTCTTTTGGATTGGATGCTAATGATTTATGATTAATTTGTGCTTATTTAGGAGATAAGAAGCTGTTGGGACTATTTTGAGCACAATTGAAGAAGTTTAAGATATTTTGGTGCATTTTTTAGCTTTGTTCCCTAAGCACAATTGGCCTTGTTCTCCTTCCTCGAGTGGTTGATTTGCTAGGAATTCAGCCACTACTCTACCTTTGATTGCCTTCTTTTTTACGTACTCAATATCATACTCTAATAGCAACAAGAGCCAACTTGCCAATTTTCCAGTTAGTGAGGGAGCCTGATATAAGTACTTCATCTGATCCATGTTTGCGACTTCTTGGATTCTGTATAATTGGAAGTAATGCCTAAGCTTTCTGGTAGGCTTGACCATGGCAGAACAAGTCTTTTCCACGATGGTGTATTAAGTCTCATACTCCAGCAATTTCTTGCTGAGGTAATAAACTGAGTGTTCCCTCTTATCTTCATTTGCTTGAACTAGCATGACCCCCACAGACGTTTCTCCTACCGCCTAGTAGAGAATGAGTGGCCTTCCAAGAATTGGCAGTTTTAGTACCAGAGGGTTCATCAGGTAAGCTTTAATTCTATTAAAGGCTCCCTGACATTGGTCGTTCCACTCTATCGGCTGCTGTTTCCTTAAGATTTTGAAGATAGGCTCACATGTGGTGGTCAATCATGTTATAAAGCGACTGATGTACTGTATGGACCCCAAGAAGCTTCTTACTTCTTTCTCAGTTTTTGGCATGGGCATTTCCCTGATAGCATTGGCCTTATCGAGTTCAATTTTTATGCCTCTTTGGCTAACCACATGCCCCAGTAATTTGCTTGATGTGACGCCGAATATGCACTTTTTTTAGGTTCAAATGGAGGTTGTACTTCTCAATCCTTGTGAGGAATCTTTCTGACACTGCTGGGTGTTCTTCTAGTGTAATAGTTTTACAAGCATGTCATCCAAATAGACCTCATCTTCCTTGTGGATCAAGTTATATAGCAAGGTCATAACGGCTCACTGGTACGTTTCCCCTACATTCTTGAGTCTGAAAGGCATTACTCTAAAATAATAAGTTCCCTAATTTGAGATGAACATGGTTTTAGACTTGTCTATTAGGTTCATGAGGATCTGGTGGTATCCCAAGAATCCATCCTTAAAGGAATACATGGCCGCTCTTGCTGCACTGTCTACTAGAACTTCAATGTGCGGTAGCGGGAAATCGTCCTTAGGGGTAGCCTTATTCAAGTCCCTGAAGTCAACACAAACTCGGACATCACTGTTCTTCTTAGGTTCGGGGACTACATTGGATAGCCAAGTGGGATATTTGATGACTTCGATGAAATTTTCCTTGATCTGTTTTGCCACCTCTGCTTTGACCTTTTCAGCCTATTCTGGATGCATTCTTCTCATCTTTTGCTTTATCGGCCAAATTTTTAGGTCCGTGGGGATCTTGTGTTGGGGGATGTGCTGATCAAGTCCAGGCATATCCTCGTAAGACCAAGCAAGGCTAAAACGTGATTTTTCAATACCTTTATTAATTCTCTCTCTTGTTCGATGGGTAGTTGATTGGAAATGTATACCATTTTTGGATCATCTTCCGTGTTTAAATTAATTTCTTTTGTAATGTCATTATTGATGTTAAAAATGCTAGATGAATGCTGGAATGGATGCATGGAATCATAATCAGAAACGCAACCCAAATAACCAAAGTTCTTCATCTTATTATCATCATAAAGTACATTATTCATTTCAAACAAGCTGGAAATAGAAACAAAAGACTCATCCTAATCAGTAGGGTTTGGCTCTATTGCGGATGATTCTCCCATGGCAGCTGGCTTTAATAGGATGTCCTCGTCGTCTTCCTCCTGTACCTTTGCTTTGCCTTTTGTAGTCGTGACCATGACCATGACGGCTTGGTTCAAGCTACCTCCTTGCTCCTCACTTCCTCTACTATCTTGAGTTGTGCCTGAAGATGCTTGGTTAGGGTGTCAAGGATTTCTTCCTCTCTACTCAACTTCTTGACCTTCTTCGGGTGTACCTATTCGTCATTCTTGGTATGATCCGGGATTGCCCCTACATCTGGTTGGTGACTGGCCTTCTTTATGCAGGTTATGGAGCTTTTGCCATTTTGCCATAGTTGACAACGTGTGAGAAAATCTCGAACCCCAGAACGGTCTTCCCTGATAAGTAATAGGCTCGGGGGTTCCTTTGTAGGGCTGTTGCAGGTTCTTTTGAAAGGTTGTCTATTGAACAACTCTTCGAAAGCCTGTGTAACCGAGTCCCATGGGCTTCCATTCTCCATCCTCTATATTAAAGGTCGGCATACCCTATTCATGGGCACCTAATCCTTTTCCAGGAGTGTGGTGCTTCTACATGTATACCTGAATCCATGGGCCCTAGTACACCTCTGATTACTTGTTTGCTTCCTAGCCGATCGTGGCTGTGGTGAACCCTTTCATGTTGCTTTCTTTCATCTTTAGTGCTGCTACCACCGAGGCTTTATCAGCTTCCAGGGTAACAATCTTTCCGCAGAACGGGATTTTGATCTTTTGGTGTAGGGTGGATGGGACTCCTCCCAAAGTATAAAACCATGGTCTCCCAAGTAGCATAGAGAAAGTCACCGGGATATCTATGACCGTGAAGAGTACTATAGATGAGATTTCGCCAATAGTGACGTCAGCCTCAAATGTGCTGATGACGGTCCTTTCTGAATTATCGTAAGCTTTGACGACTGTTGTGGATTGGATGCTACTGATTTGAAGGGATAAGGCCAATTTGAGAAGTGGAGATGAGGTGGGAACCGAGAAAGAGAAATCGCCAATGTATTGTTATGAATTTGAAGGGATGAACACCTTATAAGTTTATTAACCCAATATTTTTGTTGGCTTTTATGTACGACAAGAAAGATAAGTTTGATTTTCTTTATGTGTTTTTCTTATTTTTGTGGCAAGTTTTTTCTATCCAATTTGGTAAGATTTTATTGTTCTGATTTTGGTAGGATATTTATTTGATTTATATATCAGTCAAAATATACTCTAAATATCAGTAATTAATGAAATTTTCCTATTTATTCAAAAAAAAAAAAACGATAAGTAATTCTTTATTTACGTACAGTTCTTTTTTAGTTAATATAATTTACAACAAAATACACAAATACTTGCAAATTCCGTTTACAAATTTTCCTGTCTAAATTTCCCCGATATTTGGGAAGAAATTTCAAACCCCTGCAAATTCTCTTGATTTTATATTCCAATTTTTATATTTGTCTATTCTGCAAGGGAGTTTTTTCAATTCCATTTCAGAATTCATTGCAATATCACAAATCTACAAGGAATTTTTTTCACTTGCCAAGCATTCCCTTCATATTGCAAACTTTGTTGTAGTGGTCTATATATAGGCAATTGTTCTCCCCGTGAGTGTTTATTGTGGCTCATATCTTTTTTTTATGATAAAGGCTCGTCTCTCTTAATTACACCTTCTAACTTAGGCACGAGAGAGTGTACTCTTAATCATTTTTGACTCACTATATACTCATAACATTTTAAATGATCATATTATTATTAACCTTTTAAACAATTGATAAATAATTATAGTCTAATATATATATATATATATATATATATATATATATATATATATATATATATATATATATATATATATATATATATATATATATATTCTTGATTCCATCAACAAGTCTTTAACAACATAATAACATCAAATTAATGCTCAAAAACATGTGTTCACGTCTAGCTCAATCTACCGATATTTGATATTTCATAGTGTTGATTTCTTATTTTATTTCAGAATTTTACTTGTACTTTCTTAATTAATTACATAATTTATTTTTGAGTGCCGTCTTAAGTACACTTTTCTTGATCAATTACAGTTTCTTATTTTCACATTGAATTCCACTGTGTGTATTCATGTATTCTATATCAATTATTCTTTATTTATTCAATTAATTATGAAGTTTATCTATAATGATCATTTATTGACTTGTCCTGGTCCACTGAAAATAGAGGTTAAGTTATCGTTACTTTAAAATTATCGTATAAAATGTTGGCATTATAAAAAATGTTGAAAGAACAACCAAAGTGAGAAAATGACCCCTTCGAAATTACTAATTTTTTAAAAAAAGTGAAGAGTTTACCGATTGCATAGTCCAACTAATTCAACGGAAAATGACCCAATACAAAAGTTATAAAAAAAAATCTAGTCTGATAATGATGGCCGCCTAAAAATTAAAAACAAGTAAAAGTAATTGTAATTAAGCACCTCAAATTTGACATTTATTTGTACTTTTGCATCACTAATATGTTTTCTATTTCCAACTTTTCTTTCAGAAGCTAAAATTAAGGTGTAAAGCTCAAAATAATAGATACAACGTGAAAAAAAATAAAGTTATTATATATTGAACACCCTTAGATGTTAGCTAAAATAAAATATAAACACATAATTTCTCATATTAGGGTTACATATAATTAATACAAATGTACAATTCAAAGTGAAAACTTTTGAAATGATGGAATACATTCGGAGTACAAATTTACATGAAAAAAAAAATTCCCATCCAATTAGAAAGTGTCATTGAACCGTTTTACCTAAAAGGTTAAGTTGTTAGGCTAGGTCCAATCGTAATATTTATATTATTACTGACACTCCCCCACATGCGAATGCCCCTAGGCTTGAAGCGAGTACAATACAGACCCATGCCACTATATGTTATAATTCAACAAATGAAACTATCATGATTCAAACTCTCGACCTTTAAATCTAAGCTACTCTGATACCATGTCATAGAAGTGTTTTATCCAAAAACTTACACTGATAAAGAAGTCTAATTGTAATATTTATATTATTGGGGAAAAAAATTTAATATAAAATTTATGTTTGTTCTACCTTGTTACTATCTCAAATTGAGCCCTTAAAATAGCAAATACAATTACAATATTCAAATTAAACAACAACAAGCAACCTTAAATTCGGTAAGTCGACTAAACAAATACAAAAATTTAATTTAAAAAATTTTGAAAAAATTTTGTTGTCTTTATTTGAATTTTGAAAATTTTTATATTTTTTATGTTTTTACTACTCTCTCCTAATTGTCAATTTTTACTCTGCATGTCTAACACATGTTAGAGAAAAACTTAAATAGAGACTTAGTTCATATTCTTTTCAACTTTTAAAAGCTGAATTGAAGTTGGCTGAACTGAAGTAAGCTGAACTGAACTAAATTTATTTTAGTGTAAATTTATAATTATGCATAGCTGAACTGAAATGAATGAACTAAATTGAATTGAATTGCAGTCCAAAAAAATATGATTTATTTTTATAAAACTCAACCCAAATTATAGCAAAAATCAATTGTTATAAAATTGCACCCAATATAGTAAATTTAAGTGTCAATTTATAAAAAAAAAATTCAGCGATTTATAGAAGTAAACCTAAATTATAAACCACATTTTGTATATTTATCAAATTTCTGTACAGCGTCTTGAATAAATAATTCAAACAGTTATGTTATACTACCAACGTAATATCATACACATTCCAATTAAATTAGTACAACTCTTTCTCAACTTATCAAGCTTAATGTAGGCAACTGATAAATGTAGTAGCCTAATGATTTTGTGACCTTTAAAAGTCTCAGGTTCGAGTCATATCTAAAGTTGAGTGATATTTTTTTTATGTAAAGCGCAATTACGTATATAAAAAAAATCCTTAATTTAGGGATAATATTAACCGAATTAGACGCATTAATAAATGGAAAGGTCCACATTATCCAAATTTCATATTCGGCTCATATTTGCAAAATTTTTATGGATCCGAATTCAGATCCATTTGATCTATCCATGTGAGATCCAAATCCTAAAAAGGACTTGGACTAGATCTAAGATCCATTGTCGTCAAATATTTCAAGTGACAAGTTCTCTCCCTAGCTAGGGCTAGCCGCTGCTTAGGGTTGTGATTTCTCCCCTCCGTTCTACGGTAGGGTTCCAGTGATCGGTGGTTATCGCTTTCCTGTTAGTGTGATCTATACATGTCTATTCTATGGCAGCGGACAATCTTAGCGATTAGGACGCCAAGGTTTCGATTGATGTTGAGGATTGGGACGACGATGAAGTTCTGGTTTATGAGTAGAGTGATGTGGCGACTGTATAGAACGAGAAAGGCCTGTTCTTATTGGAAAAAGTGATTGCAGACAGATCGGTGAAATTTAAGGCTTTTCGAGATGTGATGTCAGAGGCGTGGAGGCCGGTGAAAGGTATTGATTTTAAGCAGCTTCAACCCTATCTCTTTTGTGTGCAATTGCATCATGAACTGGATGTCGATAGGGTCCTCAACCAAGGCCCTGGTCTTTTGAAAGAAGGTTGGTTGTGATTAACAGATTGGAGATGGGTGTTACACCAACGGCAGTCCCCATGTTTTGGGTTGAATTCTTGATCCATGTGCACGACTTGGCTAGTTGTTTCTGGACTGAAAAAATGGCACAGAACATATGGAATTACATTGGGGAATTTTTTCAAACCGATACGAATACTTTTGATGGGATGTGGCGTGAATACATGAGAATTAGAGTTAAACTTGATATTCGAAATCCGCTCAAAAATAAAATGAGAATTAAACGTGCTGGAGGGGAGAGGAACATCTTCAGATTCCAATATGACCGTCTACCAGGTTTTTGCTTCTTTTGTGGGATCATAGGACACTTTGATAAATTTGGCTCCCAATTCTATGATGCCTCTCCGGATGATAGGAAGATGAAATATGATCAAAGTTTAAGGGTTGTGGGAAAACCACTCACTCCTATCGCTAATGATAGAAGGGCCACTGTGAACAGGGGTCAGAGGTTTAGAGAAGACAACAAGGTTGTGAGTGAGGTTGTAACCATAAAAGGTGGTATTAGGGACCTTGTTATGAAGGCAAAAGAGGCCAGCAGTTCAAATAACAAGGAAAACAGAGTGAATTGTAATCAAGCAATTGATGTTCGAAAAGAATCTCTGACTGTGGGGAGAACCTTTGTGAATTTGAAGGCCAATAAGAATTTTTCTGCAATTGTTCGATCTATAGATGGCGAAACCATCTCAAAAAATTCTGATATGGAAGTTGCGGTGGAGCTAAGAAGGAAGAGGACTGATGAGAATGGTACTATTCCTGCTAGGATTTCACAATCTAATGTGATTTTAGGTATGACTTTTTATCACTAGAAGCGGGTGCTGGCATGTACCAGACCCGCCGAATGTAATGAGTATCACTAGTTGGAATTATTGTGGATTGGGGCCGTCTACAATAATTCGTGACCTAAAGGGCATTGTGGCCCGGGCTTATTCGATAGTGATATTTTTATTGGAGAAACGTTGCACAAGGAGGAAAATTGAGGAGCTTAGTCAACAAATAGGATACTCTAATTGTTTTTCTATTAAGAGTGATAATTTCGGTGGTGGCCTTGCCTTAATTTGGGATTCGAATACTGGAGTGACTCTGTGTAGTTACAATACCTCGCATATTGATGTTGATGTATCTTATAGGGGATTCACTAGCTTCTATGGTGACCCGAGAAGACACCTGAGACATCTTTCTTGGTCTTTACTACGAAGATTGGCTGTAGCTAATGATAACCCCTAGATTGTTATGGGAGATTTTAATGAGATCTTAAGTGTTACTGAGCAGCAAGGTGGTCAGCACCATCCCCCGAATCTGATTGATAATTTTCAAACAGCCCTTGGGGACTATTTACTTTATAATTTGGGGGTATTGTGGATTTCCTTTTACTTGGGAGAGATCCCGGTTTCGTGAAGTGATTATAAGGGAGCGAATTGATAGAGGAGTAGCTAATGAATCATGGTGCATCAAATTCCCTAATTATGTTTTGAGGCACAAAACGATGTCAAAGAACGATCATGATGCTCTTTTGCTTATTTTAAAGCGGGACTGCCATGGTGAGTTGAATGTCTTTTGATTTAGTAACAAATGGTGCCTAAAACCTGAATGTAAGGAACTGATTTATCATATTTCGGCTTCTACGGGCATTTTTAATTTTTTGGGTAAATTGCAGTCTATTTCCATTGCTCTTTAGAATTGGCACAGGCATTATAAGGACCAATTTGGTCAAAAAATTGTTGAATGTAAGAGGCGATTGAGTGAGTATAGAAGAAGTTTCGATACAGTCTCAAATCGGGCGTATCTTATGGAAAAAAAGGAGTTGGTCGAATTAAATAGAGAGTAAGAAATATTCTGGAAGCAAAGACCCAAATTGAATTGGCTTTAAAGTGGTGATAATAACACAAAATTTTTCCATAGTTATGCGTCGGCTAGGCGGCATAAAAATAGAATTGACTTCCTCATTGATTCAACAGGTAATAAATTGGAATGGGGTAATGGACTTCAGGAGCACATTTCCTCATTCTATCAATTTCTATTCACCAAAGCCGATAATCTAGACTTGGGTATTGTGGATAGAATCACCAATCGCATTTCTGAAGAGCAGAACAAAGAGTTAGTCAAACTGGTCATGAAAGAGGAAGTTAAAAATGCCATCTTTGCTATGCATCCTGACAAAGTGCTTGGGCTTGACGGCTTCAAATCAGGTTTTTACCAAACCTATTAGGATATTATTGGTGATGATGTGTACATGTCTGTTTTAGATATTTTATCCTCTGATGCTTTACCTATTTACTTACATGGTACTAATGTTGTGTTAATTCTGAAATCCAAGAATGCTAAGTCTATTTCAGACTATAGACCGATTTCCTTAAGTAATGTTTTGTATCGCATTGTCTCTAAAATCCTAGCCAACCAGTTGAAATGTGTATTGCACGATGTTGTGTTGGAAAATCAAAGTGCTTTTATCTAAGGAAGACTTATTACAGATAATGTTTTGATTGTGTATGAGGTCGGGCATTGTTTACATCATAAAACTGTTGAATATGATGGATTAGTTGCCTTGAAACTTGATATGTCTAAAGCCTATGACTGTATTGAGTGGGAATATGTTAGAGCTGTGTTGAACCGAATGGGGTTTTCTACTAAGTGGATTTAATAGATGGTTATGTGTATCTCCTCGGTCAAGTACTCTTTTTGTACTAGTGGAAAATGCTTTGGCTCCATTCAGCCTGAGAGGGGTCTTAGATAGGGGGACCCCTTATCTCCCTATCTTTTTATAATTTGTGGTCAAGGCCTTTCAGCTGCTTTAATTGATCTAGAGCATAAGGGTTTGATTCAGGGTTGTCAAGTCGTACGTAATGCACCCCCTATTTCTCACCTATTTTTCGCCGATGATTCCTACTTATTTTTCCGGTTGTCTCTGAGTGAATTTTGGCATATTCAAGATTGTCTATGGGCCTATAAGAGGGCCTCGGGGCAGAAGATTAATCGGGACAAGTCTTTTGTCTCTTTCAGTGCAAATTTATATTGTCACTACAAATAACTTATTTACGACTTCTAGAATGTTTCAACTACTTCTACTCAGTTTATGTACCTGGGGATGCCGATGTCTATGCGTAGAAGTAAAATTGCGTCTTTTGGCTTTATTAGAGATAGAATATGGAAACGGATTAACACTTGGAGAAATAAATTCCTTAGTTGGGGAGGGAGAAAAATCCTAATCAAGTCGATTCTGTAGTCCATACCAACTTATTTGATGTCCCTATTTCGTTTACCTAGTTCTTTATGTGACTCCATTCATTAATTGCTAAACTCCTTCTAGTGGGCTTCTAATAATCGGGATAGAAGGTGTATCCACTAGCAAAGGTGGGACCTCCTATGTCGCCCTAAAAAGCATGGGGGTAAGGGGTTTCAAAATTTAGAAGACTTTAACACTCCTCTTCTTGCAAAATAGCTTTATAGATTTCTTGTTTACCCAAACTCTCTTGTTAGTCGCGTGTATGGCTCCAGATATTTTTAAAGTGGTTTTATTCTTGAGGCCGGGTTGTCATCTTCTCCAAGTTACATTTGGAGAAGTATTTTTTCTGCTATGGCCTCCTTTCGTGATAACATCAAATGGCGGGTGGGTAATGGCCAATGAATTAGGATAACCAATGACACTTGGGTTAGAAATGTGAACAAAATAATTTTGAATGGTAGGGACACCGTTGAGCTGAGTGGTTTGAGAGTGAATCGGCTTATCATTGACAACTCTTGGAATCATACGCTTATTTCAGATCTCTTCGAGCCTTTTAAGGCTTAGAACATCTTGCGAACTCTGCTGTCTTTGTGACGACAATCCCTTTTGGCCTAATGAACCAAATGGGTTCTTCTCGGTTAAATCTGTGTATAGAGTTTCATCGTGTATTCGAACAGCTTCTTTACCGATTATCCAGATGCTATATAATAAATTATGGCAGGCAAAGTTGCCGCTGAAAATTCAAACCCTCATGTGGAGGGTTATGATTAATGCCTTCCTTGCGCTCACTAATTTATAGCAGTGCCACGCTATTGATGACGTACATTGCCCAAATCATAGGCTGTTTGCGGAAACCGTTACCCATGTGCTTTTTGAATGTTCTTTTGCTTGCGCTATTTGGACCCTTTTTGACCCATCTATTGTTGGTTCTTTGTGCTTTAGTGCTGATGTTATTCTTATAATTGGCTTCGTGACAAACCCCAAGTCTTCACACAATAGGCAGCTTTTCTTTTGTGGGGAATTTGGCTTGCTTTTAACAAGCTGGTGTGGTAGAATCTTCATACTCAACTGAGATCTATTTTTAGGCTAGCTTCGGCTACTTGGAATCAATGGAATGTGGCGGGTGGAATGATAGCCTATGTCACATGGACTCTCCAAAAGAGTAGCTACACCCATGTCGGACATGTAACACCCCCCTTTTATAGGGAGCGCCACAGTAACTATAAACACCCAATAAACAACTCTACTCCACTATATGAAGTTCAATACTTATAGGTTTAATATGTACAAATACAAATATAATGTTTCAAACTCCAAATTATTCTCCAAATATTTCTCAATGCCACTTTACATTTCTCACACTATCTAGTACATGCCATTATTCTACAAACCATAATATTACATTAAAATACAAATCCACCTCGAGTCTTTCCTTAATTGCTCTTCAAGCTGATCCACTTATACCACTTTGGTCCAAGCTATCTACAATCTTCAATATTTGCGTGTAGAAAATAAACTACACGCTAATCAATTTGCTAAGCAATTTGATTACTGGTTACATAAAAGAAATATAACAACTTTGAACACTTTAAAAAAAAGAAACAAAGTAAATTCATAAGTCAAAAACAAATTAAACGACTTTATAAAACCAAACACAAAACTTATATTATAAACCTTTCAAAGTACAATCAAATTTATTTCCAATTTTTCCAAACACTTTAACCATATATTGCCCAAAGTAAACAAGTCCTGAATAATGGTGAAATGGATACGGGAGCGGACAAGCCCGAAGCCGAAGCTTCAATATCAATGTATCGGTCAAGCCCGAAGCCGAAGCTTCAAAATCAATATATCAGTCAAGCCTAAAGCCGAAGCTTCAAAATCAATATATCGATCAAGCCCAAAGCCTAAGCTTCAATATCAATATATATATATATATATATATATATATATATATATATATATATATAAGAATATTGGCCAAAGCCCGAAGCCAAAGCTTCAATTGTTTATACAGTACTGTACCCCCCTTTATTGGCGTCAATCTACCCTGACCCGTATTCTACTCATTTAATAAGGGCAATAAATCAAAGTAACATCTTAAAAATTCTAATATAAACCATCAAACATAATTCAACATAACTTCTGTAATCAAGAAATTCAAATCCTAAATTTTAAAGCATCAAACTTCAATTAAAACACAATCAAATCAACAATCAAATTTTTCAAAAATTTCCAGATTCTGTGACCTGACTTCCCTTACATTTTCCACTATCAAAACATCATCCAATCGAAAAAGTTTCTTCTAAACATAATTAGCCACATGTCTCCGATTTCCAAAGCCACCAGAGTCATAGAAATCCAAATTGTATAACCAAAGCTATGATCAAAATACTAAACAGTGTACAAAGCTGAGATTTTCCAAAAACAGATTTCATGACTCAACTTCAAACTAAAATTTCACATTGAAAACGAATGAAATTCAACAAGGTTTCTTCTGAACATATATTCTTTACTTTCTGTAGATATTAAGAGAATCAAGAATTATTCAAATCAGATTTATATAACAAGAGAAAACATTAAAACAAAACAGGGATACAAATTTGGAAAATTTTCCGAAAAACCAATAAATCGAAATTTGAGACACAAACCTTTTTCTAAGCTCTTCCTAGGTCTCTTCTACCTCTTTTGCCTTCGATTTGCTTGCACTAGCTTCCTCTACAATAGCCATATATAATTCTATGAAGATATTGTATAAATAAACTTCCTAATACCATAAATATGCTTAATCTACCATGAATTCTACTAATTAAGCTTTAATTTCACCATAAATCACTTACCTCAAATTCGGGTTACTATTCATCCGAATTTTAAAATCTGAAATCCTCTTCTTCTAACCTCAATTCACTGAAATTAATGATGATAAAGGGCTTAAGGATCAATTTCTAACAAGAATTTGAAGTTGAATTGAAGAAATCGAAAGTTTTTAGATTAGGGAAAAAATTTTGATAAAGGAAAGGAAGAAGGAAGGAAATGATGAAGGTGAAGAAGAGAAGAGAAGAAGCCGGATGATAAGTTATGTATATTTTTTTTCAATTTTCAACAATGCCCTTGAATAAATAATTAAATGCCCAATTCATCCCTCTTATTTAATTAACTGTTATTTCCTCATGTCTTATATCCAATAACAATAATAATAACTACAAAAATAATTTCCATGATATTTTAATACCATAGTAATTTATTATAAGTAAATTTTAAAATTTTGGTTCGTTACAATTCTCCCCCTCTTATGAATTTTCGTCCCCGAAAATTACTTGAAAACAATTGCGGATATTGAGTTTTTATTGTATCCTCCGGTTCCCAAGTTGCTTCTTCAACCTTATGATTCCTCCAGAGTACTTTTACCAATGGAATAGACTTGTTTCTCAATTGTTTAACCTTTCTCGCCAAGATTTGTACCGGTTCCTCTTCATACGTCAGGCTGGGTTCGATTTCTACGACATCAAGAGATAAGATATGTGATGGATCTGATCTCTATCTCCTTAACATTGACACATGGAACACATTATGAATTTTATCGAGCATCGGGGGGTAGTGCCAACCGATAAGCTACCAGTCCAACCTTCTCTATAACCTCATATGGGCCAATGAATCTCGGACTGAGCTTGCCTTTCTTGCCAAATCGCAGGACTTTCTTCCAAGGAGATACTTTGAGAAATACTTTATCCCCAACTTCATAAGTAATATCTTTTCTTTTTAGATCAGCATAAGACTTTTGTCTATCCGATGCAGCCTTCAATCTCTCTTGAATAAGTTTTACCTTCTCCTTTGTCTCCTGAATTAAATCCACTCCCACAATCTTGTTTTCACTAAGCTTGGTCCAATATAATGGAGTTCGACATTTTCTTCCATACAATGCTTCATATGGCGCCATTTGTATCCTTCACTGATAGCTGTTATTATAGGAAAACTCTATAAGGGACAAATACTTATCCCAACTTCCTTCAAATTCAATGATACAACTTCTCATCATGTCTTCCAACACCTGAATTACTCTTTCAGATTGACCATCTATTTGAGGATGAAATGAAGTACTAAAACGAAGTTTACTACCTAAGGCTTCTTGCAATTTCTTCCAAAATCTAGAAGTAAATCTTAGATCTCGGTCAGAAATGATTAAAATAGGCACTCCGTGTAGCCTTACTATCTCATCTACATATAACTGAGCCAACATATCAAGTGAATAATCCATCCTAACTGGAAGAAAGTGGGCAAACTTTGTCAATCTATCTACAACAACCCACATTGCATCATGTTTCTTCTGTGTAAGTGGTAAAGACATCACGAAGTCCATTGTGATTCTTTCCCATTTCCATTCTAGAATTGTTATAGGTTGCAACAATCCAGAAGGAACTTGATGTTCTGCTTTCACCTGTTGATAAGTTAGACATTGAGCAACATAGTTAGTAATGTCTTTCTTCATTCCATTCCACCAATAATGGCTCTTCAAATTTTGGTACATCTTGTTTGCTCCTGGATGCATTGCATAAGAACTACTATACGCCTCATGTAAAATATTCTTCTTTAATCCTTCATTGTTTGGCACACATAATCTATCTTTAAAATATAGACATCCATCTTCTCGAACCATATAGTTGTCTACGATACCCACTTGTGTCCTTGCTCGAATGACCTTGAAGTCATTATCTTCATTTTATACTTGCTTAACTTGTTGTAGTAATATAGGTTAAATCTTCAATTCTGTAATTAAGGCTCCACCACTAGTAAGAGCTAACCATGTATTCATAGCCCTCAGTGCCATCATTGTCTTTCTGCTGAGAGCATCTACCACTACATTAGCCTTTCCTGGATGGTAATCAATAAGACAATCATAATCTTTAATGAATTCCATCCACCTTCTTTGCCTTAAATTCAACTCCTTCTATGTTGGCAAATATTTCAAGCTTTTGTGATCTGTATAAATATAACATTTTTCTCCATAAAGATAGTGTCGCCAAATTTTCAAGGCAAAGACTATTGCAGCCATTTCCAAATCATGAGTAGGATAATTCCTTTCATGATTCTTCAATTGCCTAGAAGCATAGGCAATCACTTTCCCTTCTTGCATCAAAACACACCCAAGACCACTATGTGAAGCATTACTATAGATTACAAAGTCTTTTCCAGGCTCTGGTTGGGTAAGGATGGGTGCTTTTGTCAACATCGCCTTCAATTTCTTAAAACTTTCTTGACACTTATCATTCCACTCAAATTTTGCATTCTTTTGAAGTAGTTTTGTCAGCGGAGCAGCAATGACTGAAAATCCCTTCACAAATCTTCTATAATAACCTGCTAAGCCAAGGAAACTTCTGACTTCCATAGGGTTCTTTGGTGGTTTCCATTCGACAACTGCTTCTAACTTTTTAGGATCCACTTTAATTCCTTCTACAGAAACAACATGGCCTAAGAAAGAAACTTCTTCAATCCAAAACTCACATTTGCTAAGTTTGGCATACAATTTATTTTCCCTCAAAGTTTGGAAGACTATCCGCAAATGTTGATCATGCTCTTCCCGTGACTTAGAATACACCAAAATATCATGAATGAAAACCACTACAAACCCGTCTAAATATAAGTAAAAGACATGGTTCATAAGGTCCTTACATGCTGCTAGTGCATTAGTTAGACCAAATGGCATCACCAAAAATTCATAGTGCCCATATCTGGTTCGGAAAGCCGTCTTTGCAATATCATCATCTTTCACTCTCATCTGATAGTAACCCTATCTCAAATCAATCTTGGAGAAGTATTTGGCACCCTTGAGTTGATCAAATAAGTCTTCAATCCTTGGCAATGGATACTTATTCTTTACTGTCAATTTATTCAACTCTTGGTAATCAATACATAATCAGAGCGACCCATCTTTCTTCTTAACAAACAACACCGGTGCACCCCACGGGGATATACTTGGGCGTATGAATCCTTTGTCTAACAATTCTTGCAACTGAATCTTCAACTCTTTCAGTTCAGTAGGCGTCATTCTGTATGGTGCTTTGGATACTGGTGTGGTACCCGGCAATACATCAATTGCGAATTCTAGCTCTCTTTTTGGTGGCAACCCCGGTAGTTCTTCTGAAAATACATCCAGAAAACCACATACTGTAGGAATATTCTGCAATTCTAACTCACCTTCCTTCAATTCTAGAGTGAAGATTAGGTAGGCCTGACATCCCTTCCTGACCAGTCTTTTAGTCTTCATAAAAGAAATTATGTTACAGAGATAATCTGATCGTTCCCCCACGATAACTATTTCTTCTCCATCAAAAACTTGAAGTGACATTCTTTTGTTTTTTGCAATCCACCACAGCTCGATGTTCCGATAACCAATCCATTCCTAAGATAACATCATAATCTCGGAAAGGTAACTCAATTAAATTTGCAAGGAAAAGTCGATGATGAATCATAATAGGGCAATTCATGTACACTTTATTTACTATCACACTGTGTCCTCAAGGATTAGTCACTTCAATATTTTCCCCTAATTCTTCTACATGTAATCCTTTCTCTTGTGCTAATACAGTACATATATATGAATGAGATGAACCGGTATCTATCAAAGCATAAACATCGTGATTAAAGAATGAAAATTTACTGACAATAACTTCAGTAGATTCTCGAGTCTCAGGCCCTCAGATTGTATAACTTCGCGCCATTCCTCCTGATCTACCACTCTGCGGTGCTTGTTGAGCCACATTATGTTAACTTGCCTCACTAGCATTCCCTCTTCCCTTTCCTCTTCCTCCTTGCATTGTAGGAGTAGGAACTACTACAGGTGCAGATGTACTTATCTATCTTTGAGGACAATTTGAAATCAAATGTTCCCTCGAGCCACATTTAAAGCAGACTCTACCTTTTTCCCAACATTCCCCTGTATGTATCCTTCCACAATTAGAACACTGTAGAATATTTCCTCTACCTCGACCTGAAGGTACACTAGCCGCTGACCCCATGCGCGTGGTTTGTCTCAGTGAAAACCCTCTGAAATGAGATTATGTTTGGTCTGATGTTCCCTTATGTTTCTTACTTGGAGATTCTGAACTAACTGGACCCTGTGACCCCTTTTGAAATCCAGATCTTTTAGCTCTTCTTTGTTGCCTATCTGAATTGATCTTCTCAATGCCCATAGCAGCATCAACCAAGTCATTGAACACCCTAATCCTTTGTGCAAGTAAATGCACTCTAATCTCATCATTCAGGCCATCCTCGAATCTCTTACATCGCTTTACTTCACTGTCAACGATATTATGAGCATACCTCTCGAGTTTGAGGAATTGAATTTCATATTCTGATACAGTCATTCGTCCCTATCTCAAAGACAAGAACAATTTCCTCAGCTCATCTTTGAATCGTTCACTAACATACTTTTTGTCAAATTGTTCCAAGAAAAGTGTCCAAGTGATTACTTGGGGGTGCCTTTCTCTCATAATATTATCCCACCACCTTCTAGCTTGTTCTTTGAGTAGACCTTGCACACAATCTAGTCTCTCTTCACTGAGACAATTGAGAAACAAGTCTATTCCTTTGGTAAAAGTACTTTGGAAGAATCATAAGGTTGAAGAAGCAATTTGGGAACCGGAGGATACAATGAAAACTCAATATCCTCAATTGTTTTCAGGTAATTTTCGGGATGAAAATTCATAAGAGGGGGAGAATTGTAACGAACCGAAATTTTAAAATTTACTTTTAATATATTACTATAGTGTTAAAATATTATGAAAATTATTTTTGTAGTTATTATTATTGTTATTGGATATAAGACATTAGGAAATAAGAGTTAATTAAGTAAGAGGAATGAATTGGGCATTTAATTATTTGTTCAAGGGCATTATTGGAAATTAAAAATAATATACATAACTTACCATCCAGCTTCTTCTCTTCTCTTCTTCACCTTCATCATTTCCTTCCTTCTTCCTTTCCTTTATCAAAATTTTTCCCTAATCTAAAAACTTCCGATTTCTTCGATTTAACCTCAAATTCTTGTTAAAAATCGATTCTTAAGCCCTTTATCATCATCAATTTCAGTGAATCAAGACTAGAAGGGGAGGATTTCAGTTTTTAAAATTTAGATGAATAGTAACCCGAATTTGAGGTGAGTGGTTTTTGGTGAAATTAAAGCTTAATTAGTAGAACATATTTATGGTATTAGGAAGTTTAATTATACAATATCTTGATAGAATTATATATGACTACTGTAGAGGAAGCTAGTGCAAGCAAATCAAAGGCAAAAGAGGTAGAAGAGAGCTAGAAAGAGCTTAGAAAAAGGTTTGTGTCTCAAATTTCGATTTCTTGGTTTTTCGGAAAAATTTTCAGATTTGTATATCTGTTTTTTTTAAAAATTTTCTCTTGTTATATATATACAATTTGAATAATTCTTGATTCTATTGATATCTATAGAAACTAAGGAATATATGTTCAGAAGAAACCTTGTTGAATTTCATTCGTTTTCAATGTGAAATTTTCGTTTGAAGTTGAGTCATGAAATCTGTTTTCGGAAAATCTCAGCTTTGTACACTATTTAGTATTTTCATCATAACTTTGGATATACAATTTGGATTTCTGTGACTATGGTGGCTTTGGAAAGCTAAGACATGTGGCTAATTATGTTTAGAAGAAATTTCTTCAATTGGATGATGCTTTAATAGTGAAAAATGCAGGGGAAGTCAGGTCACGAAATCTGGAAATTTCTGGAAAAAAATGAATGTTGATTTTATTGAGTTTTAATTGAAGTTTGATGCTTTAAAATTTAGTATTTGAATTTATTAATTGTTGAAGTTATGTTGAATTATGTTTGATGGTTTATACTGGAATTTTTAAGATGATACTTTGATTTATTGCCCTTATTAAACGAGTAGAATACGGGTCAGGGTAGATTGGCGCCAATAAAGGGGGGTACAGTACTGTACAAACAATTGAAGCTTCGGCTTTGAGCTTTGGCCGATATTCTGATACATTGAAGCTTCGGCTTTGGGCTTGTCTGCTCCCGTATCCATTTTACCATTATTCATGACTTGTTTACTTTGGGCAATATATGGTTAAAGTGTTTGGAAAAATTGGATATAAATTTGATTGTACTTTGAAAGGAATACTATATAAGTTTTGTGATTTGGTTTTATAAAGTTGTTTAAATTTATTTTTGACTTATGAACACACTTGATTTCTATTTTAAAGTGTTAAAAATGTTCAAAGTTGTTGTATTTCTTTTATGTATACCACTAAGCAAATTGCTTAGCGTGTAGTTTATTTTCTACACGCAGATACTGAAGATTTGTAGATAGCTTGGACCAAAGTGGTATAAGTGGATCAGCTTGAAGAGCATATAAGGAAAGACTCGAGGTGGTTTTTCATTTTAATGTAATATTATGGTTTGTAGAATAATGGCATGTACTAGATAGTGTGAGAAATGTAAAGTGACATTGAGAAATATTTGGAGAATAATTTGGAGTTTGAAACGTTATATTTGTATTTGTACATATTAAATCTATAAGTATTGAACTCTATATAGCGGAGTAGAGTTGTTTATTGGGTGATTATAGTTACTGTGGCACTCCCTATAAAGGGGGTGTTACATTTGTTTTATGCTGTAACACCCCGGGTTTGACCAACTGCCCCCACAAACCAACACGAGTCTTTCTAGTGAGCTTTGTCCTCACTCGCTCACTTCCTGAAAATGACTTCCCAGGTTGTCACCCATCCTGAGATTGCTCCAAGTCAAGCACGCTCAACTTTGGAGTTCTCCCGAGTAGGCTCCCGAAAAGAAGGTGCACCTTGTTGGTATAGGTAGTACCAATCAAATCTCTTAAGTCTCCCTCAATTGTAATGTCTCATACCATTACAATCTCGAAATCCTTAACCGTTCTCAATTGTATTGTCCCATACCAACACAACCTCGAAACCCTCTCTTTCGGGTGTGGATTCGGTTTATTCCTGCCCCCATCGACATCCTTCATAGCCACTCTTTGCTCAGGTCTTCTACCCCGGCGCCACCCCTCTTAGGACTAGGTCATTACAAGCCCACCAGCTTTCGCCTGGTTCGTCCCCGAACAACACTGTACTGGGAGAGGGCTGGCTCTAATACCATGCTGTAACACCCCGGGTTTGACCGACTACCCCAACAAACCAACACGAGTCTTTCAAGTGAGCTTTGTCATCACTCGCTCACTTCCTGGAAATTACTTCCCAGGAGGTCACCCATCCCGAGATTGCTCCAACTCAAGCACACTCAACTTTGGAGTTCTCCCGAGTAGGCTCCCGAAAAGAAGGTGCACCTTGTTGGTATAGGTAGTACCAATCAAATCTCTTAAGTCTCTCTCAATTGTAATGTCTCATATCATTACAATCTTGAAATCCTTAACCGTTCTCCATTGTATTGTCCCATACCAACACAACCTCGAAACCCTCTCTTTCGGGTGTGGATTCGGTTCATTCCTGCCCCCATCGACATCCTTCATGGCTGCTCTTTGCTCAGGTCTTCTACCCCGGTGCCACCCCTCTGAGGACTGGGTCGTTACAGGACACACGGACACGGACACGGAATTCGTGTCCAATCCGACAGATGGCACTCGGACACTGCTATATCAGGTATACAATGTAGAAGATTTAATCAAAAATTCAAAATATAAATTATCTTGACTTATTCCTATTTTAAAGGAATATTCTATTCCCAACTGATTATTACGTAACTGACTTTCCAATTTTCCTATTTATTAATTGTGTCTCTTTTTTTGAAATAGAATTTAATTAAAGAAGACTTCTGAAACCTTTTTTTCCTCTATGAATTACCACAAGGGCACTAATTAATGAATTACTACTAATTATGTGATTGATCACATGACTGATTTTTCAAATTTTCCTATTTTATCAATTATTTCTCTTTTTTTGAATTAGATATTAAAGAAAAAGACGTTTTGAAACATCTTATTTATATCTATGAGTGGTAATTCTAAATAATCACTATTTACTAAACAGAATTTAGTATATGCTACTTTCTTAATCTCTATTTTACTTTTCGCCTCTTCATATCCTTCTCTAACTCAACAGAAATCTCTAATGTCTCATCCAACCAAGAATAAGGGATTCGATGACACTCCATTGTGGAGTCATGTTGAAGTATTGTTTGTTATTTCTGGTGGTGGAAATAGAGTTTGGAAATGCAAATACTGCGACAAAAAAAGTTACTGGATCCTATTCAAAAGTGAGAGGACATTTGATGAAAATTCCCAACCTTGGTGTTGAGGTCTGCAAGTCAGTGACAGATGAAATACTTAATCAGATTAAGAAAAAGCAAGAAGAAGCCGAACAAAAGAAAATGGACTTGTATTTGGCTGAAAAATAGAAACAAGATTACATCTCTCTACCTAAAGGTTTTGATTCAGTTCAACCAAAGAGAAAAAGAGGACCACTACATGCGTTTTATAAAAAATATCTTTGTGTGATTAGAGTTGTTAATTACCGTCTTTACTCCAACAAAGTAGTATCAGAGCCATTTTGAATCCCGATCCTCTTCCCGAAAAAATCCCCGAGTGAAAAACCTGAGTTTAAGAAATCCAAGTTTTAAAGCCTAGAAGTGTTGCAAGAGATCTCCAGAATTGTTGCCAGAGGCTGCAGAATCGTTGCCAGAGACTGCAGAAGTGTTGCCAAGGTAGACGAAGGCTGTCTAAAGCGTTGCAAAAAAGCTTCAGAAAGTGTTGCAGTACGTCCAAAGTATTGCCATAGACTCCTAAAGCGTTGCTGTAAGTCCAAAGTGTCGTAATAAAGTTCCAGAAAGAGTAGCAACAGCCCCTGTATGCTTTGAAATAAAGTTTCCTCCACAAAAATGAATTCCAACGGTGCTTCTTTCGTTTTCCCTCAACTTACTAAAACCAATTATAAAAATTGGTGTATTAAAATGAAAGTCAATCTCGGTGCCCAAGATGTTTGGGACATTGTTGAAAAAGGCTATGAAGTCCCAGCCGCAGATGCACAGCTGCCTCAAGTAGAAAAAGACAGTTTGTATAAGAGTCGTCGTAGTGACCAAAAGGCTCTTAGTATCATCCATCAAGGTTTAGATGAGGTGATATTTGAAAAGGTGGCGGAAGCAACCACCTCTAAACAAGCTTGGGACATACTCCGAGTTTCTCTTCAAGGAGAATAGAAAGTACAGAAGGTACGACTTCAAATGTTGAGAGGAGAATTCGAGATGATGAAGATGAAAAAAATAGAAGCAGTTGTGGATTATTCCTCACGAGTAAAATATGTCGTCAATCAAATGCGACAATATGGAGAAAAATTGAGGAATTGAGAACTATAGAAAAACTTCTACTGTCACTACTACCGAAGTTTGACTACATAGTAGTGGCCATAGAAGAGTCACGAGACATAAGTGCAATGACCATTGATGAACTTGTTGGCTTATTATAAGCATGTGAGGAAAGACTAAATAGACAGAAAGATGAGTTTATTAAACAAGTCTTGGCAGCAAAGGCTTCGTTAAAAGAAGGTGAAAATAGCTGAGCTGCTAGTCATTCCAGTCGAGGATGCGGTAGAGTTTATGGAGGAAATTGAAGAGGAAGAGGACATGGCAGAAATCAACAGCATGGGAGAGATGAAAATGATAGACTTAATAGTCCACAAGAGGCAGAGGTCGTGGATGTGGACTAGGAAGAGGAAGAGGAAACTGAAGGCAGAATGATGGACGTGATAAGTCTAACATTCAATGCTATAATTGCTCTAGATTTAGCCACTATACAGTAGAATATCGGAGCTCGCCAAAGCAAACAGAGGAAATGGCGAACAACATTCAATAAGAGGATGTAACCGACACGGTATTACTAACCCGTGAAGGTGAATTCAGTCAAGAAAACAACATATGGTATCTTGACAATGGGTCAAGTAACCATATGTGTGGAGACAAGAAGATGTTCGTAGAGCTAGACCAATCATTTAGTGGAAATGTTGTTTTTGGGGATTTCTTGAAGGTTCCTAGTCGAGGAAAAGGAACAATTCTTATTCATTTAAAGAATGGAGAGCGCCAATTCATCAGCAATGTGTATTATGTTCCAAACATGAAAAGCAACATTTTAAGTTTAGGACAGCTGTTGGAGAAAAATTACCAAGTTCACATGATGAACCGAAAGCTGGTGTTGCTGAACGAGAAGAAGGAGCTGCTTGCAAGTGTGCCTATGTCAAAGAACCGGATGTTCACTCTCAACATCAAGACAAACGTTGCTAAGTGCTTAAAAGCATGCGTGAAGGATTCTCATTGGCTTTAGCATTTGAGATTCTGGCATCTCAACTTAGGAGGTTTAAAACTGCTAAGCCAAAAGAAGATGGTGCACGGTCTTCCCCCGATTGATAAACCCCATCAACTTTGTGAGGGATGTCTTGTTGGAAAATAATCCAGAACTAGTTTTCCAAAAGAGTCCATGTCAAGAGCTAAGGCACCCCTTGAGCTTATTCATACCGATGTTTGCGAAACAATGACACCAACATCATTGGGAGGCAACAAATATTTCTTGCTATTCATTGATGATTATAGCAGGAGGACATGGGTTTACTTTTTAAAGGAGAAGTCAGAAGTATTTGAAGCTTTTGAGAAGTTCAAGGCATTAGTGGAGAAAGAAAGCGACTACTACATCAAAGTCGTAAGATCCGATAGAGGGGGAGAATTCACATATAATGAATTCAAAAGACTCTATGAGCATCATAGAATCCATCATTTCCTGTTAGTCCCGAGATTGCCACAGCAAAATGGCATTGCTAAAAGAAAGAACATAATGGTGATGGATATGGTGAGGAGCATGATGAAGAGCAAAAATTTGCCAAAAGAATTATGGGCAGAAGCGGTTGGTTGTGCAGTCTATATCTTGAACTAATACCCAACGACATATGTTTCAGATATGACACCTCGGGAAGCATAGAGAGGGAGAAAGCCAACTATCTCTCATTTTCGTGTCTTTGGGAGTGTTGCGCATGTTCATTTTGCTGATGAAGAACGAAGAAAGTTAGATGATAAAAGAAAGTTAGATGAAAAAAGCAGAAAATACTTGTTCGTTGGTTATTTTGAATTTTCTAAAGGTTACAAGATGTTTGATCCCAATACGAGAAAGACAATTATAAGCAGAGATGTCACCATTGACGAAGAAGCCACTTGGGAGTGGAACAATGACAAGAAAAATTATAGTTTTATCCTTTCATCATGGATGAAAACAATGAGCATGATCCAGGGGAACTAATCACAACGTCAACATCAAACAGTCCTATTTCAGTTGCATGTCCCAAATAAGAAGAAGTTGAAAGTGAAAGTCCAAGACAACGACTAAGAAAGTTTCATCGTATTGAAGATCTTTATGATGTTGCCAGAGATCTTAGCGAAGAATTAACTCTTTACTATCATCTCATTGATAGTGAGCCTATTGATGCTGAAGAGGCCATGGAAGATGAAAGCTGGAGAAAAGCCATGGATGATGATATCCAAGCAATTGAGAAGAATGAGACATAGGAGTTGACCAAACTTCCAGCAGATAAAAAGCCCATTGGAGTCAAATGGGTATTCAAGGGGAAGAAGGATGCAAATGGAAAAATCATTCGACACAAAGCAAGGCTCGTTGTAAAAGGATATAGTCAAAAACCCGGTATTGACTATGATGAAGTGTTTGCACCTGTTGCAAGAATGGATACCATTAGACTGGTGATCTTAGTTGCTACTCAAAACGGATGGAAAATCCACCAAATGGATGTAAAGTCAGCATTTTTGAATGGCTACTTGGAAGAACAGATCTATGTCCAACAACCGCCCGGGTACATTTTTAAAGGACATGAAGGAAAAGTGTTAAAGCTAAAGAAGGCGATGTACGGACTCAAACAAGCACAGAGAGCTTGGAACAGTCGTATTGATAAATACTTTTAGGAGAATGAATTTATCAAGTGCCCACATGAGTATGCCTTATACGTGAAAGTAAAAGGTGGAGATATACTGCTTGTTTGTTTATACATGGATGATCTTATTTTTACTGGGAATAATCCTCAGATGTTTGATGATTTCAAGAAGAAGATGACTTGTGAATTTGAAATGACTGATATTTGCCTGATATCTCATTATCTTGGCATTGAAGTGAAGCAGAATGATGATGGCGTTTTTATTTGTCAAAGTGGCTTTGCTAAGGAGATCTTGCAGAAATTCAAGATGGAGAATTGCAATCCCGTCAGCACTCTAATTGAATGCAGTTTGAAATTGACCAAGGATGAAAATGGAGTAGGAGTCAATCCGACAAATTTCCAAAGTCTGATCGGCAGACTCAGATACTTGACGTGTACAAGGCCAGACAATTTGTATGCAGTTGGACTAGTGAGCAGATACATGGAAGCACCAAAGGAGTCTCATTGGAATGCAGCAAAAAGGATACCCCGCTGTGTCATAGGTACAACTAATTTTGGATTGCATTATTCAAAATCTAATGAATTCAAATTAGTTGGGTACAGTGATAGTGATTGGGCTGGAGATAAAAATGATCGGAAAAGCACTAGCGGATTTGTATTTTTTCTCGGTGAAATAGCTTTCACTTGGAGTTCAAAGAAGCAACCGATTGTGACATTGTAAACCTGTGAAGCTGAATATGTTGCTACAACCTCATGTGTATGTCATGCGATATGGCTATGTCAATTGTTGAAGGAACTTTAAATGGCACAACAAGATCCAACTGATATTTTCGTCGATAACAAGTCAGCCCTGGCATTAGCGAAAAAACCAGTGTTTTATGATCGAAGTAAGTACAACGACACGAGATTTCATTTTATCAAAGAGTGCATTGAGCAAAAGGAAGTTGTGTTCGATTACACAAAAATACAAGATCAAATTGCTGATATTTTTACGAAGCCTCTAAAGTACGAAGTGTTCAGCTAGTTACGAGAATTGTTGGGAATAATAGAGAATTAAGTTTAAGGGGGAGTGTTAAATTAATAAACTTAATTCAATTAATAAAAGGAATAATACATATTTGGTTAGATAAGAAAGTGATAGTAATTAGAATTATGTGGTTAGAATTTTGGCATTGTTGGCATAATATTGGCCAAGTTTGCTTTGGCTCCTTACACTATAAATAGAGAGCAAATGATGTATCAATTCAAAGCATAGAAAGTAGAGTGAAAAAGAAATAGAGAGAAGAGTGAGCATTGGCTTTGTAGTGCCTTGTATAAATAGAAGTGTAATGTTTAAGTTTTATAAAAATTATCTTTGTGTGATTAGAGTTGTTATTTACCATCTTTACTCCAACACCTCCTACTTCTGAAAGACTTAGAACAAGCCTGCTTACCTAAATGAAAACCCATGTTGACAACTTAGTCCAACCCATCAAAGATAGTTAGGTGAAGAAAGGAGCATCAATTTGTTTAGATGGCTGGCAAGATCTTCAATCAAAGCCGTTAATTAACATCATGATCACTTCTACTGTTGGTCCATTGTTTCAAAAAGCTTTTACTGTCAGCGAGGTCATTTCAAAAGATGCTGAGTATTTGGCAGGTCTTTTTTATGAAGTAATATCCTCATTTTTTTGGACACCGTGCGGTGTTCACTATTTAAATTTGGTTATCAAATCAATTTTTGAACCTAGTGAAAAATCTTCTCACTATAATGAATGCAGGTGAATCAGTTCATTGGTGCAATAAGTGACTGAGATTAATTATTTATTCTCAATCATGGTTTATCAATGTTAATTTTCAATCATCATTCGGATGTGGCTCTTTTAAAAGTAGCTGAAACTAGATCTAGTTCAAACATTGTGATGGCAATAAGGATAAGAAGGTTGAAAGATGCTCTTCAAAAAACTATGGTGGATGCTGATTGGAAGAAATTTAAAGTGAATGGTAAAACTCTAGTAGAGCTGAAAGCTAGAAAAGTGAAAGATCTAATACTCAGTGATACTTGATGGGATCAACTTGATTATCTTCTTAAGTTTACGCTGCCAATGATGAATTTCGTGAGGGCCGTTATGTGGACTCTTCGGTGTTGCACTTGTTGCAGAAGCGACTAGCAAATTCAAAACTACTGCTAAAACCAAAACAAATAGAGAACACCAGCAATTTAACGAGGTTCGCCCAATTTTGCCTACATCCCCGGACACTACCAAATTAATATTTCACTCAAAGAAATATTACAAATAGAGAAGAGAAAGAAGAACAAAGCCGTAAGAATAGGAAGCCATTTGATTTTGGAATGAAGAATTAGCAAAGATCATAGGTCTATTTACACAAATTTTGCCATCTTCCAACCATATTTAGCCACTTAATTAATGTAGCCTCTTATTTAATTAAGCCACCAATTTAGTTGAGTCAACCTTTTACTTTGTCCATGTTGGACTTTGTCACAATTTCTACAAATCTCCACCTTGACAAAGTTCACATCTTCAATCTCTTATCTTGTGTAGTGTCTTCCAATGCAGTCTTCAATTTTCAATAGCATTGATAAAGTCCAAATAACTTTAGAACTTGATCAAGCTTACAGTATTTACCAAAATATCAGCTAGATTCTATGTGGTTCAAATTGCAACTCCACCTTTTTCGAGAACCTCTCGTATAAAGTGGTAATGAACATCAATATGCTTCATCCTTGAATGATGATCTTGATTCTTAGCCAACACAATAGCTCTCTAAATATCACAATGCACCTTCACGTGCTTATGCCGAATCCCTAACTCATCAAGCAACCCTTATAGCCAAATTGCTTCTTTTACAGCCTCTATGCATGTCATATACTCTACTTCTGTCGTAAACAAATCGTCTGGTAACTGTAAAGTAGACTTGAAACACACTGGTCCTTTTGGCAAAGTGAACACATAACCAGTATTTGATCGATGTTTATCCATATCACCATCTATATCTTGTTGATACACCAACCCAACTTGTCCTAAGTGCATTTGCCATAATCTGACTGCTTCCAACACCTCGTTATTAGAAGCCAATTTAGCAATTCTAATAACAGTAGTACCCTGATAATGATACAACTTGTTACTCTTTCGAACTCCCTCCAACACCACCAGTTCACTAGAAATTATCCTCATAACTCCACCTTTTACTTGTATGATGAAACCTTCTTCTTCTAAGGCTCCCACAGAAATGAGATTCTTTGATAAATCTGGTACGTAGCAAACTTTCTTCAAAATTCTGATTGATCCATCTTATTTTTCAATAGTATGGAACCAATCCCAATCCCATCTTGATTTTTCAATAGGGATATCATTTGCTACATATACTACTCTATCTTCTAGTTCTTCGAAATCATAAAACCATTCTAAATTAGGACACATATGATAACTGCATCCAGAATCAAGAAGCCAAACACTAGAAGAGTTGGCAGAACTCGATACAACAATTGAACAATCTGAGTCCATATTATACTCAGCCATCGCAATAGTCTTTTTTTTGTTGGATTGGCCTCTCTCCTTCAACTTAGGACACTCATTTTTCCAATGCCCTTTTTTCTCTACAAAAGGCGCATTCATCTTTGCTCAACTTCGACATTGCCTTTGATCATCCCTTCTTCCCTTTCACCTAGTTCCTCAGGCGTCCTCTAACAATCAAGGCTTCAGTCCCTTCGCTTGAGCAACAATTTATCCTTCCTTCTCAATTTACAGCTATACAAAGCTCCACAGACTTCACTGAGAGTTACAGCAACCTTCCCATGAAGTAATGTCATTTTAAGAAACTCAAACTCCTTCGGAAGGGATTCCAACAACATCAAGGTGAGATCCTCATCTCCAAATGTCACATCTAGGTTCAACAAATCAGGAACCAACTGATTAAAACTAGTGATGTGATCATTCATTATGGTATCAAGAGTGACCATAAATTGGAATAGTCTTTTCTTCATGTAAAGCTTATTCTAACTGCTCTTCTTTAGGAACTTCTCCTCCAATATCGTCATTAATCTATTAGCTGAAGTCTCTTTGCAAAATGCATAATTCTGCTCTCTAGATAAGCACGACCGAATTATACCACAAGCCAACCGATTGAGGGTACTCCAATTTCCTTCTCCCAATTCATCTGGTTTCTATCTTTCAAGTGCAATGTCAAGACCCTGTTGAAATAAGGCGTCCTGAACCTCACTTTGCTACATGCTGAAATGACCGCTACCATCAAAGATTTCCACCATCACTCTCGAATTTACTCCAATAACTCTCTAAAAAATAATTGAAGTATTTGATGTGGATGCCTTCGATGCAAATGGATTCTCCATTTCAGCCAAACCGTAAAATCACAAATAATAATATTACTCAAGTGTTCTAGAAAAAATTCCTAGGTAATTGGTTGAGTCACAAACGATCTCAGTTACACACCAATTTCCTTAGGCTCTTATCGTTTGGTGACAGAATTTTTTCCATTTACTCGAGATAATATACTATTATTATTCTATATTTTACCAAAAGAGTGTTTTAACAATAATTTTAAATTTGCTAAATGTCAATTATACAACAGGATCGGAGGTAGGAAAAAATGTGCCGACTGTAGTACACCTAAGGCGCACAGAGCATACTAATTTCTTCTAAAACCAATGCTCTGATACAAATTATTGAGGAAGCGACTATCAAATTCAAAACTACTGCTAAAACCAAAACAAATAGAGAGAACTCCAACAATTTAACGAGGTTCGGGCAATCTTACCTACGTCCCCACACTACCAAATTAATATTTCACTCAAAAAAAATTACAAATAGAGAAGAGAAAGAAGAACAAAGCCTTAAGAATAGGAAGGCATTTGATTTTGGGATGAAGAATTAGTAAAGATCATATGTCTATTTATACACAAATTTTGCCATCTTCCAATCATATTTAGCCACCTAATTAATGTAGCCTCCTATTTAATTAAACCACCAATTTAGTTGAGTCAACCTTTTACTTTGTCCATGTTAGACTTTGTCACAATTTCTACAGCACTTAGTGTATGACATGTTGGACACTATGATGGAATATGTGAAAAGAATCATATTCGAGCATGAAAATTTAGATTTACGCACTGGTCAATCTTCCTTTTTTTATGCCATTCAGAAGATTATTGAATCTAGATGGACCAAAAGCAATAACCCTCTCCATTGTATGGCCATTCTTTAGTGCCTCAATATTATATAAAAAAATGGTTGCAGGGAGGAGCAAGCAACAACCGAAGACTTCCTCCAAATAAGGATGAAGAAGTCTCTACATATCGAAACAAATGTCTTGACCGATTGTTTCCAATTTCAAATATGGTACCTTTTCTGGTTGCTTAGTACAATTTGGTGAACCCCACGTGATGGCTGCAAGGGAGTACAAAGACCCTCTATCTTGGTGGGCTAACTATGGCTCCACGACACCATTATTCCAAGGATTAGCATTCCAACTTCTTTCTCAACCCGCTTCTTCCTCTTGTTGTGAGAGAAACTGGAGCACATTTGGCTCCATTCAAACCATAAAATGAAACAATTTGGACAATGAAAGGTTAGCTTCTCTTGTTTACATCCACAACAATTTGAGATTATTGTCTCGAAAGCCAAAGGAGTACAAAGATGGACCATCAAAATTTTGGGATATTGGTAAGAAACTAAGAATGTTGTTTTCAATATAACTTATTGTCTGTTAATTTATTTTATATATTTTGATTATTGTTTCGTTATTAAACATATATGATTATGATTTGTGATTATAATTTATGAAGAATTGACTTTGACTTGTTTGTTGCATTCTTTTTTTTCCAGGTGGAGACAATATGGATGGTGGTAACGTTTTAGAAGTTGCTGTATTCTCCCTAGATGATCCTGAAACTGAAGCCTTTAGTTTTTCGAATTTTGATTTAGCCTTGTTTTTATGTTTTACTTTGCTATGTTTTTGTATGGATGTCATGATTTTGTTTGAATGTTAGACACTGAATTTTTACTTTATAATACAGTTGTGTGTGTGTGTATATATATATATATATATAAGTTGTCGTGTCCCTGCACCCGTGTCTAAATTTAGGACAGTGTCCGTGTATCCTAAATTTTTGAACTTACCGTACAAGACACACGAATCCATACCCGTGTCCGATACTTGTGGATAAGTCCATGTGATATAGATGACAGCAGCTGCACCTCCTCGTCAGGCATATACAAGCCCTGGTCACATCGATCAGTAGGTAAGCCAGGTGGAGCTTCCTTCAAATTAACGGTAGGACTTCGCACTTTAGAATTGGGCGCCCCTTCATGCCCCATTTGTTAAGTGCAACTCAGACGCAGCTCTTTTTCAGGATGGTGAATTGGTTTGTTTTGGTCTAGTGGTGAGAAATGCCAATGGTACTCTTGTTTGTGCTAAGGCAGGCCTACTAGCTCCTTTTATCTCTGACATTGAAGCCGAAGCCCTTTCAGTTCGGGAAGTGTTATCTTGGTTAAAGCAAATTGGTCAACTGCAGGTGATTATTGAGTTTGATAGTTTGGTGCTCTTCGAAGCTTTGAGAGACCATGGGACTGGTTATTCATATTTGCATTTGATCATTAATGAATGCAAGGAATTAGCTAATACTTTTGATTCGTGCTTGTTTAGCTTAATTCCTAGAAATACTAATGTTATTGCGCATAATATCACTTATAGTGTTTATTTAGATGAGGTAACGTGTGTTTGGATGACTTCACTACCTCCTTGTGTTACCCATTCTATTCAGTTTTATTCATATTCTCTTCTTTTTTCCTAAAAAAATGATGCCGCCAGATTGAATTTGTGACTTCTCTAAATTTAGAGACCATTTGTGCATTAAAAAAACAATTCCCAGAAAGATGTCAAGAAGAAGAAAGTCTTCCAATTTTAGAATATAGGATCGAACACATTTTTCACGTTAGTTTCTACATTAATTAAGAAAGGCCAAACACATCAATACCCACCTATACTTAGCCTAAATAGCCTTCTACCCCCTCAACTTTTAAAAAGTCCTATTACCCGTCTCAACTTGGGTCATGTTACTGCCTAATGATCAATTACCCACTTTAAAATGAAGGACCGAATAACACGCGCCTGACATGTAGAGAAATGGTTTCCACATCAATAACACATCAGCGACACATCATCAAATTAATTAAAAAATAAAAAGAATGAAAAGTAAAAATAAATCCCTAATTTCCGTCATCTTCTTCATCTCAATTTTGCAGCACTGCGATCATTCCTCAGGCTTTTCGTTGTCATGCTCTAACCAAACTTGTTTGATCCTCCATTGTAGTCTCTAAGTGCACCTCTGAAGTTCATTATTGCTATTTTTCAGCCCCAATTTTTGACATCATCTCAGGTTCACTATCTCCTTTTTCGTTGCTGCTCATAACCATTTTTTTATGAACAAAACAAAGCTCTCATCTTTTCTAATCTCTAGTCAAACCAAAATTTCTCTTCTCTAACCTCTGGTCTTTATTTTTCTTGATTTTGCTGGAGTAGTTAATGAATCTCAATTACTCAAAATTTAGTAATGTCAAGATTTGAAGGTTCTCTTAGTACCATGAACTCAGTTGATAATTATTCAGCATGACTTGTTATTTCCTTCTTTGACCATCATCACTATAACTGCATTTTCTTTTATTGTTCTAATTTTATTTTCTTAACATTACAATTAAGAAAGTTATTACAATGTAAATGAAATTTATTGCTGCTTATTACTACCTGAATCTCCTCCTTCACCCTCTCTATAAAATTCAGTGATTTCACATTTCCATCTGCCCCCATTTTCAACAAAAATGACCTGAGTTATGAAATTGAAGAAACCTGGATTTAGAGATTGGTTTCGAACTGAAATTGAGAGTAATGGAACAATTTGTGGTTACTTCAATGAAGGTTGGAGAAGAGAGGATAAGGGTAATGTTGAAGATGAAGAGTGGAGAAGAGCACAGATGTTGAAGATGAAGAATGGGTGGTAATGATGGGTGGTGTTGAAAACTATAGAAGAAAGTGTAAAACTTAAATTAATTAATTATTTTAATTCATTTTATCTATCATTCACGCCCATGACTTTTCATTATCTGACATGTCGGCTGCCACACAAGTATAAAGGGGCTATATGGTACATTTTAGTCAAATTCAGATGAATAATAGAACTTTTTAGAAGTTGAGGGGGCATAAATCTATTTAAGCCGAGTATAGGCAGATAATTAGAGTTTGTGATTATTCAATCACAGGAAGTACAAGCGCCCATCATTCATAAATAAGGAAAATCCTATGGTACATTACAATGTAGCGTAGTGCACCACAAATTTATCTAAAGTATTTTTAAAATATATAAAAAAGTAACGAAACATAACAAAAAGTAGAAGGTGTCCATATGCAAACTCATTTTTCCCCATTTCATGGAGGCCATTTCACACTTCCCAGTTCCCCTTTTCACCGTAACCATTTCTCACTTCTCAGCGCCTACTTGCCAGTTTTCCAGCCAATTCTCCATCTCTAATTTATCATTCTCCAATCCTCGTCTTTATCCTCCTCTGAATCTCTTTTACTGATGGAAATTTCACCGAAATCTTATTCTCATCATTCCCTCTATTTCTCCTTCTGCTGCAAATTCACTGCCATCTATCTCTCCGTCTCCATCTTCTATTTTATCTCTACACCGATAGAAAATTCTCCATAATCTTCACCCCTCTCTCCGATAATAGATGGTCCCAAAATTTGTCCAATTGCAAACTCACCTATAAGATTGGAAACCAAGTAATCTCTGATATAATTGTTCTGCGTAGTCTTGTTGTCCTAATTAGAAACCAATTCATGAATCCAAAACAATTATCCCACATATAAGACATGTATACGAGTTCCTCTTAATTGATAATGTCTCCAACAATAATACCAAAGCAACAAGCATTATGTCTATTTTTCGTTTCCCTTCTTCACAATAACCAATCTGGGTGTAAAAATCATAAACCAATCACACTATCAATCAAGTTTTAAAACGTACTTACTTAGAATTATCATTCATCTAGGAAACACTTAAGTATCAGAGATTCGATTATGTAGTAAGTTTTGAAGAACACTCCAATCATGAAACCATAGTAAATGAAAATGAGAATATGAAGTGTGCAAACAATTTATAGGAGGAAGGTTTCAATAGCCTAGCCTCTAATAGTTATACCAATTCAGAGAGCTGAAGTATACAAAAATGGAGGATGGGAAAGAGGATGAGAAAAGATGGATGGCAGTTTTGATGGTTTTTAATTTGCAATGAAAAGGAGAAGATTGAGTCTAATGCCACCACGCTCACATATCTCCCGTTTAGAAAGGAAAGTTTTCTTCCACATTGTTGCTTTCTTATTGGATGTTAGATTGTAATAGTAATTAATGGATATAATTAACAAACACTGCAGTACACCCAAGTGCACTATAGACGCATCCCATAAATAATATACAAATTGTCAATTTCATATAATTTCTTACATAAATAATTTAAGTAACTGGGTGAGTTAGTTGCTTGTATCAAATATAATGTTATCAACATCGTATTGGACCTTATATTGATGAGGTTAATGGTATGTGGTATAACTGATATTATCTATATTTTTGATGGTTTTATCGATTTTTTATTTTTTAAAGAATATACATTATTTATGGTTTTTAATGGTTATTGCAATGCTTTTTAGGTCTTTTGCAACGCTTCTACGTGATACCATATCAGAGGGGTTTTGGAAAGAAATATATATTATTTACAGTTTTTCAGTGGCTATTGCAACTATTTTCTAGGTCTTGAGCAACGCTTTTTGTGTCTCACTTTTCTAAGTCTTTAGCGACACTTTCACTTATTGCGAGAAGGATTTTGAGAAAACCGGGTTTAAACCGGTACGCCAATTTATCAATTTTTTTGGTTCAACCCAGTTTTCTCCGATTTTTACTTATATCATACTGTAGTCAAGGCCGAATCACAATACAACCGATCGAACCGGTAGGTACGGTATATTATGTATAACATTGATTAAATATTTTAATAACTTGATTAAGTTTTAGTATATCTTTTCCGGAAATTATCATCATAAGTTAAACCATGTGTGAGCATAAGGTTCGGATTTTGAGAATGTTTCTGTAATGTCTTTTTGGCTATCTCATGATTTTCAGAAATTAAACTCGAAAGGATGCAATTTGATGAGAGTGATCGAGTGAGCTAATTCTGAAAATCTAGAACAGTCTAATTTAGTATGGGTTTAGCATGAATAAAATTTGTTGCCCCCATTTCGGTGTTCCCCATTCAAAATCTGACATATCTTTTCATTTTATAACTCTTTTAATATTTTTCATTTTCTTTCTCCTACGATTTTAATTTCTTTCTCCTAAAAAATAGCTACGTGTCAAATTTTAAATGAGCAGGATTAAAAGGGATGCTGAAATGAGGACGACAGATTGTATTCCTTACAATCCCCCTCATATTTCAATTGCATTCGGACATAGGATGGGCGACGAAATTATCTCTAAAGTTGATTAGAAGTTCTAAAGTTGTGGATCCATACCATAGAGGTTGAGGCAGCAGCGAAAACCAACAACATTTGCATATTTGATTGTTTTGTTGTGATTTATCCTCATTTCTTCAAGAGTGGTGCTAGGGTGGGTCGCACCGACACATGTATCGCAAACCGCTTAAAAATTTCCATGAAATTTCTAGAAAACGTCTACCAATTGCCCCACAGATAAGGTGAAAAATTCTTTTAGCGAAAATTTGCCCTGCAATAGAAAAATTCTTGCACACGCACCGCATTTTTTTCCATGCTCTTTTTTTCAGATTTTATGCTTAAATATCGGGATTAAGATGTCACTTTGTCTGTTCAGATGTAACATTAAGTTTATATCTGGGTTTTACACTTCAAATAGTTATTTGAGGTAAAAATCCACACAAATCAAAATAAATCATCTCTAAAATTCTGTTATTGGCTATTATATTTGAAGTTCTCTCTGTTTTCCACCATCTAAGCATCTCCAACCCCAGTGGCGGTTCCTGGCTTTGTTCACCGCAAGGGCAAAAAAATTTTACGAAATTAAAAAAATTCCGAAGAGCAAACATAAGTTCACACTACCTATCATGACATTAACTAGTAATAATACATGCTTAAATAAAAAATATGTGAATAATTGTATTTTGATATTAAGGTCTTGTTCTTTTTAACTTTTGAAAGCTGAACTGAATTGGATTGAACTGAACATATTTTAGTGTAAATTTATAACTACACATAGCTGAACTGAACTGAATTAAACTACATTGAATTGTAGTCCAAGAGAATAGCTAAGGATAAAATAAAAGAATGTTGATCAAACTACAAAATGCATATTAACTAACCTAAATAGAAGGAATAACTAGAGAAAACTGAAAATATAGATTTGTGAAAAAAGAAAGTTGACACTTTTTCTTGAAAGTAGTAGAAAATTTTAATTAATTAATTATTAAGTATAGCTAATAAATAAGTTAGACAAATGTGGGTTTCTTTATTGGTAAAGAAAGACAAGAAGAGAGGGAGGCGAGGTGTTGGGCCTTTCAATGTTTGTTTCGCTTTTGTATTTTTAATTTTTACTCTGATATAAACGTCATCGTTTAATTTAGTGAAATTAAATATTGCTCCCTCCATCTTGTTTTACTTGTCTTCTAACACATTTCATACTTTTTAAGGAATCAATTAATTAAGGTAGAAAAATACTATTTTACCCCCTAATAAACGTTTAGTTTTCCACTTCATTGCAATTAATGATAATGAGATAAATGAGGGTATAATTGGAAAACTAATTCAAAAAGTGCCTAGATATTTGAGAATAATAAATAAAAAAATATTTGAAAAAATGGCTAGAATGCCTATTTTAAAAATATGGAGAGACTATTAAAGTAAAAGTCATCTTTCTCAACAACAAAACCTAAAATACCAAAAGTCAGTGTCGCTGTTCAAGAGAGGCTGATCGTCTTGGGTGGATAATGTCACCTATAAAAGCTTAAAAATTTCGGTACTGCAGAGGCAAATGCCTTTACAAGCCCAACCCCAGCTCCGTCCATGTCCAACCCCACTGAAGCTCCAATGGAGCCTTATTTTAGCTCCAAATTATGGAGTTGCTATAGTAACACTTCATATGAAGTGGTACTGTAACAACTTGAAAAAAATTTTATCGTAAATCTGGTACTTTTTTTGCCTTATTTTGTTTTATTTTAATTTAATTGGTTGTTTGTTGTTTTGACTTAAATAGTAAGGAAAAAAATAATAATATTTTTTATTTAAAGTGGATGGTTGGAATATAAATACCGTAATAACTTCAAATTATAGAGTTTGAAGTGAATATCAGTTGGGGTGGGTTGGAGATGCTCTAAGATCTGTACAAATTTAAAGACATTGGCCCAAATGATGACTTATATCCGTACAGATAATGATTCGGGACAGAATCTCAAATATCGGTAGTATAAATCATACATTTTGAACCTTATAAATAATTGTTGAAGCATCTAAAACAAATTAACAATATCTCTTAAAAACTACTTGCATTTACGACATTTTCAAAATAATTTTCATCTCAGATTTCAATACAGGTGCACTTCAAAAAGGTTGTTTAGAAATAATCGGGTTAGCCATCCGAATTTCTTGACTATTCGTTGAATTAGTCACAAAAGGTTAAGAACAAAAGACAAAAATGTATATAAAAATGACAATTTCCCTCATTTATACCCTATAAGGGGAAACTGTCACAGAAGTTCATTAATTTGTGAAGCCTAAATAGTAATTTGTCCAGCCCAAGAGATTATTCAGGCCTTTTCAGTTTTTTCGTTATACTTTCCAATCCACAATCCAATTGTTTAGGGTAGTTGAAACAAGTCCAAAGTTGGATATTTTTATATCTAATATTATTAAATTTCTTATGATAGAATATTGCTAAATTTAACAGAATATATTTTACATAAAAAGGTGCATAATTTTGACGTCACTGTTATTGTTTTTATTACTATTAGTTGATATTTCGTATCACTCATACCAATAAGATAAAAAAAATGCCAAAATAATAGTTACTCAATAAAAGTGACATAAGTTTTAACCTAGCGGTTGAGACCTTTTCTATAACAGGAATAGTTATCGGTATCCAAGTAGCAAGAAAGTGGTAGGAGTTGTTCTATGTTACTATGTATTATATAAACACAATACCCAAATTTTAAAAAATATAACTCAATAAAAATAAAGTTAACTTTATTAAAATTTTAAAGGAAACATATAAAAGGAAGTGGAACACAAATTGAAATTTTTTTATTGATTAATTAAGTACATTTTTCTTTTTCTTGATAACATAATTGAAAGTATGTTCCACAACTCGAAAATAAAATGGAGGATATAAGTGTAGAGTGATTGATTCAAAGTTACCATCCTTCCTAAAGGCTTCCAAAGAAAAAAAACATAAAAACTAGAACAGTCAAGTTTGGTAACGGAGTACTGCAAAGGGCAAACATAGTTCGTTTGTCTATTTGGTCTTTGTGTATACACATTACGTATGTATTGTTTGTACTACGCAATCTATAACAATTTATCTAGTACACAGATCAAACTAATTACCTTTATAACACAATAACCAAACGAGAAAACATGCGAAAAAGGTCCTTTATCCAAAGGGCAAAAGGCTAATAAAAACCACAGGGTGTGAAAATGAAAATGAAGAGAGGGACAAAGTGAAAAAGACCAGAGATATGAGAAGAGGTAACAAAAACAAAAGAAAATACTAAAAGATTGTCTTTTCTTTGACCAACTTTCAAATAAAATGAAATGTCTTTTAGTAAAAGGCCAAAGCTAGCTGAAATATCACAAAGGCAAACCTTTAATATCCACAAAAAAGAAACAAATGAAAGAGTAGTGAAGCAAGTTCAACAGTTGCTTTCATTACTGAAAATATCGAGTTTGCAAGCAACTCAGCCAACTCTCGTCCGGCTATATATAGCTGGATTTCATAAGTCCCCCTTTGGTCCCCTTACTTGTTAAGGACCACCCTTTTCGTTTCAGTATAAACTTGCACATAATGGTTAAGACAGTATATTTTGTTAAAGATTGGTTTAATGTATACGTCCTTAGACTTGGCATTAAACGTCTATTTGTCCCCTAAACTTTCTGTTGTCTCAAATAACCCGCTGAACTTTTATTAAGTTGGATATGTAATAAATTCGGTTTCCAATATAAACTTATCATAATGGTTAAGTCAATATATTATCTTAGAGATATGTATTTAATGTAACAGATCTGCATTTGTCCACTTGATACTTCGGCAATTTTAATGGGTGAAGATATCATGGAACCGTTTTACCCAAAAGCTTAGGTTGTTTGGTAAGGCCCAATCGTAGTATTTATATTATTCCTGGCACTTCTCCGCAAGCGAATGCCCCCTTGGGCTTGAAGCGGGCACAACACAGACTCATTCCGCTATGTGTTGCAATATAATTCAACAAATTGACCTGTAAGGATTCGAACCCTCGATCTTTAGGTCTAAGCTGCTGTAATACCATGTAGAACAATGGCCTAACTCACCTTCAAAGAAACCTTCAATGGTCTAAGCTGTCATGAACACGTTTTATCCAAAAACTTAATATGTTACGTAAGACTCAACCATAGTATTTATATTATTCCTGACAAAAAATGCTTGGGCTAAGCCTTCTGATATGTGTGGGTGTACTAATATGTAATAGAGGTTTATGGATTGGAGAGTAACATATGTTGTTTGAAAAAGAAAATATTTTGCAATTTGTAAATTCATACTATATTTGTAGTTTTTGCAATTGTGTTTATTTTTTTAAAAGAAAATAAATCACAAAAGCTTTATTTTCTTAGATTGAATCAAAAATTTAAATGCATTTTAGCATTTAAAGAAAATAAATGTTTCAATAATCAACTTTAATAAGCTAGTATACATTTACGCCATGAAATTCTCCATATCTGATAACTTGTAAATCTTACATATTTTGTTATTGTTTTATTGGTCTATTTCAATGATTTGTTACTGATTTTACGACGATTTTGTGCTTATTTAGGCTATGAATGATATTTGGGCTGATTTGACAAGTTGAGAGACTACAGAAACATTTTGGAGCTATCTTGAAAAGAATCAGCAATTACCATGAAGTCCAAGCTAGCATATTTCGACCAAATCTGACAATTTCGGAATTTTGAAGCTAAAATGAAATTAGAGAGCTCATATTTCCTAATTGAAGATAATGATTTCAAGATTACATTACATCTTATTCCTATTTTATCTTTACCTTTTTAGTTATTTAGAAAAACTAAAATTCCTTGTTTTAATTTTATATTTAATTAGGAGATCTCTTTCTTATTTATTTTAGGATTTATTTTTAGCAAAAACATGGGAGAAATCTCATTTTTAGAATCATCTCTTGTTTTCGTCCTTAGAGACCAACGTTTCAACTTCTTTTATTTCAATAAATTTTAGTTTTATTTTCTTTAATTGTGTTTAGCTAAATTATTTTATTTTTTGATTGAGGAACTAATCAAGGCTAGTTGCATCTTATGAAGTTTGTTCTTAAATATATTTTGAAATTTAATTTTTGAATAAAATCAGTTATGCTTCTAACTATTGTATTTTTATTTACTTTAAAGTGATCAATCAGAGTTCTTGAAATTTCAACATATTGTTATTTTAATTAATTTTATGCTTCTTATATAGTTTAATGAAAAATTGTAACAATGGTTGTTTGAAAAAGAAAATATTTTGCAATTTGTAAATTCATACTATATTTGTAGTTTTTGCAATTGTGTTTATTTTTTTAAAAGAAAATAAAGCACAAAAGCTTTATTTCCTTAGATTGAATCAAAAATTTAAATGCATTTTAGCATTTAAAGAAAATAAATGTTTCAATAATAAACTTTAATAAGCTAGTATACACTAACGAAAGCCACAAAATTCTCCACATATGATAACTTGTAAATTTTACACATTTTATTATTGTTTTATTGGTCTATTTGACTGATTTGCTATTGATTTTATGACAATTTTATATTTATTTAAGTTATGAATGATATTTAGATTGATTTGACAAGTTGAGAGAATATTGTGGCGTCCTTTCGCTAGTTGAGAGAATCAGCAATTACCATGAAGTCCAAGCTAGCAAATTTCGACCAAATATGACAATTTTGGGATTTTGAAGCTAAATTGGAATTAGAGAGCTCATATTTCCTAATTGAAGACAAAGATTTCTAGATTTATATTACATCTTATTCCTATTTTATCGTTACCTTTTTACTTATTTAGGAAAACTAAAATTCCTTGTTTTAGTTTTCATATTTAATTAGGGCATCTCTTTCTTATTTATTTTAGAATTTATTTTTAGCATAAACATGGGAGAAATCTCATTTTTAGAATCATCTTTTATTTTTTTATTCCTTAGAGACCAACATTTCAACTTCACTTATTTCAATAAATTTTAGTTTTATTTTCTTTAATTATGTTTAGCTAAATTATTTTATTTTTCGATTGAGGAACTAACCAAGGCTAGTTACATCTTGTGAAGTTTGTTCTTAAATATATTTTGAAATTTAATTTTTGAATAAAATCGATTATGCTTCTAATTGTTGTATTTTTATTTACTTTGAAGTGATCAATCAGTGTTCTTGAAATTTCAACATATTGCTATTTTAATTAAATTTATGTTCATCATAATTTAATGAAAAATTGTAACAAACGATTACTCTATAAAGTAATCGTGGTTTATTCGATTTAAATCAATCTTTATGCTTGATCATGATAATTTTGGTTTAAAGTTGGTTATTCAGAACTTAATGCTTTTTTACGATCAAATCTTGACAACTTCTGCAGGTGCGTCTGATAATCGAGGTTTTTGATTTAGCTCATCTAAAATCAATCTCATATATAGTAAAAGAATTTAACCCATGCTCGTCATTGTTATAACCAACTAAATAATATTTCAAAATTTATCTTTTGTGCCTATGATCAATTACAACCTAGCTGAGAGCTTTCTTAATCGAGAGAATTTCGTATTTATAGTTTATTTCTTCTGCTTTTTAGTATGGTTTTTATTTTTACAAATAAATAATTTTAAACCCCCTATTTTATTTATTTATTTTATTTTTGTTGATCATTAACTTGAATAGAATTAATTTTATTAACCTCTATAGATTCGACCCTACTTACTCAAAATTACAAAAATTTAATTAATAGAACAATAAAAATTATTTTTTATAAATTCGACACCCGTCAATATATGAGTTTTTTTGGCTATAAAATTACAAAGCATCGACCTACTTATCCAAGCCCTTCCTGAGCCACTCAACTTTGAGGTGAATTCTTTTTTGGTGATGATATGAAAACAATTTTCGGCTACTCACAATAATATGTATCTATCTAGGAGTTTGATTGTTATATCTACGCTAAATACATCTTTACCTCTAAACTTAGCACAAAAAATTTACTACCCCTTTGAATTTTTAAAAGTTTTTCTCAGTCAAATTTGGCTTAAATGTATCAGTTTGCCTCCTGAACTTAGCAAAAGTATATCCTTTTACTCCTTTAATGCCACATGTCAGCTTTTGATTAAAAGGAGAAAAGAACATCTTTAAAAAGTCAAACCAATCAAGACATGACACATGGCATTCATGGGCAAAATGATACACTTCTGCCAAATTCAGGGAGTAAATTAATACATTTATGCCAAGTTTAAGGAGTTAAAGAGAAACTTTTAAAAGTTCAAAGGGCCATCAACTTTTTATGCCAAATATAAGGGTATAAATGCATTTAACCTTATATCAACTACATGCTAACCAGTCCAGGATAGTCCATGCGTAGAAACATTCAATCATATCCCAATATCTTCTATAATTATTATTTAAAAAAAAAACTCATATTATCAACTGAAGTTTATTCTTGTATAAAGAATAAAGTTTATGTCATGGTCTGAAAGCTTTTTTGTCTAGAAATAATGAGTATATAAGTGAATGATATATTTTATGGGTTGACATTATATCTAACCTAAAATCTTAAAATGATGGGTTAATGGACCCTTCTCAATTATATATCATTCACTTATCTCATTAAGTTTTCATGTGGGATATTCAACTCCACACTTGCCCCAACAACCTCCCCCTCAAGTGTGAGTTTATCACCACATCCAGGCTAAGATTGTGCTCCCCCTCAAGCGCAACACCGCGTTTAAACAAGCCAAACCTTGGCTCTAATACCAATTGTTGTGGCTCGCGAAAGTACGTGAACACCACATATCCCCACACATGGTATGATATTGTCCACTTTGGGCATAAGCACTCATGGTTTTGCTCTTGGACTTTAATCCCAAAAGGCCTCATACCATTGGGGATAATGATCCACACTTATAAGCCATAGAATCTCATCCCCTCTAGCCAATGTGGGATATTTATTTAACCTAACATTCCTTCCCACAAACAAAGATCCATCGAGCCTCCACTAGACCAATCAACCATCCGTTTACAACATATCTTTTTTCCCGCTCTAATGCGATGGAGGGGACGCACCTTACACAGAGCACAAGCAGTTTTACGGATATTCGGTGATTAAACTAGTGCTGCCACTTTTTGTTCGATTCTCCGGAAATCCATCCACATCGTGGCTAATTTCGGGGCATAGCTCTTGCTCTGATACCACATGTAGAGAAATAAGCATATATTTCCATATTCTTGTGTGATTAATTTTCTGTTCTTGTTTGATTTTGTATCTTGGATGAAATCTTGAGAAAATCAGTTTTAAAAATTCTGAAAATATAGGCTTATTTCTCTACGGTTTAGATGAATTTAAACACCACATTTGGTGTCTCTCCATATCAATCAAAATTAATACAGTTTACACTCTCTTCTCCAATAAAGATTTATGTATGCAATATGGTATTCGTTATCAGATTAATAAAGTGTCACTGTTGTTTTACATGGAAATAATAGATTGAAAGCTTACTTGGTTCGGTTCAAATAAGGAAAAAATAATACTACTACTCACTTGGCATAAAACCCTAATTCAAAAAAAAATGAGAAGAAAGTTTACACCAAGTAAAAACAATAATTGACACATAATGATAGTTAGATTACATTATTTTGGATTTATAATCATTGAAATCATCGTCTATGAGCCCCGATATCGGCTTAAGTCCATTTAAATGAATTGGGATTGAGCTCTCATTTTTTTCTAAAATTTGGTTTAAGTCGAGCCTAATAAAGGCTAATATTTTATGGGTCGGGCTTGAATTTATGTAAATATCAAAACTGAGCCGATAAATAATTATCGTATTTATTAAATATTTATATAATATATTTAATAATTATTTTAGATTTTGATATTTTAATCTATTAAATTTTTATATGCTATCTATTTATTAAATTATTCAAGAAGACAAATGTAATTATAAGATTTGAATATATTTATATAAAATTTTATTTTTTTTACCCTTTTAATATACCAAAAATAAGAAAAAAATCTATTTATGTGCTTTGGACCGGACTTGAGAATGATCTCTAAAGCTCGATTCGAACCCAAAATTTTAAAGTGTGAGCGGAACTAAGTTTGGATTAATATTTTTAATCAAAAGTCCGATGAAGCCCGTCCCAGCTCGCCCTAAGAGGTGTAAAATGAACTAACTCATTAAATTTTTTAAATTGAATTCAATTTGTTGGACTTTAACTAACTTAATGAATTTTATATCTAACTTAACTTGATGAAACTTACTCTACATAAAGTATTGAAATTTATTTGTAAATCCAAACTTAACATATTTTTGAATTTGTTTTCCATTTGAGCGAACAATAAGAGTCCAAAATGAAAATAAATCAACAATTTTTAAGCAATTATGAATTTTCAATAATTTCAGCTAGCAAACAAATATTTAAATTCTCAGCCACAGCTTCCCTTTCCTCTTCACTGCCTCTTCTTCACTCACTTCTTCTTCTTCACTAAAAACCCTTTCAAAATTCATCAATTTGGTCAAAACCCACAAAAATGAAGCTTCTTCTCCTCCTATTTCTTCTCTTACATCTCCAAATCTGCTCTTCTTTAGCCCGGATTTTGTCCGAATACCAAGCCCTTCTTTCAATCAAATCCGCCATTAACGACCCTCAATCTTCTCTCTCTTCCTGGAACTCAACCATTTTCTGTTCTTGGTCCCGCATCACGTGCGACCCCGCCGGCCGTCACGTGACCTCCCTCGACCTCTCTGGTCTCAATCTCTCCGGCCCTCTTTCCCCTGATGTTGCCCGTCTCCCTTACCTTCAAAATCTCACCCTCGCCGGGAATCAGTTTTCCGGCCATGTTTCAGAACATCTCTCCGCCCTCTCCGGCCTCCGGTTTCTCAACCTTTCTAACAATGTGTTTAACGGGACTTTCCCGGATCAGCTCTCTCAGCTTAAGAATCTTCAGGTTCTCGATTTGTATAACAACAATATGACCGGCGAATTGCCTTTGGCCGTTACTGAAATGCCCAACCTCGTTCATCTCCATCTTGGGGGAAACTTTTTCGGCGGAGCAATCCCGCCGGAGTACGGGAAATGGGAGTTTTTGGAGTATCTGGCAGTATCCGGCAACGCGTTGGAAAGCCGTATTCCCCCGGAAATTGGGAACTTAACTAGGTTAAAGGAGCTCTACATTGGATACTACAATACCTATGACGGTGGTTTGCCGCCGGAGATCGGGAATTTGTCGGAGCTAGTCCGGTTTGATGCTGCTAATTGCATGTTATCCGGCGAGATACCGAAGGAAATTGGGAAGCTACAGAAGCTGGATACTTTGTTTCTTCAAGTGAATGGGCTTTCCGGACCGTTAACGGAGGAGCTCGGGAAGTTAAACAGCCTGAAATCGATGGATTTATCGAATAATATGTTCACCGGAGAGATTCCGGCATCGTTCGCCGGCCTTAAGAACTTGACATTGCTAAACCTTTTCCGAAACAAGCTCCACGGAGCTATACCGGAGTTCATCGGAGATTTTCCCAAGCTCGAAGTATTGCAGCTATGGGAGAATAATTTCACCGGAAGTATTCCACAAGGATTGGGTACAAATGGGAATCTAGTTGTTTTAGATCTTTCTTCAAACAAACTCACCGGGGATCTCCCGCCGAATTTGTGTTCCGGCAACCGGTTGCAAACTCTGATTACTCTCAGCAACTTTCTATTTGGCCCCATTCCAGAATCCCTCGGCAAATGCGAATCCCTAAATCGGATTCGAATGGGGGAAAATTTCCTCAATGGATCGATTCCAAAAGGGCTCTTTGGTCTACCGAAATTAACCCAAGTCGAGCTTCAAGATAATCTCCTCACCGGTGACTTTCCGGCGACTGATAACATCGCATTGAATCTCGGCCAGATTAGTCTTTCAAACAATCAGCTTTCTGGGTCCCTCCCGCCGGCTATCGGCAACTTCTCCGGCGTTCAAAAACTGCTGCTTGACGGCAACAAGTTCACCGGTCCAATCCCACCTGAAATTGGGAAATTACAGCAACTCTCAAAGATGGATTTCAGCCACAACAAGTTTTCTGGTTCAATCTCGCCGGAATTAAGCCACTGTAAGCTGCTAACATTTGTTGATCTAAGTAGAAACGAATTTTCCGGCGATATCCCTAATGAAATTACAGGTGTGAGGATACTAAACTACCTCAATTTATCAAGAAACCATCTTGTGGGTACAATTCCTTCATCAATTTCCACAATGCAGAGTTTAACATCTGTTGATTTCTCTTACAACAATCTATCTGGTTTAGTTCCCAGTACTGGTCAATTTAGCTACTTTAATTACACTTCATTTTTGGGTAACCCTAATCTTTGTGGTCCTTATTTGGGTCCTTGCAATCAACCACATGTTAAAGGACCTCTCTCTGCTTCTTTAAAGCTATTACTAGTTATAGGGTTACTCGCTTGTTCCATTGTTTTCGCCGTTGTAGCTATTGTTAAAGCTCGGTACTTAAAAAAGGCAAGCGATTCTCGTTCTTGGAAATTGACTGCATTCCAGCGCCTAGACTTCACTATTGACAATATTTTAGATTGTTTGAAAGAGGATAATATAATAGGGAAAGGCGGCGCTGGGATTGTATATAAGGGCATTATGCCAAATGGCGATAATTTTGCTGTTAAACGGCTACCAGCAATGAGCCGAGGCTCATCTCATCATGATCATGGTTTTAATGCCGAGATTCAGACATTAGGGCGAATTCGACATAGGCACATTGTTAGGTTATTGGGTTGTTGTTCTAACAATGAGACGAATCTTCTTGTTTACGAGTATCTGCCTAATGGAAGCTTAGGGGAAGTTCTTCATGGGAAAAAAGGCGGTCATTTGCATTGGGATGTTAGGTATAAGATAGCCATTGAGGCTGCGAAAGGGCTTTGCTATGTTCATCATGATTGTTCGCCGTTGATTGTTCATCGCGATGTTAAATCGAATAATATATTGCTGGATTCGGGTTTTGAGGCTCATGTTGCTGATTTTGGACTCGCTAAGTTCTTGCAAGACTCGGGTGCCTCGGAATGCATGTCTGCTATTGCTGGTTCTTATGGATATATCGCTCCTGGTATGTTTCTATATTATGATTTTTTTTGTTTCATTTAGGCATAATGTGTTGGAGTAAAGGTAGAGGAATAATAAAGATTGAACTCACAATATATATAATATAAGAATAAAAAGAATAAAAATAGAAGAAGAATGAAATACAAAGAATAATTAACTTTCTTCCTCTTTAATTAACTCTACGAATTCTTCTCCCAAATTTTCATTCTCTGATTATGAAATAGTTGAATTCTCATGCCTTATATAGGCAATTTAGACTTCAAAAAACTTGGACATAATTTCCCTTATTTTTCGACCAAGTATTATGAATGATATTCTAATCTAATTTTGACAATTCAATTTCTACAATTAAAAGCAATTACGCATTTCTCTCTTCTTCTTTCATTTCTTATTTTGTTTTTTTATTAATTAAAGTTTATTAATTTAACATAATGCATGTTTTTTCACCTGAACTTGTAATTTGTAATTTTTGCCAAGTGTCGCCCTGAATTTAAACTTCTTGCTACTATCCACCTCAACTCGGCAAAAATGCACAAGTTTATTTTGAACCCCACGTGCCAGCTTCTGGTTCGAAAGAGAAAATGAGGAAAATGAGTTTTTTTCGAGGGAGTTGAGTATTTAATACCCTCCACCTTGAAGATGACATTTGTCCCAATTTATAGATAGTGGGACAAATGTCATCTATGGGCAGCACGGTACTCTAAATATCCGGCTCCCTGGGAAAATGACATTTAAAAAGTCAAATCAATCAGAAGCCTACATGTGGCGACGTATGCAAACATATTCACTTTTGCCAATTTCACGTGGGGTAAACTAAAAGAAACAGGTGAAAGTACAAGACAACAGTTGGCAAAAAGTGTAAGTTAAAGGGCAAAACATACAGTAGGCCCTGCATATGATTAAATCTAATCAATTAATGCTGTTGCAGAGTATGCATACACACTAAAGGTAGATGAGAAGAGCGATGTGTACAGCTTCGGCGTGGTTCTTCTAGAACTCGTTACGGGCCGAAAGCCAGTAGGGGAATTCGGAGACGGTGTGGACATAGTTCAATGGGTTAGAAAAACGACAGAGTCAAACAAGGAAGGGGTCCTAAAAGTGCTCGACACTAGACTTCCATCGGTACCACTCCATGAAGTGATGCACGTGTTCTACGTCGCAATGCTTTGCGTCGAAGAACAGGCCATCGAGCGCCCAACTATGCGAGAAGTTGTGCAGATTCTTACCGAAATTCCTAACCAACCAAAGCTCGAAAAAAGGAGACTGAAAACATAGAAAATTCACCACAATCGGCTGGAATGATTGAGTCACCATCCGATCTTCTTAGCATTTGAAGTGTGTTTTTTTTTCATGAATTGTGCTAGTTTTTAGCATTTTTGTTTATTTTGTTTTCTATTGGGAAGGTTTTCTTTAATTAGGTATTAATGTTTGGTAAGTTTTTTTTGTTTTGTTTTTGGTTATTGTACAGTATTAAAGGGGGCAGGGGGTAATTTATTATATGAAATTTAAATTCATATTGTAACATGTCTTGATTTTATGTACTAGAATTAGTGCCTGCTGCTGTTGCTGCCAATGTACTTTTTTTTTTTGCCTGTTTTAATTGTAAGTCCATATCTGTACTGTTATTTGCAGTTCATTATAACTGTGTAAGCATCAAACATAAGGGGAAGAGGAATTCATTTTATTTTTTTTTAGTAATAAATCCCAATTTTGTATTTCATTTCATTGATATAATAATGTCCTCATGATCAATTCGATATTTTAAGAATTGATCGAGCACAATTTTATAATCACTTTGTAGCAGTCCGAGATTTGTCCATTATTTTGATGGGATCAAAGATTCACCATTCTTTGGCTTTAGATTATAATGGACTAAAGCAAAATGACTCATTAAACTATTTGAGCTTCTTTTATTGTGAAGTTACGGATAGCTATTGCAACTCCACTTTAGGGTCAATTGAAAACCCCTTTGTAATTACAGAGGTAAGGTTGCGTACACCCGATCCCCCTTATCCCACTTATGCGGGAGCCTTGAAGGCATTGGGGTAATGTTGTTGTTTGTAGCACTCCGAGAACATCTTATGCTTTCAGATTAGGATGATAATGTCCACTTCAAGTTTACAATTATTCTTTTTAACTTAACTTATTTCAATGTAAATGTGGAAATGCTTTGATCTAGTGGTTAACCCTAGGGGTGTTAACAAGCCCAGTGGCTCGCGAACAGTTTGAGAAGCTCGGTCAGAGTTCGACTCGAGTTCGGGATCGACTCGAGAAATTAACAAGCCAAACCAAGCCTTCAAAGGTTCGGCTCGAAAGCTCGCAAACATGTTCGTATAATTTTTGTAGTTAATATATTAGTGAAAAATAAATTAATTATATATGATTGGTGAGTAATAATTATTCATTTACGATAATTATTCGTAAAATGATGATTTAAAATAACTTGCTACTTCTTTGCAAGAGTGGTGATGAATATGGAACTGCAGAGGATAAAACATAAAAAGAGACGGAATTAGAGTGATTATAGATGATGGTAAAAATATTATGATGTTAGTTTAAATTTTTTAAAATTATATATTTCCTTAAGCGCGATTAAATTGCGTTATTTTTTTGGAAATGTATTTTTCGATATCGTTTTTGAAAAAGTGTAATAAAATGTCATGTTACCGATGTAATCCTTTTTTTAAACTAGTGTTGCCATAAATCGGTTTCAATCATCAAACTTAAACACTTACAGGCAAGACTTATATTTTGTGTTGCAATAGTTCATATATGTTAGGGCTCTTTTAGGCTCGAGCCGAGCTTTTCACGAGCCCCAGCGGAGCTTCATTTTTCTTAGCTCGATGAGCTTCGAGCCCTTGCAAATATGTTCACGAGCCGAGCTGAGCCCTGCACTATTCGGTCTCGGTTCGGCTCGTTAACACCCCTAGTTAAGCCTTGAAACTGTGATCATATAGGTCACAGGTTCAAGTCCACGTACGGGTGGGGTGGGATAAGATTTTTCTTCGTTATTATTGCCCAATAAGGCAAATTTTTTATAAAAAAAAATCTTATTTCAATGTAACTTTATAATTTTTTAGTACGGACAAAGTAGTTAACGGAATAGATTATAAGTTGAAAAGAATAATTTAAGTTCTCATAATTTTGATGTTAGGCTTTTACCCTCAAAATGTTTCATACCAGTGGATATATATGTTCATACTTTTATATAATCATGATCTTCTCTTGTTCTAGCATGTGTTGGCTCCATTTCTCCAACATATCGTTCTGTTTTATTTATGGGCGTATCAATTCAAAGTTCATAATTAGTGTAGGGTTGAATCAAAATCAGAGGGGTAAATGTAGTTATGGAGTAGTTAAACAAACAGGAAATGAAATAAATGAAGATATAGGTGCAGAAATATTGTAGTTGAGGACCATAAATAATACTAAGAGAGAGCAATTACAATTGCAGTTGCCTAGGTTGCGGGGTTTCTTGGCTGGCTGGCGAAAGCTCCTTGGTTTCTGCCATTATAAAGGGTCCTTTTTCTTCTATTTAATTCAACTTCCACCATGCCTGAAATGATTGCTACTTTCCCTTTTTAACATGCAAACTACCTTTTATATACAATATTTTTAAGAAAACTATGGTTTATCTCGGGTCTCCCGAAAATGATATAAAAACTATGATTAATTTTCACACATTAGCTTAAGTTTTTAGATTTAACGGTACTATTACATGGTATCTTAGTTTAGATTAAATTTTATACAAGTTAATTGGTTTTATTTTGACTCGTGCGCTCGTTTATTTATTGAGTTTAAACTAACCAAACCTACAAATTCTCTACGTAGTCCAGAGGAATTATTATGAGCACCAACAAGAAGTCTTGCTTATCAGTTTTTTAATAATGAGAGCTTGAACTTGAACCTTGGCATCGAGATTCAAAATCAGTGGGGTGCCATAAGACTGTTAAAAATGTTTGAAGTGTTGATTAATGTTCATCTTGTTCGACATGTGGGGAGTATGTCATGTGGAAAATGACAAAAATAAAATGTTGTATATAAGTGGAATATGTTGGGTTTAACATAAAACAAGTGATTTTGTGTTACATGAATTTAATTTAACTTACGTGCTTTTTCAGTTATTAAGCTCAGTACTTTCAAGAAGGCCTATGAATTCTATATACATCTATCCGTCATCCTAGAGTGAACAAAAGGCGGTTTTATGGGCCTAGGCCATTCAACAGTCTATTTACCATATGCATAGAGCATGTGACTCGCATTCAATATGCATTTTAGAATATGAGTTGTTCGTCACAAAGTTAGTAAGAATGTCGTTTTAGGTTGTTCAAATTTGCATCACTTATGTCAATATTGTCTTCCGTATTTTACTCTTACCGGAGAATCATCACTAACTCGATTTAAATGGGTAAAAATGACGTGAACCATATTAGTAAAATTTCGAATTTGACTGCGTAAAATTCTGAGTAAAATTTTGGCTGAGTTGATTAGGTTGAGTTGACTTTAGTCTAATTAAGATCTGACCTGAGTGAAATCTAGGCTGAGTTGTCCTGACTGAGTATACTTCGGTCTGAGTAAGATCTCAGCTGAGTTGACTTCGGCTGACCAAATTTATGGGCTGACCTAAACACGAACTGATTGAATTTCTGGGAAAACTGAGCTGATCATGAACTGTATAAATTTTTGAGAATTTTAAGAGCAGAAATAAACTCGTTTGGATGAGTTTAGTCGAGTAGGAGACTCTGTCTTTAAAGGATACTTTGCAGTTCCTTCTAGGATTAAACAACTCTGTCAAACTCGATTGACAAGAATTAAAAATGCATCTATATATCCAGAAAATAGAGAAGAGTAGAAAAATTAGATTGCAAGAGTTCGGTGTTTTTCAAAATGAAACACTCAAAGCCTTTTATAGGTAAAAATAGCTGTTGAAAATCAGAGATTAAAAAGTCATTAAAATCATAACCGAAAGGAGTTAGAAAATATTAATGAAAATTTGCTGTTAGCATTTAAGCAAATCAAAAGAACTCTTAGAATATAAATGCAAATAGTTGTTGCCAATTTAACTCTCCTAAAAACAACAGTTACAGGTAAGCAATTTAAATTCATTAAACATTTCTGACATATATTATTTTCTCAATAAAACAATAAAATAGTTCTAGGCATGGTCTCATCCCCCGCAGAATGCAGGGATCCATCGATTTGCACTAAATAAGACTTTGGGCAATTTTTCTTATATGCGCAAGAGCCCACCATTTCCCTCTCACAACTCGACAAGCCCATGTTAAACATCTCAATATAAAAAGTCAAAAATTCACTTGTTAAAAATTTATGTGGGATATTGATTCTTTTAAACGTAGCTTTAAACACTAATTTTTTCAACAGACCAAATAAAAATAGATAAAATACAGTTAAGATAGATAATTTTAATAAATCAAATTCCAAATAAATTATTTAATTTATAAACAGATAATTTTAATAAGTCAAATTCTAAATAAACTATTTGATTTATAAAACAGTATTAAATATGTATTAGATTTTAACTGTGTCATTATCATCCTCTTTGGTTGGCTATAATATTAATATTTGTGCACATTTCATAGGTTACAAGCAACTTATTACTGGCGCTAATTTCATTCTAATATTTTATCCACTTGTACGTATGTACATATTTGGAGTAGTTTTAAATTATAAAAGAACTTCTTAAAAAAGAGATTGTATTTTGTTCGAATTAGGGAACCTTGTAGTGGTAAAGGCGGGTCTTCTCAACTCACACTTATGTATCTTAGAAGCCGAAGCTATTTTTGTTCGGGAATCATTGTTATGGTCGAAGAACTCAACATTCACTCACGTGATCATGGAGTTTGACAACCTGTTGCTATTTAAAGCTTTTACCACTTTTCAATGTGGGCACTCTTATTTCTCTTCAATAGTTTTAGACTACTCTTTATGAGCTTCAAGCTTTATTTCATATTTATTTGATCATGTCTCTAGAGATGATAATATTACTTCACATTTCTTAGCTAGAGCTGTGTTTTTGAAGAGCGTAGATGAAATATGATTCTCGAACCCTCCATCATGTATAGCCCGTTTAGTATGATTTATATATTTTCTGAAAAAAAGAATTAGGGAACTTTTAATATCAATTACAATGCAAGGGCAAGATGGTTGTTGGTGTTTTCTTTAATTGTTGATTTGACAACCCAAAACCAAAATAAACTACGTCGTTTCCATTTCAATTTTTTTTTTTTATTTTGCATGAATGACTTGGCATATGGTCCCAATTCCTAGTAAAGAGATTTACCGTTCAAGCGGCATTTTCTTCCCTTTTATTTATATGAGTACATCATTTGTAGTTTAAAATATTATTTTCCAAAAAATTCTATTTGATTTTAAATCATTACATACAAATTAAAAATATAGCCGTTCATGGTATTAATTTAACTTGCAATTTTTAATAGTTAATTATGGATTTGGATTTTCTAAAGTTGATAGGTGGTAAAATTATAGATTTTGTCAATTCTAACTATCAATTGAGTTTTAATGGTTGAAATTTAGTTTTACTAATTTGTGGGCTTCACAATTTAATTAAATCTTAATTATTAAAATTAAATAGATTATTAAAATTAATTAAAATGTACAACTTTATCACTTTCTAACCTTGTAAAATTCAAACCCGTTAATCATTATTGCTGACATTTTTTTATAAATCAATTTTATCCTAATATTAGAAAGCATTGTTTGAAACAAAAACAATAAAAAAAATTCATATATTTTCGAGTCTCCACTATATTTGATTGATGTGTTATATTGTTAAGGGTCCGAAAATTATTGTGTTTTCTTTTTCAATTAATGGATTGTGATTTTTTTTGGTTAAATATCTTGATGTGATATCACTTTCTTAACTGTAATTATTCTGTCATTGAACTTTTTCGACAATGATTTTTTAATTCCTAAAGTTGAGTACGAATTCACTACAAAAGATAACTTGAAGTTAGAGAAGTCATGCATAAGTATAAGGAGTTAAATTGGAATAGCTTAAATTTATTATATGAAATAGTTAGAGAAATCATGCTCTATCGGTCATCAGAAAATTGACATATACGGAATAGCTTAAATTTTATTTTATATATGCCGGCCAAAAGTTAAGTGGCTTTTAAGCCCATCTTAATGTGTTAAAACCCAAAAGATTGAAGTCGACTATTTTGCTAAATATAAAAGGACCATTAAAGAGTTTTAGGGTTTGGTGTATTCTTTTTCACTCTCTGCCAAAATCAAAAGTCTCTCTACCTCTCATCTCTCATTTCAATCTGATATTATCTCATTCTCACTTGAAAGAAATCCGTTGTAACCAATTGGAGCCTGTAACCGCCTGAGAATACAACCGTTGAAGGAGTTGTATCTCTATAAATAAGAGGTACTTTGTTGGTTATTACGTATGCTAAAACTGTGATTGATTTCTAAGAGAGATTAGGGTTCTTTGATCTGGTTATTTCGTTGTAATCCATTAGTGTTTATTTGTATGTGTGATTGAGTGTTTCACATGTTGGTTTAAGTGCCGGGATTAGAGAAATAGGTTTGTAATCTTCATCAGCTTTATGCTCTTCATCAATAAAGCCACCGGGAATGATTTGCACCGCAGATGTAATTTTTAGGTTTTACATAATAAATAAAACATAATAAGTAAAACCTAAGGCGAACTGCGTAAAATTTGCGTTTGTGTTCTTTATTGCTTTTGTTTAAATTCTGGTTCATTGCATGTGTTAATTGAATGATTTAATCTCTTAAAGAACCTGTAAATTGGTGTTTAAACTCAACAAATTGGTACCAGAGCCTTTTTTTTAAAGGTTAAAAATCATGTTTTAAGAGTCTTTGCATGTTATCGGTTTAGGCGTAGATCTCTGTATTTGTGTTTAGTATCAACATGCAAGGAGTTTTTTACAAGCTTGAAATTGCTGATATTATTCATGTGATTTTTTTAAAAAAAATTTTACGTTGGTTCTTTTATTTTTTAATCAAGAGATATCTAACTTGTCCTCTTCTTTTTTATCCCTTACGAGAAATTACTTGGCTAGAGGACATTCTGGATCAAATCTTAAATTGTAATCAAATAAGGTGGGATAAAGAAAAGGTATTAAAACTCCTTCATTGCTAAATATCTCTGAAAAATAAAATCTAAAGGACTAATTTTTTCACGCATCCTTACTGTAAGTATCCCTTCTTATTTTTTCCTTTAAGGTTTTTTCCCTTCTTTGCCTGCTATAATTTTGTATCAAGCTTTGTGTTGGTTTGGTATTTGTTTTTTGCTAAAATTGCTTTAGTGTATTGTTTCTTTGTTGATTGTGATCTTTTTTGGTTATCTGTTGCTATTCTTGGTGTCTGTAATAAGTAATAGTAAGTTGTATAATCTGAAATTAGTTAAAATGTCAAATACTAGGATTAATCTTGATAGGTTTGATGGTAAGGGGGATTTTACTGTTTGGAGGGATAAAATGAAAGCTGTTTTAGTTCAGCATAAATGCCATAAGGCATTGGCTGGTGTTGATAAGCTTCCTGCCTAATTAACTGAGGAGGAAAAGCTTGATATGTTGGAGTTAGCTTACTCCACCATAATTTTGAATTTGTCTGATTCTGTAATTAGAAGAGTTAGAGGGTATAAAACTGCTCCTAAATTATGGCTTAAACTTGAATCTTTATATATGACTAAAGACATATCTAAGATTTCTTATCTAAAAGAGAAATTATTTAGCTTTAAAATGAATTTCTCTAAAAGCATTGATGACAACCTAGATGAATTTCAAAGACTTGTTACTGGTTTAGAAAATGCTGAAGAAATTATTTCTGATGATAATTAGGCCATTCTTTTACTATATTCAATACCTAAAAATTATAGAAATGTGAAAGATGCTTTGAAATATGGTAGGGAGTCATTAGATACTAATGATATAATAAATGCTTTGAAAATGAGAGAATTGGAAATTAAAGATTCTAAACCTAAAGGGCAGTCTAATGAAGCTTTAACTGTTAAAGGAAAAAAATCTGGTCAGAAAAAGGGATTAAAACCTAAAGGCAATAAAATTAACCAATCTGGTAATTTTCAGAATAATAATGAGTCTTCTGGTCAAACTGAAAATAATAATAAGTCTAAATCACATAAAAATTTGACTTGTTTTTATTGTAATAAGAAAGGACACATTAGGAGATCTTGTAAGGAAAGACAAAATCAACAAGGTAATAATAATTAGTTAAGTGGTGCTGTTAATAACACAGCAGAAACAGGGGATATAGAGGCTTTGACTATAAGTCAAGTGAGAGACCAAGATTCTTGGATCTTGGACTCTGGTTGTACCTTCCACATGACACTTAGAAGGGACTGGCTCCACACTTATGAGCAGATTAAGGGTGGAAAATTTCTCATGGGAAATAATACTTCCTGCGAGATACTTGGTATTGGTACAGTCCAATTTCTAGTTGATGGTGGAAGTAGAATCCCTTTAAAGGGAGTTAGGCATATACCTAATTTGAAAAGGAATCTTATATACCTTAGTCACTTGGATAGCAAGGGCCTTAGCTATGTAGCTCAAGGTGGAGTCATTAGGATTTTTAAAAATGAAAAATTTGTGTTAAAAGGCAATCTGTTTAATGGTCTCTATTTCCTTGCTAGAACTGTTGTTATTGGTTCTGCTGCTGTCACTATTACTACTGCAAAAGTAGACCTTTGGCATAAGAGGCTTAGGCATATAAGTGCCAAAGGCCTTGAATTTATGAAAAACCAAGGTGCCTTAGATATCCTCAAATCTGAAAGAATTGAAAATTGTGAAACATGTATAATGGGCAAATCACAGACTTAGTTTTAAAAGTGCATTAAATGTGTCTAAAGAGTGTTTTGACTATGTACACAGTAACCTATGGGGGTCTTCATATGTACCTTTATCTCTTTCTGGTTCTCAGTACTTTATGTCATTTATTGACAATTTCTCCAGAAAAGTCTGGATCTTTTTTCTGAAAAATAAAACTGAAGTTTTTAACAAATTTTTAGAATTGAAAATATTAGTTGAAAACCAATAGAATTCTAAGATTAAAATGCTTAGAACTGATAATGGCCTAGAATTTATTAATAATCAGTGTAATGAATATTGCTCAGAAAATGGAATTGTTAGACATAGGACCTGTACTTATACACCGCAACAAAATGGTGTAGCTGAAAGATATAATAGAACTCTTTTAAACAAAGTTAGAAGCATATTGTATGAGTCTGGATTGAGTACTAATTTTTGGGTAGAAGCTTCCCAAACTGCTTGTTACCTATTAAATAGGTCTCCTAATTCTGCCATTAAATTTAAATGTCCTAATGAAATCTGGTATAAAAAACCAGTTAGCTATAATCATCTTAAAATTTTTGGATGCACTGCCTATGTTCACAGTATTGAGTCAAAATTGGAACCTAGGGCTAAGAAGTGTCTATTCTTAGGGTATCCTGCTGGAATAAAGGGTTATAACTTTTGGTCATTAGATGAGAAAAAGGTAATAGTAAGTAGGGATGTTATATTCAATGAAAATGAATTTCCTAAAGCTAAAATTGTTTCTCATAATGCTCAATCTGAAACAGCATGATAATGTGTTGTTTGAGGCGGAGTTAGACAGGTTAGAACAACTTGATCTAAATCATAACACTCAAAATAGGGGCATTGTTAATCTGCAAAATGAAAATAGGGAAGAAAATTATAATTCTAACCTTGATACACAAAATATTAATGATAACAATGACCTAGAACAAGAAAACCAGAATAACAATGATTATTTACTTGTTAGAGATAGGCCTAGCATCTAAATATCTTGACAGTAATGTATATGATTGCAATTATTCTGGATTCCTTGAATTCGCTATAAATGTTGCTGATTGTATTGAGACTAATGAACCTAGGACATTTAGTGATGCTAAAAATTCTAAAGATTGGCAGAAATGGTATGATGCCATGAAAGATGAAATGGCATTATTGAATAAAAACAGCACCTGGAAGCTTGTACCTAAACCTCCAAATAAGAGGATTATTGGGTGCAAGTGGGTTTATAAAAGAAAACCTGAAATTCCAGATGTTGAGAAAGAAAGGTATAAGGCTAAGGTTGTAGCTAAAGGCTACAGACAAGTAGATGGCTTAGATTTCCATGAAATTTTTTCTCCAGTGGTAAAACATGTGTCAATAAGGCTGATTTTGTCTATTACTGCATTGTATGACCTTGAATTAGAGCAATTAGATGTAAAAACACCATTTTTACATGGTAATTTGCAGGAAAAGATTTATATGTCTCAACCTGAAGGTTTTGTAGAAATAGGCAAAGAAAATTATGCGTGTTTATTAAATAAATCTCTTTATGGTTTGAAACAGTCCCCTAGGCAATGGTATCTTAGGTTTGATGAGTTTATGGCTAAGCTGAATTTCACTAGAAGTAATTTTGACTCTTGTGTGTATTTTATGAAATTAAAGGATGAGTCATATATTTACTTGTTGCTTTATATTGATGATATGTTGATAGCATGTAAACATAAATGTGAAATTGATAAGCTAAAGCAGAAATTAAACACAGAATTTGAGATGAAAGATTTAGGGCAAGCCAAGAGAATATTAGGGATATACATACATAGAGATAGGGCAAAAGGAACATTAAAATTGACACAAGACACTTATATTGAAAAATTGTTAAGTACCTTCGGTTTGGATAATACTAGGGAAGTTTCTACACCTTTAGGAGCTCACTTTAAGCTAAAGGCTCGCACTAATATGTCTAAAGAAGAGTCTGAGTTTATGAGTAAAACACCTTACCAAAACTTAGTTGGGTCTTTAATGTATACAATGATATGTACTAGGCCAGATATAGCTTATGGAGTAAGTGTAGTTAGTAGATACATGTCAAAACCTAATAAATCACATTGGTTGGCTGTTAAATGGCTTACTAGGTATTTAAAAGGTTTTGTTTTCACTAGTTTATTATACAAGAAACCTGTTGGTAATGATGTCTCTGTAGTTGATTTTTGTGATTCTGATTTTGCTGCAGACCCTGATAAAAGGAGGTCTGTAACTAGTTATTGTTTTACCTTAGGAGGAAATTTTATAAGTTGGAAATCTAGCCTGCAACACATAGTTGCACTTTCAACCATTGAGGCTGAATATATAGCCTTAATCGAGGCTATAAAGGAAGCATTATGGTTGAAAGGAATAGTGTTCAGGAATTAGTCAAAATGTTGTTTCTGTGTTTTGTGATTCTCAATCTGTCATACACTTGTGTAAAAATGCTATGTATCATGAGAGGACAAAGCATATTGACATTAAATTACATTTTGTAAGGGATGTTGTAAGTGTTGGTTCTATTTTGGTTGAGAAAATACATATTGATATTAATCCTGCTGACATTTTGACTAAAACAGTTTCTGTTTCCAAATTTCTGGCTGCTTTAAGAAGGTTGCAATTTGGGCAGTCCCTGATTGTGTGTCAGGATGACTGTTCTTGCAACTAAGGTTATTACCCTGTGCAAATTGTTCCTGTGAGGTACTATTGGAGAAGATGCGCTTAAACCCAAGGTGGAGATTTGTTGGCCGAAAGTTAAGTGGCTTTTAAGCCTATCTTAATGTGCTAAAGCCCAAAAGATTGAAGCCTGCTATTTTGCTAAATATAAAAGGACCATTAAAGAGTTTTAGGGTTTGGAGTATTCTTTTTCACTCTCTGCCGAAATCAAAAGTCTCTCTACCTCTCATCTCTCATTTCAATCTGATATTATCTCATTCTCATTTGAAAGAAATCCGTTGTAACCGATGGAAGCCTGTAACCGCCTGAGAATACAACTGTTGAAGGAGCTGTATCTCTATAAATAAGAGGTACTTTGTTGGCTATTATGTACGCTGAAACTGTGATTGATTTCTAAGAGAGATTATGGTTCTTTGATCTGGTTTTTTCGTTGTAATCCATTAGTGCTTATTTGTATGTGTGATTGAGTGTTTCACAAGTTGGTTTAAGTGCTGGGATTAGAGAAATGTGCCTGTAATCTTCATTAACTTTCTGCTCTTCATCAATAAAGCCACCGGGAATGATTTGCACCGCAGATGTAGTCTTTAGGTTTTACATAATAAGTAAAACTTAAGGCGAACTGCGTAAAATTTGCATTTGTGTTCTTTATTGCTTTCGTTTAAATTCTGGTTCATTGCATGTGTTAATTGAATGATTTAATCTCTTAAAGAACCTGTAAATTGGTGCTTAAACTCAACAATATACACATGTGTTATGTGAATTATTGATAATGCCAGTTTTGAGGGGTGTGCATGGGGTGCAACCGTCCAAGACCCTACCCTAAATATTTAGTTTTAAAAAACTAATATAAAAAATAAAAATTAGTATTACTGTTATTTTTGTAAAAAAATGTTATTGTTATTTTTAATATATAATATCTTTTTATTGGATAATAATATAATACATACATTGTAAGGTCATATTTAATAAAACTATGGTTGTTTGTTGTGGTACACTATTGTTTGTTGGTTACTACAAACTGATCATCCCTAAGTGTACAATAAAAATTTTAATTTGTAGTATCGGTTTAATTAGGGATGTAAAATGACTAAAATGAGAATAATTGTTTAATTAAATATATTCTTATCTTATAATTTAATATTATTTTTTCATTAAAAAGCCTAATGTGCATTGCTTCATGTATTGATGCAATTGCAGGAGCATGCCTTTTTCTTTTCATCTTTAGAGAATGTTTGCAGCCAAAATAACTGATGATTGGTGACTTTTTAGCTAAAATTATATCAATAATCTTCGTCAAGTATTATTGTTAGTTTTTAGATTTACGATCACTAAATGATCAAAACAACTCACCCCATCTATCTGAACTAAACTACAATTATCGCCGTCGCTATCACCACCTATCTTCATTTGTTTGAAATCGTGTCGCCTAAAACTCGGGTCTTGACTCCGCCACTAAAGTTAACTATAAAAATTTAAATATGCATTTGGTATAGCTTTTAGTGGGGGAGACATATTTTCTTTGAAATATCCTAATCTTACCTAACCGAGACACAACAATATTGAAAATGAAATTAACTTGAACTTAATTGATTGTTGAATTTAGGAAAATGTCACTCACATTAAAATTGAATTATAAAGGAAAGAAATACTCCCGCTCCAAAATTTAGTCACTTTACACACTAATCATTTGCTCCTTTTATTTATCGTTCTTTATTTTTAGTGTAAACTTTTACTTCTTTCTTATTATTATACCTTTATTAATTGTAGCTCAATCTCAATACATTTATTACTTAATTAATGCTAATTTAAGGATAAATAAGTAATTTTATACCCTTTATTAATTGTTTCTTAAAATTTCTAAATTTCTTTAAAACGATTTGAGAACCGGAGGGAGTATATAGGCATGTCAATGAAATTGTCCTAAACTTGAGAATATAATTCACTACATTATTGTTCAATTATTAGCACCAATCTCCCTTCGGGCTTTTATAGAGTAAATCGGGTCCTTTTAGAACCAAATAATTCAAAGGCTGATATTTAATGGAGACGCAATTAAACATTTTCTCTTTCTTATTAAATATCCTTCTAGTGATTCTCTGTCCTTCATTGTAAAATGATCTAAAAGAACCGGGTGCCTGTAATTTCCCCCACCCTCCCAGGTTTTTATAAAATGTACCAAATCTTTTTAGGACCAAATAATACAAAGGCTGATATTTAACGAAGAATCAATTAAACATTTTCTCTTTTCAAATAAATATCTTTCTATTAATTCTCTCATGCCAAAACAATCTAAAAATACCTATGTTTGTAATTTTCCCTCCCTTGGGCATAGGGAAAACCACGCAAGACTTCCGATTGGATGAATATATGTCGTAACATTGGGATTGGATCAATTATCCAGCTGTTTGGACAAAAATATCAACATTTTTTTTCATATGTGTCGAATATAGTAAAAGTCATCAACAAGATTTAGCGACGGACCAAAGGGGTCAATAGAGATTCATAAAAAAAAAAGGGGTCAATAGAGAGTGTGACCGCTCATGTCTATAGTTGGAAAAAGTAGAAAAATTATTGTTACTTTTTCTCAAGTTTTTAGTGTAGAAAAATGAACATTAATTAGTTTCAAATCAGTTAATATATAATTAAAAAAAGATAAAATAATATGGTTAAATTTTATGGTAAAGCTTTAGCTTAATAGTCTAGATTAAATTTATAGCATATAGAGGTTGTAGGTTCGAATCACATATTGAGTTGGTAGAAATTTTTTTTTTATTTAATGTAAGCACAATTACATCAATTTCTTAAAAAAATTATTGTCTCAATAAATTTTATGATAACTTTTTTGAATTTAAGACTGATATGCCATTGATTAAGTCCTGTTATAAGAAGTTGTCACATAAAATAATATGTGATAATAAATAGTTGTCACAAGATCATATAACTCCGTAACAAAAAGTATTTTCAAACGTAACAATAAAATGTTGTCATACATATTATTATTTTTTGTGACAATAATTTTATTGTCACATCCTTTTCATTTTTACAATCTTTATTGTAATTGAAAAAAAATTTATTGTCACAAATATGTTTGTTGTCACGTACTATTATATAACAAATTAAACTAAAATTACATGCCAACTTCAATAAATCGTCACTATAAGAATATTTATGATAATAAAAATTATCACAAAAATACCAAGAAGTTGTCACATAATCTTATATTGTGACAAGAAAAGCTGTCACAAAGAGGTCATCATATATAACTCCATAACAAAAGGTATTTTCAAATGTAACAATAAAATATTGTCACAAATATTTCAATTTTTTGTGACACAATATTACTGTCACATAATTTTCTTTTGTTATAACGTTTATTGTAACTGAAAAGAAAATAAATTGTCACAAATATGCTTGTTGTCACGTATTATATAACAACTTGAACTAAAAATATGTAACAACTTCAGTAAGTCGTTACTAAAAAATTATTTGTGATGATAAAAGTTGTCACATAAAAACAAGAAACTTCACAAAATCTTATATGTGACAATTATAATTTTTTTGTCACATTATTTTAATTTGTGACCACTTTTGTTGTCACATAATATTCATTTTTGTGACAATATTCCATTAAAACATATGGATATCAATTACAACTTTTATTTGTAAAAATTTGGATTGAAGGGAACTCAATATCTTTATGTTGTCACTAAATTCTCAAAATATAATAACAAATTTATAAAAGTCTATATAACAATACCTTGAGTGAATACCTTTGAAACATAAATAAAATTATTTACAACGAAATAATTAAAAAAAATAAAAGAGTAGTTTTTAACAATTAAATATAACTAACAAAAATAATATGTCATCTCTCAAGTCATAGCTATAAACATGATAATTGAATAATGAGACTATTTCCTATCTAACAAATATAAAAAGCTCAAGTTGCCCTTAATTATCAACATTTTATTACAACATTTTTTGCAATTTATTTATTACAACATTTTATTACAACTTTTGACATCTCCTCCTAATTTATCTATTAATGAACCAGTACACAATTGTAAAACAATAATTAATTTTCTTCTTCATCTTAGTTTCATATGGATATGTTTTTTTTTGTCAATCTGGTTCACCGGAGCTTTGCTCTGACTACATCTAGATTCCATCTAGGCTGCACACCTAGCTATGGTGGGGGACCTCCCAATGAAAGTTTTTACGTTCACAGGGTACGAATTTAATACCCTATTTAAGTGATACCAAGCCGCTTACTCATAGTCCTATTGATTAGTTTCATATGGATATAGCATCAGAGCCTTAGGAGCTACCCTAATAATGGAGCTTAAAATTCTTAAAGTTTGTTTTTTTTTAGTTATAGTTAGTGTATGTAGCTTAAATAAAGCAAAGACTACACAGATTAAATTGGATCAAAACATTAATGAAAAGACAAAATTGTCTTCGTATCTTATCATATATGTATATTAACAATTGTGTATTATTTTCAATGTTATCAATACCGTACCGTATTGGTGGGTTCGACCAGTTTTACTGTGAACCGATCACGGCTACGGTACGATACGTGTGGATACCAGTTTTAATAAAAACCGGAGAAAATCGAATTGAATTGGTAAAAAAATAGGTAAATGGGTGTACCGGTTCAAACCGGTTTTCTCAAAATATTTTTGGCAATATATAAATCTGTCGCTAAAGATATAGAAAAGTGTTGCGAAAAACTTAAAAGTGTTGCTAAAGACATAGAAAAGTGTTGTTAAATACTTTAAAGCGTTGCTAAAGACATAGAAAACCGTTGCTAAAGACATAGAAACGCGTTGCTAAAGAATTAAAACGTTGCTAAAGACCTAAAAAGCGTTACCATAACTACTAAAAACTATAAATAATATATATTTTTTAAAAAATAAAAAACTGGTAAAATCACTAATAATACCAATAATACCAATTATACCGCGTACCACTAATCTCACCAATATATAGCCCGATGCGGTATTGATGACATTGATTATTTCATTTTCATATAATAATTGTGTTCTACGTAGTTGGGTAAATTAGGTTATTGTAGTGTCCTTGTTCTGCTATTGAATAATATTGGTCCCTTACCTTTAATTTGTTCTTTCACTGTCCAAGTCCAACATAATGAATTAAAACCATTTGATATTCTATAAAATTCACTTTACTATAAATCCTCAAATAACTTTTCGACAATTTGCATCAGTTAATTTCAGATTAAATTGAGTGGTAATAACATTGTGGGTCTATATGTGTATGTATTTCTTCGTCTAGTGATTGCATTATCATCTAAAATCTCTATAAATTAATATTCGATAAATTAATAACCTTAATAAAATTAATAATTTATTCAGTCCCAACTTAGTGAAGCAACCTATACCTTATACTAAATCTCCAAAATCGTAATCACAATACATAAATTTTTTTAGTACTTATACTTCATTTATATATATAATCACTTGTAACATTATATCTTTTTACAAAACAATCTTATACAAAGCAAAATCAAAACCCGACCACCTTCTATTCTATATGCTTCTTTTGTGAGGAGAGGGAATGAGACGCAACACAGCCAACCAATCTTTCATCCATGATGTCTACAGGTAATGAGCTTCTAGTACAAACTTTATAAGCTCTAAAAATTTTTGCACTTTATATGAGGCGCAACTCAATGAATATAAACAATCTACGAATTTAGCAAATCACATATTTACACACACTACAAATTCAATAGCAAATCACATATATACATTAACAAATTCAATATACAGTCACACTTATATGAGAATGAATGAACCGGTTATTTAATTGTTGTGACAACACCAGCCAAACTATTGCCGCGGGATACATGTAACATTTGTAACAATTGTCAATTGATTTTCTGACCAGCTATGTAACAATTGGTTGACCTTTCGGTACATTTGTCAGATACTGCAATTGGTTGACCATATAGGTCCAGTTGAACAGAACATGTATTGCAATGTTTGATCGGCTATGTCACAACGTCTCTTTTACTTTTCATATATTCAAGTCCAAATGTCTGTTATACGAATCATTGAACTTACAATTAGCACATACTAATACAAATGAACATATATTCCACATACATATATCATATAAATCCAGCATATCAAATGCAACACTCAATTATACTCTGCCAATAATTCACATTAAACCATTCACCAATATTCACTTATAGCCATAATTCACATATCAATATCATCTCAACACAACTTACATTTCATATTAAATATGATCACACAACATATCATTACAATTCAAATATAATTTCAAATCAAAACAATTCATATCACATTCACAATTACACTTCAATACATTTCGTAACAAAACATTTCATAACCATTCAAATCAATATCAAGTTCATTGCTTCAAATATTCCGAGTATATATATCATATTAATCTCACATATAAATACAATTCACATCATGTTTATACTCACAGATTATCCGAGCTAATTCTCTCGAAAACGACTTGGATGTTCCTCTGGAATCCCTTCACTATTTTGAGCTCCTATAACATAACTTCATATAAAATATAAACATATACATCATATTTCCTTTTTTATATATATAAAAAGATTGACATAAAGTAGAATAGAATTGCTATATCTATGACCTTACTGAGTATAACCAATCATATATCTCAAAGTACTCAACCAAATGACCTGATTCCAGTTTCATTTTACTCTTAACACATTGTTTTATAACATATCAAAATTTCACAAATTTCTGATTACTTTTCCATTTATTGTGAATTTGATATTTTGAACTCCAATTCTGTCCTGTTTTCCTACACTTAGAATCAGTATCCTTGTGACCTTACTTCACTTCAAAATTCATAACTTTCAACTCACTAACTCAATTGCTCTGATTCTTCTTTTTTTCAATTCCTAATACAAAATTCCATAACATACTAAAACCTCAAAATTTTCAAAGCCTTATACGATTTATAGTGAATTTTCCTTCAATGCCGTGTTTCAACCCATTCTACCTAGACAGCATCTTAGTAAAACGACCATAACTTTTTATAAACAACATGAATCTACCTGATTCTTTTTCCTACTTAAACTACACACATAAGGGAATAACATATCAAAAACTCAGAATTTTCTAAGCAGTATAACAATCCAGATTAATTTTGAAACTCACCTCATCTCTTTGATCATCTAATTCTGGACACTTCATCTTATAAAAATCATAGCTATTGATCTACTCATCTAAAATCCCCCAATTTTGCAAAAGGCTTCCTTAGACATATATAAACAAACTTTAGTTTACCATATCTCCTAATTCTGTCTGTAACATCATAAAAATCGAATCACAAGTTCGGCTCGATACCTGATTCTTGTTCGACCCCTTCTTCTCTCTACTTCTCTTATCATCTCTTCTTCTCTAACTCTTTCTCTTCTAAGTGTTTAAGGGTTGGAAGGGATAAAATTTCTAATCCTTATCCTTTCCTTTATCACCTCCTTTCTTATTAATATTTATCAAAAACATTATATACCAACTATACCCCTTATAATCTTCATTTATACCAAAACAATAATATTACTAATACTACTAATAAACTATACAATTATATTATATTATATTATATTATCTAGATCACTTTATATCCGTAATATAACTATACTCATTTACTCCTTAAAATCTTATAGCTATATAATTCAGTAACTGGTCATTAAAATATCGTATTTTTATATAATCAAATAACTATTATTTTAACTAATCAATTTCTGATAAATATGACATGTAAAATATTATATATTCTAATTTTATAACATATAACATATGTGGACAAATACAGATATAATGCATGAAATGGGATGTTACAATTCTCCCCCTCTTAAAGAATTTCGTCCTCGAAATTAAATACCTGTGTCATGAAATGATAATAAAAAATCTCATTCATTTCTTTATTTCTCAAGTTGCTTCGTCCTCTGAATGATGTTTTCAAAGTACTTTAACCAATGGGATTTCTTTAATTCGTAGTTGTTTGGTCTTATATCCCTATAATCTCCACTGGTTCCTCTACATAACTCAAATTATGTGCAATATTCAATTCTTAATCCTTCAGTACATGTGTAGGGTCTTTTGGATACTTCCTTAACAAGCTAATATGAAAAACATTGTGAATTTGAGCTAATTTTTGTGGTAATGCCAATCTATAAGCAAATGGACCAACTTTCTCAAGAATTTCACAAGGTCTTGTATACTATGTACTTAACTTTCCCTTCTTTATGAATCTTAAGATGCCTTTTCAGGGTGATAACATAACTATCCTTAATTCCATAGTAAATTTTTCAATTTTTTTCAAAACTATACTTTAATCCAGATTCATATTCTTTATTACCTAACTGACTTTAAAATTCATATCTCTTGCAATACTAAATCAAACGATCTGGTTCTTATTTTGTTTTCTTTACCACACACATGACTATAACATACTTAAATTTTGAAACCATCTGATTAGTATACAATTTATGATAAATTTTTCTTCCACTCCTTGAATCTGTCCTGTTTCACATGTACAACACCCAGTAAAACGACTACAACTTTTTCTATACAACCTCAAATGACCTGGTTCGTTTTGCTATGTACAGAGGACATGCTCTTGAACAATATATTAAAGTTTTAGAGCATTCTATGTAGTAAAATATTCCTAGATAAATTTTAAAGTTTAGCCTAACTCATTAATCATGTTATTTTGAACACTTTCACCACTAAAAGTCATACTCCCTATAAATTCATTTACGAATTCCCCAATTTTGTAGACAAAATCATATCTTAGAGAGGAATAATTCATCTTCGTATGACAACTTTTAATTCTATTTCTAATATAACAAAAATCACATCACAAATTACTAAAATACGTTATTCTTATGCCTTTCTTTCTCTCTATCTATTTCTCTTGTTCTCTCTTTAATAGTTTGACCATAATTCTATCTCTAATATCAAAAAAATCGTATAACAAGTTCAGCTACTTACTTGATTCCCTTTACTTCCCTATCTCTTCTTTTGTTATTCTTGTTCCTCCAATAAGTTTTCTGAATCTTCTAAAGGTTTTGTATAGTTTATTATTAGGTTTTCCATCTATCTTATCTCTCAAATTAATTTTATAAAATACCTTGGCTCCTTGTAATTGATCAAATAAATCACAAATACGAGGTAAAGAATATTTGCTTTTCATAGTGCCTCAATTCAACTTCCTATAATCAATGCGAATAGTACTATCCTTCTTATTGACAAATAATATTGAAGCACCCCAAGGAGACACACTGGTTCTTATGAACCCTTATTAGTAGAATCAAACAAGTAGGCACTACTTTAAGTTCACGTTCAAAAACAACTAGTGATTGACTTGACGACTCTAAATTAACTTCTTTGGTGAGATAATCGTTAATGACATGTTGCTTCATCAACCAATTCAAGCCCAATATCACATACAAAAAATCTCTAATATTTCATCTAATCACATCAACAACTAGTATCACTTTATCAATTAGATTGAACAGTTTCGTACACTTGATTTACAACAATCATTTCACTTGCAGGAATCCTTTATATTCTATTGTACCATTCTTCTTCTATTTATGAAACATACTTTCCCTTTAGAAAATGATAGAGGCTCTTGTACCGCAAAGCCTCTTGACGTACATTTGATGCACGATTTGATGCACATGTGATCCTACAGGTGGCGTTTCGGCTGGTTCATCTCTCCTCGGGTTAACATTTTCATCAGCCCTATATAAAGGTGATAAAATATACAATCCTAACATATATTAACTTTTATATGTGTATGCATATGATGCCCCTATGATCATATCCCCGCTCTGATACCAATTGAATCAACTTATACCTTATACTAAATCACCAAAATCGTAATCACAACATATAAATTTTTTTTAGTATTTATACTTCATTTATATATATAATCACTTGTAACATTATATATTTTTACAAAACAATCTTATACAAAGCAAAATCAAAACCCGACTATCTTCTATTCTATATGCTTGTTTTATGAGGAGAGGGAATGAGATGGAACACAGCCAACCAATCTTTCGTCTATGATATCTATGGGTAATGAGCTTCTAGTACAAACTTTATCAGCTCTGAGAAATTTAGCAATTTATATGAGGCGCAACTCAGTGAATATAAACAATATAAAAATTTAGCAAATCACATATTTACACACATTACAAATTCAATAGCAAATCACATATATACATTAACAAATTCAATATATAGTCACATTTATATGAGAATGAATGAACCGATTATTTAATTATTGTGACAACACCAGCCAAACTATTGCCCCGGGATACTTGTAACATTTGTAACAATTGTCAATTGATTTACTAGCCAGCAATGTAACAATTGGTTGACTTTCGATCCAGAAAAATAATTGGTTGACCTTTCGGTCCATTTATCAGATATTGCAATTGGTTGACCATATATGTCCCGTTGAACTGAACATGTATTGCAATGTTTGATCGGCTATGTCACGTCTCTTTTACTTTTCATATATTCAAGTGCAAATGTCTGTTATATGAATCATTAAACTTACAATTAGCATATACTAATACAAATGAACATATATTCCATATACATATATCATATAAATCCAACATATCAAATGCAATACTCAATTATACTCTACCAATAATTCACATTAAACCATTCACCAATATTCACTTATAGCCATAATTCGCATTTCAATATCATCTCAACACAACTTACATTTCTTATCAAATATGATCACACAACATATCATTACAATTCAAATACAATTTCAAATCAAGACAATTCATATCACATTCACAATTACACTTCAATACATTTCGTAACAAAATATTTCATGACCACTCAAATCAATATCAAGGTCATTGCATCAAATATTTCGAGTATATATATCATATTAATCTCACATATCAATACAATTCACATCATGTTTATACTCACAAATTATCCGAGCTAATTCTCTCGAAAATGACTTGGACATTCGTCTAGAATCCCTTCACTGTTTTGAGCTCCTATAACATAAACTCATATAAAATATAAACATATACATCTTATTTTCTTTTGTATATATATAAAAAGATTGACATAAACTAGAATAGAATTACTATCTCTGTGACCTTACTGAGTATAACCAATTATATCTCTCAAAATACTCAACCAAACGACCTGATTCCAGTTTCATTTTACTCTTAACACATTGCTTTATAACATATGAAAATTTCATAAATTTTTGATTACTTTTCCATTTATTGTGAATTTGATATTTTGAACTCCAATTCTGTCCTGTTTTCATGCACTTAGAATCAGTATCCGTGTGACCTCACTTCACTTCAAAATTCATAACTTTCAACTCACTAAGTTAGTTTCTCTGATTCTTCTTTTTTTCAATTCCTAATACACAATTCCATAACATACTAAAACCTCGAAATTTTCAAAGCCTTACACGATTTATAGTGAATTTTCCTTCAATGCCTTGTTTCAACCCGTTCTACCTGGATAGCATCTTAGTAAAACGACCATAACTTTCTATAAACAACATGAATCGACCTGATTCTTTTTCCTACTTAAACTATATACATAAGGGAATAACATACCAAAAACTCAGAATTTATAAGCAGTATAACAATCCCAGATTAATTTTAAAACTCACCTTATTTGTTTGATCACCCAATTCTAGACAATTCATCTTATAAAAATCATAGTTATTGATCTACTCATCTAAAATCCCCCAATTTTGCATAAGGCTTACTTAGACATATATAAATAAATCTTTAGTTTACCATATCTCCTAATTCTGTCTCTAACATCATAAAAATCGAATCACAAGTTCGGCTCGATACCTGATTCTTGTTTGACCCCTTCGTCTCTCTACTTCTCTTATCATCTCTTCTTCTCTAACTCTTTCTCTTCTAAGTGTTTAAGGGTTGGAAGGGATAAAATTTCTTATCCTTATCCTTTCCTTTATCACCTCCTTTCTTATTAATAGTTATCCTTAACATTATATACCAACTATACCCCTTATAATCTTCATTTATACCGAAAGAATAATATTACTAATACTACTAATACACTATACAATTATATTGTATTGTATTATCTAAATCACTTTATATCTGTAATATAACTATACTCATTTACTCCTTAAAATTCTATAGCTATATAATTCAGTATCTGGTCATTAAAATATCGTATTTTTATATAATCAAATAACTATTATTTTAACTAATCAATTTCTGATAAATATGACATGTAAAATATTATATAATCTAATTTTATAACATGTAACATATGTGGACAAACACAGATATAATGCATGAAATGGGATGTTACATGGGACCAGTACAAAATTGGACCTCAATCGATAAAATAATAAGATAATAACTTTTTAAAATCTCAGTTTATATATATTGATCCCAACGAAACTATAAATTAATAATTACTAAAAGATTTCAAATTCCAAGATTGTCTGGTAATAAATGAATCTACAGTCACTTGTTTTTTTTTATTGAACTTCAAATCTACATTGAGTTCATCTTTAAATCTCCTCATTTCACTTAAGAGTTGGGGCATTGTCTTCCCCGTATTACAATAAAAAGTTTGATATTGTTCCTTGACTAACTTTCAAATTAAAAGTTTTGTCAACCCACTGCACCAAATCTTGTTGAGTGCATCCTTGGTGATCTCTCTTACACTCGCATAACAGTTTTCGTTGTCGATTGGTCATGGTTGATTTTTTGAACACCTTTTAGTTTAGGAGCCATAGTTGATGTGATTTTAAAAATTTTCAATGGACATTTTATACTGATCAATTGCTAACCATGTTTAATGTACATAGAGAAGAAATGTGCCTTGAAACTTGTTTTTGTAATTTATTTTTTGGTACCATGAACTAACTTTTTACTTATTCAAAAACAATGAACTTGACAAATTGAATTAATTTGTGAATGCACATTGGACTTGGAAATTTAAAGGCCATACGTAAAACCTCTTTAAATTAATAAATTATTAATTTATTGATATAATAATATCTCACTAAATTAATAAAATATCCCGGTCCCAACATTATTAATTTATAGAGGTTATACTGTAGTATTTGTGTTATGTAATATGTTACTTTTTTGGGCTATATGTTGTAAAAATTATGGTTTTGAAATAGGCCGGTCGGATTGGGTTTGACCGAAATCGATGCCTAATCTGGTCCGATTTGGACAAATTCACAAGAAAGTCAAAAACCAGTTGTTGATCGGTTGAATCGGACGGTTGGTTCGAGAACCAGCAAGTTGAATCAATTCGGTTCATGACTATTATGAGGGGACGACGTTTCGCGTGGCGGCTGAGGCGCCGGGTCGGGGTTTGTGTGTGATGTGATTGGAAAATGGTTTTGCATATTTTAATGCTTAATAGATACGAGATCAAAATCCCGTACTTAAAACAGAGTCACCACCGGTTCAGCTCAACCAGAAAATTTTTGGTATGATTTTCCCACCGCGTGGTTGGATCATACCTTAAGTAGAGATCCTGAGTTCGGATGATGTTATCTATTTTTCATTAGGCCAAGTTAAGATACTTCATTCCTTCTTAATCTGTTTAATCCATCCTATTTATTTGTGTTTTCAGTTATTTTGTTATTTTCGCTTTTATCAAACAATTGAAGCGATGAATAAAATTTTTACAATGGTCCAACAATAAGTGCGGAAACTAAAATTATTACAAGGCTTTCAAATCCTGTATATTTTTCTATGCGATAAATAAAATACCTTAATATGTCGTATGAGATATCTCACAAACCGCATATAGTTAGTAAACTGAATAAGACCCGAGTTACCATGGATGTGGCGTATTTTATTTACAATATTATAAACCCCAGTTGGATGGCTAAAATGAAGTTTGAACGGTGTTTGCAGAAAATTCCGTTTTTAACCAAAGTTTAGATTCAATCATTGTTTTAACCGGATTTTTAGTGAAAATGCCACATATTATGGAGTGGGGTCTGATTTCAGGAGGTTTTGGATCTCCATCATTGCACTGTGTGTCTTGGTTTTAGAAAATAAGCTAGTCCGGGAACAAACAAAAATAAAACTGCTATCCAAAAAGTGATGCCATCGTCGACGCAGATGATGCCGCTGGCGATATGGTTGATGTCGCTGGCGGTATGGTTGATGTCGCCGGCGACATCAATGATGTCGCTGATGACATCAATATGCAGATAGATAACATATCTTTCTGAGTACCATAAAGAGAGGGTCCGACAAGAAAGTGAGGTCTCTGGGGAATGTGATGCCACCGGTGGTATCAGTGATATCTCTAGCACTATGGGCGATACTGCTAGTGCATCACATGTCTCTAGCGACCTTAATTTCTTACAGCAGCAGCGGGCAGCAGTAAAAAATGACCAAAAACCCAAAAAATGAATACAAATCAATAAGAATCAATATAAATCAGTAATATTAATGCCAAAGAGCTATAAGACTCAGGATTTTCACCTCGGGGTCGTGAATCCAACTCTTCGTGAACTGAACAGAAACACCTCTAGAGAGCTTGTAACGATGATTTTGCAGTTAATTTAAGAGTTTTAGGTCTCTAAATCCTATTAAGTTGATTCTAAATTAAGGACCTGCTGATTTTAAGCTCGCAATCAGAGAGTTCAAAGAAGAAAAACCAGGAAAAATGGATTAGAATCCCTTTTCCTACCATTTCTAATTCTTATCTCACTAAAATCTATTTTCTCCTTCTAACCTTAAATTTTCTTAACAAAATCCCTTCTAATTTCAGCCTCTACTCCCCAAATTCAGCTTCTCCCTCTCCCAAAGCCTAAGGTGTGTTTTTATAGGCAAATTGGGGTGTTTTTTGAGGCCTTTTTGACTAATTCCGCCGAAAGGCTGTCTGTGTTTTAGGCCATGCCGCCGGTGACATGATGATGTCATCGACAGTATAGCTGATGCCGTTGACAACATACTGATGCCGCCGGCGGCATGGCTGATGCCGCTAGTGGCATCAGCCTCTAGCATGCCGATAGCCAGCGGGCCTAAGAGCCTAAAAATTCGTGAAAAATGGTCAAAAGTGGTAAAAGTGGGTCAAAAGGCATCTTTTAAAATTTTAATTATATTTTAATGGGTATTTTTAATTTGGGAGTAAATCATCGGTTAAAGCTCCTACCGGACGCGTTATCGGCCACGCCGAACTGGATTCTACCAAGTATAAAATTCACAGGGGATATTATATTGGTAATAAAAATTCTAAAGAGAACTTTTATTTTAAGGTATTAAAATCAGGTACATGTAATCATTGTCTTGAGAGAGGGACTGCAAAATCCCGTGCTCACAGGCTACCCCTCGGGGGATCACTACTGCCACAGGTTAGTATGATCGCACGAAAGACCAAGGGATAGGAATGATACCTGATAGATAATTGTTTTTCCCCTTGGTCGGACTTACGCTTTGTAGATTGGTTACCCCGTGGTCGGACTTACACTTTGTAGATTGGTTACCCCGTGGTCGGACTTACACTTTGTAGATTGGTTGCCCCTTGGTCAGAATTATGCTTTGTAGATTGGTTGCCCCTTAGTCGGACTTTGAGCTTTGTGAAGAGATTGTCCTTTGGTCGGACTTGAGCTTTGTGGATTGGTTGTCCTTTGGTCGGACTTAAGTTTTGTGGAGAGTTTGTCCTTTGGTCGGACTTATGCTTTATGGGTTGGTTACCCCTTGGTCGGACTCATGCTTTGTGAAGAGATTGTCCTTTGGTCGGACTCATGCTTTGTGGATTGGTTGCCCCTTGGTCGGTCTTGAGCTTTGTGAAGAGATTGTCCTTTGGTCGGACTTGAGCTTTGCGGATTGGTTGCCTTTTGGTCGAACTTATGCTTTGTGGGTTGGTTGCCCCTTGGTCGGACTTGTGCTTTGTGTGAGAGGTTGCACCTTGGTCGGGGTTATGCTTTGTGGAGAGATTATCCTTTTGTCGGACTCATGTTTTGTGGAGTGGTTGTCCTTTGGTTAGACTTGTGCTTTGCAAAAATTATCCCTTAGTCGGACTTATGCTTTGCAAAGAGATTGTCCTTTGGTTGGACTTATGATTTACGGAGAGTTTGCCCCTTGGTCGGGCTTGCACTTTGTGGATAGGTTTTCCTTTGGTCAAACTTGTGCTTTGAGGAAATTATCCCTTGGTCGGACTTATGCTTTGTAGATCGGTTGCCCTTCAGTCGGGCTTATATGAAGTGATTGCCCCTTAGTCGGGCTTACACTTTGTGAGGAGATTACCCTTCGATCGGGCTTATGCTTTGTGGAGTGATTGCCCCTTGGTTGAGCTTTCACTTTGTGAAGAGATTGCCCTTCGGTCAGGCTTTCACTTTGTGAAGAGATTGCCCTTCGGTCGGGCTTATGCTTTGTGAGTGATTGCCCCTTGGTCGGGCTTATGCTTTGTGGAGAGATTGCCATTCGGTCGGGCTTATGCTTTATGGAGTGATTACCCCTTGGTCGGGCTTACGCTTTATGGAGAGATTGCCCTTTGGTCGGGCTTATGCTTTGTGGAGTGATTGCCCCTTGGTCGGGCTTACACTTTGTGGAGGGTTTGCCCCTTGGTCGGCCTCATGATTTGTGGAGAGTTTGTCCTTTGGTCGAACTTATATTTTGAGGAGTGATTGCCCCTTGGTCGGGCTTATGCTTTATAGAGTGATTGCCCTTTGGTCGAGCTTATGCTTTGTGTGAGACGTTGCCCCTTGTTCGGGCTTATGCTTTATGTAGAGATTGTCCTTTTGTCGGACTTATGTTTTATAGAGTGGTTATCCTTTGGTCGGACTTGTGCTTTGCGAAAATTGTCCCTTGGTCGGACTTATGCTTTGCGAAGAGATTATCCTCTAGGAGAGTTTGCCCCTTGGTCGGGCTTGCACTTTGTGGATAGTTTGTCCTTTGGTAGGACTTGTGCTTTAAGGAAATTATCCCTTGGTCAGACTTATGCTTGATAGATCGGTTGCCCTTCAGTCGGGCTTATGTGAAGTGATTGCCCCTTGGTCGGGCTTACACTTTGTGAGGAGATTGCCCTTCGATCGGGCTTATGCTTTTGGTCGGGCTTTCACTTTGTGAAGAGATTGCCCTTCGGTCGAGCTTTCACTTTGTGAAGAGATTGCCCTTCGGTCCGGCTTAATCTTTGTGAGTGATTGCCCCTTGGTTCGGCTTACGCTTTGTGGACTGGTTGCCTCTTGGTTAGGCTTACGCTTTGTGGGGAGATTGCCCCTTAGTCGGGCTTATGCTTTGTGGGGAGATTGCCCTCCGATCAGGCTTATACTTTGTGTGGAGATTACCCCTTAGTTGGGCTTACACTTTATGGAGAGATTGCCCTTCGGTCGGGCTTATGCTTTGTGGAGTGATTGAACCTTGGTTGGGGTTACACTTTGTTGACAGATTGCCCTTTGGTCGGGCTCATGATTTGTGGAGAGTTTATCCTTTGGTCGAAGTTATGTTTTGAGGAGTGATTGCCCCGTGGTCTGGCTTATGCTTTATAGAGTGATTGCCCTTCGGCCGGGCTTATGCTTTTTAGAGTGATTGCCCCTTGGTCGAGCTTGTGCTTTGCAAAAATTATCCCTTGGTTGGACTTGTGTTTTGCTTAGATATTGCCCTTCGGTCGGGCTTACACTTTGTGGAGAGATTGCCCTTCGGTAGGGCTTATGCTTTATGAAGTGATTGCCCCTTGGTCGGGCTTACACTTTGTGGAGAGATTGCCCTTCGATCGGGCTTATGGTTTGTGGAGCGATTGCCCCTTGGTCGGGCTTACACTTTGCGGAGTGATTGCCCCTTCAGTCGGGCTTATACTTTGTGAGAGAGATTCCCCCTTGGTCGGGCTTATGTTTCGAGAAGTGATTGCCCCTTGGTCGGGCTTATGCTTTATGGAGAGATTGCCCCTCGGTCGAGCTTGTGCTTCATGGAGAGATTGCCCCGTGGTCGGGCTTATGCTTTGCGGAAATTGTCCCTTGGTCGGACTTGTGCTTTGCAGAGATATTGCCCTTCTGTCGGGCTTACACTTTGTGGAGAGATTGCCCTTCGGACGGGCTTATACTGTGTAGAGTGATTGCCTCTTGGTCGGGCTTACACTTTATGGAGAGATTACCATTCGGTCGGCCTTATGCTTTGTGGAGTGATTGCCCCTTAGTCGGGCTTACACTTTGCGGAGTGATTGCCCCTTCGGTCGGGCTTATGTTTTGTGAGAGAGATTGCCCCTTGGTTGGGCTTATGTTTTGAGGAGTGATTGCCCCTTGGTCGGGCTTATGCTTTATGGAGAGATTACCCCTCGGTCGGGCTTATGCTTTATAGAGTGATTACCCCTTGGTCGGGCTTACACTTTATGGAGAGATTGCCCTTCGGTCGGGCTTATGCTTTATGTATTATGGAGTGTGGTTCTGGGTCATGTTATAATTTTGGAGGGGCGAACCCAAAGGGTGATACATACAGGGTCTGTATCAGGGACCTTCAATTGGCGTTCTATGGGTGAACCCAAAGGGTGATATGTATAGAGACTGTATCAGGGACCTTCAGTTGGCGTTCTAGGGTGAACTCGAAGGGCGATACGTACAGAGATTGTATTAGGGACCTTCAGTTGACATGTAGTGGTTCATACCATAATCTCTGGGTAGTATATAGGATGAGCGTATTGGGTTTGCGATTATAGCTTTGTGTAAGTTCTGCAATGTCAGGGCTAGAGCTGAGATTTTGTCGAGGATGGCTGAAAAAAGCATGGAGAGATCTGATGTCGCTGGCGGCTTGATTTATGTCACTGGCGGTATGAGTGTCACATGGCGGCTTTGACTGGTCAGACAAGTTCAAAATCTAATTTGAAGGGGGCGATATCGCTGACGGCATGAGTCATGTTTCTGGCGGTATGGAGTGATGCCGCTGGTGGCCTGAGTGCCACGTGGTCGCTTTGATTGGTCAAGCAATTTCAAAATTTGAATTGAAGGGGGCGATGTCGTTGATGGCATAAGTGATGTCTCTGGCGGTATGGAGTGATGTCGCCGGCAGTATGAACGGGCAGTTTCAGATAAATTAAAACTCCTCAAATTACGTGCAACAGTTTAAAAGGAAGTAAAACTCCTTTCTCTTCCTCATTTTGCACATAAAGAAACTGTACCCCCTTTTCCATTCTTCTCTAAATCTTTCATTTTCTCCGTCATTCCAATCATGAAGAGGATTGCCATGGCTTTCAGGGGGAAATCTACTAAGGCTAGGGAGAATCTGCCTGATTCTTCCATTGAGGGGCTGAAAATCCTCTCAGTTCCTACTGCTTATGGCCTAAAGGAGACGGCCAAGATGTATGGGTATGGGATCAATACCCCCATCACCAATCTGACTCTTGAGAAGAGAAAACATCTTTGCTATGTCCAGGCATTCCCGCAAAACCCGAATCTCTTCTTTTTGGGTTGAGTTTTGATTCATCCTTAGGCTTGAAATCGTGCCATGATAGGAGTCATAAGTGTGAAATAGACTGATTATAAACTGATATTGCATGCTTTAGGTTTGATTTTTACTGTTTTTAGGCATACTATTTGATTGATTGTGATTTTTGTGGTTTTGGCACGATGGGTGCGATTTTGGGGAAAACAAGTTCTGCCCGTAGGTAGTGATATCACCAGCGATATGAGTGATGTTGTCGGCGGCATCAGTCCTTGCAAAAAGGCCTAAGGAGGTCTGATGTCGCTTTTGTTTAAAGCGATGTCACCGGCGATATCATCCATGCCGCCAGCGGTATGGAGTGATACCGCCTGCGATATCAGTTCTAGCAGAAGTGACATCAGCAGCTTTCTATTAGGTTCTAGTGATAGGACTTATCTATTTTATTTCTGATGTTTGCAGCCGCATAAACTGACTTATACCGAAGGGATGGGCACCATCGGCGAGTGGTGGCACCATATTTCAAAGAAGGATCCAGAGTTTGGACTCGCCATTAATGAGATGGGATTCAGGGATTTGGCCTGAATTATGCCAACGCTAATGCCCAAGCTTTCTCATTCAGCCGTGATAGCCCTCACTAAGAGGTGCTCTGAAACCACCCACACTTTTCATTTCTCGTTTAGGGAAGCGACCATTACGCCCTCCGATGTCGTAGCTATGACTGGGCTTCCCTAGACGGACGAGGTCATTCATTTCGACGCTTATATAAATAAATACCATATCGAGAGGCCTGTGGTGAGGCGGGTGAAGGAGCTATTCGGTTGAAGCCCGTCTCAGGGCGGCTATCTTATAGTGAGTTGTTCCAACACTAGACCTGAGTAGATGTAGTGCCTGAGGATGAGAGAGAGGCTTGCGTCCGCTCATTTGTAATTTCCTTGCTCACCGTGTTGTTCTTCCCAATCTCGGGGAGCAAGATCAATTACGTGCTGATATCCGCCATGGAGGACGTGGCAGGCATCAGGAAGAAGAATTGGTCGAGGGCCATCTTGGCACAAATATATTATGGGCTGGATGTGGGAGCCCAGAAGAAGGTGAAGGCTCTCCGACTCTGCCATCTGCTACTCCAGGTATATCTTTTCGGAAGCATTTTTCTTGATTGTGCACGTCTCATTTATTATTGATGCTTTTTGAACTGATTGATTGTAATTTGTGCGGGCTTGGGCCTTTGAGCACCAAATTCTCCCGCCGGTTGAGTTTAAGAAGACTGTGCCGCTGGGCTCCTATTTTCTTGCCCGCTGGTGTGGGGGTATTGGCGGGAAGGCCAAGTGTCCCACCAAGTACAGGGAGGTCCTAAGGAGCGCGCGATTGAGCTCGATACACGATCTTTGATTTTGTCCTTATTTTTGCACTTAGAACCAAACAAAAAGCATTTATGAATTTATACCGGTTGTCTTGGTTGATTGTTGGTGCAGCTTGTCTTGGACCCATTTGATGGGGTGGAGAACCTAATAGAGGTTACGAGGGTTAGGAGGGAGGTGGACGACCGTCGGTTCATCATAGAGTGTCCTTTGTCCCAAAAGTGGTATTTGGTTGAGCGCATCCAGGGCTGGAGGTTTACCCCGATCGCCAATAGACCGGTGCTTGTCGATCCTCCCTAGGGCTTATGGTGGCCCGATCTGGTGATTACATCCAAGGCCGACCAAGCTGACTATATCGACCAGAATGGCCAAGTGATCCCTAGCATCCCTGGCCTCTACGACCAGCACCAGCACCGCCTACTCCCCTTGTGTCCTCGCATCCACAGGAATGATACGATTGAGTATCATAATGAGGAAAGGCTAGAGGAGGAGAAAAGGCGCCTCAAGGGTATTGGGGATGTCGATGAGGAAGAAGACGAGGAAGATGAGGGGCTTGAAGGTGATGTTGGGATCGAGCCCGAGGGGGAGGATGAGGCAGGAGTGGTTGTAGCCGGTGGGAGTGCGCCAATGTCCCAAGGAGAGCAGCGCTCTTTTGAGGTATGATTGCGTTTATGTGCACGATTTGCAATTTTTTTATTTTTTTTGGAATGTTGTTGATGTGTCTTTTGTGTTTTTCAGGAACCCGTGAGGAAGCGAGGTTGGGACAATCAGAGTGGGATGCAGTATTATGGTGTATCGGAGAGTATAAATTTTGTGGAGGGGTGTCTAGTCAACCCGTTGGAGACTCAGTTCCTGCTGATGAATTCTCGGGGCGAGTTCCTCCCTAGGAATATAGGCTCGAGCCAGCATGCTCCAATCTTTATGCTAGAAAACACCACTTATGTAAGACTTGATAATTGCTTTCTAGTTTACCCTTGGATGCGGGTGTTCATTAATTTGCCTTTTGGATTTTATAGGTGGCGCGGAGCCATCTTGAGCAGCTTGTAGAGAACGAGTTTGCTCTCTGGGATACGCTTATCAGGCAATCACTTCTTGTTCAAGTATGTTCCTTGCTTATGCCTATGCTAAAATAAGATAAGATGCATTTATGGATGCTATGAATGATGTGCATAATTGGTATTTTTCCTTGGCCTGTAGGATTTATTGGCCCTTTCTTTGTCAGATGCCGATGCAGCCCGGCGGAGATGCGACGAGGAGACTGCAAGACTCTGGCATCGTGTGAGTGACCTTGAGGGTCAGCTGGAGGCTACTGCTCATGAATGGAGGAGCAAGCAGAATCTGGATCGCGCGCACCCCGATAGCACCAGTCGCTAGGGAGTGAAGATATCTGCTGGCCGTCATGCATTTGCTGCAGTTGAGGAGTCCAGCAGTGTTTCGATGATAGAAGGTAGGGAGTAGGATGAGGATGAGATTGGTGACAGGCTAGTGAGTCCCGAAGATATTTCATCTTGCCCGGCCCGTAGTGGCGGGCATGCCTAGCTTTATTTTTTCATTTTGCTTTTCGTTTCAGATTTTGGTTTGTACCCTTGATACATTGGGGTTTGAGTAATTTGGTTTTGTTATTTGGTTATGATTTGGTAGGTTAAATGTTTGGGATATTTGAGTGGTTTGCGCTTGTGGGCTTTTTACTTTGAATAAAAATGGATTGTAGTTTGAAAAGGTGTTGGAAATGGAGTATAGGATTGTTTACAGGTTTTGTACAGGTCTGAAATGATAATATTGCTTCTGATGCCGCCCAAAAAATTAACCCCATGCCGCCGGCGGTATTATTCATATCACCAGGTGCGTCGCCTTAAAACCGCCTATATTCATATCGCTGGTGGCATTAACTAATATCGCCCAAGATAATCCATGTTGCCAGCGGCGTTGCTCATATCGTCGGCGTTATCAACTAATATCGCCCAAGATAATCCATGTCGCCGGCGGCATTGCTCATATCTCCGGCTGTATCAACTTTTCAAAAACACAGATTCGGCCATTTCTTCAAATTCTACTACGTTGAGCCATACTTAACAGCTATGGGGCTTCCTGCGGAGACTGGGGAATGCAGATTGGAGGGAACTGGGGAAATTTGGACTCCATCTTGACTCTAACATTTGCATAGACCGCCCTTTCGGGTTTTCAACCTAACAGACTTATTCCGACTTTTGCATAGACCTAGATGTTTTTAGTCTATCCGAAAGACATTTTTATCGAGTGAATCTAATTTGAGTACAAGATGTTCGCAATCATTTCCATTAATGGAACCCCTGGTGTTAACCAGCCTTTACAGGTTTTCAAGTTAACATCTCACTATTTTTCTCTCGTACCCTAATTTTTGTTTGAACCGCCCTTTTCAGGTTTTCAATTCAGCAGGCGTTATTGACTTATCCCCTAATTTTTGTGCGGCCGATTTGTAGGATACCAATCGTCGGGTGTCACCCTAATTTTTGTCTGATCAGTAAAAGACTGAAAGGCGAGTGATTATTGTATATATTTTTTTGGCGTGCCGCTTTTCTAATTTATTTCTTTTGTTTAGACCTGATAATGCTTAAGCTTGTCCTGGTCGACTTTAATAGCCCTGCTTATTCGGTACCATCTTCGGTCATATGACGGCCTTTTGAATCTGATATGAACTTAACATCGGTATCGAAAGGTCTCAAACACTTCAGTGCCGGGTCTATAACTCTTGGCAAGGGCGTTGGGTATCTGACTTACTATTGTGTGCTTGGTTGTGCCTTTGCAGATTCTCCAAGGTCCTTAGTGTCTGTTCGATTTTCGCCTGGATCATCCAATTCATTCTAACCTTCAAAGTTACGTCGAGTAACCTTGTTTTGATTCTGGTGGTCCACATTGCAAGGAGTTTAGTTTGTGGGGGGTTTTGGCGCTTACAGAGAGCCTTTTTTATTGGTTGCCATTTTGATTGTTGTTCTGAGTGCTTCTTCATCCTACAGTTTGTAGAGCCCTTCCTATTTAGGCCTGAATTTACCTCCTATATTGGTGGTGGAGGGTTTTTGACCAAGTGATATTTGGTTTGGGGGCCTTTTACTTAGTGCCTTTGAAAGATGAAGTGGTAGTTTGTTTTATCGGTTTATTCGGTGAGCTAATCATGACATCGGTTGTGCGCTCATCTTTGCAGCTCGTTGGATAAAGGTGCTTGCCTTTAGACTTGATGCTTTAGGAGGTGGTTACCCTCTGATTTTTGTTGGTCGAGGGGTTTGATGCGGGTTGATTTGTATTGGGTGAAGATGTGTTTTTCTGCAAATTTGGTCATTTTCTTGGCGGTGACATTAGTTTGAGATTCGGCTACGGTGTTTATTTTGATGGAGGTTGGGCTTCATTGGTTTTCGGTGGGTCTATGCCTCGATTTTCCATTTCAGGGGACTAGTTGATACTTCTTTGGTAGTTTGAAGGTGTACCATCGCAGGGTTGCTGGGTTAATTCTAGAGGAGACCCATGGTACTCAACAATCTGAGTATTAATCTGAGGACCAAGCAAAAGCATTATCGTGGTCTATAGGCACTTTATTATCTCACATGTGTTTGATAGGAGTTAAATTATTGGATTTAATTACCACATAAGAGCCTACATCTGTACTTAGCTTAATTTCATTCAGTAAAATATCTTGAATATTGGAAGCATCGTGTGTATTCTCATATGAATGCGCGGATTAAATGATAGAGACATGACATAAGAAAAATGGAAGTTGCTTAAAAAGTCTAAACTCTAAGGATTGCAAATCGAGATTCTTCATCCTCGTTGTCGGAGCGAGACTTTCCCCTACCATTGGAGTAGATGGCCTTGATGAGATCTTGCGGCGCATTCCCTTGTTTAGAAAAGCTGGAATTAATCGTCCGTGTCTGGTCGCCAAACTCTGGTATGGGGCTGGATGCTCTTTCAAGGTCGATAATCTTCTTATCCTTCACCAGACGTTGGATGGTGCGAACTAAAGCTTTGCATTGATTAATGTGGTGACCCGACAGCATGTGATATCCGTAAAAGCCTTTTCCTTCTTCTCTAATAGGAGGATTATATCCGTGAAGAGGTTTGAGAATGCCAGCTTCCCTTAATCCAGTGAAGATTACATTAAGCGACAGTTTCCACGGATTTGTGCTACACTTAAGACCATCGTTTGGCTGAATAATGGCAGCTGGTGGCAATTTCTGAGAGGTCTCTTGGTCCACCATGATTTAAGATAGGGGTAAGGGTGAGTCAGTGTTTCGAAAGATTTGGTTCTCCTCTGATTGGATCCTTCCCTCTTCCTGATTACAGCCTACTGTCATCAATTGATGTGAGAAGTCTTCAACTTTATGTTGCATGACCTGGTCATACTACGAAGGCATTGGGGTAGCGGGGATCTTAAATTGTGATAGGGTGACCAACATTGGAGTTGGGATGTTAAAGAATGATGGAAGAATTGGACTTTAGGCTCCTTCCCTTTGTCCGGGGTAAGTGGTTGGCGGTGATTGCCAGAGTGTATCACTATCGGGTGTCATGCCCAGAGATCGCATAACCTAGTCAAAGTTCTGACTTCCTAGGGCTTTCTTGACTGATACACGTACTAGTTCCTGAATGATGTTTTGGAACTGATCCGAGTTCAGAAACTGGATGATAGCGGTGGTGATCTCTGACCCAAGAGATGAAGGATGAACTGCTGCTCCTAAGGTGGGGGGAAGATTACCGTGTTTTCTAGGTGAGGCAGAGTTGTCATTGCAAGGAAGAGACATGGCTGGTTGTGAAGGTCTTGGTTCAAGAGGAAGACTATTTAGGATCATGAACCGTGGGTCAGACCATGAATGGGTTGTAAATAGTATCGATGGTATGTATGTATTTTTTTTTGTTTTTGGGAGTGGTGCGTGATATGCATGGTTGCACGTAGGTGTGGTTAGAGATAACACGATGGCTTATCCCTCCAACATACGTGGGACGTTTGTATCTCACACCACCATAGTGATATGTGGTGATGCAACAGAGGCACAAGAGAAGTCTTATATATGTTGCTAAACTTCTTCCATGGGCGGAAGTAGTAAGGGTAAGTTGATTCATTTTTGGCTCTTGAAGCCGATGCATGGGGGTGCATGATTAGCATGCAAATCGTCCCTCTTCCAACATTATGACTCCCGCGTAATGCCTCTTTGGAAGGATGGAGTTTTTCTTCTTCACCGGTAATGGTGAAAGAAGCGCGTCCTAATTATTTTATTTGTTCTAGTGACCCTAAGGGAATGATGTGCTAAGGCTTTTTCTAGCACGGCTTTAGTATAAGGTTGTTGATGTAGAAGGTTCTCGTTTACCTTGATTCCACGTTACTCAACCACTCCCAAATAGGTGTGTTTGAAAGAGTTTACGTGTAGGTTAAAATGAGTGATCCACCCACTAGGCATCCTCAATTCCAACAGGGCATGAGTGATACTTTGTGAGCTTCTTAAGTGAAATGGGACACCTAAAAATTATTGAACTATCTACATGCTTAAGGATAAAACGTTATAAAAAAGAATAAAGTTTTAATCTGGCCAATGATTTCAATACATCATCAAAATCTTTTAAACTTTATGACTAGATAAGTTCAAGAGATCAGTCCCCAGCAGAGTTGTCATTGTGAGCGGATGACGTTTCGCGCGGCGGCTGCGGTGCCGGGTCAGGGGTTGCGTGTGATATGATTGGAAAACGGTTTCGCATATTATATTGCTCAAATATACGAGATCGAAATCCCGTACTTAAAAACAGTGTCGCCACCCGGTTCAGCACAATCGGGAAATTTTTGGCACGATTTTCCCACCGGGTGGTTGGATCATACCTTAAGTAGAGATTCCGAGTTCGGATAATGTTATCTATTTTTCATTAGGCCAAGTTAAGATACTTCATTCCTTCTTAATCTGTTTAATCCATCCTATTTATTTGTGTTTTCACTTATTTAGTTATTTTCGAGTTTATCAAACAATTGAAGCGATGAATAAAATTTTCACAATGGTCCAACAATAAGTGCGGAAACTAAAATTATTACAAGGCTTCCAAATCCTGTACATTTTTCTATGCAATAAATAAAATACCCGAATACGTCGTACGAGATATCTCACAAACCGCATATAGTTAGCAAACTGAATAAGACCTGAGTTAGCGTGGATATGGCATATTTTATTTACAATATTATAAAGCCCGATTGGATGGCTAAAATGAAGTTTGAACGGCGTTTGTAGAAAATTCCATTTTTAACCAAATTTTAGATTCAATCATTGTTTTAACCGGATTATTAGTGAAAATGCCACATATTATGAGGTGGGGTCTGTTTTCAGGAAGTTTTGGACCTCCATCATTGCACTGTGTGTCTTGGTTTCGAAAAATAAGCTAGTCCGAGAACAAACGAAAATAAAACTGCTATCCAGAAAGTGATGCCGCCATCGACGCAAATGATGCCGCTGGTGACATGGTTGATGTCGCTGGCGGCATGGATGATGTCGCCGGCGACATCAATGATGTCGCTGGTGACATCAGTATCCAGGCAGATAACGTGTCTTTCTGAGTACCATAAAGAAAGGGTCCCACAAGAAAGTGAGGTCTCTAGGGAATGTGATGCCACCGGCGGTATCAGCGATGTCTCTAGCGACATGGGCGATACCGCTAGCGATATCACATGTCTCCGGCTACCTCAATTTCTTACAGCAGCAGCGGGTGGCAGTAAAAAATGACCGAAAACCCAAAAAATGAATACAAATCAACAAGAATCAATACAAATCAGTAATATTAATGCCAAAGAGCTATGAGACTCAGGATTTTCACCTCGGGGTCGTGAATCCAACTCTTCGTGAACTGAACAGAAACACCTCTGGGGAGCTTGTAACGATGGTTTTGCAGTTAATTTAAGAGTTTTAGGTCTCTAAATCCTATTAAGTTGATTTTAAATGAAAGACCCACTGATTTTAAGCTCACAAACAGAGAGTTCAAAGAAGAAAAGCCAGGAAAAATGGATTAAAATCTTTTTTCCTACCCTTTCTAATTCTTATCTCACTAAAATCTATTTTCTCATTCTAACCTTAAATTTTCCCAACAAAATCCCTTCTAATTTCAGCCTCTACCCCCAAATTCAGCTCCTCCCTCTCCCAAAGCCTAAGGTGTGTTTTTATAGGCAAATTGGGGTATTTTTCGAGACCTTTTTTACGAATTCCGCCGAAAGGCTGTCTGTTTAGGGGCCCGTTTTAAGCCATCCCACCAGCGACATGGCTGATATCGCCGGCGGTATGGCTGATGCCGCCGGCGACATGGTGATGCCGCTAGTGGCATCAACCTCTAGCATACCGACAGTCAGCGGGTTCAGGAGCCTAAAAAGTCGTGAAAATGGGTCAAAAGTGGGTAAAAGCGGGTCAAAAGACATCTTTTTGAATTTTAATTATATTTTAATGGGTATTTTTAATTTGGGTGTAAATCATCGATTCAAGCTCCTACCGGACGCGTTATCGGCCACGCCGAACTGGATTCTACCAAGTATAAAATTCACAGGGGATATTATATTGGTAATAAAAATTCTAAAGAGAACTTTTATTTTGAGGTATTAAAATCGGGTACACGTCATCATCGTCTCGCGAGAGGGACTGCAAAATCCCGTGCTCACAACTGTATTTATATATAAAAGTAGATATGTTCAAGTGACCTGTGACCCCGATTGACCCGTCTAGGCCAGACTTCAATGGATCGAGCTTGGACAAATATATTGTAATATAGGCCCATCCAGGCCAAAACCTGTAAAAGTACGAATATATAATGGGTTGGGTTTGATTTTCATATTAAAACCTAAGCCCGACCCTACCCGAAATATATATATACACGTGTATGTAAGTTTCAAAACAAAATGATGGAAGCATAGGCATTTCGTTGCAAATATAAGACTGAACTCTACAGATTTTACAAAATTAATTGGCTAGAAAGTAAAGCTAATAACCTATTTAAGAGTCAATTGTGAGTGATCAAAACAGTCACATGGAGGTTTGGAAAAAAATAACATATTTAAGAAACTGAGTTCTATTTTCTACATTATTGCCTTCCTACCATAACATAAATTATTAATAATATAAATATTTATAATTTAATAATAATATAGGCGGGCTGGATTGGACTTGGAAATAAAACTATTTGTCTAAGTTAGGTCCGGCCCAAACCCGTATATTATTGATGTGGGCTGGATTGGGCTTTGATCAAGCCATTTTTTGTCGACCCAATCGAGTCTGGCCTAACCCGTCCATTGAACACCTCAATATAAAAGTAACTTTTTTTTTTGCTTTTGATAAGAGTTAAACCTTAGAACTATCACCTTACATGACTTAACCAATATAGCCAAAGCTTTTACTTGGTATTAATTTGCATTTTATGTTTTTGTAAGATAATATATTAAGTTGTTAAATTGTTTTAAAGGAGATGAAATTTTTATTTTTAAAAATCTATGAATGTATTTATATAGTATATCTTTTTAATTATTATGCAAATAACGACCTGAAATTTTTTATAGCTAAATAACATTTAAGAGTTTAATACTTTTTTAAGGGTAAACTTAAAAAATATATCATCTGGTTGGATTAGGATTTTTAAAGTTAAAAAAAAATTTTAGAGTAAAGTTGAGCAATATCCAATCATTCATTACATTTTGAATGGTTAAGATTCATTACATAACTCCCAATAAAATTCTTCTCTCATTTCTTTTATCTCTATCTCTCTAACTTTACTCTAAAGTTACTTTAGAGAATCCTTACCCCATGTAGTTTAACTGCTTTATAAAAAGGTCCTTATAAAATTTTTTCTTACAAATGAATATACACTCGATTTTAAAATCAACAAAATCATGATTCTTAAAATTTTAAAAATCTTGTCCAATATTAGAGTGATTAAAGTTCCATTGATCCAATTTGTGCACAGGAAAAGCCAGGCAATTGAAGTGATATGTAAAATGCCAAAAAACACAAAGGGAAAAATAGCTTTAAACTTTGTGAAAACTTTTCTGTAAATTGTTGATTATATATCTATTTGATTTTGATTAAAAAAAGTATCTGTTAATAAAAATGTTAATATAGGGGACACATATACGTACAATATACATCATAGAATATCGGCTCCATTGTCATATCCCATTAAAGCATATCCACTTTATTTTTTATATGATATTATTGAAAATGGTAATTTTTTGTTTTGTTTATCTCCTTTATCAGTTTTCAAAGATATGCAAAACAATAATGTATTTGCTTTTGGTAATATTTACTGTTTCCTTATATATATATATATATATATATATATATATATATATATATATATATATATATATATATAAAAGTTGTAAATAGAACAGTATATATTAAAAATTGAAACACATAATTTTATAAAATTTGAAATTTTTTAAAAAAAATTTACGCAATTGCGTTATATTAAATAGAAAAAAAAGCTTTCATCCCTGTTGTGGTTCGAACCTACAATAGTCTCTAGAGGTCATAAATTTCGTCTTACCCTAGGCTAAGACTTGAAAATTTAATCACTCATGTTCCTAAATATAATTGCATTAATTATGAAAGAGTTAAGTATTGATAAAATTATAAATATAATTATAAAGAAAAATAATTTTATAAAAAATAAATTAATTATTTTATATAATTTAATATATTTTATTATTAATTTTGATAAAAAAGTTTAAATCACACAAAGGAGTATCTTTATTGATAGGAATTATTGAGTGACTGAGTTAGATGGTAATATTGACAAACCGATTATTAGCTAATTGAGGGTTTAAAATATTGGGCAGAGCATGTATAAAAATGTAAAATATAATTTGAAAATAATAATAAATTTTTGTATTATTATTGTTAAATTAATGCTCAAGTTGAATATGAACATTTACATAAACTCAAGTCTTTCCATAAAATTTTGAAGTTTAGCCAGCTTGTGCTTAAATCAAATTTAGTTAATAAAATCAATGTCGAAATCCAGCTTATGAGTAGGGCTGTAAATAAGTCGAGTTGAGTCTAGTTTTAGTCTGTTTGTGTTTGTTTATTTAATTTTTAATCGAACACGAGTCGAGCCGAGCTTGAATTCAAGCTCAAAATTTCTGTTCATGTTCGTTGATTTAAGTGTTTATTTGTTCGTGAGCTGTTCACGAACAACTTATTTATTTTGTTCGTGAACAGTTCGCTAATTTGTTCACGAATAAGCTTGTCTACTTTGTTCGCGAACAATAATGCCAATTCAATAAATAATTTAAAGTGGGTTATAAATTTGATTTGGATAATAGTATACATATACTTGTTGTATTAGTCTAATTTTATATAGTCATACTTTATTTTAATTCTATAAAATTTTATTTTGATATGTAATTATAATAATCGAGCTAGTTCACGAACATTTATCAAGTCAATTCATAAACTTGTTTGTGAACCTCTAATCGAGTTTATTCACGAGTTAACGAATCGAGCTTTAATTTATTTATATTCAATTTATTTATAATTTGAACCATAAAATCATATTCACAAATTATTCATTTATAAATCAAATCAAATCAAATCAAACTTTTATTAAATTAAACACCAAATTATTTATAAATGTCTTAAATTATTTCCAGTCCTACTCTTAAAAGTGGGCCTAAGTGGAGCTAAGTCGTATCTCAGTCAATCATCAAGTCTAGTTATTTATTTTATTATTAAGAATGTAAAGCAACTTTAATCATGTGATGTGACTAATTGATTTTTATGTCTGTTGAAAGGGAGACTTTGCATGTGACCTGTCTATTACAAGTCAAAGATTTTGAAATGTCTTCTTCAAAAAAGGATTTTGAAATGTTTAAAAACCACAATATATTAATCAATTATTTATACTTATTCAACATTCCCACTATCAAGAAAATGAGTGCAAATGTTTCTTTTCTCGTGCAATCATAAACATGAATGACATTTCCATTGAGCCTCATTAGTACTTAAAAAAAGCTTACACCTAACTGTACTAACAAAAAATTCCAGATATTCATATTGAAAGAAGGGTATCTCACTCATAATAATTAAACCTTACAAATAATTTTATTACAAGACAAATTCCATTAGATTTGAATCCTTTCTAATAATTAGTGGGTGTTTGAAAATTTCCTCGTTAAATTAAGTGTTTAATTATAATCATTGTGTTAATTATCTCATATACAAAGACTACCAATCACAACAAAAAAAACTATCAACAAAAAGTGCAAAACAATAACTAAACAAATAGAACTTTTTCCAAAAAAATTTTTTTACAATAATAACAAAGAAAAACCTTATCCCACCCCACCCCGCATATAGATTCGAACCTGTAATCTCTAAGATCAGAATTTTAAAGCTCGACCACCGTATCAAGCCTTTTCCACAATAATATATTGTTACTTGTTAGTACAACTTTAAGCACGGTACTTCTATTTCAAATGCTCAACTTGGGTTACGAAATTAATGTGCAATGGGCTTTCCAATAGAAAAATAGCAAGGACAAATAGGAGTTGAAAATAGCAAGCTAGGAAAGGAATCTAAAGGGCAAGTCTGTTCACATAAAATAGATAAAATAGCCTCAAAAACTGAACCAAACCCACATTCAAGATTAAAAGTTTAAAAGGGTAGCCTCATTATTCGAGCAGTCAAATTGTTCTTTCTCCCCTTTTCAGGCAGAAAAAGGCCCATCTCAAGAAGAATATCATGTACACCGAAAGGCAGAGAGAGAGCATATCTAATGCAGTAGTTCTAATGTCTGAAAAATAATTAAACTAGGGGCAAAAAAAAAGCAAATATAAACCATACTGAAGCCTAATGGAATCCAGAAACATTAATATGCTATTTGTTGATACGTGGAGAATCCCACGTCACAAATAAACAAGAGTAAAAAATGAAATATAAGTGGTATAAATTAGACCTTAATATTGAAGTTGTAATCTCTAGAGGTGTTGGCCTAGTGGTTAACATTGAAGTTGTGACCTCTAGATGTCTTAGGTTCAAATCACATCCGGGGCAAGTTGGAAATTTTTCTTTCTATTTAATATAAGCCCATATGAGGCAATTTAAAAAGAGAAAGATTAGACCCTCAACATTAATACAAGCTAATTGATTTTGTGTTAGATGAGTTCAACCTCACTTATATGCTCGCTCAAGTTATCAAACCCAACACTCTTAAAGCCCACAAATTCTCTATACTATTTGGTGCCAAGAATAGTCATTCTTTAAGGATGGACACAAAATATGCATTCCCTTATATCGGCACAAATATGCATTCCTTTTTAAGGATCGGCACCAAAAGTATAACCTAGCTTCGCCTTTATTATAGTCTTTCAACCTCAATAGATGTGAAAGTGACCATTCAGATCATTTTGTCTAGCATTCAGTTCACTTTTTTTTTTAGGTTATTACAGAAAATTTTATAAAAAAATTAAAATAATTTGATATCATAAATAATTTATAAGTTCATAAAAATAGGAGTAAATAATCATAAAAATAAGATCTGATTTTTATCTAATAAATAACTGGTAATCGTCTAATAATTATTTGGCCAGACCGTATTCATGTAATTATTTTCTCTTATTTTTGTTAATTTATAAATTATTTATGGCCGGACGGTAGATTTGTAAATAGTTTAACTTAATGGTCAATTTTATAAATATTTTAGTGGGGCATGTATAATTTTGACAATTTTCCTTTTTTTAAGAAAAAATTTACCTACTATGGGTTTATAATAACAGGGGTTCTTACAAAAAAATCTTACAAAAAACTAAAATAATTTGATGATACCATAAATAATGTACAAGTTTACAAAAACATAGGTAAATAATTACAAAAATATCTAATAATTGTCTAGTAATCGTCTAGTAGTTATCTGATAAATATCTAGTAATCGTCTAGTAATATATATATATATATATATATATATATATATATATATATATATATATATATATATATATAATAGATGTGAATGTGACAATTTCATAACAATATTTATTAGATAACTACCAGACAATTACTAGACGAATACTAGATATTTATCAGACTAATATCAGACCGTATTCATATAATTATTCTCTTATTTTTGTTAATTTGTAAATTATTTATGGTTGAACATTAGATATGTAATTAGTTTAACTTGATGATCAATTTTAAAAATATTTTAGTGGAACATGTATATTTTTTATAATTTCCCATAATATTAAAGGAAAACTTTATCTCACCCCGCCGGACTGTGGACTCGAACCTGCAACCTCTAGCATTCTATTCACTTCTATATCCCTTCTTTTTTCTCTTTATATTTGTAATAGATTTCCTACAGTTTTTTTGTTGCCCATCTGGTTCGCACTCCGACTACATCCAGATCTGACCCGGGTCACATACCTGGTTATGGTTGGTGAGTCTCCCAGTGGGGATTTTTTACGTTCACAGGGTTTCTAATCTGAGACCTTGCTTAAGTGATCCAAGTTGCTTACCACTTGGACCAACCCACATTGTGTACAGTTAGTTGCCATGTGTTGTCCCACTTTCCAAGGTGGAAAGATTCCTATTGAGGTTTGAGGGTACAAATCTCAAGCAAAGTAAATTCATGGCAAATTATATCTTTCAATCAATATATATAACAGATTGGATAGAGTAACTAGTTAGTTCTAACAGTTTATTACTACATCATTTTTATATTTCATAACCAGAGCTTTGCTGAAGTAAATTTACCCCATACTTGTAACTGATGCTTGCCTGCTTCTTACTTTCAGCCAGACCCAGGCGAAAAATATTTATTCGATCTTGAGGACGTATCGAGAAAAAACTGCATCGGGACAGTAAAATTCTCGGTTGCTTATTTCCTGATGAACGACACGCCCTTCTTGATGCTATCAGATAATTCTTTCTTTGCTTTCTCCAATCCGGCCCTGTTAAATAAATATACAGGATGATGAATGTTTTTCTCCCATTTAAGTTGTAGTGTTCTGAGAATGTACTCTGCTATTAGCTGAACGTCAATATGGTGAGATTTCCCCCCTACATCGCGATTTCGGTGAAAAATGTTAGGCCAAATACATCAATGACCCCTTGAACTTGGCTTAAATGGTCTACTGCCCCTAAAACTTGGCTTAAATGGTCTACTGCCCCTAAGACTTTCACTTATTTTATTAACTCTCAAAACATCATATTGTCCTCCATGCCACATGGCAGCTTCTAGTTGGATTGACTTTTCAAAGATGTCATTGTCCTTATTTATCTCTCTCCAACTAGAAGTTGACGCATGGCATTTAGGGGGCAAACCGATGCACTTTTGCCAGGTTCAGAGAAACTTTGAAAAGTTCAGGGGACAGTAAAACGGAAACTCTCGGAAAACCCTATGAAAAGTTTCGAAGCACGGAAACTCCGATGACATGCTGTTTCAGCGTTTCCAAAACGTTTCGAAAACGGAAACTCTCGAAAACCCCTACGAAACGTTTACGGGCAGTCTCCGCAAATAAAGAAAGTTGGAAACTCGGGTCTTCATATTCCAGAAACCGTTTCCTAGAAATTTCTTCAACTTTATGACTCAAATTTGGTTCATTCTAAAATTAAACTTCCTATGCATTTATTGTGCAAGTCTCTAAATATATAAATTATTTTCGAATTAGAGTTTTTCAAATGTTAGGTCACCTTAATGAGATGAATATGATATGATAGCTGTCTATTTATAAATATTTACGATAAAATTATTTTATAACTAATAAATATATTTTAAGTGTAGAGCATTTTAGTATTTCATTATTTTAGAAAAGAATTATATTAGATTCTTGGAAATTCATAATTTTATATATTTATACATATACCCCTAAATTTTTTTATTTACACGTTCCCCACAGTTTCCGAACCTAAATTTTTTAGAAATGGCGTTTCCCGGTTTCCATTTCTGTTTCCGTGTCCGTGCTACATAGGTAAACCATTTGAGCCAAGTTTAGGGGGGTAATTGATGTATTTGGCCAAAATTTAACTCGTCAATGATGGTATTGTCAAAATTAAAATGCAATACTGACTTCTGTTAAGTGACTTTTGTACAGAATACGTGTTACGAACCTTTCATACTCGTTGAGGGGATCGAGAGGCAAAATTTCATCCACTCCAGTGCGGCCAAGCCGCACTTTGGATGCAAAGAAAGGAAGTTCAGTTACCTGTAAAAAGGAGTCTATTTCAGCATAGAAAGCCCTTGAAAGAAAAATAATTTTTACGGTAAAGAATATTTTGTGTCAAATGTCCAATAAAACTACCTGAGAAGCCACATATGCACATTCAACAACATTAGCATCCCCTCTCAAGCCTCTAAGGCATGCGTCTGCAAATTTTACAGCTGCATATGCCTGAAATTTTCATTACACATTTTATTTGTCATATAAGATCATTTCAATGCAATAGCAAATAAAAGCACAAAGGGTAAAAAATTGACTGACCATAGATAAAGTTGCAGAACCAGAACCAGCTTTGGCCTGCAAAATGCATAAAAATGTTGTCATAAACAAACCTAATAAATGAGCAATACTGAGAAGATAAAATAATAGATCATAAGGGGAACTGATTTTTATATGCCAGATAGCATAATTTGGACCAGTAACTACAACTACTAGGTAGGTACCATACCAATCAAAATATAGCCCTGTCTGTGTCATTAACTCAGTTGATTAATCAGAAAATAATATGCAATATCATAATGACTAGGCCCCCTTGTTATCAAGTTAATTAGCACTAAACACAAAGCCAATTATTTATTCCATATACATTTGAAATTGCACTTTACATAATTAAAATCCGCTTTGTATGCCAGGTATTGCTATATGAAAACAGTAAGAATCTCATTTTGAATTGTAAGGAAATGAGTCGCGTGCTTATAATGGAGTTTGATGTCCATAACAGTATTGTTAAGCAAGAGCTCACTTTGTATGGGTATAATTGACTGAGAGCTCAACAAATCAATTAAAAATATAAGGGACTTAATCCACAGAAACTAAAAACATCATGGGAGGCTCTTTTACAAGAAAAGATAACGAGACAGTCATCCAAGACCTCCATTCTTTTCCTACACTAGATATTGAACATTATACGCATATCTTTGACTTTACCAAAGATCTCTGAAAAAATGCCTGGCTGAATGAGTTCATAATTATAGGCAATCCACTCCAAACCCATAAGGATTTACCCTTTTTTTGGATTTACCTCTACCAAGCCATATATCTGACTTTGCTGTCAATTTCTTAGTTTAAGTACTCAGTTGCCTCTAAAAACAGCATTATCCAATATGTGGTTTCAGTTTGGCTTTTTTAACTCAAAAGCAGAATTTTCTTGATTATATTTTGCATTTAAAATTTCGAAAATTCGTATCATAAACAATATGTCAATATGCGAATCTTATTCCGGTATTCCACAAAATTAAGCTAACTTAGGTCCCTCCTGGTCATCTATGCACTCATAAATAAATTTCTAAAAAGAGAAGATTGAATTGAATAGTTCCTTAGGTCCCTGGTCATGTCTGACTATCATTAACAATGTTACGTGTTTTAATAGCAATTCAATTCAATCTGGTAAGGAAATTAAAATATCAATAATTTCTTGAACAAAAAATGATAAGCAAGATCAGGGGAAAGTATACTATGCTTTCATTAGATATTGTTACATCCTACAATCAGAAAATGCTTTAATTACCTCGACAACTTCTGTTCCACCATTTCGGATGCGATCTGTCAAGTAATCAACTTCCTTCTGGGTGAAACAACATGAGGGTTTAACCTAAAAAAAGAAACAGAAAATGAGAAAAGAAATGCACCAAAAGAAATTCAAGCAACACAGAAAACGAAATTCAATATAATATTTTTTGCACCTGCGATAATAGAGGTAAAATAGTAACCCCTGCATGGCCACCAATGACTGGAACATCAACTTCCCTAGGATCAAGGCCCAAAACCTCTGCCTGCAATGAAACAAACAGCACCATTGAATCTCGAACTGGACATAACGCAGAGTCGAGAACTTGAAGTAAATAGATAGCAAAAGTAAAAACTAAAAACCGCCAAATTACTATATACTACAATATAGGAAGTATACAAAACATAATAATGGCATAATGGAATTTCCTTCACTCGGCATAAAAACAAGTAATATTGATAGTTCGTACCACAAAAGTATTGGCTCTAACAACGTCAAGCATTGTCACTCCCAAAACTCTTTTAGGGTCATATGTACCAGCTCTCTTGAAAACCTCTACTGCAATTGGAACTGTAGAATTCACAGGATTACTGATAATGTTGACAATGGCTTGAGGGCAGTATCTTGCAACTCCCTCGCAAAGGGTTTTCACTATTCCGGCATTTATGTTGAATAAATCGTCCCTAGTCATTCCTGGCTTCCTAGGAACCCCAGCAGGAATTATCACAAGATCCATTCCTGTAAGAGCATCGTCTAGTTGCTGCTGGCCCAAGAAACCACGCACCTGAAAATCATCAGTTAAATTAGCCCGAGAACTGAAGTTTTTTTTGACAGTGAGATCCACTTAATAAATGTATAATTGAGTATGCTTATAAGTAAACACTAATATTAGATTTCTTTATCTTCATCATTCGGGGCATAGAAACCCCCGATATTTACGAGGTAAGCACTCATAAATCGAAGCTACTTTTAAATAATAAGATGATTATATTAAAGAGTGAGAATGAATAGGACTACTCCACATAGCAGTAAATGACAACTAGTGTGGCTCAATAACATCAGCACTCAGCAGTCTAGAAGCTTCAAAACAAAGATCAGTCAGTACCAGGAATTCTTCATAGAATCTCGCAGACGCTGATAGTGAAATTCCAGGGCTACTAGTAGAGCACCTTAATTAGCACATATGCAGTGATTTATATTATTAAGCCGCAAATTGTTGTCTCATTTAACAGCAGATGAACACCTAATATCAGCACTTTAAAAGCATCATTGCTAGGTCAGTAGGATTATGTTATGGATCTAAGCATATAGCTATTAGTCTGTGACTCAAACAAGCTAAATTGAGCATCACAATGGTTAAATAACTTGTAATAATATAGAATTATAGTCTGCCATATAAATATTGAAATTGGGTTAAATTAAATCCTCAACCGACTCAAGAATTAGACATACTCGCCAAAAAGATTCATATAAAACAATGATAAGAAGCAATTATTTTTCGAATCAGGAGTAGATTATCAATCGCAATTCAAACAACAGAAGTTCAACACTATCCAACAAATTCAATCACTGAATAACAAAATTGAACAAGAACAACTAATTTCTCCCTTCTTTTCACATGCAGGAATCACAAGCCCTACAAGGATTTAAATAACTAACAAAGAAAAATCTATCTTACCACAGCACCAGTGTCCATATGGCTGATATCGGCGGTAACACCAGGAGTATTAACAACATCATACAAATGAAGAACAGAAACCAATGGATTCATCTTCATCAACATGGCCAGAGGCTGGCCAATTCCTCCGGCAGCTCCCAATATAGCTACCTTGAAGCCCGACGACCCTCCTTTCGCCCGGCAAACCGCCCGATTCACTCCAAAGCTCTCCATCTATTTTCATTAATCAAATTCCACAATCAAAACACAGAAACAAAAAAAAAAAAAGCAAAATAGTGAACTAAATTAAAATACAAACATTGAAATTTGGAGGATTGAGGTGTGCAGCGAGTGTTGAAATACGTTGATTAGCGTTCATGATGAAATTGAGTTAGGCTTTTGGACCACAATACAGGGGAAGAGTGGATTTTTATTATGAACTATTATAGTAAAGAAAAGGATGGGTTTGGAAGAAAGTGAATATTGGGAAATGTGAAAAAACAAAACTGATCTTATCCAGCAGCAGGGGCGCTCTCTCGATCAGTATATCTCCATTTCTGTTGCCTATGTTCTGTGCGTCAACATCCTTAATCCTCTCTTCTTTTTCCAATATACTTTGATTCTGCAGTCGATATCTATAAATTTAAAAAATAAGATAATATTAATTCTTGATAAATTATAATATAATATTACTTAAAATTATAATATCAGTATTTTAAAGATAGGGTTAGCGGCCGCATTAAGGGTATTTTGGCAGGTTTTTTTTATAACATTAATGTTATTTTAAGTAGTTGGGCGGTCTTAGACGATTGATCATTTTATACGGGGTTAGGTGATTTTAAATGAGGTATTGTATTTTAAAAATCGGTTTAAATAACCGTCTAGGCGAGATTTTTCATACGCTATTTTTAAAACTATGTTTTTTTATATTTTATATTATTATAATTTATGTTTTAGTTAAATTTATATTTTTATATATTAATAAATATTTAGAAAATAAAAAATATAAATCTGTCTAGATTCCATCTAGATTCCGCTTAGGTCCTGTCTAGGCGTTTTGAAGCCCCAACCGTCTAGCTAGCGTCTAGCGCTTTTTAAAATATTGATTATATATTAATAACAATAATATAATAATATTTCGATGTATTATTATTTATGATAGTATTTTTCGTTTCTGTTCAGCTACAGTTCAGTTTTAGTTCGGTTCAGTACTGCTACTTATAAATTGAAAAGAACATGGTCTTACTCATTTTATTTTGGCAAAAAAAATTAGTAATATGGGCATTTTTGCTAATTTTATTATGGGGTTTGAAGTTTTGAACCCACAACCCTATACTTATTGAAAATTTAGTTTGTAGTAATTTGTTGCAGTGGCGTAGTCAGGATTCAAGCTTCAGTGGGGCACAATTTTAAATGTAGAGGAATAAGTGGCGGCAAACCGATAACGCAATGGTAGTGAATTGAGAAAAAAAAAAGGAATAAATACATACAACTTTGTTAATTGGCATTTAAGAAGAAATTTTGATATTTTTAAGAATATTGGATTTAACAAATTAACAAAATAGCAAAGTAATATACTAATTTTACGTGTTAACGGTTTGGTCTAATGGTTGAGTCTTGAATTTGTGATTTTAGAGGTCACAGATTCGAGCCCACAAAGGGCAGGATGGGATGGAATTTTTCTTTATTATTATTGTAAGCCTAAAAAAGTAATTTTTTTAAAGGAAAACAAAATATCAAAGTAAAATCAATATAAATGATAAAAGAAACAAATTAAATGGAAATATAAATTTCTTAAAATGAAATGATGATATATTTAATAAGAATTAAGACTGAATTTGTGATTCCAAAGATCTTGTATATGAATTATGTGCGTGGAAATTTTTCTTTCTATTTAATATATAATTGCAATTGTACAAAATTTTTAATAATAAAACTTTAATTTAACCAGTATTAAAAAATTAACAGAAGAAAAAAAATGATAAATAAGTAAAAGAATTAAAATGTGACAATATTTTAGCCTATAAGTTGAGACTGAATATATAATTCTTGAAGTCTAATATTGAAGTGGATAATGTGACTAGATTTTTTAAAAGTTAAAAGAAAGAGAAATTAAATAAAGGGAAAACTGAAAAACAAGAAAAAAAAATTAGATAACACATTTATGGAGAAAAAAGGTGAAAGGATATATTAAAAAGTATATATTATGGAAAAAAAGTTATGTTGGAAATTAATGTAAAAAATAAATAATTTAAAGAAATGAGAAAATATGTAAAGTCAAGGGAAGGAAAAAAAATGGAAAAATAAGGGAGGAATTTTTTTTAATGGTTGAGATTGAACTTATGACTTTAAATATTTCATATATGAGTTATGTGGGTGAAAATTTTTCTTTCTATTTAATGTATAATTGCAACTGTACAAAATTATTAATAATAAAACTTTAATTTAACCAGAAAAAATTATATTAAAAAATTAATAAAAGAAAGAAAATGATAAATAAATAAAAGAATTAAAACATGATACTATTTTAATCTAATAGTTGAGACTGAATATATGATTCTTAAAGTCTAAATCGAAGTGGATAAAGTGAGTAGAATAAAGGAGGGCAAATGCACCATTGAAGAATGAAACCTTGAACGATAAAGGCTAGGCTCGCACATCTCTACCACTATTCCACAATTAATTAATGACTAAATTATACCATTAAATATATATATATATATATTATTTATGTTAATATATATATCATATATACCCCTTATTTTTAGGTGACGAATGAGGTACATGCCCCACCAGCCTTCACCTCCGTCCACCAAAGGTTTGTTGGACATTTATATTGTTATACAAATCATGTAACACACATTTTTGTCCTAGTGACTAGCAAAAGTAACGGAATACATAACATAAAAATAAAGTGGACAAGGAACAACCAAAAAAAATAAGACACATTAGAAAAATTAACATTTTGGCATTTTATTTTCTAACATTGTGATAATTGTTTCCGTTTCATAAGAAAAAGTTCCACATAAAATTATAAATTTGGCGACAAATTGTCCATGGAGATGTGGTTTCAACTTTCAAGCTACTGATTTCTTTGACATAGTATGTTCTAATTTTATGAATGGTAAATTTTAAAAATATGTTATTTAGTTTGAATGTTTTATAAAATGGTTTTTGTGGAATTTTTTTCTTTTAAATGAGTGTTTGTGGTTTCAAAAATTAGCAAAAACATGCTAACCACATGATTTGCTTTTTTAAAATTAGCTTTTTTAGTTTCAGAAATTTTTCATTTTGTAATGATTTCTTAAAGTTACCGTCAATTTTTAATTATTATAAATATTTGTATTTCTCAAAAAATTCTGAAATTTATTACTAATGTGTATTTTATTTTATAAACAAAGCTGCAAAATTTCACTTCACTTAAGATTACCCTTCCAAATATGGTTTCAAAAATTTTGAGAAGTATGTTTTTGCTAACTTTTGAAACCACAGGTACTCATTTGAAACAAAACATTTCACAAAGGCCTTTTTACAAAACGGTGAAACTACATACATGTTTTTAAAGTTTACCTTTTATTAATTAAATGACTTATATTTGTAGTTAATTTACCTTTCACAATATCAAAAATTAAATTATTTAGGAAATTATTTATTTATGATGTCCAAGAGACTTAGAATGACATGCAAGATAGAGAAATGGTTAGAAAAGTATGTCCGAGAATTCGATAAAACCTCTTCAACATTTATATTAGTTACTGGTGAGAGGAAATGGATACGAAAATGAGAGAAGGAGAGAGTTAATTATCTCATAGTATGTGTTTTTCTTTTACAAATATATAATGATTAGGTGTGAAACGTTTAATAATGTGGACATAGCTGAATGAGCTTGTTAGAATAGTGGATTTGGAAGTATCTCTGATTATATCCATTTTCATATCCATGTATTGTAGTAATGCTGTTTCTTTTTTATTCATAAAGAAAGTGTTCATAATTCTTCCACACGAAAAGTTATTAAAGAAATGACAAGAGCATAGACTATTGAGTTTGATATGATCATTTTCTTTAGTTAGATATGATTGTTGAGTCAACAATTTATCATTGTCAACGTCCTTCTAGAACATCAGGTAGACCAAAACATGACATGGTATAAGGCCCACTTATGCAACTGAATCGTGTGAGATGGGGCTTTTCATACACATAACCCGAGTTATTTTTGCGTGTAATTTAGTTGGCAACGCAGATTTAACAAATTAGAAAAAAATAAGATTTGAATTTTATTAAATATATTTATTAAAAAGAGTGACTAAATTTTAAAAAAAATTATCTCAATAAAGATACTTATAAATATTAAAAAAAAAAGTGTAATGAGCGTAAAAGAACTATAAATTTAGATCTCATCGATGGAAACAATGGAACTGTTGTGTATAACTACACAAAAATGTTGTGCCCGTAACTTCATGTATTCATATATATGAAAAATGTTAGTTTAAGTTGAATACAATTCACACAAGAAATAGTTTAGCCCTAGGCTGGCTAGGTGGGGTTACATAAATCACTAGGGCCGGCCTTACAAATTACGGGGCCCTAGGCGAAAAATATAGATTTTAATAATAATTTATAGTTAATTTACTAAATATTAGTAAGAAAATAACTTTAAGGGTGTGGTCTAGTGGTAGGGACTAGTCCATCCTTAAGCATCCACCAGGGATCAAACCTTGGGATTTGCATGGAGCAACCTTAAATCTTGGGGCCAGTCATCCTGCCCTTCGAGACACCAACAAATTGGCGATCGAGGATTAGTCTGGATGTGGACATGGCTTAAAGGTGTTATTCAAAATATGACATATAAGATAACGTTGTGCATTATCTACTTTAGGCTAAATTATAATATGGAAAAGCTATGATTTGAATAACATGAAAAATGTCATTGTATTCTACGCTTCAAGAGCTTTTTAACGATATATTATACGCCTAAAACGGATTAATGGTGAATGGGAAATTTTAGTTTAAAGTTTGAACATCTGTCAAACTTAGACGCGCTAAATTGGTGATTCGGTACTGAAAAAATATTGTCTCGTCATATTTTTTTTTCACCAGATTTTTGTTTTGGATTAATGGGTGATAAATCCCTTAATCAATAATATTTTTCATAACATTCACCATAAATTTGTGATTACAAAAGTTAATATCTTTTAAACCTCATTAAGCCATATTAATGCCATATACCCTATAAATACCCTACTCTTGTATGCCTTCCATTCACACACTTTTCTTCACTCTTTCACTCATGAAAAAAAAATCGAGCTGGTATTTGTGCTTGTTAACTTTGTGATTTATTTTTTGTTTTCATACTAAAAATATCTCTCAAAGTTTTCATTTCTTTTACAAGAAGGCTACTTAGATTTAGGTTCTTGTGAATTGCTCTTCACACGGTTAGAGTTCGACTAACGATTGAGGTTGTATCCTGGGAGACAAATTCACCGGTAGCGGACGAATAATTGTCTTAAGGAAACTGAGTTTCAGGCCTCCGCAATAAGCTTCTTCTTCGGTAAAAGGTTTAAGTATTATACGGGTTATAATTGTTACGTTTCTATATCTTTAAGAATCATATTGTAATATGTACTTATTCTTAATGAAATATAGTATTGTTTATTTTATTCAATACCGCTACTAACAAGTTTCTAACAATCTTAAGACAATTATTCGTCTATATTTTTTTCTTAAGCCAAGTGCAGGTTACTTTGAATTCTTGAAGATTATTTTTTTACAAAACGTTGTTCATATAAAAAAATAGTAAATTTGCTTTTCATAAAAAAAAATTCTCTTTCTTCTCTTTCTTAGTTTTTCTCGTTTACAAGTATCTGACTTACTCTGTAGTATTTCAAATTGTGAATTGAGAAAAATATGAACATTATTTTACCGATTGGAGGTAATGGTTTTAAAACAGTTCTAGGCCAGAATAGCCAAAATGAACAAATTGGTCCTATTGATGCTGGATTTAATGGAAATGAACTTTCAAGTTTAACGATTGTTATGCCTAATGATCATGAGGTTGCTTTGGGATTATATCTTATTTCAACTCTTAAAAGATCGGAGAAATTTTGTGGTTCAAATTTTAAAATTTGGCAATATAAAATATTTTTCTATTTGACAAGCATGAAACACCATAATATATTGAAAGACAACCCTCATATTGGAGTGGTTAACGCTTCTTTTTAATTATTTATGGATGGTTGGAATCACATGGATTTTATTTGCAAAAATCTTATCTTAAATGACTTAGTCATTGACCTATATAAGGTATGTATTGTTAAACGTATTGCATAAGAATTGTGGTATTCATTAAATAGAAATTTTTTTATTGCTAATCAAGTTTTGGCGAAAGCTAATGTGGTGGAGGTCATTAGAGACTCCAAAAAGGGCAAACAACATGTTAAACGTAAGTTTAAAATTGGACAAAACAGAAGCATATCCAAGAGACAAATGTTAAATGGAAAATGCTTAAATTGCAAAAAGATGAGACAAAAATCATTTGTTTGTAAATTGACAAAAATGGCCAATAACATTGAGGTAAACGTTATGAAAGAAATTACAAAAGATGTACATGACATCAACGTATGTGTAATTTCTGAGGTCAATATGACTGACTCAAACCCAATGGAGTGGTAGCTTGACACTGGTACTATAGTGTTTTGTGATAAAGAGTCTTTTGCTGGATTGACTCTAATTGATAATGGGGAGAAACTCTTCATGGGAAATTCTGCTACTTCTAATGTCAAAGGACATGGAATGGTGATTCTGAAAATAACTTCCGGCAAAGAAGTAAAACTGCAAAATATCTTGTATGTACTGACATGAAGACGAATTTGGTTTCTGGGAGCCTATTGAGTGCACACTACTTCAAGATGGTATTTGAATCTCAGAAATTTATTTTGTCTAAAGGAGATATGTATGTGGGAAAGGGATATGAATGTAATGGAATGTTCAAATTCAATTGTATCTCTTATAAGCAAAATTTTATTAATGAGAATAACGTTGTTGCTTATATGATCGAGTCTTCTAATTTATAGCATACTAAACTTGGACACTTTAATTTTGACACATTACGACGTTTAATTAACTTGAATCATATACCCACTTTCCATATCGATAAATCACATAAATGTGAAACATGTGTTGAAATAAAATTAACAAGATCTTCATTTCAATCCATTGAAAGAAATTTAGAATTACTCGGTCTAATACATACCGATATTTGTGACTTGAAATACATTCAATCAAGGGGAGGAAATAAATATTTTATTACCTTCATAGATGATAGCACAAAATATTGTTATGTATATTTTCTAAAAAGCAAAGATGAGGCTTTCAAGAAATTTATACTCTATAAACAAGAAGTAGAAAACCAACTTAATAAGAAAGTTGAGAAGGTAAGAAGTGATCGTGGTGGTGAATACGTTGCACCATTTGGCGAGTTTTGCTCCCAAAATGGAATTATTCACGAAGCAACACCACCATATTCTCCTCAATCAATCGGAGCGGCCGAATGCAAAAATCGTACTCTAAAAGAGACGATGAATGCAATGTTAACCAGTTCTAGTTTACCACAAAACATGTGGGGTGATGTTGTTTTGCCATCAAATTATCTTTTAAATAAGATATCACGTAAGAAATAAGAAAAAACCCCTCATGAATTATAGAAATGTAGAAAGCCTTCTTATAATTACTTGAAAGTGTGGGGGTGTCTTGCAAAGGTAATTGTACCATTACCTAAACATATGAAAATAGGTCTAAAACGGTGGATTGTATTTTCATTGGCTATGTTAGTAATAGCAACGCATATCAGTTTCTTGTGCATGAATCTAAAACCCTGGATGTACACAAGAACACTTTGATTGAGTCAAATGACACTTCATTTTTTGAAGATGTGTTTCCATGTAAGGAAAAAGGCGAAGGATCGGGAACTAAAAGGTCTCGTGAACTTATTGATAGTGACGGTCAAGTTGATCAACAAGTTGTTGATAGAAATGACAACCTTCAATCAATAAATGAAGAAGATGATCAAAATTCTTAAGAAGAGAATAAATTGGATCACGAGGTGGAACCTAGAAGAAGTAAAAGGACAAGGGTTGAAAGATCATTTGGTTCGGATTTCTTAACGAATATGGTTGAAGCGGAACCTTAAACGTATAAAGAAGCTATAAGCTCAATTGAAAGTCCTTTATGGAAAGAGGCCATTAGGAGTGAAATTGATTCCATTTTGCAAAATCATACGTGGGAACTAGTGGACCTTCCTCCTGGAACTAAGCCACTAAGTTCTAAATGGATTTTCAATCGTAAGCTAAAAGCTCATTGAACAATTGATAAGTACAAGGCTCGTTTAGTCATAAAAGGTTATAGACAAAAAGAAGGCCTTGATTACTTTGATACGTATTCTCCATTATCGAGAATAACATCCATTAGGATGATACTTCCAATTGCTGCTTTGTGGAATCATAAAGTACATCAAATGGATGTGAAAACTGCTTTTCTAAACGAAGATCTTGAAGAAGAAAACTACATGGAACTACCCGAGGGTTGTGTAGCTTCTGGTCAAGAAAGGAAAGTGTGTAAATTGGTGAAGTCTTTATATGGTTTAAAGCAAGCACCAAAATAATGGCATAAGAAATTTGATGATGCCATGATGGCAAGTGGCTATCGTATAAATGAGTGTGACAAATGTATATATGTCAAAACTACAAATGAAGAATATGTTATTCTATGTTGTATGTTGATGACATACTCATTGTTGGAAGCAATGAGAGAATGGTAAAGAGTACCAAGAATATGTTAAATTCTAAACTTGACATGAAAGATATGGGACTAGCTGATGTAATTTTAGGCATCAAAGTTCAACGTTCACCTAACGATCTTATATTGATACAGTCACACTATGTGGACAAGATACTTAACAAGTTTAACAAAGGTGATGTTTTTATAGCTAAAACACCGTTAGACGTTAGTCTACATTTGTCTAAAAACAAAGGTAAGTTTAACAAAGGTGATGTTTTTATAGCTAAAACACCGTTAGATGTTAGTCTATATTTGTCTAAAAACAAAGGTAAATGCATAGACCAAGTGGAATATGCAAGGGTGATAGGCCGTCTGATGTACCTTACAAGTTGTACAAGGCCTGATATTGCTTATACTAGTTTAAGCAGATTTACGAGTAATCCAGGTAAAAGCCATTGGAACGCAATCGTGAGAATACTAAGGTATTTGCGATATACTCGTAATTATGGACTGCACTATAAGAAAGAACATGTTGTACTAGAAGAGTATTCTGATGCTAGTTGGATAGCTGACATCAAGAATTCTAAAGGTACAAGTGGGTATGTGTTCACTCTAGGAGGAGGAGCAATGTCTTGGAAATCCTCAAGGCAAAAGATTATAACTTGTTCCACAGTGGAAGCTAAGTTTGTAGCCTTGGATAAAATGGGAGAAGAAGCTGAATGGCTACGTAACTTCTCGGAGGATATTCCAGAATTGCCTAAGCTTGTGCCTGCAATTTGTGTGCATTGCGATAGTCAAGCAACGATTAAAAGGGCACAAAACATAATGTATAATGGTAAGTCGAGACACATGCGTCGTCGACATAATACCGTTAGACAACTGATCTCAACATCAGTTATCTCAATTGATTTTATAGCATCAACAGACAACATTGCGGATCCGCTAACCAAAGGGTTAAATCGAGATCAAGTTGAAAAGAAATCTTAAGGAATGGGGCTAAAGCCCATGAATATTTAAGGCTCTATGTGAAGGAAAACCCAACCATGTTTGATTGGAGATCCCAAGTTCTTGGTTCAATGGGACAACATAATTGCATAGACCTTGTGGTCACTGTGGGGGTAACCCTATATCCATTCCTGTGATGTAAACAGTGACAATAACGGGTTAAGGTTAAGCTATGCTTTTAATGATCCTTTCTGCCTCAATGGTTGAGCAAAAGAGATCACCTATGTGAGAGTGAAGTGGGGTCCCTTCAAAGGATACTATTAGGGCATAGTAATCTAAATCTCTTGCAGAACCAAGAGATGTTCATGACCATAACAAACATAACCATGAGAACCAAAAAACCATGATGTGTTGATATTTGTGTAGGGTCTATCATCGTTTACACAAACGACAGAATAGTTCAAGGACATCGCGTCTACTAGTCAGCCAGTAAAGTAAATATACTTTCACAAGGGAAGGTTCAAAGGTTGTAGCCTACCAATCCTATACAAATATTGGCCGAAGAGCATTTTCATCCTTCGATTTCTGAAAGCGTCTGTTTCGTTTTCTTTTCCAATTTTCATTCATGTGGGGGATTGTCGGAAATATGACATATAAGATAATGTTGTGCATTATCTACTTTAGGCTAAATTACAATATGGAAAAGCTATGATTTGAATAACATGAAAAATGTTATTGTATTTTACGCTTTGAGAGCTTTCCAACGATATATTATACGCCTAAAACGGATTAACTGTGAATGAGAAATTGTAGTTTAAAGTTTGAACATCTGTCAAACTTGGACGAGCTAAATCGGTGATTCGGTACTGAAAAAATATTGTCTCGTCATATTTTTTTTTCTCACTAGATTTTTATTATGGATTAATGGGTGATAAATCCCTTAATCAATAATATTTTCATAACATTCACCATAATTTGTGGTTACAAAAGTTAATGTCTTTTAAACCTCATTAAGCCATGTTAATGTCACATACCCTATAAATACCCTACTCTTGTATGCCTTCTATTCACACACTTTTCTTCACTCTTTCACTCTTGAAAAAAAAATTCAGCTGATATTTGTGCTTGTTTACTTTGTAATTTATTTTCTGTTTTCATACTAAAAATATCTCTCAAAGTTTTTATTCCTTTTAGAAGAAGGCTACTTAGATTTAGATACTTGTGAATTTCTCTTCACACGGTTAGAGTTCGACTAACGATTGCGATTGTATCCTGGGAGACAAATTCACCGGTAGCGGACGAATAATTGTCTTAAGGAAATAGAGTTTCAGGCCTTCATAATAAGCTTCTACTTGAAAAAAGATTTAAGTATTATTCTATTATAATTGTTACGTTGTTATATCTTTAATAATGATATTGTAATATGTATTTATTCTTAATAAAATATGGTATTGTTTATTTTATTTAATACCGCTACTAATAATTTTTTAATAGGTGCCGCTCACAGTTAGAATCCATCCAGGACCACCTTATGGTGAAAATAAAAAAATATTAGTAAGAAAAAATAATTTTTCTAATATGTAGTGATATATTTTCTTAAAAATATAAAAAATTTGTATTAAATTTATAAAAAAAAATATATAAAACTCTTATTTTATTAAGGCCCTAAGCAGCCACCTTAATAATTTCTACTATAAAGCCGACCGTAAAATCACCCAGAATAATTGTGATAAACATGATAAATGAAGAGATTATGTATTCATTAGTATATATGATGCGTTTCTTTGAATAAATGAAGAGAATTAATGACGTTTAAGGCACCCTTTCTTTCATTTTCAAAGTGGTTGGCCGTTTCTCTCTTCTTTAAAATTGCTACCACCGTTAAGGTTCTAAACCATTTATCACGGATTGAATCTGAGAAATATACGAAGTAATTTTAAAATTTAGAGTCAATTATTTTATTCTTTGAGGTATATATAAGTTGGTGATCGGAGATTAGTCTGAATATAGATATGGCTTAAAAGTACCGTCCACAGTTGGGACCCATCTAGAATCACCTCGTGATGAAAAAAAACAGAATGCCACCTATGCTTTGAGGATTATAATTCACAATCGCTTAAACGGGAATTATACAATGAATCGGGTCAATATGATCATCCTCCACTATAATGATATGTGCCTTAAAATTAAATAAAATAATAAAAAGTAATAATATAAAGTCATTTTTTGAAACACGTGTCATTAATTAATGGGTGAGAAGGGTCTCGGTCCATTGTATAATAGACCCGCTCAACCATGTTTTGAAATTTAATCCAATAAATGAACTTGTCAAGAAATGAACACTCGATCTCTAGGTCCAAGTTGCTCTCATACTTATCATGAACCCATTTAAAAAGATCAATTGAAGCTTATTTCCAACCACTTGGGGCTAGTTTGGAATTACTTTCTCAAGCTGCTTATTTTAAAAGCTCCATTTTCAAGCTTTTCCTATAAGTAACAGATTTAATTTTAGAAAAAATAAGTCAGACAGTTCCTAATTAATTAGTATGAACGACCAAAATGTGTTGTTCAAAGCCAAAATTCATAGTTATATTCAAAGTTTGTAAGAGTAATTTATTTTAATAGTAGTTTAATAAATAATACCAAACTAACCCTTGTAGAATCGATATTAAGCTCTGGTATTCTCGGTGCTAAATTAATTATTATTATTATTATTATTATTATTATTATTATTATTATTATTATTATTATTATTATTATTATTATTATTATTATTATTATTATTATTAAAAGTTGTTTCAATACTTACAATTTCGTTGATTGGTGTATGAGGAAGTCCACACCTTTCAAATTTCTTAAATTGGCATATTATCATTAGTTGGTTATGCTTACTGTGAGTGTTGATGACAAAATTTGTACTTTAGCTTGAATTTAAATTTAATTAAATGGTTCACACACAAAAAAATCTTGCAAATTTATTTATATGTAAAGCAGTTGAATGAAAATTAAAAAAAAGATATTGTGATGCTCTTATATTGCAAATTTTCGTAATGAAACTGTTAGTTATCATTTAAGCATTGATTAATATAATCATAATGCCATTTTCATTTAGCTGATAGAAGATTTTGATTTCAATGTGAATGTCGTAATCTTATACTACATGACAAATATATAATTATTTGGGTTTATATAAATTTCAGCTCTCTTTCTTATCTTAAATTCTTAGGATTTCATGACCCTGTATTACTATTTTTGTTATAAAACAAAAAAAAAATTAAAATTGACCGGTGTAACTCAATTAATACACCATTTAATACAATAATGAGAGGTCTTAAATTCAATACCTATCCTCTTTAAAAAAATTCTTAATATTTAAAAAAAATTAAGATTGAATTAAAGTATAATTAGAATCATAATGTGTGTCATCAAATTAATTGATTACACGTCAATTCAGGTAGAGTAATTATTGTTTAATAGTTAATCTATTGAATGAAAAATAGTCTCAATAATCCACTCATATATCGATTATCAATTGCGATTATTGTTCACAGTTCTTTGTCTTATTCGATTTCAATCATTACTTTAAATTTTAATTTTGATCTCATCATAAACTTCATAACATTTTTTTTTTCATTTTTTTAGTGAATCTGTGTGAACTAAAATTAAAGTGTAGAGGGTGGATCCAATGAGTACCGAGAGCTAATTTCTTTTTAAACAATTTACCGGCGAATAATAGGATATATTTGGGGTTGAATCCACAAAAAAAATAATCATATGATGATGGTTTGATATACGCTTGTACTATCAAGCAATTATGAACGAATACACAAACACTAACACAATAAAATTTAACTTTAATTAATAACCAACGTCTAAACTTAAAGTAAATAAAAAGTGGGTTTTGAACTATTTGAGTGACAAACTTCACCGACACTTTAATCATGAATTCATGATCTTTTCGATTGTTAGGTTTTTTTCTTCTTTGATACCATGCAGAAAATTTATGGGCTTTGAGAGTATTGGCCTCGACAATTGAGTGAGCATACAAGTAGGGTTGAGCTCATCTAACACAAAATCAACTAAGTTATATTAAGGCTCAATGTACACCAGTTATATTTTACTCTTCCTTCCACAAAAGATTCTTTATATGGTATCAGAGTGAAAGAAGGCCTAACAGCCCGGAGATCATGGTTTCGTATTAAAGTCCTGGTATTGGGTTAACGAAGAAGATTAGACTCGTTAGTGATCTTGAGCCTTAGAGGATATGCCAAGGAATGTGTGACAAGTGACAACTGGTCTAGACTCCGTTATACTTGAGGGGGAGTATCGGAAATGTGTAGAAAATCCCGTATTGGATCTTGAAACAAGATCAAAAAGTGGTATATAAGGTGTGTAAATTGAGTCTAACACAAGTCAAGTGATTTTGTGTTAGACGAGTTCAATCCCACTTATATGCTATCAAGTCTAACACTTTCAAGACCCACAGATTCTCTAGATTCGGTTCAATCCTACAATCTACACAAAATTGGCAAAATATGTGCGTCTTATTTCTAAAAAAAGAAATCAAATATGAATGTGAGCATCTCTCGATTAATGCTCTTAACTTATAGTTGAAATTCATTGGTTGTAACGAAATAACTAATTTAATTCTTAATCTAAACTAATGATAGCTAAATCATGTCCACAGTTATCTAATACACTTATAGATAGCTCAATAGATTTATTTTCAAAAAAACATTAAAAGCGGAAGAACAAATTTCAATTCAATATACAGTAATAACATGAATACAATTATTAAACAGAATAAAAACACGAGAGTGTAGAAAGTTATTTATTACTAATTTCCAAGCACACAATGGTACCATTAGGGCATCTCCAATCGAGCCCTAATTTAGGGTTGGAGATGTAAAATAGAATTTTAATGGAGTTTCATTTTTTCCCTCAAAAATAAGAAAAGCAATAGTCTTGCTCTATATTTGGAGCAACATTGTTGCTCTCCAAACCTTTTTATATTATTTTTTTTATACTTTTGATTTTGTTTTTTTATATTTTATTTAGTTGAGTTAATGTTTATTTGTTAGGTAAAAAGGAATAAAATATTAATATTTGTGTTTTGAAGTAAAAATTTAAAGGACGGGGTTGAAGAATAAATACTGTAACTGCTTCAAATTATAGAGATTTTGAAAAAAAATTAAGAGACTGGGTTGGCAATGCCCTTACACGTTAATAAATAACATTATATTACAATTTCAAAAATATGGATTGACTAATTCGAAATAAATAAAAAGATAATAATAATTGAAAAATCGAGCAATTTTGCTTGTTAAAGATTAATATTGACCATAAGATATAAAGATTTACCTATATGTTTGACTAAAAGCCAATAGCAATCAGACAAACAAACAGAAAACTATCAAAATTGTACTGTGTAGTATCACGATAATTAAAAAAAAATAATTATATAGCCAAAACTGAATAAAGTATTAGATGTAAATTATTTCCCATAAATAAATATAATTAAGGAACCAAATCATATGAAATTATAATTCACAGTGTGCTTGCCAAAATAATAGTAGCATGCAATAAAATATCACTTTGAATTTCACATAACCTCTTAGACAACTTTTTAAATAGTTTTATTTTAAAATCTGTTGTAAATTTTTCCACGAAGTTCTTCAATATACTATAAATTATTGTATATAGATTATCAATGCATAATGCAATTTAATTTTAGGCAAAGCGTAAAGGAGTTAAAATATGAACGTGTAGTGTGAAAGCTGAAACGTACTTAGGGCAGCAACCATTAAATGAATTAAATTTGTAATTCAGCTTAAAATTGCATTCAAAGGGGTAACTATAAAAGATATTGGTCTACCTATTTGTCACTTGTTGCCCTTAACTTATAATTAATTCTTTTAACTCCTGACAAAAGTTTATCAATTGAGAATAAAATCACCTGTTTTAATTATTATGTCCCCAACTATGTATAAAATCACCTATTTTAATTATTATGTCTTCAACTATGTATCTCATTTAATCTTTGACATGTGGAAAAAAATTCCTAGTCAGCAAAAAGATGCTAACGTTAACGATCCCACTTTCTCCTATACTGTAAACAGAGTTTTTTTATATGGGTCCTGACACTAAGTGCCAGTCAATTCATTAACTGACAAATGTTTATTATTGGAAATTAAAAAACTTCCATCAAAATTTGATTGGAAGATAATTACATATGTCAACTATAGAATGGATTGGCACTATTCCATACTGAAATACCGGGAGTCGTATAATAAACTCTCTGTAAACGTCCATTACAGTTTTTCGTAAACTCTAATTCTAATTCCAAAATTGATCACAGTTCCTTTTCCCTAAATTCCAATTCTAACTCAAATTCCTCCATCTCATTGTCGACTTCCCTTTGCTTATATCTATTTTAGAGTTTCTCCAGGAATCAATTTCGGTGCTCCACCCTTTGTTTTGCTAGTCATGTTCGCTCTTATCCTATAATGACAAATTTCGATATGTTTCCTTGTTGCAATTATTAGAGAAGGGATGAAAGAACCACAAAAAATCAAAGAGAAGGGAAATATCATGAGTTACAGAAGGAAGGAATTAAATAAGCACATGAAATCAAAGAATTGTAATCGAAGTCAGAAATGGTTGAGATGGTGGAAATAGGGAATAGGGAATAAAAATTGTGATCGACGTCAGACTTAGAATTCGGGAACAACCATAGAGCATAATCATGAGAGAGATCTAGAATCACAGAGACAGGTGATTTTATTCCGTATCAATTAACTCATTCTTATTGATGTGATATGAAGGGAGAAAAATGAGAAGGAGCATTTTTACGGTATGTGTCAATACTTTATTGGTTTGATTTTTCAACAGTTGATGCGTAATGACGCTATGCAATTTAGATGTATGGTTTAGAGGAAATTATCTTCACCTTGCATGAAAGATAAATATCCCAAAACTACTATGCTATTACTTTTTATTATACTATTTATTTCTAGGACACATATCAGAGAAAAAGATACTTTTGCCGTTATATAATTTCTCATAATTTAGTTGGACTCATAGGCAACCTGGTGCACTTTTGCCGATTACTAGTACAATGATAAGTTGAGGTTAACAATCAATAATATATATTTATAACCAATTGGATCCAGCTCAATTGGTACACAACTTCCATATAGTTGCGGGAGGTACTAAATTCAATAGTTAACCTCTTCAAAAACCCTTAATTATAAAAAAATATATATATTTACATTTACATTACATTAGTGACTTGGTCAATTAAGGAGAAATTAATGTGAAAGAGAAATGAACAGTATCCTGCCAAAAAAGGGACCAAAGGGTAAGTTGAAAAGAGCCCTTTCACCGGCCAAACACAGCAAAAATTTTCTTTTTCTTTTGCCTAATTGTGACTCTTCCAATCCTATCATCTCTCTTTATTATAAGTAATTAAACTCTAATTCCCTTCTCTCAACTCTCTCTCTCTCTACTCCATTTTTTAGAGAGAGAAAGAGAGAAACATGAAAAATATAAAGGGAGGATACATACAAGTGGGGCAGACAGCAGATGGCTGTGTGCTTATTGAACACAAATCAACTATGGCTCAACAAGACAACCACTTCTCATCCCTCTCAACCACTTACTTGAGTCTGAAATTACGGTTCTGCCCTTCGTGTATCCTCCATCCTTTTGATAGTCACAGGGTCATTTCAGTAAAAAAGATTGCATTTTTAGGGCATCTAATTGTGTAGCACTTACAAATATAATGTCTTTCAAGTTTCAACAGAGTTAAAAGAACATTCCTTGTTAGGTTAGATAAAGGCAGACAGGATGAAGCCAGGCAATATTAGCTCTTTTTTCTTTTTTCTTTTCCGGTATCACCGAAACACTTGTACACTTAGATTTCCCGTTTCTGTTTCAGAAATTTGAAGTCGTTTTGGCGTTTTACGGTGTCTGTTTCCGTGCTTCATACAGAATATCATCAAGATTCAATAGTATGTATGTACACAAACGGGAATTTGGTTCTTTAATTATTTAATTTGGTTGTTTATCGCTAATTAATCTTCTTGATTGATTATTGCTAAACTTTTTCTATTTTTATGATCTCGTGTTCATTTCCATTTCAATTTACCTTTCTGTTCATGTTCTATATCTCGGATTAATCTTTGCTTTGCATGGTTTGATCATCAATTGCTGTTGTATTTTATTCATGAGTTTGTCTTCCATTTATGTATCTTTTAATTTCAGTTTTTTGTAATAATTAATTGACTTGATCTAAAAATTATGGTTTTTCTTTCTGTTTTTAGTTTTTACTTAGTATATTAGCTTCTGATTCTTATCTTGTTGAGCCGGCGGAGGCCAGTTACTTATGGCCTAATTACATTTATTTTGTAGGAATAAAATAGAAATAGTGGAGGAGAAAAAAGAAGCTTATTTTGAGATGAAAACATCATTACAAATATGACAAAAAAGGGTGCAAAAATATATGTATCTCGTGAACAAATCTTAATTTGCAATCATGATGTACTCCAACTTGATTTCTGTTTTTTTGCTGTTTTCTATTTCTGCAATTTAATATTATGTGTTGCAAAACATAGTAGTAGTACTTTTATAGGTGACCCCAAACATAAATGGTTGATAGGTACTATATATTTTCAAGTATGCTATTGTATATGTACGTAGTGTATAAATATAGAAATGGACCACTACATTTACATGTAATTGTGAAATTTTTATTTAGCCTCATCAAATTTATTCTACTTTTAATCATTCATTGTGTTAATTTTGCACTCTATAAATCCTTAAAAAGTTGAGTACACCACGATTAGTACACCTCGATGGATAAAAATTACATAAAATTATAATTTAATGTTTCGAGGATGTATTGAGTGCAAAATAACTTAACAAGTTCATTAAATTTATGTTAGGAACTTAGCCCTCAATTCTTTTGCATTGAAGAGATTATTGTTATATTAATAGTAAAATATATTATAAAGGTGAGATTAATATTGTGATTCAAAATATTTTAAAATACGCGTTTGTTGGATGACTGATATGTTTTTCATTTATGCTAACATGTCAATCATCCAAAAAAAAATATACTCCACATCTTTATACCGAGGCAGTTAGGAATTATATATAAGCTATGATTACGTGTGTCCTATTAGTTTAGGCGTTTGGGACAAACGGTTCTATAACATGGTATTAGAGAAGAAGGAGAAGAAGAAGAACGCCCGGTAGCTCGAAAGATCCTGACATTCCTCGGTTAATATAGTTCTGGTGGAATTTGGACTAATTGTGTAGACTAGACCCGTCGATAGCCATGAGCATCAGAGGAGATAGCTCAAATGAATGTTTGTCAAATTACATCTGGTCTAGGCTTAGTTGCATTTGAGAGAGAGTGTTGAAGATGCATTGAGACTCCATATCGAAAATAAACAAGAGTAAAGAGTAAACAAGTGGTGTAGATTGTGCCACAACACAAACCAATTAGTTTTGTTTTAGATGTAATCAACCTCGTTTATATACTGACTCACCTAATTAAACTCAACACTTTTAAGGCTCACAGATTTTCTACGAGGTATCCTAAACTAATAGATAAGGCTCAATCATAGTTTATATATTATTCTTGTCTTGACTATTATTTTTTTTTTACTTATATTCCCATTACTCTTTAATCAATGATAATATTATTGCATGAACTTCTTGGACTTTCATTATTTGACACTCATCAATTTTTTTAATCCCTTTGACCCTTAGAACTAGATTTCACTCTCGTTTTATATGCACAAAGCACCAAAATATTATTTTCGAAATTTACCGATCCTTTAAATAGTTCAATCAAGATTTTGCTACTTCCTATTGTAGGAGTGTGAAAGTTCTATTTTTGAGTTATCGACTTAATTCCAATTTTGGTAAAGGCTATTAACTTATATTAATTTTAAAGACTGTGGAGCACAATCGCGATGATATTTCAAAAATAATCACAATTATTAAGAAATAAGAAAGCATAAAATAATATTCATGCGACTTTGGCCGAATGTAAAACACAATCGATACAGAACTTATGGTGAGCAACGAGCTGGTTAATACGAATATTAATATGCATAAAGTAGGAAGTTAAAGTTTTTTTTTCACAAAAATCACGAGTGAATAACTGAAAAGTATGTAGCAATTCATCACAACTAAATTCGAACGTGTAGTTAAAGTTTTTACAACCTCAAAATGTGCTTTTCTATAAAAAAAACTAAGGTGTAAACCCATCAAATTCTGAGTTGTCATTGGTAAATGGGTGATTGTGCTTTGTGCAGTTTCAAAATATTCTCTCTGTTCAAACATTTCTGCGGATGTTTTTAAAGGAATATATAGACTTGTCTTGATTAATTGTAGATGTTGGGCAGTTGGTGATTAGCACAAATAACATGTTTGATATTCTTATAAGAATAAATCTGAGTACGCTACCAACATAAAATAGAATTAATTATTCAGTTGGCAATGTAAAAATCTTCAACTCTAACTACAAACATCTGTATGGAAGAGTGATATTCTTTTACAGAAGAATATCGTCTATTATATAAAATCAGAATCAATTACATCTCTAATTAGAGGTGGATAAATATAAAGTCAATTCTCTCTACATGTTAAAGAATCAACTACTCATACTAACAATTGTACAGAATATTTCACAAACCGATAAATATAAACAAACCTAAAAATATTATACAATAAAACGCCAAATAATATTATCTCCCTAAAAAATTCATCCTTTATATAAAAATATTATTATATAATTTAAAATAGAGTTAACGCGTGCGGATTTGGACTAAAATTATTGTCAGTTTGTGAAATGGGTTAACAAAGTCAAGCAAAGCGACAAATATATTGTCCTCCGGTTTAAGCAACGTTAGATCCAAAACAAAATTGATGTCTAATTTCAGGGCAAGTACTCCATTATAATTGACCAATACATAGACAGCATAGTGAAATATTGATTATATGAAATGGAAATCTGATTCTTAAAGATATGGGATTCTTTCAGGACCATGTTAGAAATTTTTAGGCTCTGAACAAATTAAGCTATTTTCATTAATGAGTCCCAAGGAATTTCAGCCTCCAGTGTTCGGAGATATGGGCGGTGAAAAACTTCAAAAGGCTTTGGATTCTCGCCACTGCAAATACTCGGCTACCGCAAATATTTGTTATTTTAGGATTTTTTTAAATAAATAGGAAAATTTCATTAACATTGATACTTAGAATAGTGATACATAAATCAAATAAAATATTGTATTAAAATCAGAGAAACATGACCTTACCATAGTGAGAGATAGAAAAAAACTTTGCCACAAGAGCAAGAGAAAACATAAAGAAAATTAAATTATAACAATTCTGCAACTTGTATTTTCTTAAGCTACTTTTCATATTATCGAAGATCCACAACTATAAAAACTCTGACCTAGTCCATAACACCAACCAGTTTTGCAGATCTAGAACGATCTTGCTTGAAAGTGATAGATCTAGTGCCTAATATGAAAGATCAACACGTATCTTTGACTAGATTCAGATGGAAGACAACTCAGCCAGGCCCGGCCTTAGGGGGTAGGCAATGGGTGCCACCGCCTAGGGCCCATAGCCAGAAGGGGCCCAAAAATATATTTTCGTTTAAAGATTTAGTTTTTATTATTTAAAAGATAAAAATAGACACAAATTAATATTAGTCGAATTGATAAATAACTTAATAAAGTTGTAAGGGGGCAAGAGTTCAAATCCTAGGTTTTTCAAAAAGTATGTTCTATCACATTATTTTTTATTGAGGGTCTCATGTTACTTTTTTATTATTAATTTACCTAAGGCCCCCAAATTGTGAGGGCCGGGCCTAAACCCAGCGGTAATACTATCATATTTGTGTTGTGTAGAAATAGATCTACGATTGAATAAGATGATCGCATGATGAAAGCTCAATAAAATATCGGATGTAGATTATCTTATACAAAAACTAATATACAACAAGAAAAAGAACAAACCTAAAAAAAATTATTACGGAGGAGGAAGAAAGACGATCAAGAAGGTCCTTCTTTCTCTTCAAAACAGAATTTTATTTGGAGAATAGAGAGAAAAAGAAGAACAAGACGGCTAGTAAAACTAATAAAATATTTAATACATTATTAAAATAATTAATTTATCTCTTAACTTTATTATAAAATTCTCTCTCTTCTTAATTATTACCTTTTTAATTTTTTTCCTAATTAATACAAGAGTATATCAGTAAAAAATTGTTAAATGCTGCATTGATATTTCAAAATGACAAATAAAAGGAAAAATAAAATGTTAAGTAAAGTGACATACATTCTTCACCGGAGAGAGTACTAAAAAATACAATTAAAAACAATTGGGTGTAGCTCAATTGTTATACCTCTTAGAATAGAAATGAGAGGTTATAACTTCAATACCCAACCTCTTCAAAATTCATATCTTAAAAAAAATACAATTAAAAATATGGCAGTAAATTAAAATATGATTCAACTCACGTTGATATGTTTAGTTTTTATATACCGAGATTGATAAGTTGCATCAAACAACATGAATACTAAAACAATGGACATATTCGCTCTTGGGTTGTGAAATGTTTTGCAGCTTTGAATCAATTAACGGTGGATATATAATTATCATCTCCCTAAATTTGTATTAAGAACTTTTTATACTATATAATTTAGCTCAGTTTAATTTAGTTTAACCTATTTCAGTTTAGTTTAATTCAGTTTAGATATGCGTGGTTATAAATTTATACTAAAATAAGTTCAGCTTAATTCAATTCGACTCACTTTAGTTCAGCTTAATTCATAAAATTACAGTCCAAAGAAACAAAACCTAATACACCATTACCTCCTTATTTTTTTAATATAATTTATATCTCCTCATATTTTATTTTCATTCAACTATAACCACCTTTTCTTAGATTTTTCAATTTTTCATTCAAAGAATTGACATTTTTTATTTTAAGAAAATGACCTTTATTTATTTTTAATCTTTATGTTTTTGCAACATATCTTATGATTTGATTACTTTCAGTCCATCTCTTTACTTTCTTACTTTTTTTCCTCTATCTAGTTTTTTTTTAAAAATTGACCCTCGCCTATTATACAGTTTGTGGCTCTTTAATTATATGCATGAAATGTATCCAACATTTGAAAATATAATATAAACACAAAAACTTGAACGATTTTTACGTTGGATTGTATATTCATCGAAAAATAACTAAAAAATTAAACTGAAAAATTAATTGTGTTTTTCATGATATCTCTCCTCAATCTTCCCAACAAAACAAAACATAAAAACTAAAAAAAGAGCTTCAAATTTCTTGACTATTACTAACTTTAACGAACTTTCGACCAATATATATTTTTCTCTAATAAAATAATTTAATCATATTCTACTCGTGCATTAGGATAAATTCATTAAAATGAGCGTCAATAAATTTGAAGCTCTGTTGTTACTTTTTATGTTTTGTTGAGAAGATGGTAGGATGTGCATCGTTAATAACACAAATAATTTTTCAAATTGATTTTCAAATTTAGTTTTCAATGTATATACAATCTAACATAGATAGGTTCAAGTTTTTGTCTTTATATCATATTTTCAAATGTTTGATATATTTCATGTAAATGATGAAAGAGCCACATACCATAAAATAGGTGAGCGTAAATAAAAAAAATCAGGTAGATAAGAAACTTAAAAAATGGATTGAAAGTAATCAAATGTTTAGATATGCATATCAATGTTAATTATTTGAATGGAAAAGTGAAGAATCTAATAGAATGTGGTAATAGTTGAATGGAAACAAAACACGGAGATTCATAAATTATATCGGAAAAATATAGGGAGCTAGTAGTGTATTGCAATTATAGAAATGAAAAATAAGATAAAATAAGAGAAATGAAGAGAAATTGAGGAATTGCTTAATTTTGGTATATATTACATTCGATATTACATTTGCTTTATATAGTAGAATGTACAATAAGATGAAAGGAAATAAATATTTACTAAAGTAAGACTATTGAAGAAAAAATAAATATGAAATAAATACAATTCTATAATAATATCCTAATCTACAATTCGTATATACCTCTTCTTTCCTTTCCAATAAAATCTAATTCCAAATTTTGTCGAAGAATAATAATTTACCCATGAACAATTGTAATTCCATTTTTGATTTCTAGTACTATTTGGATTTTAGACCAAGCCTGCATCTTAAATTTAGAATTGGCCCAAGTCAAAATCCTAAAAAAAAACGCTGTTTATTTTAGGCTATATATGATCCAATTTGGAAATCAGACTATTCAGTATAATTGACTCATTTATCGCTTTTGTATTTGGTTGGAGTATTAAATTCATATTATAAGTTGTTTGTGTTTTTTTCTTTCAATTTTACATATGTAGTAAGAGTTGTATAAAAGGTATTGATAAAAAGAAAAGAGTTGTATAAAATGTATAATAAGCAACATTCCCTCCATCTTTTTAAAATAGACATTCGAGCCTAAAATTGGATTACCAAAATACTTGTCATTTGTTCTTTTCGAAATACTTTTTTTATTATTCTTCTAACTATGTCCTTAGTATTAATTGCACTTGGGTTGAAAAAGTAAGACATTAATTTGAGAACACGGATAAACTAATATTTTTATATCATTAATAAATGAGTTTATTAAAAAGCGTGAAACTTGTAGGAAGATAAGTAAAAAATATGGAGGGAGTAACATTTAGCTCAAATTTTCTGCCATATTTTTCTGTTTTGATACTATTGAATTTGTAGGTTTACTCTCTTGTTACTCCTTTGTTGATTAAATGCTCTTTTTTAGAGTTTTGAATTTTTTTATCATCTATATTTTTTTTATAAAATATATATGTTCCTCCTAAGTAGGCCGGTCTTACGGCTTTTTGGTGTGGGCCCAATGGTACTATTTCATGGGCCCCAAAGCCCAGGGAAACAATCTTCTTTCAATTTTAGGAGATTAATGGTAGAGAAAGGATATTTAGAATGATAGATAGAATTATGGATATTCATCTAACTTAATTGTGCAAGATATAATTCGAGAATACTAAAGAACATTGGAAAAAGCTAATTAGACATTTTTTTTACAAATTGAGATACGGAAACTTTGTTATTATTTGTGACTAGTGTAGTATTCGTGTGATGTACAGATAGATTATTTGTAATTTGTATGTCAAAGATAAATTTATTTTATGAAATATATGTATATATAATAAAAAAATTAAAGCTAAAAAATATATTATATTGTGTATCAAATTGAATTATGGAAAACATCGATATATACAAAGAATATTATATTACATTTATCATTTTCTTGCATTGTTATATTGATTACAGACTATTTCTTCTTAATTATTAACTATTTTTTCGAATTAATACAACTATACAGCGTTCTTTTTTTTTTGAAGAAAATATGGGTTGTATTAATTAATGTAAAAGATTAGCAACACATAAGGGAGGCATAGTTAGCCATTCCCCTGTTACTTCATCAAAGTGGACTGCCTTAGCCAAGTGATGAGAAAGTACGTTTGCCGTAAGAGACACTAAGCTAACTACACAAGAAGCAAAAGAAGTCATTAAGTTCTTACAACCCAGAATAGTCGAATAAAAATACGAGATACCCCTTTCATCAGAAACTAATGCATCGAATAAAATGCTATTATCGACCTTAATGATCACAAGAGTATACCCTTCTCCTTTAGCCAATGATAATGCTTCGTGAACCGATAAAGCTTCCGCCTTTTCTATAGATCCATATGGTTCAAGCACGCCAGATTTGGCACGCAAAAACGCACCTCCCGCATTTCTTACCACCAAACCGAAACATTTAGTCCTACCATCATTGAAAATTGCAGCATCTAAATTACACTTTACGTATGGGACGCATGGAGGTTTCCACCCTGAAGTGCCGTTCCCATCCACCTGAACTCCATCTAATGTTTGTTGCTGATCGAAAACAGCTTGTTGCCTCCTTGCACCACCAGACGCAGGCGTTGTTGCCCATTGAGCATGCGTCGAAGTTGAGTATCTGATGACAGCTTGTGGCGATGTGTGCACTGCTCTCCAAATAGTTTTGTTCCGCGCCTACCATAATGACCATAGTAAGAAAATAGATCGCTACAAGAAACTTTCGAATTTAATGTCAAGCCAAGCATTCAAAATTGAGACCGTGGCATTTGGAATACTTAAGTTCCTATCAAACAGGAACCACACTCTTTGAGCAAAGAAACAATCAAATAAAGCATGAGTTACAGATTCAAGCTGTAGATGACACATTGGGCATAAATCGTTATTAACCACATGTCGCTACAATAAGTTAGTTTTCACCGAAAGGATATTCATGAGAATTCGCCATGCAAAAATCCGAAGTGGAATGTCTAGGTTCCAAAGCTTATTCCATTTAAACAACACAGTAGGCATGTTTGCATAACGATTAGAGGATATGGCTTTATATGCACTTTTCACCGTATATAATCCCTTCAATTCTAAAGGCCAAAAAGGATTATCGCCACAGCTTCTAATCGCAACGGTGTGCGCAATATGAGACGTACCTCTTCATCCTCAAAGCATTCTCGTATTCAAGCCACATTCCACACACCAGTGATTAGCCATGACACAATCCTATACTCCACACCCAAGTTTTCCTTTCCTTGTAGCAAAACATGGTCCAAGTTACGGACGCAAGCATCTTTGGTGATACTGACTAAAGAGCCATCACCAATTCTCCATCTAACGGTGGATTCAAAAAAACCCATAGCTAAATGAATACTCTTCCATATATAACTCGGGGATGATGACAAAGTTGCTGAGAGAACCGATCCATTCAGAAAATACCTTGAACTAAATATACGGCCCACCAATGAGTTCGGGTAGTTCAAGAAGCGCCACAATTGTTTAACCAAAAGTGCAGTATTAAAATCATTAAGGTTTCGAAAGCCCATACCACTGTGTATCTTTGGTCTGCATAACAAGTCCCAGCACTGCCAATGGATACCTCTTCGATCACCGTTGTTAGACACCCACCAGTAAGAATTTAGCAACTTATGAATCACATCATGCAAACTCTCTGGAATTCTAAACAATGACATGATATAGGATGGAATAGCCTGAAGAACAGACTTTATAAGAGTTTCCTTTCCACCCCAACTAAGAAATTTGTTCTGCAAGAATTAATCCTCTTCTAAATACGGTCACGAATAAAGCCAAAGCTAGCTACCTGACTCCTACCCACTGACATTGGCATTCCTAGGTAAGTAGAAGTAGCAGCATTCATAGAAACCCCCAAATAATCACAGAGTAACTGCTTGTATCCCGCATCCAAGTTTGCGCTATAGGAAACAGATGATTTGTTGTAGTTTATCATTTGGCCAGATGCCTTCTGATAAGTACTCAGACAATTTTTAATCACCGTACGTTCATCTAACTCTGCCCGAAAGAATAAATAGCTATCGTCCGTAAAAAAATAAGTGAGAAACTGGTGGAGCTCATCTCGACACACGACAACCATGAATTATGCCAGTAGAGTCCAACCTAATTAGCTCCACAGATAAACCTTGAGCACACAAAATGAATAAGTACAGAGATAGCGGGTCACCTAGTTGTAACCCCCTTTCTGGAGTAATAGCCCTAAATTGCCTACCACTAGAACAAAAAGAATATCTCACTAACGAGACACACATAACCATCCAATTAATCCAATGGCTAGAGAAGGCCATTCATCTAAGAATTGCTTGTACATACGACTATTCTATCCAATCATATGCTTAAGCCATGTCTAGTTTAAGCACAACCATGCCAGCCTTACCAAATTATGTGGTTATTGTTCAATAATTATTCAAGGCATTCAACACACAAAGATAAACATCATCCCCCACTATATCCGAACAAGATTGATAAAAACCTAGATTAAAGCCATCCGGACCTGGTGCTTTGTCAAGGTGCATTGCAAAAACTGAATCCTTAACCTCTTCCTTCAATAGTGGCGTGCATAGCTCGAGATTTTGATTATCTGTTAGCCAGGTCTGGATTGAGTCAACAATATCGAGATCAAGTTGTGCCGATTTAGAGAGTAAGGATTGATAGTAGGCAATGACATGATCCTCATGACCTGACCCACTCTAGCCGGTTATCCCCTTGATTTATCATATAATCAATGTAATTTTTCTGACGCCTTGAGGAAATGTAATTATGAAAATAGCGAGTGTTACGATCACATTGTTTGAGCCAATTGATTTTAGCTCGCTATTTCTAGTGGATTTCTTGCTCCCTATACTTCGTTGTCAAAAAAGTCTTGGCCTGAACATACTCCTCCGAAGCCCTTGCATTAAACGACCTCCTATAGTCAACTATCTTTCATTTACATATGTCAATTTGCTCTTGAAACTCATCTCGACGTCGCTTATTCCATTATTGTAGGGTCATGGATTGCGCATCCAACTTACACACTCTTGAAGTATCACCACCAACACTCCATTGGTTAGCGACAACGTCATGACAATCCACCCTTAGCCGGCACTCATTATTGAATCAGAAAAAAGCCTATCTTGATTGTCTATTACTATTACTATTCAAGAACAATAACAATGCATCATGATCACTTGACGCCCTAAGCTCATGACGAACCACATAATTTGGAAAAAACGTAAGGCTGGCATGGTTGTGCTTAAACTAGACATGGCTTAAGCGTATGATTGGATAGAATAGTCGTATGTACAAGCAATTCTTAGATGAATGGCCTTCACTAGCCATTGGATTAATTGGATGGTTATGTGTGTCTCGTTAGTGAGATATTCTTTTTGTTCTAGTGGTAGGCAATTTAGGGCTATTACTCCAGAAAGGGGGTTACAACTAGGTGACCCGCTATCTCTGTACTTATTCATTTTATGTACTCAAGGTTTATCTGTGGAGCTAACTAGGTTGGACTCTACTGGCATAATTCATGGTTGTCGGGTGTCGAGATGAGCTCCACTAGTTTCTCACTTATTTTTTTACGGACGATAGCTATTTATTCTTTCGGGCAGAGTTAGACGAATGTACGGTGATTAAAAATTGTCTGAGTACTTATCAGAAGGCATCTGGCCAAATGATAAACTACAACAAATCATCTGTTTCCTATAGCGCAAACTTGGATGCGGGATACAAGCAGTTACTCTGTGATTATTTGGGGGTTTCTATGAATGCTGCTACTTCTACTTACCTAGGAATGCCAATGTCAGTGGGTAGGAGTCAGGTAGCTAGCTTTGGCTTTATTCGTGACCGTATTTAGAAGAGGATTAACTCTTGCAGAACAAATTTCTTAGTTGGGGTGGAAAGGAAACTCTTATAAAGTCTATTCTTCAGGCTATTCCATCCTATGTCATGTCATTGTTTAGAATTCCAGAGAGTTTGCGTGATGTGATTTATAAGTTGCTAAATTCTTACTGGTGGGTGTCTAACAACGGTGATCGAAGAGGTATCCATTGGCAGTGCTGGGACTTGTTATGCAGACCAAAGATACACATTGGTATGGGCTTTTGAAACCTTAATGATTTTAATACTGCACTTTTGGTTAAACAATTGTGGCGCTTCTTAAACTACCCGAACTCATTGGTGGGCCGTATATTTAGTTCAAGGTATTTTCTGAATGGATCGGTTCTCTCAGCAACTTTGTCATCATCCCCGAGTTATATATGGAAGAGTATTCATTTAGCTATGGGTTTTTTTGAATCCACCGTTAGATGGAGAATTGGTGATGGCTCTTTAGTCAGTATCACCAAAGATGCTTGCGTCCGTAACTTGGACCATGTTTTGCTACAAGGAAAGGAAAACTTGGGTGTGGAGTATAGGATATTGTCATGGCTAATCACTGGTGTGTGGAATGTGGCTTGAATACGAGAATGCTTTGAGGATGAAGAGGTACGTCTCATATTACGCACACCGTTGCGATTAGAAGCTGTGGTGGATAATCCTTTTTGGCCTTTAGAATTGAAGGGATTATATACGGTGAAAAGTGCATATAAAGCCATATCCTCTAATCGTTATGCAAACATGCCTACTGTGTTGTTTAAATGGAATAAGCTTTGGAACCTAGACATTCCACTGAAACTTCGGATTTTTGCATGGCGAATTCTTATGAATATCCTTTCGGTGAAAACTAACTTATTGTAGCGACATGTGGTTAATAACGATTTATGCCCAATATGTCATCTATAGCTTAAATCTGTAACTCATGCTTTATTTGATTGTTTCTTTGCTCAAAGAGTGTGGTTCCTGTTTGATAGGAACTTAAGTATTCCAAATGCCACGGTCTCAATTTTGAATGCTTGGCTTGACATTAAATTCGAAAGTTTCTTGTAGCGATCTATTTCTTACTATGGTCATTATGGTAGGCGCGGAACAAAACTATTTGAAGAGCAGTGCACACATCGCCACAAGCTGTCATCAGATACTCAACTTCGACGCATGCTCAATGGGCAACAATGCCTGCGTCTGGTGGTGCAAGGAGGCAACAAGCTGTTTTCGATCAGCAACAGACATTAGTTGGAGTTCAGGTGGATGGGAACGGCACTTCAGGGTGGAAACCTACATGCGTCCCATACGTAAAGTGTAATTCAGATGCTGCAATTTTCAATGATGGTAGGACTAAATGTTTCGGTTTGGTGGTAAGAAATGCGGGAGGTACATTTTTGCGTGCCAAATCTGGCGTGCTTGAACCATATGGATCTATAGAAGAGGCGGAAGCTTTATCGGTTCACGAAGCATTATCATTGGCTAAAGGAGAAGGGTATACTCTTGTGATCATTAAGGTCGATAATAGCATTTTATTCGATGCATTAGTTTCTGATGAAAGGGGTCTCTCGTATTTTTATTCGACTATTCTGGGTTGTAAGAACTTAATGACTTCTTTTGCTTCTTGTGTAGTTAGCTTAGTGTCTCTTACGGCAAACGTACTTTCTCATCACTTGGCTAAGGCAGTCCACTTTGATGAAGTAACAGGGGAATGGCTAACTATGCCTCCCTTATGTGTTGCTAATCTTTTACATTAATTAATACAACCCATATTTTCTTCAAAAAAAAAGAACGCAGTATAGTTGTATTAATTCGAAAAAATAGTTAATAATTAAGAAAAAATAGTCTGTAATCAATATAACAATAAAAAAATGATAAATGTAATATAATATTCTTTGTATATAACGAGGTTTTCCGTAATTCAATTTGATACACAATATAATATATTTTTTAGCTTTAATTTTTTTATTATGTATACATATATTTCATAAAATAAATTTATCTTTGACATACAAATTACAAATAATCTATCTGTACATCACACGGGTTCTACACTAGTCACAGATAATAACAAAGTTTCCGTATCTCAATTTGTAAAAAAAATGTCTAATTCTAAAATGTGCAACTCTAAATCTAGTTAAACAGAGTCATAGACCTGGAACGTCTAGAACTATTATATAATTAATTTATATATGGAATTCGAGATGTCTTATTGTCATTTTGGTAAGTTGTTAAATAGTAATTTATACTTAAAATTTAAGATAACTTACCGGTATTAAGATAGTATAATTTATATTCCATGAACCACTAAAAGCATTTCAGTAATCATATTAATAGTCTCTTTTCAATTGGAGCATAGAGGTTGGGTCAGAATTCAGAATAGTCGAATAAAAATACGAGAGACCCCTTTCATCAGAAACTAATGCATCGAATAAAATGCTATTATCGACCTTAATGATCACAAGAGTATACCCTTCTCCTTTAGCCAATGATAATGCTTCGTGAACCGATAAAGCTTCTGCCTTTTCTATAGATCCATATGGTTCAAGCACGCCAGATTTGGCACGCAAAATCGCACCTCCCGCATTTCTTACCACCAAACCGAAACATTTAGTCCTACCATCATTGAAACTTGCAGCATCTGAATTACACTTTATGTATGGGACGCATGGAGGTTTCCACCCTGAAGTGCCGTTCCCATCCACCTGAACTCCATCTAATGTCTGTTGCTGATCGAAAACAGCTTGTTGCCTCCTTGCACCACCAGACGCAGGCGTTGTTGCCCATTGAGCATGCGTCGAAGTTGAGTATCTGATGACAGCTTGTGGCGATGTGTGCACCGCTCTCCAAATAGTTTTGTTCCGCGCCTACCATAATGACCATAGTAAGAAAATAGATCGCTACAAGAAACTTTCGAATTTAATGTCAAGCCAATCATTCAAAATTGAGACCGTGGCATTTGGAATACTTAAGTTCCTATCAAACACGAACCACACTCTTTGAGCAAAGAAACAATCAAATAAAGCATGAGTTACAGATTCAAGCTGTAGATGACAGATTGGGCATAAATCGTTATTAACCACATGTCGCTACAATAAGTTAGTTTTCACCGAAAGGATATTCATGAGAATTCGCCATGCAAAAATCCGAAGTTTCAGTGGAATGTCTAGGTTCCAAAGCTTATTCCATTTAAACAACACAGTAGGCATGTTTGCATAACGATTAGAGGATATGGCTTTATATGCACTTTTCACCGTATATAATCCCTTCAATTCTAAAGGCCAAAAAGGATTATCCGCCACAGCTTCTAATCGCAACGGTGTGCGCAATATGAGACGTACCTCTTCATCCTCAAAGCATTCTCGTATTCAAGCCACATTCCACACACCAGTGATTAGCCATGACACAATCCTATACTCCACACCCAAGTTTTCCTTTCCTTGTAGCAAAACATGGTCCAAGTTACGGACGCAAGCATCTTTGCTGATACTGACTAAAGAGCCATCACCAATTCTCCATCTAACGGTGGATTCAAAAAAACCCATAGCTAAATGAATACTCTTCCATATATAACTCGGGGATGATGACAAAGTTGCTGAGAGAACCGATCCATTCAGAAAATACCTTGAACTAAATATACGGCCCACCAATGAGTTCGGGTAGTTCAAGAAGCGCCACAATTGTTTAACCAAAAGTGAAGTATTAAAATCATTAAGGTTTCGAAAGCCCATACCACTGTGTATCTTTGGTCTGCATAACAAGTCCCAGCACTACCAATGGATACCTCTTCGATCACCGTTGTTAGACACCCACCAGTAAGAATTTAGCAACTTATGAATCACATCACGCAAACTCTCTGGAATTCTAAACAATGACATGACATAGGATGGAATAGCCTGAAGAACAGACTTTATAAGAGTTTCCTTTCCACCCCAACTAAGAAATTTGTTCTGCAAGAGTTAATCCTCTTCTAAATACGGTCACGAATAAAGCCAAAGCTAGCTACCTGACTCCTACCCACTGACATTGGCATTCCTAGGTAAGTAGAAGTAGCAGCATTCATAGAAACCCCCAAATAATCACAGAGTAACTGCTTGTATCCCGCATCCAAGTTTGCGCTATAGGAAACAGATGATTTGTTGTAGTTTATCATTTGGCCAGATGCCTTCTGATAAGTACTCAGACAATTTTTAATCACCGTACGTTCATCTAACTCTGCCCGAAAGAATAAATAGCTATCGTCCGTAAAAAAATAAGTGAGAAACTGGTGGAGCTCATCTCGACACACGACAACCATGAATTATGCCAGTAGAGTCCAACCTAATTAGCTCCACAGATAAACCTTGAGCACACAAAATGAATAAGTACAGAGATAGCGGGTCACCTAGTTGTAACCCCCTTTCTGGAGTAATAGCCCTAAATTGCCTACCACTAGAACAAAAAGAATATCTCACTAACGAGACACACATAACCATCCAATTAATCCAATGGCTAGTGAAGGCCATTCATCTAAGAATTGTTTGTACATACGACTATTCTATCCAATCATATGCTTAAGCCATGTCTAGTTTAAGCACAACCATGCCAGCCTTACCAAATTATGTGTTTATTGTTCAATAATTATTCAAGGCATTCAACACACAAAGATAAACATCATCCCCCACTATATCCGAACAAGATTGATAAAAACCTAGATTAAAGCCATCCGGACCTGGTGCTTTGTCAAGGTGCATTGCAAAAACTGAATCCTTAACCTCTTCCTTCAATAGTGGCGTGCATAGCTCGAGATTTTGATTATCTGTTAGCCAGGTCTGGATTGAGTCAACAATATCGAGATCAAGTTGTGCCGATTTAGAGAGTAAGGATTGATAGTAGGCAATGACATGATCCTCATGACCTGATCCACTCTAGCCGGTTATCCCCTTGATTTATCATATAATCAATGTAATTTTTCTGACGCCTTGAGGAAACGTAATTGTGAAAATAGCGAGTGTTACGATCACATTGTTTGAGCCAATTGATTTTAGCTCGCTATTTCTAGTGGATTTCTTGCTCCCTATACTTCGTTGTCAAAAAAGTCTTGGCCTGAACATACTCCTCCGAAGCCCGTGCATTAAACGACCTCCTATAGTCAACTATCTTTCGTTTACACATGTCAATTTGCTCTTGAAACTCATCTCGACTTCGCTTATTCCATTATTGTAGGGTCATGGATTGCGCATCCAACTTACACACTCTTGAAGTATCACCACCAACACTCCATTGGTTAGCGATAACGTTATGACAATCCACCCTTAGCCGGCACTCATTATTGAATCGGAAAAAAGCCTGTCTTGAGTGTCTATTACTGTTACTATTCAAGAACAATAACAATGCATCATGATCACTTGACGCCCTAAGCTCATGATGAACCACATAATTTGGAAAAAACGTAAACCACCCCCATTAACTACACCTCTGTCCAAACTTTCACGAAGAACAACTCTGCCAAATCTTTTCCTTTCCTAAGTAAATGGAAAACCCTGAAATCCCATATTAGATAAAGCGCAATCAAAAAGTACTTGCTGGAAGTTTGTTATACCTCTTACCGAATGTGGTTGTCCACCTTCTTTCTCCTGTGGCCTCAAAATCTCATTGAAATCACCCATAACTATCTAAGGAGAATTATCCCCATCAGCTAATCTCCTCAAAAGATCTCAAGAGAGGTTGCACAAGTATCTGACCGGATTTCCATAAAACCCAGTAAATCTCCATTCCCGCCCTCCCATCACTACATCCACACCCACATGAGAAATATTATAGCTACGCAATCTGACTTGAGTATTAGCATCCTATAATAATGCAAGTCCACCTCCAGAGCTTTCCCCTCGAATCTCAAAAGAATTTGTAAAACCCATCTCCAAACTAATCTCTTCAATCCGACTTTGAGACACTCTAATTTCACATAAGAAAACAATGTTAGTATGATACGAGGCCACTAATTTCTTCAGCTCTTAAACTATTGCAGTCGGGCCCATAATACAACAGTTCCAACTTATCAGACTCATTGCTACAACAGGCCCATACTAAAACATGTTGTTTCTGAAATGGACTACCTAGCAAGTGCACTAGGGTCAATGTAGAGTGGTAAGCATAAGGTGATATCCCACAAGGAGCAATCTTAAAATAGTTCGAGATCTCCCTCGTAGACTGGTTTAGAAAGGTTTTCTTTTAATTTGAAGTTGGTTGGTTGTAAAAGCATATAAGCAAAAGCAATAAAATAAAGGTTGTAAACAAAAATAAAAAGGCATAAGCTTCACCTATCCATAAGCAATGTAAGGTTTCCTCCCAGAAAGACCTGTAAAACTACTTGATTAAGTGCATAGATCTAAGGTTTCTTAACCATATTTCCCCAAGCTTACCCCTAGGGTTCACTTGGTTTCTAAGATTACTAATTTAAGTCTCCCCTAGGTACTTTTTAAATCAGTATACTTGCATTAAGATTAGTTAAGCATTTAACCGAAATCAAAACCCTTAGCACATACACAATCCCCCTAGGTTTCTTGTAATATGCGTATGTGTTTGTGATTCTAATTATAACAAATCTCCCCTAGGTACTTATTGTTATAGCATGTACGAGTCCGGCCGAAACCCAATAAGATGATATTACTCAAACACAACAATCAACAAAAAAATTTAAAATAAGAACATTACGAGGTTGCGTCGGAGGAAGATCTTACGCCGCCTGCTTGGGCAAATTTAGCTTGTAGAAAGATCACTTACTCATAATGAAAGAAAACTAAACCTTATTAATAAGAAAGAAAGAATGGAATCCCCCAAAGGGGCACATCTCTATCAATGGTGAAGAAGGCTATAAATAACCTCCAAGTGATAAAGATGAAAGAAAATACTAAAAAGATAACTATCCTATTTAGTTTTTATCTAAAAGGGAAAACAAACTCTAAACAAGAAAGAACTCTTAAGCTAATTGATAAACTTGGAAATATCAAAAGACAAAATCTCTCTTTTTTCTTCTTTAGTTCACGCTACATCAATCTCCTAATTAAGTGGTCCAACTCCTTCATGATTCTTTTCCTTTTTGTCCTCTTTTTGTTGAGATTTCCTACTTTAACAATCTGCTGGCGAGATCTTCCTAATCCGGCAGAAAACCTGAGATTGCGCCAAAAATCAATAAAAACTTATTTTATTTAAAACAATTAAGCACATTAATGACACAATATTTCACTACTAAATTTCACTTATCAAATTCCCCCACACTTGAACATTTGCTTGTCCTCAAGCAATTTACTTTAGACAAAGAAAATAACACAAACTTCATAACAAAACTGGCAAAGTCTCCTGCAATTTGGAAAGTCAAAGCGCTTTAAACAAGTTTAGAACTCAATTTCAACACAAGGAAAGATTAGTAGAGAAACCTCATATTTCCACATAAACATGCAAAGAAAGAGAAATTAGACTTCTTACTTCAATGAAGTAGCAACAAAATCAAGATACCCCACCAAAGGATGTACTCACTCTAATGTGTTTAGTGTGATTTTAAGAATTCCCTTATTCAGCAAAACCTTAAAATTTATAGACCATAAGCTTGCCAATCGGTCAATTCTCTACCACAAAGTATCGAATGCATATATCATCAAAAGGTCTTTAAAGGGTTGTAATGTTAGGCTTAGGTAAGGGTATGGAAAAAGGGAATTTGTGTGTAATGAGTTTTCAAAAGAAATTATGTTGATAAGCACGCAACTTCGTATAAGATAGGAAAACCTTATTCAGAAGCAGATTGTCTTCAAGCACATGAAACATTTTGATATTGTTGTTCACAGAAGCTTTCCTCATAAGCACATTTCTTCTAAGTACAACAACCTTGAGAAACTTTTAATCATGCCTCAAACATAAGTAAAAATTCAAAAACATAAACATTTTTTTTTCATTTTCCTTTTTTTCTAATTTTACTTTGATTTTTTTTTTCTTCTTTTTTCTTTCTTAATTTTTTTCTTTTTTTTCAACTTGTTTTAGATGAATCAGTACAAACATAAGATAAAGAAGCAATCTAAGGTTGTGTTGATCTTTGAGGTCTTCTGGTTTTGACAGTTTCGTTGATGAGATCTTCTGAGTCGGGAAGGTCTTCCTTGATTGATATTGTTGTTGCATCGAGTGATGATAATCTCTTTCGAAAACTCAGGGTATTTTGGGAAATCAAAGTGAAGGTTGTTAGGTTTGTAATGCTTGTAAGAAAGAAAAGGCTAAGGCTCAAAAGGGGTGATCTAAGGATACAATGTTGAAAAGGGTAGGCTTTTTGGCTAGAGAGGGTAAATTCGAATGCCTTAATCATTTGATACAAGTATTCAATGGTGGTGTTGATAAGTACTAGCACATAATAACAAGTATAAGCATGCATTTTCCATGGCAAGTTCTGGCTAAAAATAGAAAGGTCACCTATAAGGGTTGTGTATCTGATTTAGGCTATAAAATTGAAGTAAAAATTAAAATTTCAAAAACTTAAACATGTTTATGGGTCTTTCGATATCACTTTACTAATTTTTTCAAAGTCTTCAAATTTCATTCTGAATCTTTGCTCAAAACTATTTAATTTCCACTTACATAGACTTCACAAGTTTCGTTATTCAGCAAGGTAATCCATCAATAAGCACAAAGCAAATTCAATTAGACATGCAAAGATAAGTAGGGGCAATCTTAAGGTTTTCCAAAAACAGTTAAGCATAGGTAGTGACAAAAAAAATCAAAAGTTGAAAAATCATGCATGAAAATCATAATCCCCCCCGACACACTAAAATTATGATTTGCCCTCAAAGCATTAAAGAATGAAATACAAACAGGGTAAGGAAAGACTTTCCTGAGATGACCAAATAATAAGAAGCTAGATATTACCGTTCACCATTGAGAAAAAGAGAGATTGAGAAAAACCTCAAGGTTTCCTCCAGAATTGCTTCACTTGGTGCGTGAAACGAGCACAGCGACAAGACTTCCTCAAAGTTCTGCAAGGAGAAATACTTCCTCCATAACTTTAAGTTGTCCTTTATTATTCCTAAGAAAAGCCAACAATATATAAGAACTAAAAAAAACTAAGAAGAAAACAAACTAAGAATGCATAAGAAAGAAAAGTTGGGGTTTTCCCAACAAAGTGCTTCAATTGGTGTTTGAAGCGGACACCAAATCTGAGATTGCTAAAGGAGACTCATATATGAACGTTGAAAATTGTGGATTAATGTATTGATGTTTTTGTTGAAGTGCATCCACATCTCTCTATGACTTTAATGGATCTTCAATCAAAGGTTGTTTGAGGACAGTTTCAACAAGCTTTTCCTCATCTTTTGAGATTTCTAGAACCATTACTTCTGGGGAAATCTTCTCTAGTTCTGAATTTGGGGCAATCTCAGATTGCTCTTGAGGTTGCTCACCATTTAGCACAATCTCGTCATGGTGTTGAGCAAAAAAGTTCAGGTTGTGATCAGGTTGCTTCGTCAAAACCTCATATTGCCCACCTGCATAATAAAAATCATCCACAACCATATTGTTAGAATAATCAACTACCTTACCATCCCTTTGAGATTCCTCCATGGAGTTCATCAATATGTTGCTTGGAGAGATCTTCTCATCCTTTAAAATCGCCATATTGGTTATTTAATCAACTTCGGTCTCTAAGTTCTTAATTGATGCTTGTATTTCCTTCATAAACTCCATCATCACCTCTTTCAAGCTAGATTGCATTGGTTTTCGTGGTGGGAAAACATGCTAGAAGAGATGTTAAGGTTGCTGGAATGGTTGAAGAGGTTGCTAGAATGAGAATTGAGGTTGCCAATGTTCATTAGTAGCACTTTGAGGTTGGGGTAATATGAACTGAGGTTGTTGAAATGACATTAGAGATTGTTGGGAAGGAAACAGAGGTTGCCTTGGTAATGGTAAAGGTCTCCCTGAAAATTGCTGAGTAACCTCAAATTTGGAAAAATGTAAGCTCTTATCTGAATGCCACTTGTAACATGTGTTCACCACTTTCTCAATGAGGTCAAAGGCTTCTTCGGGCTCTAAATATTCTAGGTCACCATCTATAAGAGTTTCTAGTCAAAATTTACGCTCATCGGTTATCCCATTGCAAAAGATTTGAATTTGCATCCACTTAGGTATACTATAGTTTGGTACTCTTCTCAATAAGTCCTTGAATCTTGCCTAAGCTTCCTGGAAAGACTCATTCTCAAATTAGGAAAACCTAAAGATTTCATTTTTGAGTCGAACAACCTTGGAAGGTGGAAAGTATTTTGTCAAGAAAGTCTCGGCCATCTGCTTCCAAGTTATGATTGAACCAAGTTGTAGTGACTTAAACCAAGATTTTACCCTATCCTGCAAAGAGAAAGGAAACAACTTTAACCTAACCACATCATAAGATACACCACAATCAAATTTGAAAAGATTGCATATATCAAGAAAATCATAAAGATGGTCATTGGGGTCCTCTCCAGGCAATCCTTTGAATTGAACATTTGATTGCACAAGTTTAATAATGGAAGACTTAATTTCAACGAGATCTTCTCCTTCTTTTGGTATCATGATGCATGACATGTGTCATGATAAAGAAGGTCTTTCATGCTCCTTGAGAGTCTTCCGTGGCAGGAAAGCTTCAAAATCTGTCATCGGGAAAACCTTAGGTTGCTTTACTCATCCTGTTGCTTGCTCAAGAGATTATTGGAAGGTCTTCCAGCTTTCTGCCTTTGCCACCAGGTTGCCAAGAACAAAACAACTACACAAGTTTAACAAACAAGGTTAAAAGCACCAATCTACAGTTAAATTAATCAAACTATTTAAATGTTGCTCCCTGGCAACGGGGGGAAAAACTTGTTGCTTCCAAGATTGACTACCTAGCAAGTGCACTAGGGTCAATGTAGAGTGGTAAGCACAAGGTCGTATCCCACAAGGAGCAATCTTAAAATAGTTTAAGATCTCCCGCGTAGACTGGTTCAGAAATGCTTTCTTTTAATTTGAAGTTGGTTGGTTGCAAAAGCATATAAACAAAAGCAATAAAATAAAGGTTGTAAATAAAAATAAAAGGCACAAGCTTCACTTATCCATAAGCAATGTAAGGTTTCCTCCTAGAAAGACTTGTAAAACTACTTGATTAAATGCATAGATATAAGGTTTCTTAACCATATTTCCCCAAGCTTACCCCTAGGCATCACTTGGTTTCTAAGATTACTAATTTAAGTCTCCACTAGGTACTTGTTAAATCAATATACTTGCATTAAGATTAGTTAAGCATTTAACCGAAATCAAAACCCTTAGCACATACACAATCCCCCCTAGGTTTCTTGTAATATGTGTGTGTATTTGTGATTCTAACTATAACAAATCTCCCCTAGGTACTTATTATTATAGCATGTATGAGTCCGACCGAAACCTAATAAGATGATATTACTCAAACACAACAATCAACAAAAGATTCAAAATAAGAATATTACGAGGTTGCGTCGGAGGAAGATCTTACGATGCCTGCTTGGGCAGATTCAGCTTGTAGAAAAATCACTTACTCATAATGAAAGAAAATTAAACTTTATTAATAAGAAAGAAAGAATGGAATCCCCTAGGGGCACACCTCTATCAATGGTGAAGAAGGCTATAAATAGCCACCAAGTGATAAAGACGAAAGAAAATACTAAAAGATAACTATCCTATTTAGTTTTTATCTAAAATGGAAAACAAACTCTAAACAAGAAAGAACTCTTAAGGTAATTGATAAACTTGGAAATATTAAAAGATAAAATCTCTCTTTTTTCTTCTTTAGTTCACGCCACATCAACCTCCTAATTAAGTGGTCCAACTCTTCAATGATTCTTTTCCTTTTTGTCCTCTTTTTGCTGAGGTTTCCTACTTTGACAATCTGCTGGCGAGATCTTCCTAATTCGGTAGAAAACCTGAGATTGGCCAAAAATCAATAAAAACTTATTTTATTTAAAATAATTAAGCACATTAATGACACAATATTTCACTACTAAATTTCACTTATCCCATACTACAACAGTTCCAGCTTATCGGACTCATTGCTGCTGGCGGGTATGGTCCCTGCCAGCACCCGACTCTAATGATAGAAAAGGCCTACTAGAAATCACACCTGGTCTTGAAATCATAGTAGGTTCACTGACACTGCCATTCCACGCTTTCTTTTCAGCTCCACCACACACTCCATATTATCAGGCAAATCAGCTTCTTCCAATCTTGATAAATCCATAACTACCTAGTTAGCCCTAGGTCGAACCACCGCCACCACCTGCTTATTTCCTTGGTATGCACCTGTTATGTCTTTCTCCCTTTTATAGTCAGGGATATTATTGCTCGTGGTTGGACCTTGCCACTGTCCCGATAGGCCCACTTCGAACTGGCGCTAGCCATATTTTCACCCCAAACCGTAGCACTACCCATAGGCCGAGAGCCATTATTCCTTCTACTAACCCGAAAAGATTGATCGAATTTCAATTATCGCTTATCAGGAGCCGCATCAAACTTCAGCTTACAGAATTTGTCTGCATGGCCAATTACACCACAGAAAAAACAAAAATACGGAAGCCTTTCATACCGAAACCTTATACAGTTCTAGTCCCCCCCCCCCAACTCTCTTTATCCGCATCTTTGTTTTCAACGGCACTCTGATATCCACTCTTACCCTAATCCTCATAAATTCCTTCCATACCCCCGAGAAGGAGTTAGGATCAACTTTAACAAAAATCCCAACATAATTGCCAATATTGCACGCCATCTTCTCCATCCAAAAGCATGGTAATAGATCATAAACGTGTATCCAAAATTCTGCCCAATGCATTGGGATGTTTTGCAGCAACATGCCCATATCAAACTTATTAACCACCACTAGTTTTTGTTCAAGGCACCACGGTCCTTCATTAAGAACCCTATCAACATCTAATTCATGATTAAATTTGAGACAGAAAAGGTGTGGCTCTCTCTCCTTAACCTCCATCCCCTCAACCGGCTGCCAAATAGACATTATCCAAGAATGAAAGGTCGAAGCACTCACAGGTTTATCTGTTATGATTTTTGCAAATAGAGTCATATTTTTTAAATTATAATCTGTTGTTCATATTGTTCAACTGTTATAAGAGTGATATAAATTGGAATAATATGGTAATAAAATAAAATAAATTTAATAATAAAATGTTTCTTTTTTTTAAAGGCATAGGGGTACAAAAGTAATTTAAGACTTCTCTTCTTTTATATATAGATAGATTATTATAAAGAAATTAACCAATTTCTATAATAATAGTATATATATATAAGAGTAATATAAATTGGAATAATATGGTAATAAAATAAAAATAAATTTAATAATAAAATGTTACTATTTTATTTAAAAGGTTTAGGGGTAAAAAAGTTATTTAAGACTTCTCTTCTTTTATATATATACATATATAGAGAGAGAGAGAGATTGTATATATTATTATAGAGAAATTAACCAATTTCTATTATTTATGTAAGAGTGATATGAATTGAAATAATATGGTAATTAAATAAAATAAATTTAATAATAAAATGTAACTATTTTTTTAAAAAATATAGGGATAAAAAGATAATTTATGACTTTTCTTACAGTATGTTGTTATACTTGAAAGTACATATTTATACATGTATAATAATAATAATAATTTAGAACGTCAATGTATTTTAAATATGGAGATCTCGGTTTCAAATTTTAAATTTGGTAGAAATTAATTTAAATTGTACCTAAATTACTCTAGGTCACAATAAATAAAGGATACCAGGCAAAATAGTTATAAAAGTGTATATATATATATATATATATATATATATATATATATATATATATATATATATATATATATATATATATACTTTTAAAAAAATAGGTATTTTATATTTCCTTCATTTTTTAAAATAGGTATTTTAGTTATTTTCTTTAATATTTTTTTTATTTATTATTATCAAATATCTAGACACTTTTTAGATTATTATTCCAATTATACCTTTATTTATCTCATTATCATTAATTACAATGGTGTGAAAAACTAAACATTAGTTAAAAAATAAAATAATATTTTTTTATCTTAATTAATTAATTTTTTTAAAAATATAAAATATATTAAAAAATAAATAAAAAAATCAATCGAGTAAAAAGATTAAAGAAGACCTTCTTGGAAAAGAAAATATGAAAGAGAATTTGGTGTTGAAATTTCATTAATGGTGATTTGGAGAAATGAGACTTGAAATTTGGGGTGTAATTAGAATTAAATTCAGGAAAGACTGAAAAATAAACATTTTTTTTAAAAAGGTGAAATTATCACCAAATTTTGTCAATGGTCAGTTACGTATTCCCATGTGGCTGTTTATGAATTATGATTTGATCATTTAGTCCAACTCTCTAGAAGCCTGCTTCCAAAGTAAATTATCGCAATAATTAAATCAATTTACACCAATTTTTAACTCTAAAAAAAACTCTATCCAGCTAATTATTATTTCATCCGTTTTTTTTAATTATTGCTTTAGATTTAAATAATTTTTTTTAATAAATATTACTTTTAAATTTTAATATAATTATTTAATTATTTTTTTTATTTTATCTTTATTTAATGTAAATTATAAATTATAAAAGATAAAAAGGATCGGTTATCTTTTTAAATAATAATTATTAGTGTTAGGGGTATTTTAGTACTTTTATTTTCTTAATTAATGTTTTCTTAATATGTAAAAACTTACCCAAAGCAACATTAAAAAAATGGAGGGAGTACTCCCTACGGTTCCAAATAAAAGATCTTTTAGACTTTTCATCAGAATCAATAAAACATTAATTGAGCAACTAAAAAGATTAATTTATCCTTCATAAAATTCTCTTTTTTCATAATTATCAACTTATAATTTCAACAATACTTAATCTCTTTTCTAATTAATGCAAGGGTAAATTAGATAAAAAAAAATAGTAAATATTGTATTGATAATCTAAATGATATTTATTTGGAATCAAAATAAAAAAAAACTAAAAGTTCTTTTATTTAAAACTAGAGGGAATATTTTAAATAACATTTGTACAAGTTTAGATTTCTACCGTTTATATCGAAGTTCAAATTTTATGTTTAAAGAACTCAACCCTCGGTATAAAACATCATGTTGCCATTTAAGTGGCGTTTGGTTCACGGAAATCCTATCCCGTAAAATGGAAATAAAAATGAATGAAAAGATGTCAAATATAGTAGAATATATGTCTAAAAACTGGTCAACGCATGAAGAAGTTTTTCCTATTTTATATACATTTCACGGAAAAGATATTCCTTTGTTTTAAAAAGGAATAGTTTTTTTTGGGATGTATATGAATTAGGAAAAGTTTTTCCGTGCGTTGACGCATTCTAGACGAATAATGTGTCGTATTTGACATATTTCCATATAATTCTATTTTTATTTTACAAAATAGGATTTTCGGGAACCAAACAGGCTCTTATTGTTGTTTGCGGTTTGATTCGTATAGTGAAATTATTTATATGGGATGAAATTTCCTCATATTGCTCTTCTTTATGGACCATGGTTACAGTCTGGGTAAAAATATTTGAACCATTTGATTTTTTATTGTTTTTGTCATTGTGGTTGTGTGACTAATTTTATGTTTCACGTAAATTTTAGACTCGTTATAATCAATAATTAATCCAATTCCTAAGTGTATTTATCAATGATATTAAACTTAATCTAATCGTGAACCAATCAATATTCTAAAATTATAAATGGAACTATTTTTCCATTGAAAATTATTATAATTCCCCTACAGAAGTCATAGCTAGTATTAAATAGATTATGGGTCCAGTACCTGACTTCAATTCCGGCAAATGTAGAAAAATATGATACATAAATTTTCAATTAATTTATAACATTAATGTCATTTTCATTGTCCCTGAAATAAAATTATAATAAAAACAATTATACTATATGTCTTATTGCAATGAGACAACTTGGGAACCATTTGCGAGTATACTGGAATTATCATAAACCATAATGCTTAATTTAATTTAATTATCATGATAAACGATAAATTAAGACTTCAATTTTCTGTAGGAATCCAAATCAATTGAATTAGATCATATTTGGTGTTTTCATATGCAGGTTCAAAATTATGATCTCGAACTCACCTTAAATTATATTTGAAGGTAAATTGATATATATGGTTCTATTATATTTTACAATCTAGTGGCGGAGCCAGGATGTAGTACGAGGGTGGGCGAAATTTCAATGAAAAAATTTAGAATAAACTCCATGTTCTTTAATATCACACTATCACAAAATAATATCTTGAATTTGTATTGTAAAATAATAATAATACATCTACCATTAATAGATTAAATGACTCTTTTAGTTCTTCAGGAAAGAGGCCTAATTACGGAAAAACAAGTAGGTCAAATTACGATAACAATAATCACATAATTTTATTTAAGTATTTTTTAAAAAAATACATTTGTAAAAAGGAAAAATAAAGCAACTAATCATTTAATTATTTTAAAAATAAATAATAAATAGATTTTAAACGTAAACTTGAATCGTTGAATGTGTATGATTCCTCCTTTCCCTTTATGTCTAAAATTGCGCACCACTTCACAGTTGTTACTCCATTTATCAGTTTTTACTTTTTAATTTCTCTAAAGTTAATTTAATCTCAATATATACTTCATTTAATATAAAAGTCTCTTATTCAGTTCAATTTCTATAATCTAATTTCAAACAAACTCACTATCAACTATAAATTTGATTTTCATTCAATCAATTTTACTAAACCTTAATTTAATTCAAAAAAAAACATTACTTAATATAAGAAATTTCAAAAACGTAGAAGGGGAAAAATTGTACTTTGCCTTTTAATTAATTTGCTTAATATAAAAGAAAAATATATATAGACCTTTAATCAAATTAGGTGCTTGAAATAGGTGGGGTCAATTCTTTTATTTGGGTCAATGACACCAATTTTGTGCCAGGATTTTTTTCCAAAAGAAACCCAGTGACTCCAACCCAAAACTCTTCTCCTTCTTCTTAGTTCACTGTAGGGTGTGGCAAAAGCTTGAAACAGAGTATGGCAAGGCAAAAGGTTAACTTATACTGAACTTTGGATGGACGGCTAGGCGGTTCTAATTAGTTTTCTACGACTCTGAGTGGTTAATCTAATTGAGTGGGGGTAATATTCTAGGGGTTAGGGGGCGGCCGCCGACCTCCGCTATCCCTGCCTCCGCCACTATTGCAATCCATAGCATATATAATATATATGGATTGACTGATATACGTATGAAAAGAGTCTTGATAAATCTAAATCCACATTTATATATTATATTCTGATTCTTTGGACCTCAAATACTAAAATAACGGATCTCACATGCCGATTTCAAAATGAATCTATAAAAACTAATTTTAAGAAGTAGAAAATTACATCAACAACCAATTTTTAAAACTCATTATCTTAATTTGCAGTTAAAAAAAGTTTAACTTGCTAATTTCAATGTTGAAAGTGAACACAATGAAAATTAACATCTGTCTCCATCAACATCACAGTGTGGAACAGGCGGCCGAGAAAAATTAGGTTAGTTTTGGGTTGTGTTGGAGATGTGTAGAGAATCTCACATAAAAAATAAAAATAAAATATAATTGGAGTAAATTTGGCTTTAATATAAGTTAATTGGTTTCGTATTAAATGAACTCAACCACACTTATATCCTCACTCTCGAAGCCCATGAATTCTCTACATGGTATCAGAGTAGAGGAATGTCTAGCAATCGGAAAGATTATGGATCCGTACTTAATATCATAGCAGAATTTGGAATGTAGAGAAGACCAGACATGTTGATATTTTTGAGTTTCGATGAAATAGACCAAGAAATGTTTGATAACAGCTGATCCACCCTTGGTTACACTTGAGGTGGAGTATTGAAGATGTGGAGAGAATCCCACATCGAAAATAAACAAAAGTAAAGAGCATAACATAAGTGAAGGGATAAAGAATTTTCTATTACATTTTTCAAAACTATTAACAGATTTGGGGTATTTTACAAACTATTCGTAATTTTGGAGTTTTTTTTTGTCCGACTTTCAAAAAATCGGACAAGCCAATTTTTTAAGTCTATCCGACTTTTAAAAAATCAGATAACTTCAATCAAAGCGGATAGAAAAGTTGGATAGAAAATCTATCCGACTTTGTAAAAGTCGGATAAAAAATCTATCTGACTTTTACAAAGTCGGATAAGGTGATTAAAGTTAAAAAAAAAACAAACCATCCCCCTCATGTTTTCATTAATATTTTACTAATATTTATAATTTATTGTATATATTTATGACTTTATTAACATTAATTTTAGTGTTTACAACAATCGTATATAGAAAATCTTAGTGTTCATCTCAACTCATCTTTCTTTCCGATAGATAATTATAATCAATTTAGTTCAATCCTTTAATTATTTAATTTTTGAACCTAATAAAAATTCAATTACCTTATTTATATTATTTGATTTTTTTATTTTTCTAACTCTATTATTATTTTGTCTGTCTTTTTTATTTGTATTTTTCTTGTTACGTTAATGAAGAGTTTTGGGTGTTTTTTTTCATCCGGCTTTATAAATCGTATAAAATCGGATGAAAAAAAAACCCAAAACTCTTCATTAACGTAACAAGAAAAACACAAATAAAAAGGACAGAATGTTTACTTTAATCACCTATGGATAGAATCTATCCGACTTTTCCAAAGTCGGATAGCTTTTATCCCCTTTGATTGGAGTTATCCGATTTTTTAAAAGTTGGATAGACTTAAAAAATTGACTTGTCCGATTTTTTAAAAGTCGGACAGAAAAAAAGTACCCCAAAATTATAAATAGTTTGTAAAATACCCTAAATCTATTAATAGTTTTGAAAAAGATAATAAAAAATTCTTTATCCCCGTAAGTTAACTAGATTGAGCCTTAATACGAGTTTATTGGTTTTGTGTTAAATGGGTTCAACCTAATCGAGCTCAAGGCTAGCAAGCTTAATCGAGCTTTAGCCGAACTTTAATAAGTTCATCAAATTTTAAACGAGTAAGATGAGTTTCAAACTTGGTTCAAGATAAAAATTATACCTTGACGTCGTAAATTAAAGTGTATTGTATTCAAAATACTTCTAATCTTCTAAAAATACTTTTTTTTTGGTAATAATCTTCTACAAATACTTAAATCTTGTAATCCCATACAATTTTATTTATTTACCAAGCAAAAAAATTTACTCATGTTTGTTATATCTGTCGTATGGATATAAATAAAAACAAATATAATATTCACTTTTTCCAACATGTTTATAAGTCTCTTAACGAGCCTATACGTGACCTAGTTTTTTGCGAGCCTTTTATTAAATTTGTTCATAAATTTTTAAGTTGAGTGATCCTTTATTTAAGCTCATTCATTTATAAAAATAAATCTAAAATTTTATTCATAAACAAACTCGTTTATTAATAAATCTAGTTCAAGCGAACTTTTACTGAACCGAGCGTAAGGAAGCTTGGTTCATTTGTGATATATAATTACTTACTCATTATATTATTGAGTTAGACATTTATTGAATATAATTTTAATTTGGGATAATTGAGTGAGAAATGAATATCACTTGCAACTGGTAAAAGAAACATGATGCCCTTAGAGCAAGTTGAATTATATTCCCCAAATTTTATTTTATATGATTTATAGTGTTTTTATTTCAACTATTTTTTCTATTTTTTATTTTTTATATTATATTTTTATAAAATAATAATATTTTATTATTATTTTATTAATTCTTTTATATTAATTTTATTCAAATCAACCAATAAAATAATAAAAAAATAAAAAATAAAAAATAATAATAATTTAATATTCATCACCTAAAATAGGGTTTCCTATTTATAGAGATCCCTATTTTAATGATTTACCATATAGGAAATGGTTGGATTCAACTATTCCCTATATTTATTCCCTATTTTAGGGATCACTCTAAAATAGAAGATGATTGGATTGCTCTTAACATCAAAGTTGCATTTTAAGTTTTTTAGCCCCCATAATATTCAGTTTATTTATTCAGCTAATTAACAATACATATTCAGAATTGATAGTAATAGCAAGTGGTTTACCAATTATCTTTTGTTTCTTAACATAAAAAAAAAAATAAATATAAAAGGACAATCACAACTGCAACCCAGACAACAACAATTATAAACACAGTCTTATATATAGAGAAGCATTTATATAAGTTTGCTTTACTTTATTTAAGTAAATTTGTTCTAATTTATCCCATTGTAACCACTAGACTTGGTCTAGTGACCACAATTTCCTCCAAAAGTGGAGAAAGAAGCTGAGGTCCTGGATTCGAGTTTCAGGTTTCTCAAAAATTAAATGTTTCTACTTCTTAAATTTTTTTTATCCCATTGTTTTAATGGTTTGCTTTTGTAAATTGATCAACAGAAATTCTCAGCTGTGAGAGGTGCATCTAATTTCTTTTTTAATTACAAGTTGAAATTAATTATTTGTAAGTAATAAATAAATTTAAAAATATTAAAAACAAGAAAAAGAATTGAACAAAATGTCAAAATTAAGAGTTCAAGATAAAGAAGATTATAAAAAGTAAAACGACAGTGCACAAGGAAAACGGCAAATGAAATAACTTGCAGAATAGCATAGTAAGGAATCTCTTAAAGTCAAACTACCAAATTTGTCCCTCTTGAAAACGGGAATTTATATTTGTGCCATTTTTGTTGGATAATGAGATATAGATAGGGTTGGAAATGAGTCGAATTAAGTTGAGCTGAGTTTTGGTCTGTTTATGTTTGTTTACTAAATTTTTTAGTGAGCTCGAGTCGAGTTTCGAGCTTGGTTGGAGCTGAAAATTCATATTCATGAACAGTTCATTTAACAATTCGTATCACGATCTCATTTATTTTGTTTAGAGATAAAAATAGTAATATCAAATTTGTTACAGTACATTTCACACATGAAATATCGTTTAATTATTACACTATAAATTATTAAAAATTATTAAAACACCATTTTTAAATTAAAAATAAATATATATACGTATATATATATATATATATAATTAAATTTATAAATGTTTAAAGTGTATACACTTATAATAAATTTTAAACGTTATTAAAGTTTGATTTTAATTTATAAAAATGATAATGAATTTAGTTCACGAGCTTTTAACGAGTCAATTCATGAATTTATTCATGAACCTCTAATCGAGCTTATTCATGAGATTTTAAGTCGAGCATAGACTTGTTCATGTTCGGTTCAATTACAAACCAACCCTAAAAATTATGTTCACGGACAATTCATTAATAAATGGAGTCTAGCCGAATCGAGTCGAGCTTTTATGTAGCCAAACATCTAATTATTCATAAATGACTCGACTCATTTACAACTCTACATGTAATCACTTGTAATTATTATAAAATTAAAAGTGATTGACGGTCAATTCTCCAACAAAAGGGTACAAAATATGAGTATTGTGTTTAACAACCCCTTAAAAACAGTTTAACTAAATTTTATATATTTCAATGTGAATTTAAATTTTGTTTTTACATAAATATAAGAACCTTCGTTGTAATAATCATCTCTCTATTATCTAATTTGATTTTTATAAATTAAAATGATTATATCTCACAAATCGTTAATTTTTTCAATACGAGCTTTTAGAATATTTTGTTCGTCTTATTTTTTATCTTTAAAACGAAATCCGTATTGAATAATTTTGAAAAAAAAATCTTATTGTAGTTTTATACCAGTTTTTACAACTTTTATTGAATGCCGATACTTGTTATAAGAGTGGTATAATATTTTTATAGCACCAATTTTTCATTTATTTTCAGGTAACATTATTTTCTTTAATGCAAAAAAGCTCTTCTACTAGGTATAAAGATAGTAAAAAAATTGGTATTGTGATAAAAATTTTTTGGCCTAAAAATATTTACAATGGATGTCGTTTTAAAGATAAAAATAAGATGAATAAAATATTTTAGAGGTTTATATCAAAAAATCAACGCTTTATGAGATATCGTAGTTTTATGCTGCGAAGATCAAATTAAATATGAAAATAAAGAAGAATTGTGAAAAAAAAAATGTAAAAAGTCTTAAAAAGCTAAAAAAAAAATTATATAAAACAAAGAAAATTCCTAAAAAACTTGTATTTTCCATTTATTACTAAATGCTACTCATAATCAATTTTCAAGTTCCAACCTCCTATTCTTATGAGCAATTTCCTTCTTAACCGTTCTACGCTACCAAAAACTACCTTTTTGAGCATTATCTCATAAATTATACCCCAATTATCTACTACTACTAGATTTACCATTTATGTGCTCATCACCGTTAATAAAAAAAATCATACGATATTATTCAGATTCTATTAAACTCTAACACCTACCACCTTAATCAATATCAAATAACTTCAACAGGATGAGATTGATACCGTAACAATCAAAATATTTTTTATAATCTATTTGTTCGTTCGTGCTTTGACTCTTTCTTATTCCGCATACTTTTCCTTATATATAATCTTCCCATTGACACTTTCTTAACTAGAACAAATTCAAATTCCAATGGCCAAAAAACCATTAGCCAGCTGCTTCTCTTTTGCAGCCTATTCCAAAACCCTAATCAACCAGCTCAATAATATGGACATTCCGATTCTCCCAGGTCTCACTGATCAAGAATTTTCCTCTCTCGAATCCTCTTTCGGGTTTTCATTCCCTCCCGATCTTCGCTCTATTCTCCAAGAAGGTCTCCCAGTCGGCTTTCATTTCCCCAATTGGCGTTCGTCTTCCCCTCAGCAGCTCAAAATCCTTCTCAATCTCCCGTTTCTGAACCTCTCCAAGAACATTTTCGCCAACAATTTCTGGCTTGACTCTTGGGGCCATAAACCCCGTGATCCAGATCGAGCTATGGCAATCGCTAAGAGATTCTTCGATAAAGCTCCGGTTCTCGTCCCGATTTACGCGAACTGTTACATTCCTGCTTTGCCTAACGCAGCCGGGAATCCTGTGTTTTACGTTGATAATTGTTGCGTTCGTGTGTTGAGTTTTGATATTTCCAGGTTTTTTCAGGAGCTGGAATTTTTTCAAACAGGTGGTGTGCATTTGATTCATTCGGTTAATTTCCCGAGGAATGTGGAGAATTTGGGGAGTGTGCCGGCGTGGGCGGCCACGGCGGCTCGGACGGTTGATTTCTGGACTGAGTTGGCGGAGGGAGGGAGGAGGATGGTGGCGCGTGGGGAGACGCGCGGGTGGTGGAGTGGGAGTGGGGAGTTGAGGAGGTGTTTGGAGGAGGTGTTTTGGAGGCTGAGAGATGGAGGGTGGAAGGAAGAGGAGGTCAGGGAAATGATGGACGGCTGCGATGATGAGATGGGGGAGGAGAGTGGGGCCCAGGAAGTAGATGTGGGGTGGCGCGTGAGTGTGTTGTCTGTTGTGTTATTGCGTGCGGGGTGGAGTAGGGAAGATGTGGTGTACTCGTTTGATATTAATGATGATGATGATGATAAAAATTGTTTTGATCTTATGATTTCGAAAAGCAGTTGCTCTACTCATCACAATAAACGCATTAAGCCGTTGATGAACATGCACTCGATTAAGGTGTGATTGGCTTAGGCGGGTCCCGCACCAATGGGTCCCATCGATTTTGCCCTCCCTAATCTCTATTATTTTTAATTATTTATATATCACAAATTTGACTAAACATATAAATGAATCTTAATGACATTATTTACTTGAATGTTTGTCGTACAGTATGACTCATAGTAGTTAAGTTTAAGATACTCGCAAACAAAAATATAAAAGTTCAAAACAATTTTAAGGATGTTTGATTTTACTTTCCTAGGATAATTATATATCTTAAAAATATTAATCATCAAATTACATTCGGGTCTTTATACAAAAACCAAACACAAGGCATTAAATATCTGATTTTAGCAGGCTTCTTGTATTCAAGTTGAACTTAGTTAAAAAAGTATTCAAGTCTGGTCGATGGCAGCATACTTAGGTTGGACTTAGTAAGAACTGAATCTCCAAACCTGATCAATCAAAGTGAGAGCTTAAACCTGGGTAAAAATGTACCGTGTTAAACAGGTTTACTATACTATAGTTTTCTTAATGAATGAACTTTTGGAAATTATACTATTGGATGGTGATATTTTTAACTAAGCTATATAGCACGCGAGTGGAAACTGAAATCGAAATGAACCGAGACTTGAAAGTTCCGAATGTAACGTGAGTTTGAAAAATGTTGGTGTGTAAGAATTTTTGTGCTACCTTGTAGTTAAGTATTCATTTGGTGTAATGGTTTTGTTAGCTATTGCGGTTGCTAACAAGTAATAACACATATATAACCAAACACTTACCAAACACTTAGAACTTGAAAAATCTAAAGGCAAAGTTATCAAACTCTCACAACATACAGGGGGGGTTAAAACCGGAGCTTCCAATAAAAAAAAACTTTTTGATCTTCACTAATTGTATCCATGTATTTGTAAATTGGTTGTCACCTATAATCCACAATCACTTGTAGTGTTACTTCAAGTTAGCTATGTTGAGTGGTGTCCCTTTTATTGTGGGACCCACTGATTAATTAAAAATAAAAATAAAAAAATTAAAGAGCAGGTATGTCGGCAGGGTATTTTTTAAAAGTGCTAAAATTACTGTGCATAATTCAGCGTTTTGAATCTCCTATAAATAGAGAAGTGTTTTGCTCATTTGTGGAGTAGACTAAAACGCAGAGAGTAATAGAGAAGAAACATAGAAATGTAATCTGTGTAGAGAGCCTTAGGAAAAGGGTTCCTAAGAGCTGGGTAAGAGAGAAAATAGTGAGGTTTTGGGAAACACTTGAGTGCCATTATTTTGTAATCTCTTGGTGTACCTACTATTATTTTACAGTGGAAGAATTATTCGGAGTTGGTCCCGTGGTTTTTCCCTAATTCATTTGGGGTTTCCACGTAAAAAATCTGCGTATCATTTTATTCTGCTGATATTATTTTTCTCGTAATCTATTATTGGGCCTAACAAGTGGTATCAGAGCTGAAGGTTGTTTTATCAGTAAAATCCGTGGATATATTTTTCAAAAATAAATATACCACGACGACGAGAAAATTACGGGGAATCCGGTGGCGCAATCCGCTCGAAAAACCGCCGCTCCTACGCAAGTTGGATGAATAGTAAAATAGTAACTTGAGTAATAGTATTCATATATAATAACTATTCATATTCGGCCATCTTTTATGAATAGTATTATGTAAGTATATAGCATACTGTTACTATTTCAATATACAAGTATTATCTGGGTATACGGTACTATTCACATATACCGTCACTATTTATGTGAATAGTGAAATTAGTGAATAGTAAAATTTTGCCATTCTTAAATTTTCGACATGGCGAATGACGGCGTAATGATCAAATTGACGGATACAAATTATTCAATGTGGAAATCCAGAATGGAGGACTACCTCAATTGCAAAGATTTGTATGATCCAGTTGAGGGTGACGACGCAAAGCCGAAGGATATGAAAGATCAGCAGTGGATAAAGTTAAAGAAGCAGACATTGGGTACAGTACGCCAATGGATAGATGCTAGCCTGTACAACCACGTGAGGAACGAAACAGATCCCAAAGTTCTCTGGAAGAAGCTAGAGGATATGTACGAGGCTAAAAATGCTCAAGGAAAAGTGTTCATGATTCGCAAAGTCATGAACTTGAAATTGACAGAGGGGCGATCAATCACACAACACCTGAACGACTTTGAAGGATTCATAAGTGAGTTAGCAGTCACCGGTATGTCCTTAGATGATGAGATGCAAGCATGTCTTTTGATGGGAACTCTACTAGATAGCTGGGATACTCTTGTTGTATCACTGAGTAACTCAGCTCCAAATGGTGTGGTAACAATGTCTATAGTAAAGAATAGTCTACTTAATGTAGAGCTTCATAGAAGGGAAGTTGCCAATACCAGTTCACAAGCCCTTATCATAGAGAATAGGGGCCGAAGCAAGAGTAGAGGTTGTGGGAATGGAAAATCGAAAGATAGATCCAAGTCCCGAGAGAAGAGGTCATGCTACCACTGTGGAAAGCAGGGTCATCTCAAAAGGAACTGCCGTTTTCTTAAACGAGAGAATGCAAACCGAAGTCATGATGATGACAAAAACACATCTGCTGCAGTCACAATAGAAGATGGAGATGTGGCTTTAGTATCTCATGATGCAGATTGTTGTCATGTTGGAGATGCAGATACCGAGTGGATTGTGGATTATGGTGCCTTATACCACTGTGTTCCAAAAAGGGAATACTTCTCAACCTATAAAGCGGGCGATTATGGTACTATTAAAATGGGAAATAATAGTGTCTCGCAAATGGTGGGAATCGGCGATATCTGCGTGAAGACAAGTGTCGGATGCACATTAACACTTAAAAATGTGCGACACGTTCCAGATCTTCAGTTGAACTTGTTGTCTGTTAGTGTATTGGACAAGGAAGGTTATCACAATCATACAGGTGATGGAAATTGGAAACTCACCAAAGGATCTTTGGTGGTGGCGAAAGGAAGATTGTGCTGCTCGCTATACAAAACGCACGCAACAATATGTGCGGGTCAACTGAATATAGTTGGAGATGATGCTTCACCAAATTTGTGGCATAGGCGACTGGTGCATGTTAGTGAGAAAGGGTTGAATATACTGGCTAAGAAGTCCCTCATCCCATTAGCCAAAGGAAAAATTAACCCATGTGATCACTGTTTATCTGGGAAGCAACATCGAGTTTCATTTCAGAAAAGCTCTAGAAGGAGAAATAATAAGTTAGAGTTGGTACACTCTGACGTTTGTGGTCCCATGGATACAGAATCCATTGGAAGAAGAAGATACTTTCTTATATTTAATAAGAATGATATCATCAGTGAAAGATCTACAAGTGATGGTGTTATCGATATTACACCAGAGAGCATTCTATCAAATGATGCCACAGAAGGAAGAATGCACCAATCAGAACAAGATGGAGAAGAAGAGCCAGTTGTGAGGGATCAAGATGCAATTGTAGATGAAGATACGAATGAAGAGGGTACTGAGCAGGGGGAGTCAGAGAACCCCATTCTACCAGAAGAAGAACCTCAATTAAGGAGGTCAGTCAGAGAACGCCAACCATCTACAAAATACTCCAGTTCTGATTATATTTTAACCACTGATGAGGGGGAGCCTGAAAGCTTCCAAGATGTGCAATCTTGTAAAGATAAAGATTGTTGGATGAAGGCCATGCAGGAGGAGATGAATTCTTTAAAGAAGAATGACACGTACGAGCTAGTAAAACTTCCTAAAGGGAAGAGAACACTCAAGAACAAATGGGTGTACAAGCTAAAGAAAGATGATGGAAACCTAGTGAGATTCAAAGCTTGATTGGTTGTCAAAGGTTTTACTCAAAAGAAAGGTATCGACTTTGACGAGATTTTTTCACCAGTTGTGAAAATGAGTTCCATTCGAGTTGTGCTAGGTCTTGTAGCCAGCTTGAACCTTGAGTTAGAACAACTTGATGTAAAGACCGCGTTCTTGCATGGGGATTTAGAAGAAGAAATTTATATGGAACAACCAGAAGGTTTCAAGGTCAAGGGAAATGAGGACATGGTGTGTCGCCTGAAGAAAAGTTTGTATGGGCTAAAACAAGCCCCGCGGCAATGGTATAAAAAGTTTGATTCCTTCATGGTGAATCAAGGATACAAGAGGACAGAAGCTGATCTATGTGTGTTCGTCCAGAAATTCCCGGATGGAAAATTTATCATTCTTCTCTTATATGTTGATGATATGCTAATCGTTGGACCAGATGCCAAAATGATTAGTAAGTTGAAGTGTGATTTGTCTAAGGCGTTTGACATGAAGGATTTGGGACCGGCAAGGCGAACTCTCGGAATGGAGATTACCCGAGATCAGAGGTCCTGCAGGCTATGGTTATCGCAAGAAAAATATATTGAACGAGTACTAGAAAGGTTCAATATGAAGAATACTAAACCTGTTAGCACTCCATTTGCTGCTCATTACAAGTTGAGTAAGAAATCCTACCCTTCAACAGAGAAAAATAGAGAAGATATGTCAAAAGTTCCATATTCTTCAGCGGTCGGTAGTTTGATGTATGCAATGGTGTGTACGAGACCAGACATCGCTCATACAGTTGGAGTTGTGAGTCGATTTCTGTCAAATCCCCAGAAGACACATTGGGAAGCAGTTAAATGGATCTTTAGATACCTGAGAGGAACTTCAAAGTTATGTTTAACATTTGGAGGTGGAAAGCCAGCACTTGTTGGTTACACAGATGCAGATATGGCTGGTGACCTTGATGAAAGAAAATCTACATCAGATTACTTATTTACATTCTCAGGGGGAGCTATTTCATGGCAGTCACGGTTACAAAAGTGTGTTTCATTATCAACAACTGAAGCAGAGTACGTTGCAGCAACAGAAGCAGGAAAGGAAATGCTTTGGTTAAAGCGATTCTTTGAAGAATTGAGTGTGCAACAAGAAGACTACATAATTTATTGTGATAGTCAAAGTGCACTAGACTTGAGCAAAAATACTATGTATCATGCACGGACAAAACATATTGATGTAAGATATCATTGGCTCAGACTTGCCATTGAAGAAAAAGAGTTCAACCTGCAGAAGATTCATACAAGTAAAATGTTGCTGATATGCTGACGAAGGTCGTACTAAAAGAAAAGTTCGACAGTGCGTTGAAGCAACCGAGATGGAGAGTCCCACAATGTAGTCGGGAGGGGGAGATTTGTTGAGTGGTGTCCCTCTTATTGTGGGACCCACTGATTAATTAAAAATAAAAATAAAAAAATCAAAGAGCAAGCATGTCGGCAGGGGTATTTTTCAAAAAGTGCACAGTAAAATTACTGTGCATAATTCGGCCATACGCGTTTTGAATCTCCTATAAATAGAGAAGTGTTTTGCTCATTTGTGGAGCAGACTAAAACGCAGAGAGTAATAGAGAAGAAACACAGATAGAAATGTAATCTGTGTAGAGAGCCTTAGGAAAAGGGTTCCTAAGAGCTGGGTAAGAGAGAAAATAGTGAGGTTTTAGGAAACACTTGAGTGCCACTATTTTGTAATCTCTTGGTGTACCTACTATTATTTTATAGTGGAAGAATTATTCGGAGTTGGTCCCGTGGTTTTTCCCTAATTCATTTGGGGTTTCCACGTAAAAAATCTGCGTATCATTTTATTCTGCTAATATTATTTTTCTCGTAATCTATTATTGGGCCTAACAAGCTAAATAGTTCTTTATTCGCCATAAACGATTGTTTACTTTATATAATTGATTATGTCCATTTTTATTGATAAATATGATTTTGTTGTGTTTCTTACGCATGTGGAGATGAGTTAATATTAGGGTTAACTTTTTAAAAAGATACTTGTGAAATATTCTTTTTTCAAAAGGGTGCTTGTGGTTTTAGAGTTTGTAAAAAAAGGATTTCCAAAATTTTAAAACCACATTTTGAGGGGTAATCTTGCCCATTTTGAAGTGGGATTTTACAGGCTAGTTAATGAAAATATAATACACCTTATTGATAAATTTTAGAATTTTTTGAGAAGTGTTAATATTTTTTTAATTAAAAGTTGATTATAACTTTAAAAAATCATAACAAAATAAAAAAATTTTCGAATTTTAAATAATATAATTAAAATATAGGAATGTTGAATTTATTAAAGTAACTGGTGCAACTAATTTTCAAACCACATGCACCATTTTGAAAAAAAAAATATTCCACAAGCATATTTTAGAAAAATGACTAAACCACATGACATGTTTTTAAAGTTTACCTTTAACATTATTTTTATTTGTAGGACGAAGAATTAGTATATTGAATATGATTTTTTTCCTCATGTGAGTGAGAGTATACATCACAGCAGCTGCTTAATACATTATATTTTGCATACAAATGTATGATTTTATGCCATATTTCTTCATGCCGTGATGATAAGTTTCCATATACTCAAGTCACCAACAAACTGTTACTAATCTAGCACATTCGTAAAAGGAAAAGCCCCTCACGCTAAGAAATATTTTTACTAGGAAATAAAAGCTTCAGCAAATTACATTTCAACAAACGTTTAAAAAATGATACTGTAATTTTTGTTAAACCTTTTAAGGCTATTTTGTTACTCATAAAGATATTCTTAAGACAAATTTTACATTTTGATATATTTTGATATTTCAGTATGTTAAGTTGTTCGTCTGTTGATTGTCAGAGCACTGTACCTAGTCTTTGAATCTATTTTTTTAGGTATGGGGTAGGTAGATTGAAATTCCAAACCTATTTACATTTTGATATATTTTTTAAGTAGTATAGTTTTAACATGCTAGGTTGTCCGTTTGTTGAATGTTAGAGCATGATTTTCACATCTAAAAAATCTATCCTTTTTCCCATTAAGAAGAATAAATTCTTTAGAAAATTGTTAGTATGATGCATAAGAAGATTCAAACAAACAAGAATGAAAGAGCTACTTCTTTTCCAAATCACAACACCAACACCTATAAGAAGCTTGTAACTACATTTGTTATCTTATCCCTCGCTTATAACACTTTCGGTTATAACCCAATCTTTTCAAACAATTCCTTCAATAAATATATAGATGAACTCGATGCAATTATTGACATGCTCGAAAAGAAGTGTGAGAATACACATCTACAAATCGAAGCTCAAAAAAAGCGAAATGAGGAGCTTGAAAGGAAGATTAAGGGCTCAATGCATCCACTGCTAGGCAAACCCCTCGAGAAGCTCAACCTCGGGGAAGTGTCGACTCTGTTAGCATTAATCGAGCAAGCAAAAGCTAAGAAGCAAAGAGACCACGCTTTGGTTGATGGGGCTGGAGGATCTAGTGGTGATATTGATCGTGAGGTATACAATGAACATTAAATTGTATGAATTAGCAAGAGAGTTTTTACTTGTTGTTTTCATGTTGGATGAATGCTTCTAGCCAGTCTCTTTTCTTGTGACATTTTAAAATGTTCACCATAAATTAAACTCATAAATAAATTGAGACATTCTACCTATATTAAATTCAGTTTATGCCTCATGGAGCTAATTTATTCCAATTTAAGAGTTTGTGGATATACTTTACAATAAAAAGAGTTTGTGGATCTACTACCATACAGAAAGAAGCTTTCACGAACTCTATATGTGTACTTAAACTGATTTTTAGGACTGTAAACGAGTCGAGTCGAGCCGAGTTATGGTCTGTTCGTGTTCGGCTCATTTAATTTTTAATCAAGAGTCGAGCCGAGCTAGAATCGAGCTCAAAATCATGTTCGTGTTCGGCTCATTTACTTGCTCATTTGTTCACGAGCTTTTCACGAACAACTCATTTATTTTGTTTGTGATCAGTTCGTTAACTTATTCGTGAACAAGCTCGTTTATTTTTTGTTCATGAATACAATTAATAACAAAATATGAAAAAGTAGGCTTTTAATATCATATTATCTCAATCACTAACATAATATTCTTGAACAAAAAACAACGTAGAGAACCTTAATTCAAGACTTTTAAGTATTTATGCTATAAATTAATTCTTCGGGTATAAATTTGACCAGTAAGTAATATTAATATGAGTTATAAATTGGATTATGGACTATGTGTTTATATTACAAATACAAATGATTTCATCAAATATTTTAAAAATATTTTTTATTATAGTTTTATAATTATTTTATTACGTGAAAATTATAATTGAGTAGTTCACGAGCTTTTATCGAGCATGTTCATGAACTTGTTCACGAGCCTCTAATCGAGTTTGTTCGCGAGTTTTCGAGCCAAGCTAGGACTTGTTCATGTTCAGTTCATTTATTATTCGAGCTCAATATCATGTTCACGAACAGTTCACTTATGAATCAAGCCGGGTCGAGTTTATCGAGCCGAAACCGAGTTGTTCATGAACGACTTGTCTCATTTACAGCCCTATCGATTTTCAATTTTTCAACACTGATAACCAATTTATTAGTAAATGGATTGAGAGCAAAGTTCAAAAAGTTTTTCGGAAACACGAATTCTATCATCAATTATAAAGGTAGTACAAAGTTTTCCAAAACGACGCTTTTTGGCCATGCGATATAATTTGTTTGTCCACTTGATCCATGTAGTATGCATATTACCTCTTTTGTCAATGTGTTATTCAATTTATTAATGTAACTGGGAAGTCTATTTTACATGAAGCATTATACAATAGTATAGTTAAATTAAGATTGCATTCCAGGTTTTGATTGTGCTTGAAACATCCAACATGATATTTAATGTTGGGTTCAATTGAGTTTGTACTGGAACAAATGGACGAATTAGATGGATGGATTACTTTAGCTGCATATTTCTGAACCGTCCAATTCATGAGTAGAATTTTCATGGTTATTTTGGTTCATTGTTATGCATAATGAGATTGGGAAGAAATTAAATGAAATTTCTCGATTTGCTTGTAGGTCCAGATGGGCTCTTTGAGAGGAAGCACCATCATTAATAAAAGGTTGGCCCATATGGATGAAGATATATGTACTTTACTCTCGCATTCTTCTTATTTTGTTGGCAAAAGATGACTTGGTTGTTTTAGTAAATTGATGCAAGAACTTACATTTTTCTCCTTCATTCTGTGGATGTAACCACATTGCACCAGCAAGTTTAGCTTGTGTTTAAATTTTTAATTCTAGCAACGTGTCGTATGCTGGTAAATAAATTTGATGGATGATTTGAGATGCCTAGTTTGTCTTTCTACCTTGATTGAACATCATTTATTGATTGATGGACCGTATGCAACAGTTTTGCAATTGAGGGGGGTTTTAGAATTGTCTGCACCTATTTGCCATATGCTTCAGTCTTGATTTACTAAGATATAGCTTCTTAAAATGATGTTTGACATGCAATGGAAAACATTCATTATTTATGGTTATAATTTGATTATTTTACGAAATATTGGAGCAAAATAACGAAGAGGGAAACATTGATTAATTGAAAAAAGTCTACATATGATGTTCATGCAAGGAACCATTGGACTTCTTGATGATCAAGGAGTGGTAATGACTTATTAATCAGTTCTGCGAAAAATCTATGTTAATTTGGACTATATGCAAACTGGAATTCGATGTTCACAACGAATGCAGAATTACTGAAGACCATGACATCTGCCATTCGCTTAGATACTCGCTATCCCAACCATATTAGACATATTTAGAGATTGCAACATGCCGGATCCGGATCGGGTCCAGCCTGGACCTGGTCTGGATCTGTTTTGACATACTGGATTTGGATCCGACGAGTCCATATTTTTAGTATCCGGATCTAGGATAAATGGAGCCAAAAACTTGTATTCTGTTGGAAATGGATCAAAAATTAGAAGGGGATATAGATTAGGAGCTGAAGAAGCCAAATAAGGAACCTGCTGCTATTGGAGCTTGAATTTATCGATATGACTATGTACGTAAGTAGCGGTTTTTGCTTATCTGGTTAGAATGATTTTATCTCTTCATTGCACATCTTTAATTTCGATCTAATTTCCTTGGAATGTGTTTCATGTTGATGTTTACTTGGTAATAAATGTCATTCTACAACTTGATCATTTTGATGTTTATATTGGGTGATTCTTAGGATGATCAATGTTCAATCCATTAAGAGAAATGGAACCAGTATATTTTATTCTTGACCAGAGGTGTTACCCTTGAACTTTGATGCATCTAGTGTTGGTTGTGTAGTACTCTGACTTAGAAAAGGTAGAACTTTTTAGATGGAGGCGTGTAATAGATTTTGGATATATACATATACATGGATCCGGGTCTAATACTAAAAACTGATATTGGATCCGTATCCGTTTTGTTCGACCCCACCCACCCGGATCCGACGGGTTTAAAAATTCAGGATCTAGGTTTGTTACAACAGATCTGGATCACGGAACCGGATCGGGTCGAAGATTCATTGCCATCTCTAGACGTATTCTATCATCAAACACAATTAAATCTCACATTCTTATAATGGCTACAGCTTCCTCCCAAAGTGGAGAATGAAGCTAGGGTCCTGGGTTCGAGCCTCAGGTTCCTAAAAAATTAAATGTTCCTAGTTCTCAAAAGAAAATCTCACATTCTTATAGTGAGTTTAACAACATCGAAGTCGAGTATTCTTCTCAATTGGCATTCGCAAAATGAAGCCCTTCAATGCCCTATTCAAATGGTGTTCACGGTCGAATATCGAATTTCAGTTAAAAATGTCATAACCCAAGTATCATTGCATCACCATTCGAGGTGGAGGTAACCACAAAACTGTTGGCGTGGCTTACATCATGACATTGAAATGGCTCTTACATGTGAAGAATAAACGTAACAAAAGCCCTTATTTCATCAATGCACTCGTAGTTGTTAAGTCAGTAAGGCATTCTAGAGCTCTTGCTTTGTTAAGGCATTCACCATAAATCAATTATTCAGTAGTCCTACATTACACAGATTTTTACGTCAGACACTAATGCCCCTTAAAATGTGGTAGAAGCACGGTTTTGTCACAAAAACCCACATTCCACAAACTGAAGGCAAATATATTTCTCACATATCATTAAGTGGTTATCAAAATCTTCGGTAAGGCATTCAAAAGCCCTTGCTCTGCTAACATAATATCTTCTTTTTTTTTTTGGGGGGGTTGCAAACATTCAAGACTTCATTCACTTCTTTAAGGAATTGATGTTGTTACTTAAATGTCAACTACATCTCTTCTATAGCCTCATGAAGTTCACACACTTCTCGTTGCACTAGCAATCTATAAATTAGCCTCATGCAAATACATTTTGAACAATTTTTTTCCTCAAAGGGAATCACACTCTCATATCATTTATACTTCAAAGTACAACCACATAAATGTATGTTAAGCGACTTGGGAGCGGACATCTTGGTAAGGATACGTTATCGAGGCTCATTAGGCCCAGTAACAGAAGCCCGATATGACCCATAAGTAGCTATCATCATACTACTACTCCTTTTGGTTTCAAAAACTAGTCGTTTTAGAGAAATTCACAAATTTTAAGAAGCAATTAATGGAGGGTATAAAATTACTTGTTTACCCTCAAATTAACATTAATTGAGTAATATGTGTATTGGGATTGAGCTATAATTAATAAGGGTATAATAGGGAGAAAGGAGTAAAAGTTTACATTCAAAATAGAGAATGACAAGTAAAAGGAGTAAAAAAAAAGTGTGTATAGTGACTAATTTTTTGGACCGGAGAGAGTATAACCATAAATACCTCCAAACTCTACCCCCAAAGTAAGTTTTTTTATATCTTCTTCTATACTACATCTACTGCTTATTTTCCACTGATTAACACGTTGAAAAAGGCATCAAAGGAGTTTTAGCTTACCTCCCACTGTCTCATCTCTTGTGTGCATATCCAAGTAATACAAGCCTTGAGGAACCACATGGCCGGATGCAATAAATGAATAATTTAATTATCTCACTTCTCAAATTTGACTTTTAAACTTCTATTTTGTTGCTAATTTTATTTGAAAAACTAGTATAAATACAAGTTAAGATAATTAATTGGTAGGCTCATGTTTGCGATTTAACTATTAGCATAGGTCTAGCCGAGTCTAAATCCGAATGTGCTTGATCTACTAATTTTTCAGGGAAAAGTATATAATTGGGTTAAAGTCCATAAAAAATTTCAACAAAAACATTAGTCCACAATTTTTATACCCAAAACAGAGACAAAGTAACTGGTATATAATGTCGGTATAATAGTGATATAAATGTGGTTTTTGTTTGATTGAGATTTTGTTTAGTCGCACCTGGTATAATGCTGGTATAAATATATTTTTTATTTGTTCTACTGGTATAAACGTGTTATAATGCTAGTATAAATATATTATTTGTTTGATTACTATTTTGTTTAATCACACGTGGTAAAATAGTGGTATAAATGTGGTTTTTGTTTGATTTCTTTCATAAAAATATATGTTTATGTTTTTTGTTTTTCATATCTGGTATAATGCTAGTATAATACCGGTATGAAGAGGTTTTTGTTTGATTTCTTTCATAAATAGATTTTTATGGTTTTGGTTCTTCACACCTGGTATAATGCTGGTATACATGTGGTTTTTGTTTTATTTTTTTAATAAAAATAGATGCTTATGTTTTTTGTTTTCCCCTCCTGGTATAATGCTGGTATAAAGTGATTTTTGTTTGATTTCTTTCATGAAATAGATTTTTGTGGTTTTGGTTCTTCACACCTAGTATAATGCTTGTATAAATGTGGTTTTTGTTTGATTTGTTTCATAAAAATTTATGCTTATATTTTTATTTTTCACACCTGGTATAATGCTGGAATAATGTGTTTTTTGTTTGATTTCTTTCATAAAATAGATTTTTATGGTTTTGATTCTTCACACCTTGTATAATGCTGCTATAAATGTGGTTTTTATTTAATTTCTTTCAGAAAAATAGATGCATAGGTTTGGTTTTATTTTTCACACCTGGTATAATGCTGGTATAAAGTGGTTTTTGTTTGATTTCTTTCATAAAATAGATTTTTATGGTTTTGATTTTTCACACCTGGTATAATGATGGTATAATGCTAATTTTCCATACCTTATATAATGCTGGTAAAATGCTTTTATAATACTGGTAAAATACTTATATAATGCTGGTATAATACTTGTATCATGTGTTACATATCTTTGAAAATAAAAACTCGAAAAAAATATATCATCATGGATCTACTTTCGAAGATAAAAACGAGACGAACAAAAAATTCTAAAGCAGCATATAAAAAAGTCGACGGTTTGAGAGATAAATGCAAAACTAAGTAAAAAAAATAAAAAATGAAGGAATCGCATGGCAAGGAGGAACGCAAAAATTGAAAAGTGAAAGTTTAAAAGCTGACCAACAGTTATTTATAAAAGTAACAAAGAGGTAAATATTTCACACAACCCATATATTTAGTACAATTTTCCAATTTTATAGCTAAGACGGTTAGACCTATCCCGAACCTGGCCCATATCCATGTCTAATAAGTACTAGTAAAGTTGAAATATAAAATTGTCCCAAAAAAACATAAAGTTTTGTTTTAAGTTCTATTAATGTTTTTGTTTAATTTGAAAATATTTTTCTAAAAGTCAGTCCTTCCTACTACAGTACAGGTACACTCATTTGAAATTTAAATTCACTTGATCAAATAAATAAAAGTAATCCATTATTTTTCATAAGGAGTTAGTATCATAAAATTATCCATAAGAGGGAGTAAGTACTATTATAAAATTGAAATCCTTTCTTAAATAGGATTATAATTTATATTTTTTTGTTAATATTTGATGAGAAAAAAATAGTCTCACTGATTCTTAAATAAGAAGGAGTAAATATTATTACGGAATTCAAATTTTTTCTTAAATAGGATAATAACCAACAGAATTAAATAAAATTAAGAACAACAAGTTACAGAAATTAAATAAGAAGGAGCAATTATTATCACGAATTCAATCAGCAATGTTTTTTTCCACTTTGGAGCTTATATAGGAATTGCAAAATTTACCCGAAAATTTGAAAAGGTAGAAATAGGAAGCAATAATACCCGTATAAAATGAAATATTCCAACAATACAAAATAAATAATACATAACACAAAATAATAGTTTTGCTAAGTTTGACAATTATATATCTAAAATTTGGCTTTCAATTATATTAGATGCCGTTTGAAACTGTATTAGATGTCTATTGCATAATGGTGAAACAATGGAATTAGAGAACTAATACTAATATTTGTTTAAAAAGATACACATATCAATTATTCTTCTCCTTCTCAATCCTCATCCGTTTTGCTCTATTGCTCAAAAGTTGTGCAATATCTTCATCTATCAATATCGACGGTGTCAGAGTTTCATTTCTTATCTCTACACGTGTAACAGGAGAATTGACCTCATTTTCTGATATTGAATCCTGCCAAACAAAAATAAATAAATAAATAAATAAAAGACCTAATTCAAATCATAGTAGATAATGAATCATTTGTACTTATAATAAAAATGTTAGAAGTACCTTAAAAATTTTATTTGCATCTGAAAATTGGTCTACATCGAATCTGGATCCTATTATAAAATATATGAACTAAAATTCAAATAATACAACGTACTAATGTGAAGTTACATGAAATAAAATTTAACTTACAGTCAATAATTTTGAGGGAGAGAAAGATTATATTGTTTCAGAAGTTGTTCATCCTCCGTAAATTTAACCATACAATACACTTCATCATGTGCAATAATATTGTTGCTCTTAACTGAAAGTTTAAATATAATTTCTCTTCCTATAATATTCTCCGATTCCATTGGTATAGGTGTTTCATCAAGTGTCAACAAATTTTAATTACTTAGTATTTATAGTAAAATTGAAATGTTAACTATTTTGATAAATTTTCCTTGTATATGTCTATTTGTATATTATTTTAAAGGTTAAATAATCGTTAATTACTATAACAGTTTCACAATATAATTCTTATCAATAATTATGAATTATTTTATGGTGTAATTATTGCTTTAATTGATGGTATGTTTACTTTAATTTGTTTCTATAATAATGTTATTTTATTATTATTATTATTATTATTATTATTATTATTGTTGTTGTTGTTGTTGTTGTTATCATTATTTTAATTTTATAGTCAACAAAATTATATTTTAGTATTGTTATGATTAGTATGAATATTAACCAATTTTAGATACTCATCGAATATTTTATTATTATTACTATTGTTTTGTTGTTGTTTGAATTTTGTATTTTGGTATTGTTATTATTAGTATGAATATTAACCAATTTTAAATACTCATCAAAGATTTTATTATTACTATTGTTATTGTTATTATTATTTTAATTTTATTTTAATTTTATATTTTGGTACTGTTATGATTAGTATGAATATTAACCAATTTTAGATACTCATCAAATATTTTATTATTATTACTATTGTTGTTGTTGTTTAAATTCTATATTTTGGTATTGTTATTATTAATATGAATATTAACTAATTTTAAATACTCATCAAATATTTTATTATTACTATTGTTGTTGTTATTATTATTTTAATTTTATTTTAATATTATATTTTAGTATTGTTATAATTAGTATGAATATTAACCAATTTTAGATACTCATCAAATATTTTATTATTATTATTACTATTGTTGTTGTTGTTTGAATTTTATGTTTTGGTATTGTTATTATTAGTATGAATATTAACCAATTTTAAATATCATTATTATAGTAATATTAATTGAAATAACACGGTAATAAAATAAAATAAATTTAATTATAAAATTAAAATATTTATTTTGAAAAAGGTAATCCCAAATCAGTTCAAATTTTAAATATCATTATTAGTATGCGCTGGATTACCTTCTTCCACGGTTAGTATGAATATTAAATATCAAATTGTAATACGGTTAATATGAATATTAACCGATTTTAAATATTATTATTATAGTAATATCCTCAAAGGTAAAGTGCTCAAATTTAGGCTTCCCAAATCAGTTCATATTGCTTATTGTTTTCTAAAGGTTGAATTATGTTTAAAACTGGTGTTAATTGGCCATGGAAATATCCTAAACTCATTTTGTTGAATCCAATTACTGAACAAATTGTTCAGCTTCCCGTAATCTCTTTTAATTCATCTGTATTCATTACAAAAGTTGAGCTATCATGTTGCGGTTACTTTTGTTGGAATTAAAACACTCAAATGACCAACTTTTATTAAGCTCAAAGATATTATAAGATCACTCTCACTCAAAATACAAAACCACAACTCACTCTTTTCTTCTTTTCTCTCTAAAGAAGTTCTTATTTTTATTTATGATAAACAACTAAACAACCCACATATTTATAGTTGAATTATACAACTCTCAACTACCACAATTACTCACCACCACCTCCAACTAATACAATTAATTGCCAACTTATTTAGTTAATTTAATGGCCTTCAAATTCGGTAGCAAGGTGATACGTATAAACTAAAATAGATGAAGCAACAACGAGTATAAAAATAAATAGAGCAATAAAAGAGACACAAAGATTTACGTGGAAAACCCTTTAAAGGGAAAAACCACGGGGCACCAAAACAACTCCACTAATAAATAATGGGAATACAATAAACTCTCCCAAGTATACCCACGCTTGAGGTATAAAATGATTTTAGGAGAAAAATTTGAACACTCAAATTAACCCTTACACCCAATAGTGTAGTATTTCCCAAAGTACTCAATTTACTCCCGTAACTTCTCTTAAGCTCTTTTGTAGGAAATGTAACTCTCTGCAAAAGGAAACTCTCAAATTTTGCTCGATGAATTTGGATTATGGTAAATGCCTATTTATAGGCAAAAAAAGTTGCATCAACTTTCCAATTGACAATTAATATGCCAATTACTAACTACCATCTTCCCACCTTATTTGTTGGCAATTAATTAGCCTCCAAATTGGTTTGGACTTAACAATTCTCCCCCTCCAAACCAATGGGGTATGAAATAAGCTCTTACTTGGAGCTCATGCCGATCTACTCATTGCAAAACTCAAACTTAACCCGAGGAATAACTTTTGTCAACATATCTGAGGGGTTCACTTTTGTTGGAATTTTCTTAAGCTGAAAAATCCCCTTTTCCAGTTGCTCGCGTATTCAGTGATAGCGGATATCAATGTGCTTTGTTCGAGAATGATACATAGTATTCTTGCTCAAGTCTATAGCACTTTGACTGTCGCAATATACTATGTAGTCAACTTGTTTTTGACCCAGCGCTTCAAAGAATCTCTTTAACTAAATCATCTCTTTTCCTGCTTCAGCCGTTGAAATGTACTCCGCTTCGGTCGTAGAAAGTGCAACACATTTCTATAATTTAGATTACCATGAAATTGCTCCCCCGGCAAATGTAAACACGTATCCCGAAGTTGACTTTCTATGATCGAGATCTCCGACCATGTCAGCATCAACAAAGCCTTCTAGGATTGATTTAGATCCACCATAACATAAACACTTCTTTGAACTTCCCTTCAAATATCTAAGAATCCATTTTGCTGCTCCCTAGTGTTGTCTTCCCGAATTATCTATATAATATCCCATTTCATGCATTATATTTACATTTGTCCACATCTGTTACATGTCATTATATTTAATATTTTACTTGTTATATTTATTAAAATTGGTTAGTTAAAATAATAGTTATTTTAACCATACAAAATATAATATTTAATATTTAGGTACCGAATTATATAGTTATAGAATTTTAAGGAATAAGTGAAGTATAGTTATGTTATAGATATAAAATGATTATTTGAACATATGAAGTTGAATAAAATTGCGATATATCATAAGGATTTAAGTATAAGCATTAGTATTAGAATTAGTATTAGTATGGTATAGATATACATATATGTATTTAGTATAGTTAGTATTCATATTAAATAAAGAATTTGAGGGCAAATAGGTCTTTTGCCCCTTAGATTTTTTTCATGTCCTGATAAGAATTAGATCAGGTCTTCATCTCTGAAAACACAAAGCAAAGAGCAAATCATAAGGAAGAAGAGAAGAAGAGAGCTAGAAGGAAGGAATCAGGTATTTTAGTAGCTTTGTAGTGCAATTTTTGTTAGGTTAAAGTTAGAATTAGCAGTTTTAGTAAGAAGATGAATTGTTCCTCTTTATGTCAAGGTTCATCTTGCAAAATTTGGGAATTTTTAGACAAGTATATCAACAGTTATGATTTTTATAAGATGAAGTGTGCAGAATTGGATGATCAAAGAGATAGGGTGAGTTTCAAAATTAATCTGGGATTGTTATACTACTTAGAAAATTCTTAATTTTTGATATGTTATTCCCTTATCTGTATAGTTTAATTAGGAAAAATAATCAGGTCAATTCATGTTGTGTAGAGAGAGTTATACCCGTTTTATTACGTTGCTGTCAAGGTAAAGCGGGACAGAAACAAGTTTTGATGGGAAATTCCCTATAAATTTTATAAGACTCTAAAATTTTTGAGGTTTTATCATGATATAGATTTATGTATTAGAGATAGAATAAAAGAAGAATCAGATCATTTGGTGAAGTGAATTGAAAGTTATGAATTTTTAAGTAGAATAAGGTCATAAGGAAAGTAATTCTGTTTTGTGAACATTTGCTTGTAGGAAAGGAAATATGATAATTATGTGTCTATGGTATTGAAATTATTTTTATAGGAGCTCAAAATTGTGAAGGTATTCCAGAGGAAGATTCAAGTCACTTCCGAGGGAATTAGCTTGATACTATGTGAGTATAAACACGATATGAATAGGTAAAATGTTTTGATATGTGATATTTAAATGTTTGGTGAATTGTTGTGAATTGAATGATTATATGTTATTTGGAGAATTTGAATTATATGAACATATGTTTATTTGGTGAAACATGAGATAATTGAATTATTCATGTTATACACAATTATACAAGAACAAATGAAATAAAGAGAGACGTTGTGACATAGCCGATCAAGCATTGCAATACATGTTTTGTTATCTGGACCTATATGGTCAACCAATTGCAATATTTGACAAATGGACCGAAGGTCAACCAATTGTTATATAGCTGGCCAGCAAATCAATTGTTATCTGTTACAAATGTTACATGTATCCCGGGGCAATAGTTTGGTCGGAAATATCACAACAATTAAATAAATGAATCATCCAATAGTATATATGAATGTCTGTATGTTTATTTTGAAGGCGTGACTGTATGTGATTGTTAAATTCATTGATTATTTATATTCACTGAGTGGCGACTCATATAAATTGCTATATTTTTCAGTTGTTGAAGTTGTAGATAAAGTATTATACTAGAAGGTCCTTACCCGTAGCTGTCATGGAAGAAAGGTCTGTCTGCTGTGTCCATCTTGCTCTCTCCCCTCACATGACAAGCATATAGAATAGAAAGTGGTCGGGTTTTGGTTTTGCTAATCAAACATAATTATGGTTTGTAATATAAACGAATGATATTAGAGTTAATGTGAAATATTAATGGATGTGTTAATATATGAATATTTTTGTAAGGAAAAAAAATTATGGTATTTTTCTATAGTTATTATATGATAAGGGTGTTTCAGTTGGTATCAGAGCGGGGATATGGTCATAGGGACACATACAAATGCATACATAATATGAGATTAGAATATGTTATCTTATAACATGTTATCATATTCATATAGGGCTGATGAGAACCAAAATGTTAACCCGAGGAGAGAGGGACCAACCGTAAATCAACCTGTAGGAATCCAACCTATTTCATCTGCATCACTTATGCATTCTCATACATCAAATCTGCAGCATCATCAGAAAATACCTGTGGTGCAAGCACCTGCAACATTTGTCCAAAGAGAAAGAAAGTTCGATAAATTGAAGAAACAAGGTGCAGAAGAATTCAAGGGAACTACAGATCCTACAATAGCGGAAAGATGGTTAAAAAGGCTGGAAAAAGTTTTCAATATGATGCATTGTACTCCTGATGAGAAGTTTGATTATGCGGTATTTTTACTTCAAGATGATGCTTATGACTAGTGGGAGACTGTCCTAGGGAGCATTATTCAGCCTCCTATCTTGACTTCGGATGATTTTGTGCGGGAATTCAAAAGTAATTACATGCCAGATGTGTACATTGATGATAAAAGAAGACAATTTTTGAACTTGAGACAAGGGAGGATTATAGTGGTCGAGTATGAAGTTAAGTTTAATCAGCTATCCAGTTATGTACCAACATTAGTGGCGACTGAAAAGGATAGATGCAGGAAATTTGAGGCTGGGCTTAGATATGAAATTCGAACCAAGATATCATCATTTGAACTTGAAAGTTACCTAAAGTTGAAAAATGCTACAGTTAGGGCTGAAAGACTAGAAAAAGAGAAAGCAGATTATAAAGCTAGAAGAAGTTACAGTGATTTTGGTGGTGGCCAAAGTAAAAAGTCTGCTAAACATCAAACAAATTCTTCTCCATCACAGTTTATAGCTAGAGGAGGATATTCTGGGAATAGAGGAGGAAGAATGAATACGCAAACTCATTCGAGACAAAGTCGAGGACAAAGCTCGGGACAAAAACCTCAGTGTATGCTATATGGTAAATTGCATGAAGGCGAATGCAGGAAACTGACTGGAGCCTGTTACTTATGTGCTTCTTTTGAACATTTAATATATGATTGTCCAAAGCGAATAGAAGCAACTGAAAGAGCTCAATCAAAGGCTACAGTTCAGAATACCAGAGGTAGGGGAGCTGGTGTAGTAGCAGGTAGAGGTAGGGGTAGAGGAACAACAACAAGTAATATTGGTATACCTGAGGCTCAGAGTTCTAGGCCTCCAACACGGGCTCGCGTTTTTGCCATGACTCGACAAGAAGCTATTGACGCACCAGAAGTTGTTACCGGTAAGATTTCTGTTTGCAACATGTATGTTTGTGCATTAATTGATCCTGGATCAACTCATTCATTTATATCATCAAACTTGGCAACACAATTGCATATGGCTTGTGAACCTTTGGGATTTGATCTATATGTGGGAACTCCTTTAGGTGAATTGGTGATTGCAAATCATGTGTACCGAAATTGTTTGATTCAAATTGACAAAGTTATATTAAGTGCGGATTTGAATATATTGACTATTAGAGAGTTTGATGTGATTTTGGGTATGGATTGGTTGGAAAAACACCATGCAGTAGTAAATTATTTCACCAAGGAAGTTATTTTAGAGACATCAGATAAGCCAAAAGTCATTTTTCAGGGTGAACGTCAGATAGTGCTGACTTGTTTAATTTCTGCAATTAATACTTTTCGGTTAATCAAGGGTGGATGTGAGGCATATTTAGCACATGTTATTGACACCAAAATATTAGATGTATCACTTGATGATATTCCTATTGTTAAAGAATTTTCCGATGTATTTCCTGCGGACTTACCAGGATTGCCACCTGATAGAGAAGCAGAATTTACCATTAATTTTGTTCCAGGAACTGCACAAATATTAAAACGCATTAAAATTAATATAATAACGTATATAATTTCTTTTGAAATAAAAAATATATGTAATTTTTCCAACACTTTAAACTTGTAATCAAACCAATTTTCAATTCTTAACAATGATAAACAATTTATCAGTAACTGGATTGAGAGCGAAGTTCAAAAAGTCTCTCGAAAACAGTATTCTATCATCAATTATAAAGATAGTACCAAATTTGGCAAAACAACTCATTTTGGCCATGCGATATAATTTGTTAGTCCACTTGATCCCTACAGTATGCATATTACCTCGTGTGTCCATGGTCATACAATTTGCTATTGCAATTTTGATATATGCAATATGCAATCTTTTACTTTTTTTTTTTAAATACTTCGAATCATTCTCTATCAAATAATCCATAATAATCCATATTAAACAGTAAAAAACCTTCATATTATATGGAAAAAGTGTATAAATTATGTACCACAATATTAAATAGGCTTAATGTATATTTAGCTACTGGAACTTATCCCAAAAAACCTTCTGTCCCCTTGAACTTTTAAAGTGACCCCGTAGCTTCCTTAACTTTCAAAAATGCTCCACTTAGCTCCCTAAACGCTGTGTGTTAGCTTTTAATAGGTTTGACTTTTCAAAGATGTCATTTTTTTACTTTTCAAAGATGTCAATTTCTTAATTTTTTCTCTCAAATCAGGATCTGACACGTGACATTCAGGGAGCTAAGTGAAATACTTTTTAAAAGTTAAGAGAGTTACGAGATCACTTTAAAAATTTAAGGGGTAATAAATTTTTTAGATAAGTTCAAAGTAATTTAGAGACAACACATATGGGCCTGGCTCAAATACTAATGGGCCATTGGCTACATAGAGAAACGGGAGAGCGTGAAAGGCACGTGTGAGAGCTTTATTACGAGCTGTGCTGTTTTTAATGTCAATTGAAAAGGTCTGCGAGTGAAGATAACCTGCAAAAATGGCCTCGGCGTTGATGCGATCTGCTCTTTGGAATTCTCTTCGCGGTGGTTCCAGAGCTTCTGCCCCTTCTAAGAGATCCTTCTCTTCCTCTTAAGTTTCTTTCCTTTCTTTCAACGAATTATATATTTCTTTTCGATTGGATTCAATTCTATTCTTGTTGTATTAGGATCTGATCTCGTTTAATCATGCGAGTTTGTGATTTTACTCAATCCGATTCTTCAAGTTTGATCTATTGTTAAGTTAAGGTCGTCCTAGGTTTAGATTTATTATTTTTTACTACAGTTTTTAAAATTATTGGATGGTTGTGATATGCAGTAGAATGAGAAAAGTGTATAAAGAATCCTATTGTATATCTTGGAGAGTTGTTTCAATTGTTTCTGGGCGTTGCTTGGAGTTGATATTTTATTTCTCTTTCATATCCTTGATTTGATTGTGCTTATCTTATCAGAAGAGGCCGCAGAGGCAGCAAAATGGGAGAAGATAACTTATTTGGGGATTGCAACATGCACTGCCCTAGCTGTCTACTGCCTATCAAAGGGACATCACCATGAAGAAGAACCTCCTGTAAGCTTTCTTTCATACGCATCTGTAGCTTGATTCGTGTCAGAAATATATGCTTTATCCGGATATTTATTTGCATCACATGCTTTACATCTCTAATTCATGAATTGGCTCATGGTTTTTTGAAAGAGGGATTGACCCATTCAATAATCAACATTGGTGCTGACTAATTGTGTGCATTCGCGAAGGCCTATCCATATTTGCATATTCGCAACAAGGAGTTCCCATGGGGTACGTATAAGTCGATTACTTACTATTTTGAATTCTGTTATCTTCCCCACAGAATTTTCCTCTGTATTTCAATATTATTAAGGTCTGATTTTGAATTTGGTTACTTGGTAAAGTTTACGGGTTATATATTGAGTAATCTAAAAAAGCCTTTTGCTAGTTATGCGCAATCTGCACCCAGTGGTTCTGTTTTTCAACCAGAATTGCTTGATGGTGCTCTCATGATTTTGCATTGCATTTGCCAAATCTATAATGACGAGTAGTGCAGCATTTTTTGATGGACCAGCATGTATGAAAACGTCTCTTAGACTCTGAGCATCCTATTGTCTTTCAAGTTCTGGGTCATAGATAGAGGCTTTAAATTTCAGGTTTTCAACAATTAAATTGATGATTCCAGTGATCATGGAGGTGGAACAATGTCTTGGGGTGGTAAGGCTAGCGATCTTAATAATACAATGTCTATGATAGCTTTGATATATTGCCCAAAGTTGGATTATCTGTACGTAGATTAAGTCATATGGCTGGAATTGTTTTAGGGTTTTAGTGAATCTATAATTATTGCTTCTTGTGAGCAACTGAGCGAGCAGTGAAACAGTTTCTGTTCATCTTGCAAAATTGAGTGCAGCTTGGTTATGGAGTAGTAGTCTGTTCCTGCGTTAGAATTTTTGGCTTCTTTAATTCAATGTATACATATTGTTTTGTGAGGCAATAAACATGAAGAGAGAATGAGATAGATAATGTAACTAGGAAGTTTATTTTACATGAGGCATATACATATTATACAATAGTATAGTTAAAGTCAGATTGCATTCCAGGTTTTGATTGTGCTTGAAACATCCAACATGATATTTAATGTTGGATTCAATTGAGTTTGTAGTGGAAAATATGGTTGAATTAGATGGATGGATTACTTTAGTTGCATATTTCTGAACCCTCGAATTCACGAGCAGAACTTTCATGGTAATTTTGGTTGATTGTATGCATAATGAGATTGGGAAATTTAATGAATTTTCTAGATTTGCTTGCAGGTCCAGATGGGCTCTTTGAGAGGAAGCACCATCATTAATGAACCGCTGGTCCACATGGATGAAGTTATGTGTACTTTTCTCTCGATTTCTTTTATTTTGTTGGCCAGAGATGACTACTTGTTTTGGTAAACTGATGCAAGAGCTTACATTTTTCTCTTTCACGCTGGATTTAGCCGCATTGCTCCAGCAAGTTTTAGCTTGTGTTTGCATTTGTTCCTTTTACCAATGTGTCGGATGATGTAAATAAATTTGATGGATGATTTGAGATGCCTAGTTTGTCTTTCTATCTTGACTGAACATCATTTTTTTTATTATTGGACTGTATGTGACAGTTTTGCAATACCTGGGTATAACAAGTATATTCTGCTAGGTTTCTAACCATTTCCCCCATAATTCAAGTATATAATCACCAAGACAAGAAAAGAGCAGTGATGAACAAATAGATTTGTCTTTCGTTATGATGAAATATATAGTATAGGTTATTCCTCTCAATTCAATTGACCATTCCAAAAGCAATAGCCTAGTTTGACATTATTACATGAGCTATTTTCAATATAAGTTATTCTCATAAGTTTTTAATAGTAATACATATTCTGGCTTTGAATAACATATTTTGATCTTTCATGCTAATTATTATAAATTGTTTGATTTATTTTTTTCAAAATCAAATCTGCAGTTTCAAAGACAAGCTTAAAAATGGAGCTTTTTAGAAAAGCTGCTGAACAAAATCAATAACATTTGGTACATGTGGTACTTATAAATCCAAGACAATTTGTGCAAAGACATCATGCTAAGATTACTTCAATGGAATGTTACTCTAATACTAGAGTAAGATATTCTAAAGCTCTTACTTTGTTCAGGCATTCATCATAATCAATTATTCAGTCGTCCTTAGATCTGTCCGTGGACTTCGTGGCCCACCTAAGCCCGTGATGTATTGATTGGGTTTGAGAGATAATTTTTTAAATTTTGTCCGACCCGCCCGAACCTATTAAAGCCCATATGGTATATGGGACGAGTTTGAGAATAATTTCAAATCTCATTGGGCGGCCCGGCCCGCATTCTTTGTATAAAAAAATAATTTTATATATATATAATGTAATATTTATAATTGTTGAGTTAAAAAATATAAATATTATTAGTTAAAAAAATATTTTGTACCATTTCAATTTCTAAAAGTTTAATATGATATTATTGGGATAGAAAAATAGTTATATTAAGTATTAATAATTTATTATATTTTGTAACAAAATACACATGTATATTTCTTTGGATAAACCCGAGCCCAACCCAACCAACCCGAAAAATATTTTAGGTGGGCTAGGATGAGTTTGAGATGAATTTTAACAAATAAAAGCCTGCCAGACCCGACCCAAACCCGTCCCAACCCAACCCATAAAAAGATCTACACGAATTTTTACATCCGATACTAAAGTCCCGTACAATAATAAGGAGCAACATGACAAAATGAAATGGACTATTCAATCCTTAATGAAATGCTATGGATACGCTTCATTTGTCAAAAGCTGCTACGACCACCCCCAAAGATGCGCTGAACAATCGGGTAAAATATCTATTAAAGACCATGACACGGGCCAGGGGTACCGTACTCAACTAGAATTAAATCCGTGAAAAAGATTCAAAGGCCCTTGCTCTGCTAAGAAATTCGTCATAATTCAGCTAAACACAGGAGCGCTTACTTCAGCTTTTGGAGCGATGAGTCATTTACCTAACCATTCAAATGGTCCTGTATAAACAATTGGAGTTTCAATCTCAATGTAATCAACAATTCAATACTATAGAAGAGGTCCACCAGAAAAATCTCTTCGACTTATTGACAATCAATTCGAATAGTAATAATAAGTTAGGGTCGAAAGTGGGGCTTATCGGGGCGGGAAATCCATTCCCCATCCCCATTAAGGTTTCGGGAATTTTTTTCCCCATTTTCTATCGGGGAATTATCGGGGATTCCCCAATTCAAAGATCCATTCAACTAAAAAAAATTATTTCAAAAATTCAAAAGAAAAAATAAAAGATCAAACCAAATTTGTTTCAATATTTTAATACTAAAATTTAAATACTTATATCCAACATTAAATAAATAATTATAAAAAATAACCTATATATCCAACATTAAATAAATAATTTATATTAACAAATACTTATTATAAAAAATATTATAAATTATTTTGATATTTCGGGGAATATTCGAGGATTCCCCAATGGGGATTATCGGGGTCGGGTTCGGGAAATTTTCGGGGTGGGGAATGCATTCCCCATCCCCACCCATTAAAGATTCAGGGATGAAAAATTCCCCATCCCCACCCCACGGGGAATCTTATCAGGGATTCCCCATCTCTATCAGGGCGGATCCCCATCAAGTTCGGGTGTAATCGATCGAACACTACTTGAAAAAGAAAACGGCTCTTCTGCTCAGAAATGAAATGTTCCGAATATTCCTGGAAATTCTTGCTCTCATTAGACCATTTGTATCTATATGCATTAGGATCCCAATTCATGGATCTCTCGGTTCGAGAACGAAAAATAAGAGGATCGAACCATTTCTTCTGACTCTGTTTCAAATTCGATAAATGTTGGTTGATCGTATATTTCATTATAGTTCTATGATTCAGAGTATCATTTCCTATTTGATCCCTTTGAATTCCGTATTCGAAGTTGCGATCGGATCTATTCATTAAAAAGAATTGAGTCAATATATTTCTTATGTACCCATAAGTACTATATTGCATTCCCCACCCCATTTTCATCCCTATAATAAGTAAAGGATTTCAATCTTTCATTGGAATGATAAATAGTAACCTGACTACAACACACTATTCTTTATCAAAAACAATAACCAAGTCATTGGGCTACTCAACATCTACTTATAACAAATAGAAAAATATCAAACTCCACAAGTGCTGAAGTTATTTTTATTTGGCCCAGCCAATGATAAGATATGATTTCCAACGTTACGAACAAGAAATTGTTTTCAAGAAATATTTCGTTACTAAGAAATCGTGCGGCAGTTCACATTTAAACTCATCAATAAGAACTTGTCTCCATTCAACAGTTACTCACATTATTTCCAATTACTTGTACACTATGTTACATGGACTCTTGTATGAGTATTCAATACAGATCTGAGTATCCAAAACAGCAAATGAAAAGCTTTTGGGTATGCAGATCATGTCCAAATTTTTGGCTCAGACACGGGGACTATATATATATATATATATATATATATATATATATATATATATATATATATATATAAAAGAAAAAGAAAGTAGAAGAATCAAAGCAGTGAAAGAAAAAAGAATGTGATAAGTAATATACATAAATTATTTAAGAAATGTTATAAGTTTGATATCAAATTGATTATTGATAAGTAATTAAATTAAATATTTTAGGAATTTGAAGAGTTGATAAAGATATTAATTAGCCACTTTTATAGGAAATTAAATCTAGCAAATCTAATTAGTTGTGAACTCTAGAATTATAACAGTTTGCAGGTTTTAATTTAATAAATATAGGAATTAATGATTTGTAGTGCCCGAGTGCATTTGTAAGTGTCGGGCACGTATCCCGTGTCAGTGTCACGGTCGTGTCGGCATGAGTACTTCCCCTAAACTGAAGAGTCCAAGTATTATAGCTTGTACACCTTTTATTTGAATAATACTTCCTGATTCACTACTACTGAAAGAAATAACATCACAATTACTTGTACAATGTGTCTTCGTACTTGATACTTTAAGACAAAAACTTCTCTCTAACGATTCAACAAGCTATACATTGCTTAGAGAATCTTCGAGCACACCAATCACAAATGACCATATCCTATATAACTCTTGACATGATGAAAGCAAGAGAACAGAGTATCTAAACAAAGACTCCTATTCACAACAAAGATCAACATTTAGTACCGGACCAAATAATTCCTTCCGCTCCCATGCAAGTAATAATCAACTAGCAGCAACCATCTTACAACCATAGTTGTCAAGGTGGTTGGCGCAGCCCAGGCGCCAGGGGCCATACGCGCCTCAAGGTGAGGCGCGAGCCTAAGGTACGCTAGGTGCAAAAAAATTTGCAAAAATTATTTTCTTGAAAAGTGAAGTTAAATGCAATAACAATGCTAGAAAAAGAACTAAGAGAATTGTTAGATGTAGATATGTATGTAAAATTAACATATTGCATTAGGAATATCTGGCCTTGAGCTAAACAAGCCTTAATAGAAGCTGAATTAGGAATATCTAGCCTTGAATTATTGTTACAACTCTTAAAAATAGATGGACAACAAATATTAAAATAAGTTAAGACCTTGAAAAATAAAGGCACGCAAGAGGAGCACACCAAAAGGCGCACCTAGGCGCGCGCTCGAGGTACGCTACCTCGCCTGAGTTATGGCGAGGCGCATGACCCTACGCCCTGCGTGCCTTTAACAACTATGCTTACAACTTGGGAGAGCACATGGATAATGTAAATCAAAGCATAGAAATCAATGTCTTCCCTTTCAAGAAAAGTTCCTCTTCACACCAAACAAATTATGAAAGCTGAAAACAAATTAAAAGAAGAGGTTGAAACACACAGCCTACTCATGGCATACCAAAGATGCCCAAAACAACGAGGTTGGCTGATTTCAATCACATTGTCATCTCTTTTGACCTCTACACAAGCACCATAAATCCATTTTTTTTAGATGACCGTGTCAAAAGAACTAGTATCTTTTCTATTCTTAAAAAAGCCAATAATCAAAGAAGAAGTTCCCCCGCTTTCAATAGAAGATGAAGGGTGGAATGATGAATTGGCAGAGTTTGCTTTATACCCGAAACTTTGCTTCAATCACGTGGCTGTCACGATTCAATCAAATATATGTTCGCATGGTATATTCAATGCATGCAGCTGATCTTTGTTATACAGAATGATATCGAGATGACTCCATATAAAAGTCAATTTATGACTTATGGCTAAGGCTAACAGACACAAAAGAAAGTTGCAACTAATGTTCTACAAAGAAAAAGACCTTGTATTCTTGTAGAACCATGCCAATCAAACCCTTCCTTTCATCTAATTAAAACGAAGTTGACTTCATTCACTTCTTTAAAGGTTGTTACTTCAATGTCAGCTACATCTCTTCCATAGCCTCATGAAGTTCACACACTTCTCGCTGCACTAGTAATCTATAAATTAGCCTCTTGCAAATACATTTTGAACGATTTTGGTTAAAATCGAAATATTTTTCATCAACAGGATTCGCGCTGTCATATCAATTATATTACTTCAAAAAGTACAAATACATAAATGTAATTGAGCAACTTCGGGGGTGGACATCTTGGTAAGGATGCGCTATCGAGGCCCACTAGGCCCAATAAGAGAAGCCCAATATGACCCATATGCCTATCATCAGACTACTTTAAATACCTCCGAACCATACCCCCATGGTAAGTTTTTTTTATGTCTTCTTCTATACTACATCTTCTTCTCTGAGGTGACATTATATTCTCTGGCGTTCCTTGAGTCTATTTGGGTTTCAAGATCATTGGAACTGTTATAATATTAAAATTTATGAATTGCTAAAGAATGGAAATTTTTTAAGCATATTTTCTTCAATTTTTAAATTCAGTAAATATATCATCTAGTGTCTTGTCTCAGCTAAAGAATTTATTTTTATTCCTTGACACATTATTAGTATTTTCCATGTTCTTTATAAGAATTGGATATTAAGGTATGGTAAACATATTACATTTTTTTTCCAATGCTGTGGTTGGCAATGCAAGCTCCATATATAATAATAAATTTCAGGTTTGATTCTTACTAAACTGACTCGAAATGTGTAGAGCCCTAAATTTGACTAACATATTTAGCATTCTAAATCTTGCCTGGTTTTCTGTGAATGTAAATCTTAAATCTAACTTGAAGCTTCAAACAAGTATAAGAAACAAATCAAACCAGAACTGAAGCAGATGTCGAATCACTTGCTGAAGTCAGTAGTCTCCATATACTCTGGTATTCATTGAATACATTTCGTCTAATTTTTGACCCCGATGTTTTGACCACCTGTTAGGAAACAGAAAGGAAATGGAATGAACTTTTTTGTTTATTCTCCATACAAGTGATGGAAAAACTGGTTTATTAAAATGGGAATGAAAGAATACAGACGAATGCTTACTGGTCAAGTTCTTCAGTGGAAGGAAGATCTAGACATGATGAAAATGTTATTTCTCCGCTGCTGTCCTTTTGTAACATATAAGGGAAACCGACCTGGAGCCTTCTTTTATGTCGGGATGCTGCAGAAGAAATGATGGCTAGTTCATCTGATAGCGAGCCCAGCAGGTGGATGCCACACTATTTAATATGAACTCCATACCCCATGTCAATTGAAAACTCTACTTCATCCCCATGTTCTGTTTAATCCTTGAATCGACATCCTGTATCAACTCGGTCAGCATCTTGCTTGTGATTGTCAAATATCCAGTAGCTAATCCAAGTCATATTTGTTCAAAGTCGCTTGAAAAGTAGAGGACACACGGATCATATATCCATTCAAACATTTTGGTTCTGTTAGTGATTGTGTTGTGGGGTGAACACAAGAATCCATCCAAGGATTCTTTCCAAGCATAGACACCACATGTAACAACTCCAGTGATGGATGAACCAGTATCAACTCGAGGCACATTCAAGGACACAAAGTCACCTTCATTCTGATGCCTGAACCATGTCGGAATTTGACATCCTGGTAAAAATATGCTGTACATACCCATCTCAGAAACCGCCTGCTTTGAATGCCAACATCACGAAAGCAAACAAATATTAAAGCCAAGCACAGAAAACATGAAGGATTCGATTCGGTCACTACCTGTAGAGGACACTTCTTATCCGCTTTTGCAAGATAGTCTATCTTACGGATAGAAGAGTTTCTAATCCAGTCAGAGGGTGAGCTTCCTAAAAGTTTTTCAGCAAAATCAATCTCTAATGGTTCTGAGTTAAAATAGCCTTCTATATTTGTTACATTTATGGACCCTTGAAGATGCAATCTTCCATTTCCAGGGAAGTTTCTTAGATTAATGCTTTCCAGTGATAAACAGTATTCAGCATCTAAGGAATGAACACTTGAAGGAAGCAGCGGTACAGATTTAAACTTGTTTCCACATAATTTCAGGTCTTCCAAGAAACAAAACCCATCAAGATCATTCGGAATCATACCATTCATTATGTTACAGTAACTGAGATCCAATTTTTTTATAGAATATGGTAAAATGCTGATAATATGAGAATTATTTCCAGGTGAAAAAATAAGAGGGCATTCGCGTAAGCTCAGACGTTCGAGGTTTTTGACATTTCGGATACTTTCAGGTAAGGAACTTATACCAGTTTCATCAAGAATAAGAGAAACCAAGGATTTCATATTTCCTAGTTCCTGGGGCAACTCCTCAAGTTTTGAGCACCCAGACATGTTAAGCCTTTAAAGCGATCTAAGACCGAAAATGTTGCTTGGAAAGTTCTTTAGATTCTTGCAATTTTGCATATTCCAGGACATAAGAGAATCGAAATATCCAGTAGACTCAGGCAAGTTCTCAAGTTTTGAGCAGCCTGACATGTCAAGCTTTTCAAGTGACTTTAGATAACCACAGCATTCTGGAAGGCTCTTAAGATTCTCGACATTTTGCAAATTCAAAAGGATGAGGCTAGACAAACATCCAAACGATTCAGGCAATACCTCAATTTTAGAGCAGCAAGACAAGTTTAGCTCCCTGAGTGATTTTAGCTCACCAATGCTTCTTGGAAGTTGCCTAAGTTCCACAGAATTTTCCAGACTCAATAACGTAAGTCGAGTTAGGAATCCAACCGAGTCAGGCAAATTTTCAAGTACGACACAGCCTGACATATATAGTCGTTCGAGTGCTTGTAGTCCACCGATACTCCATGGAAGCTTCTTAAGGCTTTCACAATCTTGAAAATTCAAGTAAATAAGATTAGATAGAAGTCCAACTATTCCACCGATCTTTTCTAATCGAATGCAACCTTTCAGTATCAGCTTCTCGAGACTTTGGCAGCCTTCAAAATCTGGAATTTCCTCAAGCTTGTGAGAGTGGCTGAGATTAAGGAATTTTAGCTTTGTTGCAGACTGCAAAAATAAACCCTTTTAGTGTTAGTTTCTCTATCTCTGCAAGTTACTGTCATAAAAATCAAATGGCATATATAGACTATGTAATATTAATATACCTGTCTTGTTTCCATAAACTGTTTTAGGCTACTGCGTCAAATATCCAATGCAACTAGATTTTTGAGACTCAGATCTAAAGGCATATATTCCAAAGGGAATTCCAACCAGCACAACCACCTTAACTTGTTAGAAATATGCTCATAACATCCTTTTAGGTGAACAAAGTTGAGCTGAAGCAACCGCAACATATTCATCTTCTTGAAACTCTTGGTCTTCCATGTATGTTTTAATCCCAGCTTGTCCAAAGCAAGGCCTTGTACTGCATTTGTACCCTGTTAAAGGAAATCAACAATGATATTACAAGGTCTAGATGATACATCAGAACCTCTAACAGTAATTCTCTTACCATTTTATCCGTTAAGACATCAATTACATCTTCATAATCCCATAATCTACTACGCTGCCCAGGGTCTATGGCATTCTCTTGGCGAACAATTTCTCTCCCCATATCTCGAAGCAAATCGTGCATTGCCAACTTGCCGTTCGGCCCAACTTTGACTAGGCATCTCCTCATAAGGGTACTAATTCCCTGAACTGGGAAGAAACCACATCCATCGAGTATTTTTAGGACAAACTCCTTATTATATCCTATGAAGAAGCAGACAATGTCGAGAAATATAAGTTGTTCATTTTTGTTAAGCGATTCATAGCTTATTTGGAGTTTGCTTTGGATATCATTATTGGCAATCACTTTGAGCTTTTCCAACCTGCTATTCCACACAGCAACACTTTGACCATACAAAGAAGAACCCAAAACTTTAAGAGCTAAAGGAATTCCGCCACAATATTGAACCATTTTTGTTGCACAAGTAATATAATCTTCAATGGGCTGATTTTGTCCAAAGGCATGTAAACTTAGTAGACAAAGAGAATCATCAACATCCATTTTATCAACCTCATACTGATAATAAAAGCGGGAAGGATTTAAAAAGTCCTTCATTCTACTAGTTATAATCACTCTACTTCCCAGAAAAAGCCATTCATAGTTTCCAATAAGTTTATGTATATGATCAAGTTCATCAACATCATCTAGTACAAGAAGAACCTTGCTGAAACTTAGGCTTTGTATGATTAAATGGAAGCCAGTCTCAGGATTCTCAATCTTTTAATGCTTTTTTCTGGATATCTCAGTCAAAAGCTGCCTTTGCAAGTGAGTTACACCTTTTAAATTGCACACTTCTCTAACATTTTCAAGGAAGCAGCTACTTACAAATTCAAGGTGGATCAAATTGTACACCTCTTTTGCTATTGTAGACTTCCCTATGCCTCCCATCCCATATAGGCCAACTACTCGTATATCTTTTGACTCGTTAGCCATTAGAGCAATAACTTCTTCTGCTCGAGATCGTATACCGACAGGGTGGATGGCAACACTAAGGGTTGTTGGGCTTAGTCTTGTTGTAATCCGTTCAACAATATGATCAATATTGTTTGCCTCATGCCTGCAAATTTATTTAAGAATTAAGAACTTATGCAACATATTCTTAATCATGAACAATCAAGTCTTATTTCAATGAAAATATATTCCCTAACGATTCACAGAAATTCAAAATTAGGGATTTCATCACATATCCACAATTTGGAAATTCATCATTCCTTGATATAACAAAAGCATAAAAGAAATATATTGAATTGAAGAAAAGTTACATACCCATCTAAATGCCTAGGTAAATCAAGGCCCTTCAAGTAAGAAACTTGTTGCAAAGCATCTTTCTACTCTTTGATGATCTCTGTCTTGAAACATTTCTCATGCTCCGTAAAGGCTAATTCGTCTCTTCCTTTGATCTCTTCAACATGAGACGGATCAACATCGTTAAAGATGGGCCAAACATCTCCTGCCTTCTTCAATTTTAGGATGTAGACGAGCTCTTACAGGCATCGCTTGGAGAATGTATAATCTTTGGAGAGAAGAACTAGTACTAATTTGGAGTCTTTGATTCTGTTCAAAGATGCTTCGCTGTATTCCGAATTTTCCTCATCGACAAATGTGCTGAATCCGCTCCGGCAGAGAGCAGCAAAGGGGTGGCCATGGAAGCCTTTCCTTACATCTTCGCCTCCGAAACTCAAGAACACGTCGTATGAAGCAGCGAAATCGGAAGATGAAGCCATGATTGATGAGTGATGGCATGTTTCCGATGAATGTGGCTTACTGATGATCTTCAATAATTCTCAGGTCAACTTTGATTAGGATTAAAAATTGTTAAATTGAATCGATCAAATGGGCTGCAGATTTTTTTTTTCCCTTCTCTAATCCTGCTAAGCGAAGTGAATTGTAAAAAAACCATTATATTTGGAATTATCCTTCTGTCTTGAATTTACAAATAAGCGAGTACTAGTATTTTATCACGTATAATGATGATATGCTTGATAGAATTTACGTGCCCTAATGAATCAGAAACTCTAAAACTATTCTCTAATGGGTTGAATGTTTAAAAGTTTCTTTCTCTTCTTGAACTTATTTAAATTGTATATTATAACCTTTTTTCTGTTGACTTGGCCCGTAATTAAATTTATTATTTTCAAATATTATCAACTAACTTGTCATCTTAGTAGATTGGGGTCAAGATGTGCAATTTAGACGAGTTTAGAGGATGAGATGAACTTTTAAAAGTTCATGGGGGCGATTAGGGACAACTTTGGGGGCTGGTGATATATTAGGTTCATTTAAATTGTCCAACCCTTTTATCCATCAAATGACTTGATGCTTTAGACGTGTTTAGTGGAGCTATTAGTGGTTAACTCTTTGCAATTAATTGTTATTGTCAGTTGTATGCGGTTTATCGTTGAACTTATATTTGCATGGCTAACCGTTTGAAATACAAGTTCATAGAAGGAGGATATGAATACTCTTCAATTTATATTATATTTCACTACTCCCTCCAACTTTTTTTACTTATCTTTTAACACATTTCATGCATTTTAAAGAATCAATTAATTAAGGCATAAAAATACTATTATACCCTCTAATTAATGTTTAGCTTTCTACTCCATTGTAATTAATGATAATGGGACAAATGAGGGTATAATTGGAAAACTAATCCAAAAAGTGCCTAGATATTTGAGAATGACAAGCAAAAAAAATATTTTAAAAAATGGCTAAAATGCCTATTTTAAAAAGATGGATGGAGTACTAAATAAAAGAAGAAAAACAAATATGAAAGACTTTTTCAATTTGAATGGCTACTCTTTGCAAATTCAAGCCTTCACCTCTCAACGTTTTGTTGCAGCTTGAAGCCCAACTCATATTCTCGCTGCCAGAAAACTCTTCGCATACTTCATATTTTTCGAAATTCAAATCCGGCCATATCTCAATTTAATCCCATTTATTTGTCGGAGGTCCGCCTCTCTGCTTAGAACGATGACGCCGACGCGACATAAATTGAAATAGGAGGAAAGTAAAGTTCAAGCTCTGATAATAGATTTCTCCTTTCTATTTCTATCTCTAACTTTTGATTTGCAGGGTTAGATAATGGTTAAATATAATTTTCAGGGTTAGGACTTAATTTTTCTGTGGCTGTATCTCCTCTTTTATATTGCTACCGGTGATCGTCGGTGAATTTCGGCTGATTTCAATTTGGATTTTTTTTTGTTTGATTGTAAGGAATAATAACAAGTCAAATTATAAGCTTTGACTCTAATTCATTGAGATTCATTTTGTTGGAACATGGTTTTCCTTAAGGCTAGCCGTCGCTGGGGTTTTTGAGCTTTCCTACACCGCAATGTAGGATTTCTGGCAATTTTGATCACCGCTTTTTTCTCCTTTAACCTATAATCAGGTGTGTGTTTTCTTTCTTTTCTCTATCATGTCATCCATTATAAAGAAGTTAAACGATCAGTATGTAAGAGTTACGATCAAAGAAGAGGAGTGGGGAGAGGATGAGGGATTTGTTTGCGAGGAAAAGGATATTGCTGCACCGACGACTGGGAATGGAATTTTTTTGCTAGCTAAATTGATTACGGATAGGCCATTCAAAGTAAGTGTTTTTAAGAGTGTGGTGTGTATAGAGACCAGTCAAGGAAATTGATAAGGAGCTTCAATCCTATCTCTTTTATTTCCAACTTTAACATGATTTTGATGCTGACAGAATTCTGAATGAGGGCCCGTGGTCATTTGAACAAAAACCGGTAGCGGTGAGTAGATTGGAGATGGGGGTTTCACCAATGAATATATTGATGCACTGGACAGAATTTTAGGTGCAGGTTTATGACTTGATGAATTATTTTTGGACCGAGAAGATGGCAAAAAATATAGGGAATTTTGTTGGAGAGTACGTTCGTACTGATGATAATACCTTTGATGGCGCTTGGCATGAATATATGAGAATTAGAGTGAGAATTGGCATTCGAAATCCTTTAAAACATAAGATGAGAACTAAGAGAGCGGGAGGTTAGTGGAATGTAATCCGTTTCCAATAGAAGCGTTTACCTGATGTGAATCCGACTACGAGAAACGCAAACCGAACTCAAGAATTTCCCTGACCGTGAATTGAGATTGAAAGACACAAAGAAGATTAAATTTTATGAATTATAAAACAAATAATGATAAAATAAAGGGCAATAGCACAACCAATCCTAGCAAATAAAACGAACAATCACGCTAGCATTTAGTTACCGCAACCTTTCAAATTGGATAAAAGAACCTGTTATAGAGTTGACTCTCAATTGCCAGGCCACGACAATTGATCACAATCAAAATAATACTTCAAGAACAAGATCCCGATCACTCACACTCAAAGAAAGCTGAAATTTCACAAAGGAAAATTTTGGTTGTTTTATTAATATCAAGTCTGTGTGTCCAATATATAGTAGAAAACTCTCTATTTATAGTACTCCTCACCATAGACCATGAAAATGGTATTATTATCCCAAAAGGCAAATAATAAAGTTCTATTTAGCTTTAGGAAAGAATTCCAAAAGCATAAGAAAAGAGATCCTACCAAATTGGAATATGAAACTAAATGAGAAACAAAACATTCTAAAATGCACAAGGAAATAAATTCTACTAAATTAGGGGACGTTTGGTTAGGGGATTTCAGTAAAGGGAAAGGGAATCAAAATATCTGATTCCCTTTATTGTTGTTTGTTTGGACAAGGTAATCAAATTCATTACCCATTTGGGGTAATAGGATTACCCCTTTCAAGGCCTTTCCATTCCCCCCACTCCACTAGGTATTAGCAATCTCTTTCTTTATCTTTCTCCAATACTATTATCTTATAGTTAAATTATTATTATTATTATTATTATTATTATTATTATATAAAATAATAATAATAAATATTATTATATATTATAATTAATAATATTATTAATAATTACTAATATTATTATTATTCTATATAACCAATAATAATATACAAAAATAATTATTTATGTCTTCATAATATTTTTATAAAATATATATGGTATTATTATTATTAAATAATAATATTTATTTAATAATAATAAGAATATATTATTATCATTATTATTAAATAATATTTATTTAATAAATTTATTACTTATTTAATTAATATTATTATTAATAATAAACATTATTAAATAATAATAATATTATTATTTTATAGTGTTTATTATTAATAAATAATATTCATTTATTAATAAATAAATAATATTATTAAATAATATTTATTTACCAGTAAATAATATTATTAAATAATATTAAAATATTATTATTTATTTAATAATAAATAATATTTATTTAATAATAAATAATATTATTAAATAATATTAACATTAATCATATTATTATTTATTTAATAATATATAATATTATTAAATATTATTTATTATTAAAAAAAATTTCAAATAATATTTATTTAATAATATTACTATTTATTTAATAATATATTAAATAATAATAAATATTATTATTTTAATAATACATATTAATATTATTTTTATAATTATTATAAATATAATATAAATATTATAAATTATATTTTTATTTATTATAATTAATTAATTAAGATTATATATAATTATTGTTATTATATTATAATTAAATAATTGATTTTCTTTAATTAAAAAAATAATAAATGAAATCAGGAGCAATTTTATTCCCTTTCTTGACTATACCAAACACATAAGTCAATCAAAAGGAATTGCATACATTTCCTTAACTATCCATTTCTTGATTCTCTTTCCATTTCCTAATGTGAACCAAACGCCCCCTTAATGTCTGAAATGAGAAACAAAATATTAATTAAAAGAAACATAAATGAACCCAATTAAATGAAATAAAATTCCATTCATATAGGCAGCCCATATATGGTCTTTCACATTTGGCCCAATAAAAAACTAACTAAGATCCCAATGGGTTAACATGTGTTATACTCCAAAGTTCACTTAAGCTAATTCAAATTAGACCAAGTCTTGAATCACTCTTCAATTACTTGAAACAAAGTTAATGATTCTTCCTCCTTGCTCAAGCCCACATCAGTAGATTGCATCATGAAAATCTCTTTGACCAGTCCATTTCGAGTATCTTAAGTCCTCTTTGACATAGACCTTATAATTTGAATATGTAAAGGATTCTTGCCCTTAAGCTCCGTACCTTTATTTCTTCCATGCTCTAGACTCGTTCCTTGATTTGCATCATTCTCTCCCTCTTCAAAAGGATTCGTCCTCGAATCAACATCACCTACATCAAACAATGATAAGTCAGAAACATTAAAAGTAGCATTCACATTATACTCACCAGGTAGTTCAAGCTTGTAGGCATTGTCTCCAATTCTTTCCACAACTTTAAAGGTTGCATTAACTAGATGCTAGCGTGATTGTTCATTTTATTTGCTAGGATTGGTTGTGCTATTGCCATTTATTCTATCATTATTCGTTTTATAATTTATAAAATTTAATCTTCTTTGTGTCTTTCAATCTCAATCCACAATCAGGAAAATTCTTAAGTTTGGATTGCGTTTCTCGTTGCCTGATTCACATCATTACCAAACTTTTATATTTACTGTGGATTCATAAGGCATTCGGACAAATTTTGCAGCTTGAGGTTTGATGCTGGTTCGAGTAATACTGGGCTGAAGTTTGATCAATCCTTACATGCTTCTAGAAAACCCCTAGCCCCTATGTCTGGGGACCGAAGGTTTTGGCCTAATAAGATTGCAATGAGGGATAAGGTGGTTATGAAGAAGACCAACGATAGGGCTAGTTGTACGGATGTAAATGAAAGTAATAAGGGGACAAGCAGTTGTCCAAACCAGGCTAATATTATTAACAAAGAGAATGTGTGTTCGAGGACGCAGGGGGATGAAGTTCAGAAAAATGGGGCGCCGGCAAAAAATGTTTTTGTGAATATGCTGGCTAATGAAATTTTCACTAAAATAGTTCAATCTTTGAATGAAAATAGTAATTCGCACATGGATATTGTCCTTGATCTTAAAAGAAAGAGAACAGAAGAAGCTGTTGTGAAGACTTACTCGATTTCACAGTCAGGAGTGATTTTGGGAAGGCATTTTTTATCATTGGAGGTGGGCTCTGTAAGGACCAGACTCGCCAGCAGCAATGAGTCTGATTAGTTAGAACTGTTGTGGGTTGGGCCCGCCTACAACAGTTCGGGATTTGAAGGTGATTGTGGCCCGAGCTCATCCAATAATGATCTTCTTACCAGAAATTCGATGTTCTAGAAAGCAAATTGAAGAACTTAGTCATCAGATGAGTTATTCAAACTCATTTATGGTTCGTGGTAATAATTCAGGTGGCGATCTTGCTTTAATTTGGGATTCATCGACTATTGTGTCTCTTCGAAGTTACAACATTTATCACATTGATCATTGATGTCGATGTCACTGCTAGTGATGTGTGTTAGAGGTTCATAGGCTTTTACGGTAACCCGAGAAGGCATATAAGATATTTATATTGGTCCCTTTGCGACGTTTAGTAGAAGATAATTATGCTCCATGGGTAGTTATGGGAGATTTCAACGAAATTCCCAGTGTGGATGAGCAATAAGGTGGTCAACATATCCTGCAAATCTCATTGAGAATTTTTAGAATGCTTTATCGGATTTTCAACTTATTGATATAGGATTTAGGAGCTTCCCGTTCACTTGGGAGAGGGCTCAATTTGGTGAAATTATCTTACGGGAAAAATTAATCAGTGGTGTGGCCAATAATCTTTGGTGTGATAGCTTTCTAAATTATATTCTAAGGCATGAATTTATGTCTGAAATTGACCATGATGCGTTACTACTGATATTCGATGGAGAGTGTCATAGGGGGCAACCAAGGTTTAAGTTTAATAATGAATGGAGGCTCAAACCCGTGTGTAGAGAGATGATTTATAGCGCTTGGCTTTCTATGGAGGGGTAGGAACTTACTAATAAATTAAATGCAACCTCGACTGCTCTCGGTGATTGGCATAAGAGATATAGGGATCAGTTTCAGATAAAAAAACTGAATGTCGGAAGCGTGTGCATTCATTCCAGGGCGACTTATCACTAATAATGTTTTGATTGCATATGAGGCTGGTCATTGTCATCGTCAGAAAAGTTTTGAATATAATGTTATGATTGCATTGAAGCTTGATATGGCTAAAGCCTGTGATAGAATATAATGGGAATATGTTAGAGCAGTTTTAAATCATATGGGTTTTACATCTATATGGGTATCTTGGATGATGATGTGCATATCTTCAATCAATTATTCGTTTTGTACAGGTGGTAGACATTTTGGGTCTATTCTACCTGAAAGGGGTCTTAGACAAGGGGATCCCCTATCCTCTTATGTCTTTATTCTTTGTGCTCAAGGTCTATCCACTTCTTTAATTGACTTAGAGAGAAGGGGGCTAATTCAGGGGTGTCAAGTTGCTACAAATGCACCCTCTATCTATCATGGTTCTTTGTTGATGACTCTTATCTTTTCTTTAAATCTCACTTAGCTGAGTGTAAATACATTCAAGACTGTTTACAGGCCTATGAGCATGCTTCAAGGCAAATGGTTAATCTCCATAAGTCCTCTTTATCTTTTAGTGCCAACCTGGATTGTCATTATAAGCAATTATTTTGTAAGTTTCTTAATATCTTTACGTTAGAGCCTAGTTCCATGTATCTTGGCATGCCTAAATCAATTGGACAAAGTAATATTGCTTCCTTTGGCTTTATTCGTGATAGAATATAGAAGAGAATTAATTCCTAGTAGAATGAAGTCCTTAGCTGGGGGGAGAGAGATCCTGATAAAGTCAGATTTACAGTTTATTCCAGCCTACCATTTATCACTTTTTCGGTTGCCCTCTACACTTTGTGATTCTATTCATAAATTACTAAATTCTTTCTGGTGGGCTTCGAATAATGGTGATCATCGAGGAATACATTGGCTTCCGTCCAAAACGGCTTGGAGGTATGGGCTTTCAGAACATTGAGGATTTCAATACAGCTCTCCTAGCAAAGCAGATATGGAGATTCCTTGTTTACTCGGAGTCTCTAGTTAGTCGAGATATAGTGCTCGATATTTTAAAAATGGACCGATTATGGAGGCAGAATTGACATCATCTCCTAATTATATTTGGAGAAGCATTTTCTCTGCAGTGGCCTTCTTCCAGAAATAGATTAGATGGAGAGTTGGCAATGGAGAAAGGATTAATGTATCCTCTGATGCTTGGATTAATGGATCTAATAGGCTTATTATGAGGGGTAAAAGTGGTGTGTTTTTAGGTAGTCAAAAGGTGAGAATTCTTATTCATGAGAATTCATGGAACCTAAATCTGATTAGGGAGCTGTTTGATCCTGAAGAATTGCAAGCAATCCTTCGTACACCCTTACCATGTACACCGTGTAATGAAAATCCCTATTGGCCTCACGAATCAAATGGGTCATTTACGGTTAAATCTGCCTATAGAATCCTATCATATGGTATAACAGCAAATTTGCCCATCTCTTCATTTTTGTGGAACAAACTATAGAATTTGAAGATTCAATTGAAAATTCATACCTTTATGTGGCGAACTATTAGTAATAATCTCCCAGCTCGATTGAATTTGCATAAGAGACATGTCGTCGATTGCTCTATTTGCCCAAATTGTAACTTGGTGGCTGAATCCATTTTTCATGTGTTGTTTGATTGCTCTTTTGCACGTCATGTTTGGAATTTGTTTCAACCTGATTGTGATGTTGTTATTTTTGCATCAGTTGAGTCGATTTTTACATATTCGATACATAATAAATAAGCTAAATTTTTGCAGCAGGCTTGTTATGTTTTGTGGCCAATTTGGCTGGCCAGAAACAAGCTTATTTGCCAACGAATTCATACTCAACCGAGGTCGGTTATCAGAATTGCGATTGCTGCCAGGACTCAATAGAAATTTGTAGTAAAATTGTTTAAACCCACTATTTCTGCAAAATAAATACAGGTGAATGAGGGCCTTGATATGCAACAAACTTGCATAGATATGCAGGCATAGGCTCTGTGCCTGGCTTTATTGGTAGAACAACATCTATACGATGTGAATTTCGAGGCTTTGACATCGAGTTGGGAACCACCCCATGTCTCGTATGTTAAATGCAATTCAGATGCATCCTTGTTCCATAATGGTGAATCAGTTTCCTATGGTCTTGTGGTGCGAAATGCAGGGAAAGAATTTGTTTATGCAAAACTAATATTTTACCTGCTAATATTTCCATTTTGGAAGCAGAGGCCTATTCAGTTCGGGAAGCTTTGTCATGGTTGAAAAGCATTGGTCTATTACAAGTCATTATTGAATTTGATAGCTCTATCCTCTTTAATGCGTTATGTGAGCATGAGCTTGGATACTCTTACTTTGACTCTATTGTTTTGGAGTGCAAATCTTTAGCTAGATCTTTTATTTCTTTGTGTATAGCTTGATTCCTAGAGAGGCAAACATTGCAGCTCATAATATTGCTAGAAGTGTTTTATTTAGATGAGGTAATGGGGGTTATGATGTCTTCACCGCCTCATTGTGTTGCCCATCTATTGCAAGCTTAATAAAGACACACTCTTTTTTCCTAAAAGAAGATTCATTTTGTTGAACTTAGCACAGAGGAAAGGTTCTCATAAGCTAAGGTTCGAGAATCGGAAGCCAAGTTTTGGAGATAATGAAAAATCAGAAATTACACACTCGGAAGATGATCACTCTTAGAGGAGAAGCAAGATAAATGACTAGAAGATCTCAGAAGCCAAAGACTATAGTAGTCTTGGAAGACTACTCTGATGTACAAGAGAAGGAAAGCATCATCTACAGGCAAGCTCAAATCTCAATGCAAAAACTAACGTGAAGATAAATACTAAAAATTGACTCATAGTTTTTATGATCCAAAAAGATAGGTGATCAACCATATATAAAAAGTAGAAAGAGGATTTTGAAAAGTGAGTTGACAATAAGAAAGGAAGGACCACTTTTAGCCACCTGACATACTGACACAAGCAAGCTGTATGGGACTAAAAGGTGTAAAATGACTGAGAACTTACAGAAGTTGGTAGAGTTGACTCTCGCAATTGTGCCTAACGAAAAAGAAGATGTGTCTAACGGAAGATCCAACGGCTATCAAGAAAAATAGTTGTTGTGAGACAACGGCCAAGATTGGAACTCTAAGGAAGAGTCACAACCGGAAGATTTTGAAGATTTCCTATAAAAAGGCCTCTACTAGCAAAGAGATAATTACCAAAACTTTCCTTAATAATTGCAATCTTACAATTTTTAAATTTGCAAAATCTCAAAAGCAAACTGTTGGTCCCGAATGGCTAGGAAAAGTACTAGAGGGGGGGGGGGTGAATAGTACTTTTAACAAATTTTAACTTAATAAAAATATTTTTGCCTTGATGGATAAAATTCCTCAATCTTAAAAATATAAATGCAATAAATATAAAGGCTCAAATAATAAATTGCAAGTAAGTAAAAGGAGTAGGGTTAGAAAGATTGACACAATGCAATTTTATACTGGCTCGGCCCCGACCTGACCTACCTCAAGTCCCCAAGTCAACTGACTTGAGCTTATCTACTATGTGTTTTCTTTACGAGCAGAAAACAAACCTGATAATACTTTTTACGGGGTCAGTATCAAACCTTACAATTCTTTTCCCGGCTCAGAATTAACCCAATAGTTTTTCCTGGCTCAACTATCAAAACCTTACAATCTGTTGTTTTTCCGGGCTCAATAATAAAACCTAACCGTTGCTTTTGCGGGCTCAACAACAAAACCTTTCTCTTGTTGTTTTTCTAGGCTTAACAACAAAACCTTACAATTCTGATTGAATGTAGATTTTTGTAGCAGTATCTCTTGAAGAAGTTTTTTCTCTTTTTAGCACCTGAAGAATTGTAGGGAAGAAAAATCTGTTTGAAACTTGTATATTTTAATTTTACTTGTAGTCTTCCAAGTCTTCATGTTTGAACTGATTGCCTTTTTATATTTGTGCAGGAAAAATAGTCGTTGGAAATATAGTTGTTGGAAATATAGTTGTTGGAATATACCCGTTGACTTGCTCATTTCCTAAGGTGGACATATAACTGTTCAATTCATATTGTTTTTCAACCTTCTCTTTCATGAAATACAGCTTTTAGAATATGACTGTTGAATCCATCTTCTTTTTCCACCTTCTATTTCATGGGGGTGTCCTCTTCTTTTCCAACAGTAACTGTCATCTTGTTTATGAGTAAAATATAGCTGTTGGAGCCATCTGTTTTCCTTTCCATAAAAACAAGATGATACCTTTGTTTTTCTCAGTACTAAGATGCTATCTTAATTTTTGAAACAACCTATACCTTATAATAAATCACCAAAATCATACTCACAACATATAATTTTTTTTTGTACTTATACTTCATTTATATATATAATCACTTGTAACACTATATCTTTTTACAAAACAATCTTATACAAAGCAAAATCAAAATTCGACCACCTTCTATTCTATATGCTTGTTTTGTGAGGAGAGGGAGTGAGATGGAACACAGCCAACCAATCTTCCGTCCATGATATCTACAGGTAATTAGCTTCTAGTACAAACTTTATCAGCTCTGAAAAATATTTAGCGCTTTATATGAGGCGCAACTCAGTGAATATAAACAATCTATGAATTTAGCAAATCACATATATACATTAACAAATTCAATATACAGTCACACTTATATGAGAATATATGAGCCGATCATTTAATTGTTATGACAACACCAGCCAAACTATTGCCCCGGGATACATGTAACATTTGTAACAATTATCAATTGATTTGCTGGCCAGCTATGTAACAATTGGTTGACCTTTCGGTCCATTTGTCAGATATTGCAATTGGTTGACCCTATAGGTCCAGATGAACAGAACATGTATTGCAATGTTTGATCGGCTATGTCACAACGTCTTTTATACTTTTCATATATTTAAGTGCAAATGTTTGTTTTACGAACCATTGAACTTACAATTAGCATATATTAGCACAAGTGGACATATATTCCACATACATATATCATATGAATCCAGCTTATCAAATACAATTCTCATTATAAATGTATCCAATAATTCATATATGCACCAATTCACTTCACTTAAGAATTCAATCCATTATCATATTCAAATGACACATATTAACATATTTCTCATACAATTCATAACACATTCACATATTCATACAATTAACACATCAACACGTTTCACCCATAAATTCATATCATGTTTATACTCACCTATACTTATCCAATAATTCACATTAACCGTTCACAAATATTCACTTATCGCCACAATTCACATATTCATACAATTAACACATCAACACATTTCACTCCTAAATTCATATCATGTTTATGCTCACTTATACTTATCCAATAATTCACATTAACCGTTCACAAATATTCACTTATCGCCACAATTCACATATTCATACAATTAACACATCAACACATTTCACCCATAAATTCATATCATGTTCATACTCACAGATTATACGAGCTAATTCTCTCGAAAATGACTTGGACATTCCTTTGGAATCTCTTCACTGTTTTGAGCTCCTATAACATAAATTCATATAAAATATAAACATATACATCTTATTTCCTTTTGTATATATAAAAAGATTGACATAAACTAGAATAAAATTACTATCTTCGAGACCTTACTGTGTAAAACCAATCATATCTCTCAAAGTACTCAACCAAATCACCTGATTCCAGTTTCATTTTACTCTTAACACATAGCTTTATAACATATCAAAATTCATACTTTTCTGATTACTTTTCTATTTGTTATGAATTTTGTATTTTAAACTCTAAATCTGTCCTGTTTTCTGCACTTTGAACTAGTGTTCTTATGACCTCACTTCACTTCAAAATTCATAACTTTCAACTCACTTACTCAAATGTGATGATTCTTCTTTTTTTAAATTCCTATTACACAATTCCATAACATACTAAATCCTTAAATTTTCAAAGCCTTATACAATTTATAGGGAATTTCCCATCAAAACCTGTTTCAGTCCCGCTTTACCTGGACAGCAGTGTAATAAAACGAGTATAACTCTCTCTATACAACATGAATCGACCTGATTCTTTTTCCCACTTAAACTATACACATAAGGAAATAACATATCAAAAATTCAGAATTTTATAAGCAGTATAACAATCCCAGATTAATTTCAAAACTCACCTCATCTCTTTAATCATCCAATTCTAGACACTTCATTTTATAAAAATCATAGCTATTGATCTACTCATCTTAAAATTCCCAAATTTTATAGATGAAATCTAAAGATTTAGAGAATCAATTCATCTTTTTGTCATAACCTCAAATTCTATCTCTAACATCTCAAAAATCATATACATACCTGATTCTTCCTCTGTCATTGTTCTTCTTCTTCTCTTCTACTCCTACCCTTTCATATTCTGAGTTTTTCTTTGTTTCGTGGTTGATTTCAGATACTTATCACTTCCACAATTATCTATAGGCTAAAATGACCATTTTACCCCTTTTTCATTATATAATACTTACACTTATACTATACTTATACTTATACCAATAATAAACAACTCAAGTACTAATTTAATTACCAACTATAATTTCTACTTTTATCTTCACAAAATTTCAAATCCCTTTTATATATTTAAGTGTATATATGTATATATCTAATATATTTTAAACCAAATATACCAAAATTAATATATTCATTATATATTTATACTCCATCTAATAATTTCTAATATGTATGCATAAATGACTAAAATGATGTGTTAAATGGGATGTTACAATTCTCCCCTCCTTAAAGAATTTCGTCCTCGAAATTAAATATTTGCATATGAAAAATATGAATAGTCCTTTCTCATCTGTTCTTTTGTTTCTCAAGTAGCTTCTTCCACTAAATGACTTCTCCAAAGTACTTTGACAAATGGTGTTTCTTTGTTTTCTAGTTGTATGGTCTTATATCCTATAATTTCTACTGGCTCCTCTACATAACTTAAATTATGTGAAATTTCTAATTCTTGATCCTCGAGTACATGTTTGGGGTCTTATCGATACTTCCTTAACGTGCTAACATGAAAAACATTGTGCATTTCAGCTAATTCTTAAGGTAACGCCGATCTATAAGCAAATAGACTAACTTTCTCAAGAATTTCATAAGGTCCTATATACTGTGTACTTAGCTTTCCCTTTGAGCAAATGATGGAGGCTCTTATACCACAAAGCCTCTTGACGTACTTTTGATTCACGTGAATGCATAAGTGATCCTATAGGTGGGTTTTGGCTGGCTCCTCTCTCCTCGGGTTAACATTTTCATCAACCCCGTGTAAAGGTGATAAAATGCACAGTCATAACAAGTATTAACTTTTATGTGTGTACGCATATGAAGCCCTGTGATCATATCCCAGCTCTGATACCAACTGAAACAACCTATACCTTATACTAAATCACCAAAATCGTAATCACAACATATAATTTTTTTTGTACTTATACTTCATTTATATATATAATCACTTGTAACACTATATCTTTTTACAAAACAATCTTATACAAAGTAAAATCAAAATCCGACCACCTTCTATTCTATCTGCTTGTTTTGTGGGGAGAGTGAGTGAGATGGAACACAGCTAACCAATCTTTCGTCCATGATATCTAAGGTAATGAGCTTCTAGTACAAACTTTATCTGAAAAAAATTTAGCGCTTTATATGAGGCGCAACTTAGTGAATATAAATAATCTATGAATTTAGCAAAACATATATATACATTAACAAATTCAATATACAATCACACTTATATGAGAATGAATGAACCGGCTATTTAATTGTTGTGACAACACTAGCCAAACTATTACCCCGGGATACATGTAAAATTTGTAACAATTGTCAATTGATTTGCTGGCCAGCTATGTAACAATTGGTTGACCTTTCGGTCCATTTGTCAGATATTGCAATTGGTTGACCCTATAGGTCCAGATGAACAGAACATGTATTGCAATGTTTGATCGGCTATGTCACAACGTCTCTTACACTTTTCTTATATTCAAGTGCAAATGTTTGTTTTACGAACCATTGAACTTACAATTAGCATATATTAGCACAAGTTGACATATATTCCACATACATATATCATATGAATCCAGCTTATCAAATACAATTCTCATTATAAATGTATCCAATAATTCATATATGCACCAATTCACTTCACTTAAGAATTCAATCCATTATCATATTCAAATGACACATATTAACATATTTCTCATACAATTCATAACACATTCACATATTCATACAATTAACACATCAACACGTTTCACCTATAAATTTATATCATGTTTATACTCACCTATACTTATCCAATAATTCACATTAACCGTTCACAAATATTCATTTATCGCCACAATTCACATATTCATGCAATTAACACATCAACACATTTCACTCCTAAATTCATATCATGTTTATACTCACTTATACTTATCCAATAATTCACATTAACCGTTCACAAATATTCACTTATCGCCACAATTTACATATTCATACAATTAACACATCAACACATTTCACCCATAAATTTATATCATGTTCATACTCACTGATTATCCGAGCTAATTCTCTCGAAAATGACTTGGACATTCCTTTGGAATCTCTTCACTGTTTTGAGCTCCTATAACATAAATTCATATAAAATATAAACATATACATCTTATTTCCTTTTGTATATATAAAAAGATTGACATAAACTAGAATAGAATTACTATCTTCATGACCTTACTGAGTATAACCAATCATATCTCTCAAAGTACTCAACCAAATCACCTGATTCCAGTTTCATTTTACTCTTAACACATAGCTTTATAACATATCGAAATTCATACTTTTCTGATTACTTTTCTATTTGTTATGAATTTTGTATTTTAAACTCTAAATCTGTCCTGTTTTCTGCACTTTGAACTAGTGTTCTTATGACCTCACTTCACTTCAAAATTCATAACTTTCAATTCACTTACTCAAATGTAATGATTCTTCTTTTTTTAAATTCCAATTACACAATTCCATAACATACTAAATCCTTAAATTTTCAAAGCCTTATACAATTTATAGGGAATTTCCCATCAAAACCTGTTTCAGTCCCGCTTTACCTGGATAGCAGTGTAATAAAATGAGTATAACTCTCTCTATATAACATGAATCGACCTGATTCTTTTTCCCACTTAAACTATACACAAAAGGAAATAACATATCAAAAATTCAGAATTTTCTAAGTAGTATAACAATCCCAGATTAATTTCAAAACTCACCTCATCTCTTTAATCATCCAATTCTAGACACTTCATCTTATAAAAATCATAGCTATTGATCTACTCATCTAAAAATTCCCAAATTTTATAGATGAAATCTAGAGACGTAGAGAATCAATTCATCATTTTGTCATAACCTCAAATTCTATCTCTAACATCTCAAAAATCATATACATACCTGATTCTTCCTCTCTCATTGTTCTTCTTCTTCTCTTCTACTCCTACCCTTTCATATTCTGAGTTTTTTTTGTTTCGTGGTTGATTTCAGATACTTATCACTTCCACAATTATCTATAGACTAAAATGACCATTTTACCCCTTTTTCATTATATAATACTTACACTTATACTATACTTATACTTATACCAATAATATACAACTCAAGTACTAATTTAATTACCAACTATAATTTCTACTTTTATCTTCACAAAATTTCAAATCCCTTTTATATATTTAGTGTATATATGTATATATCTAATATATTTTAAACCAAATATACCAAAATTAATATATTTATTATATATTTATACTCCATCTAATAATCTCTAATATGTATGCATAAATGACTAAAATGATGTGTTAAATGGGATGTTACAATTCTCCTCTCCTTAAAGAATTTCGTCCTCGAAATTAAATATTTGCATCTGAAAAATATGAATAGTCCTTTCTCATCTGTTCTTTTGTTTCTCAAGTAGCTTCTTCCACTAAATGACTTCTCCAAAGTACTTTGACAAATGGTGTTTCTTTGTTTTCTAGTTGTATGGTCTTATATCCTATAATTTCTACTGGCTCCTCTACATAACTTAAATTATGTGAAATTTCTAATTCTTGATCCTCGAGTACATGTTTGGGGTCTTATCGATACTTTCTTAACGCGCTACCATGAAAAACATTGTGCATTTCAGCTAATTCTTAAGGTAACGCCGTTCTATAAGCAAATAGAATAACTTTCTCAAGAATTTCATAAGGTCCTATATACTGTGTACTTAGCTTTCCCTTTGAGCAAATGATGGAGGCTCTTGTACCACAAAGCCTCTTGACGTACTTTTGATTCACGTGAATGCATAAGTGATCCTATAGGTGGGTTTTGGCTGGTTCCTCTCTCCTCGGGTTAACATTTTCATCAGCCCCGTGTAAAGGTGATAAAATGCACAGTCATAACATGTATTAACTTTTATGTGTGTATGCATATGATGCCCTGTGATCATATCCCAGCTCTGATACCAACTGAAACAACCTATACCTTATACTAAATCACCAAAATCGTAATCACAACATATAATTTTTTTTATACTTATACTTCATTTATATATATAATCACTTGTAACACTATATCTTTTTACAAAACAATCTTATACAAAGCAAAATCAAAATCTGACCACCTTCTATTCTATCTGCTTGTTTTGTGAGGAGAGGGAGTGAGATGGAACACAGCTAACCAATCTTTCGTCCATAATATCTAAGGTAATGAGCTTCTAGTACAAACTTTATTTGAAAAAAATTTAGCGCTTTATATGAGGCGCAACTTAGTGAATATAAACAATCTATGAATTTAGCAAAACATATATATACATTAACAAATTCAATATACAATCACACTTATATGAGAGTGAATGAACCGGCTATTTAATTGTTGTGACAACACTAGCCAAACTATTACCCCGGGATACATGTAACATTTGTAACAATTGTCAATTGATTTGCTGGCCAGCTATGTAACAATTGGTTGACCTTTCGGTCCATTTGTCAGATATTGCAATTGGTTGACCCTATAGGTCCAGATGAACAGAACATGTATTACAATGTTTGATCGGCTATGTCACAACGTCTCTTATACTTTTCATATATTCAAGTGCAAATGTTTGTTTTACGAACCATTGAACTTACAATTAGCATATATCAGCACAAGTGGACATATATTCCACATACATATATCATATGAATCCAGCTTATCAAATACAATTCTCATTATAATTGTATCCAATAATTCATATATGCACCAATTCACTTCACTTAAGAATTCAATCCATTATCATATTCAAATGACACATATCAACATATTTCTCATACAATTCATATCACATTCACATATTCATACAATTAACACATCAACACGTTTCACCCATAAATTCATATCACGTTTATACTCACCTATACTTATCCAATAATTCACATTAACCGTTCATAAATATTCACTTATCACCACAATTCACATATTCATACAATTAACACATCAACACATTTCACTCCTAAATTCATATCATGTTTATGCTCACTTATACTTATCCAATAATTCACATTAACCGTTCACAAATATTCACTTATCGCCACAATTCATATATTCATACAATTAACACATCAACACATTTCACCCATAAATTCATATCATGTTCATACTCACAGATTATCCGAGCTAATTCTCTCAAAAATGACTTGGACATTCCTTTGGAATCCCTTCACTGTTTTGAGCTCCTATAACATAAATTCATATAAAATATAAACATATACATCTTATTTCCTTTTGTATATATAAAAAGATTGACATAAACTAGAATAGAATTACTATCTTCGTGACCTTACTGAGTATAACCAATCATATCTCTCAAAGTACTCAACCAAATCACCTGATTCCTGTTTCATTTTACTTTTAACACATAGCTTTATAACATAGCAAAATTTCTTAATATTTTGATTACTTTTCTATTTGTTATGAATTTTGTATTTTAAACTCTAAATCTGTCCTGTTTTCTGCACGTAGAACTAGTGTTCTTATGACCTCACTTCACTTCAAAATTCATAACTTTCAACTCACTTACTCAAATGTGATGATTCTTCTTTTGTTAAATTCCTATTACACAATTCCATAACAAAATAAATCCTCAAAATTTTCAAAGCCTTATATGATTTATAGGGAATTTCCCATCTAAACCTGTTTCAGTCCCGCTTTACCTGGATAGTAGCATAATAAAACAAGTATAACTCTCTCTACACAATATGAATCGAAATGATTCTTTTTTGCACTTAAACTATACATATAAGGAAATAACATATCAAAAATTCAGAATTTTCTAAGTAGTATAACAATCCCAAATTAATTTCAAAACTCACCTAATCTCTTTGATCGTCCAATTCTAGACACTTCATCTTATAAAAATCATAGCTATTGATCTACTCATCTAAAAATCCCCAAATTTTACAGAAGAAATCTAGAGATGTAAGGAATCAATTCATCTTTTTGTCATAACCTCAAATTTATCTCTAACATCTCAAAAATCATATACATACCTGATTCTTCCTCTCTCATTGTTCTTCTTCTTCTCTTCTACTCCTACCCTTTCATATTCTGAGTTTTTTTTGTTTCGTGTTTGATTTCAGATACTTATCACTTCCACAATTATCTATAGGCTAAAATGACCATTTTACCCCTTTTTCATTATATAATACTTACACTTATACTATACTTATACTTATACCAATAATAAACAACTCAAGTACTAATTTAATTACCAACTATAATTTCTACTTTTATCTTCACAGAATTTCAAATCCCTTTTATATATTTAAGTGTATATATGTATATATCTAATAGATTTTAAACCAAATATACCAAAATTAATATATTTATTATATATTTATACTTTATCTAATAATTTCAAATATGTATGCATAAATGACTAAAATGATGTGTTAAATGAGATATTACATTTTTCGTATGCCATCTTCTTTTTCTCCTTTTGTAACATTGAATGTTACCTTTGTTTTTCAATCTTCCTTTTCTTAAAACAGAATGTTGACTTCTTGTAGAAGGACATCTTCAGCAGCTTCTTATTCCATCTTCTTTTTCAATCATCCTATGCCACACCATCCTTTCATAAGAAGCCATCTTATTTTTCCAAAATGCCATCTTTGTTTTACTCACCAAAATAAGAAACTATCTTCCTTTTTCTTCTTCTGTAATAGTTCAATTAACTCCATACCACTTTTCGGTCTTCCATTCTTCATTAATGTAGCTTCTTCTTCATTAAATATACTTGAATATTTAATTAACACAATTAAGTATTTGTATTAATTTATCAAGTATATTGTTGGTGTTTTGTTTTGTCTGTTTCGTCTACTGATGTAATCATCGAAATTAGACTCAACACAAACAACTCATTCACAATTCTGTTTGTCATACAGAAAGCTAAGAACAATCATCAATTCCAAATCTATTGTAAAAAGTGTTCCTTGATAACAAAAAGTACAAAGAACACTAAAACAATCTTTCCAATCCATCTATTAAGACTAAGCAAGGTGTTTGCTGAGGTCTTGTTGTAACCTAAATATAGCTTGGGGATAAGTTGTGATTTAGAAGAATTCAAGAGGAGGGTACTCTTGAATTGGGAATTAGAGACATAAAGAGAAGGGTACTCTTGGCTGTAAGAATTTCATTTGTAAAGGTTTCTCCGCCTCGGAAGGAGATTGACAATAGTGGATTAAACTTCAGAAGCGGACGCTCTGAGGACTGGAGGTAGGCAGTGTCCGAACCAGTATAAAATCGTAGTAATTGAATCTTTAACTTTCATATCTTAATTATAAATCACTGTCTCTGAAGCTATTTATTTCATTATTTGCTTACTTTCATATATTCGCGAAAAAGAGTCAATCCCCCCTGACTCCTAATCACCCATTTGGGACCTAACATATTTGTTCATGTATTAAAGTATTAGTGTTTTTGGTAAATATGTATTAAATTGTTACTCCTTCTTGAATTCTTGATTATCGATTATTTTTTTCGTTGGAAAGAAAATGGAGAATGTTTGAATGTGGAAATTGAGGAGAAAGATGGTATTTGTGAGAGAAATTAATTGATAGGGACTAAAACAAAATTCATTAATGGAGTGTTATGGATTTTTACAAAAATATGCCACGCGTCATTTTGTAATTTGTTTAATTTTTTAGAAATGATATATGATGGAGAGTGTAATTCATTCTCAGTAAGTTGTTTGATTTTATATCATTTAGGGATTACGAGATACACTATAAATAAGTTTTGGGGAGTTATTTAAGATACTTAAAAATTCAAGAGACACGTAAGGGTTTAGAGGGGTCCAATAAATTAAATATATTTATAACCGGAATTGCATTCTTTGTATGGGATAGCTACTAGGTGACCAGTTTACTTCGTAAATTTGCCCTTTTTTTAAGTAGTAGACTCGGCCACAAGTCCATAGGCCTATACGACATGTCCAAATGAGATGGGGTTGGATATGCAATTTTTAAAGTAGGCTTAACCTGGTCTAAATATCTAGTACAGGATGAATATATGGATTAAGTTTGATATTAGTATGGTTATGAAAACCGAGTCGGGTTAGACTGAAACCGGCTACTGGTCGAGTCGATTTTCAAACAAATTTATATAATTTTAGTCAAAAACCATGTTGATTGGTTGAATCGGTTAATTAGACTGGAAAATTCCTGGTTCAACCAAAACCGGTTTGAACAATTTATTTTTACAAAATAAGTTTTTTTAGGAATTGTAACTCAAAACCACTAGCCTAGCCATTGAACTATGTGCTAACCGGCTACGCTACACACAATTCATGTTAAATTGTTGCTTTGTATTTCCTTTTATATAAAAATTAAAATTTTAAATTCTTTCAAATCAAATTATTATAATTTTGTTACAAAACTTTAAGGAACTTTAATGAATACATTTTATTTTATACATTGAGTAAACTAGTTTAATCATACTATATTCATAAAAAAAATTAAGAATTTTTGAAAAGGGTGAGATTTGAACACACAACATTGCACTCTCTTGATCAATTTGCTTACTATTAAGCTACAACTCCAACTGGTCATATGCTTTATTATATTTCTTTCATAAGATACATGAATTGAAATTTTAAATTACGATTATGATTTTATGTTACAAAACATATTTAATTTTTTAAAAATCAAATTAACACTTAACTAAATTATTTTTAATGTATGCTATTTGTTTTATTTAATATATGTGTTTAAAATTCTTAATTTTACAAATTATATTATAAATGTGCAATTTTCATATGCTAGAAATGTGATTTATTAATTAACTTATTTCATCTAATTTACTTGAAGTATGAAGTTTGTATTATGAAATGATTATTGGTGTAGTATAACTTATGTTAGTTTGATATTAAATTATTATAATTTAATATTTATTAAAAAAAATTGGTCCGATCATCAATTTAATCCGGTTAAGTTTTAAATCCACAACCCACTGACTTCAGATTGGCCCGGATTCAAAAACCATATATTTTAGTATCAAAACTCTTGACCGATCCTGTCCAATTAATGCAAATTAATAATATATGTTTATATTTACCTACTATAAAGGTAAAAACTATAATGCAATAGTGATACCAATATAAATTTTTCAATGCCCCGCATAAGTAATTTAACAGTCTTATACAGTTATACTCACAGTTCAATAAAAAAAACTGTCATATACTCACAACCACATGGCCGGATGAAATTTGACTTTAAAACTTCTGTTTTGTTAAAAATAGTATGAATACAAGTATTTTTTCAAATAAAATAATTATAAAAAAATTAATTTTTAACTCGGACGGTTAGACCTATCCTGAGTAGAGATGGCAATAGATTTTACATTCATCATATCCTTTAATTCAAATCCATTTTGTACAATTCATATCCTTTTATTTTTAAATCCATTGGATTTAGATTGGATTTGGATGCAACAAAAATGAATTTGGATTTGGATTTGAATTTGGTTTATCTATACAAAATCTAATTACTTTGAGTAATATATTTTGGTCTATTTATACCACATTTATTTTTGGCTTAATACGCTCACATGCCTCCCACCTGAAGCGCAAACAACTTTTAGTACCCCAACTTTCAAAAGGTCCTCAGAACTACCCAACTTCCAAAAAGGGTGTCTCCATGCTACCTATTTTCACTCGCCCAGTCGCAAGCTTGGAGAGTATGTTACACTCGCTACCAAATTTCAAAAAAACTATTGACAAAATTTCTTTTAAGTCCCTATAATTTTAATTCAATCGGAAAACACCAAAAATTTGAAAATATCAAGAAAATAAAGAATTTCATAGGAAAATAAAAATTTGAAAAATTTGAAAAAATTATGAAAAATCCAGAAAATGAAAAAAATAAATTTGGTGCAAAAGTTTTTTAGAAAATGTGTCCGGAAGGGCTCGAAAATGTAAAAATACGTTTCGGGGCCCGATTTCGTAAAAAATCAAAAAATCCCAAAAAGTTATGAAATATCTGAAAAATAAATAAAATAAATTTGGTGCAAGAATTTTTCAAAAAATATTTCCGGAAAGGCACGAAAATGTGAAAAGACGTTTCAGGCCCGATTTCGTAAAAAATCAAAAAATCCTAAAAAATTATGAAATATCCGGAAAATATAGAAAATAAATTTGGTTCTAGAATTTTTCAAAAAATGTTTTCGGAAGGGCACGAAAATGGAAAAAAAGTTTCGAGGCCCGATTTCATAAAAAATCGAAAAATCCCAAAAAATTATGAAATATCCGAAAAATATAGAAAATAAATTTGTGCAAGAATTTTACAAAACATGTTTCCGGAAGGGCACGAAAATGTAAAAAAAACGTTTCGGGACCCGATTTCGTAAAAAAATCGAAAAATCCAAAAAAATTATGAAATATCCGAAAAATATAGAAAATAAATTTGGCGCAAGAATTTTTCAGAAAACGTTTCCGGAAGGGTACAAAAATTTGAAAATACGTTTCGGGGCTCGGTTTCGTAAAAAATTGAAAAATCCCAAAATATTATGAAATGTCCGGAAAATATAGAAAATACATTTGGTGCAAGAATTTTTCAGAAAATTTTTATGGAAGGGCCCGGAATGTGAAAATACGTTTCGGGGCCCAGTTTTATAAAAAACCAAAAACTCCAAAAATTAATTATGAAATATCCGGAAAAGAAAAAAAATAAATTTGGTACGAGAATTTTTCAGAAAGTGTGAGCTTTCCAAACACACCCTAAAGGAAAAAGAGGGTCATTTTGCAAGTTTGGGTAGTTCGGAGGACCTTTTGAAAGTTGGGGGTATGAAAGTTGTTTAGCTCAAGTTGGGGGGTGTGGAAGAGCATTAAGCCATTTCCTTATTTTCCATAATTTTTTTGGACTTTTCAATTTTTTACGAAACCAGGCCCTGAAACGTATTTTCACATTTTCGTGCCCTTTCGGAAACATTTTCTGAAAAATTCTTGCACCAAATTTATTTTACTTATTTTTCGGATATTTCATAATTTTTTGGGATTTTTCGATTTTTTACGAAATCGGACCCCGAAACGTATTTTTACATTTTCGTGCCCTTCCGGACACATTTTCTGAAAAATTCTTCCATCAAATTTATTTTCTTCATTTTCCGGATTTTCCATAATTTTTTCAAATTTTTTAATTTTTTATTTTCCTTTGAAATTCTTTATTTTTCTTGATATTTCCAAAATTTTGGTGTTTTTTGGTTGAATTAAAATTACAAGGACTTAAAAGAAACTTTGTCAATGGTTTTTTTGAAATTTCGTAGCAAGTGTAATACACTCTCCAAGCTGCGACTGAGCGAGTGAAAATAGGTAGCAGGGAGACACCCTTTTTAAAAGTAGGGTAGTTCGGAGGACCTTTTAAAAGTTGGGGTATAAAAGTTGGTAATGCCAATTCTATTTTTTATAGGGCAAATGCATAGGGACGGCGGCAGAGATGTGGCATATTCAACAGTGCTGCCGAAAATGGTGTTTTACAGTCCAGGGAAGCCGAGAAAAGGAAGGAATCAAAAGGAGAAGAGAGGATGAGTCTTAATTATTTAAAATTACTGAGTCCCACTGCTTAATTAATTTAACAGGTTTGGCTTGACTTTTTTGGGAGCTATTAGGTAAATTAATATTACACGTAGTAATATGATATCGTTAAAAAAAATAATAAAATAAAATATACTTTTAAAAAAATTAAAAATTAAATTTTTGCCCCTTCCAAAATTTTAATAAGCATTTTATTAATTTTATTATTATTAATTTTTATTTATTTTTACTTTTTAAATAATATTAACTAAATCTTTAAGAAAAAAATATTTTTGGGCTCCTTCCGGCTATAGGTTCTAGGCGGTGGCACTCGTTGCCCACCCAGGGTCGGGCCTGAACATCAAAGCTGTTCATTCCCTTCCTTTCTTATTTTTGGCTTTTTTTTATTTTTACAAAAGTTTGACGTTTTGGAATTTCAATGCATTTTTTATCATATATTCCATAATTTACCCTTGTATTAATTAGGAGAGAAATAATTGATTATGAGTAGTAATTAAGAAGAAGTAGAATTTTTATATAAAATATAAAGGATAAATTAATTATTTTAACAATGTAATAAATATTTTATTGATTTTGATGATTCGTTTAGAATGTTAAAGGGAGTATTTATTTTTAGGTTGTTTCCATTGTACCAACTTTCCTATATATGAACTACTCATGCAACCATGATTATTATTATTATTTTTTCGTATTTATTTTTTTCAATTAAATAATAAAAATTCATTATATATTTATCTCAAAATTATTATCAAAATCAAAATAAATAAAAAATATTATGTTAAAATTTAGTCTGAATTACTCTTTAAATCAATTTAATTCTACCACATGTTGTCTTGGATTGAAAAGAAGATTTAAATTGGTGTCTAGGTTGAAGCCTTTTGCATTGTTTACGACAATTAGTATCCGTGAAAATATTTTGCCACCACATAAATTATATAGTACCTCATTTCCATCTATTAGAAAAAATGTCAATAAGTATATAGTTAGAGTGCTATTTTTGTAATAATATTATTCATATTATCGTAATAATATTATTCATATCATCGTATCTTTAAATTGAATTTCAAAAATCGCTTATTTCATCAAAATGATTTTATTTATTCGTTGAAATTTAGGAAAATGGTCTTAGTTTGGCTTTGGGTTAATATTGTTGTTGCCGACAAGGTGCCACACCCCATTTGGGATTCTAGCTTTGTTATTATGCATTAAGACCCCCAAAATTTGGCATGAAAAAATAGATGTCATCCTAAACTTTTAAAAGTTTCAACTAACCTCTTAAGCTTCTTAAAAGTGCATTGATTTGTCCTCATTGCCACACGTCAGTTCTAATTTGAGAAGGAAAAATAAGAACAAGTTAAATAAATGATGTATTTGGACTTTTTATATTATTTTAATAAGTTAAATAAATTAAGAAATGAAAAAAAATACTAATTGGAATAAGAGTAGGAAATCATAGCAAATAACATAGCATAATAAGGAATATGGGAGAACACAATTAATAATAGGATTATGGTTCGTAAAAAAAGAGATAGTAGAATTGTAATATAAATTAGGGAACCCTAATATAGTTGTGTATATCGTTGAATTTTTTTTGTTTCTGTGATTTTTCAAAAATGGGATTGCTCGATTACCTTCTTCCACCGACAGGGTTTGGCCGAGGCCGGCGCCGGCGGCAATTAGATGTGGATGGCGATGAAAATTGCCTGTCCTGGCAAAGAATATCATGGCGCGGCTGGATTTAAGTGATCGTGTAAGAATGAGCTGTGTATGCAAGTCGTGGAGAGGTTTATTTAAGCAAGAGCCATTGCCAAATGCTCAATTTCCATGGCTTAGACTCCCTCAGACTGAGACTGGCCAACTCAGCTTCTACGATATGCTCAAAGGTAAAGTGTTCAACTTTAGGCTTCCCAAATCAGTTCATTGTGCTTATTGTTTGGGTTCTTCTAAAGGTTGGATTATGTTTAAAACTGGTGTTAATTGGCCATGGCAATATCCTAAACTCGTTTTGTTGAATCCAATTACTGAACAAATTGTTCAGCTTCCTGTAATCTCGTTTGATTCATCTGGATTTATTATAAAACTTGAGTTATCATCCTCGGATCCATCATGCTTCATTGTTGCGGTTATTCTCGATACGGAAGATTCTGGTGGAGGGTTAGCTTCTTGCAGACCAGGAGATGATCGGTGGTTGCATTACCATTATGAATCACAAAACCCTGACCCTATAATTCGTGACATCTTATTTCATAGAGGAATGCTACACATTTTAACAGAAGATAGGTACGATCGTGTAAATTCAGATTTTTCTTTGGAGTTGACTAACTGTACAATCATCGTGAAACTAAAAAGCATTGGTCAAAGCTGCTATGGAAGTGACATTTTTGTGGATTATGAAGAAAATAACCATTATGAGATTTGGAAAAATATTCTTCATAAATCATATCTAGTGGAATCCAATGGGGAGTTGCTGATCGTTTGTGGTATATACAACTTGTTAACTAATAAAGAGCTTGTAGTTGTTGAACAAGAACATCATGAGCCTGTTGAACAAGAACATCATGTTGAAGAAGAACATGATGTTGAGGTCGTTGAACAAGTTCAAGAACATCATCTTGCAAATGAAGATGATGATGATGCTCAAAACATAATTCGTGATCTGAATTATTTAAAATTGACTGAATTGAAGGTGAAGAAGATAGGTGGCAGTTGCGGCACTCTGAAGGATTTAAACAATGAGGTGTTATTTGTAGGAAAAGTGGATCACCCTATTCTATTCCTGCCATTCCATATAGCGATTTCCAAGCAAAAAACTGCATTTACTTTCTGGAGGATAATGGTTTTTCCATCTCCGAATTCCCCTTGAAGTCTCGTGAATCCGGAATGTTTAGTCTACAGGATAACAGGATTCGACGACTATTTCCTGCCATTGATCCTAACGATACCATGGGCTGGTTCATTCCATCTTTCTAGAGTTTTTTGAAACACAAATGTCAATTATCATTGTATGTCCCAGATTGTTTTAATTTATGTTTATCAGTTGGATTTTATTTTTGTGATTAAGAACGAATTATTTGTGTTAGAATTGTCTGCACCTATTTTCTGTATGGTTCAGTCTTGATTTTTTAAGATATAGTTTCTTAAAACGATTGTTTGACATGCAATGGCATAAATTTCATTATTTGTGGCAAACTCATGACGCAAATATGCTAACCAATTCAACAAGGCTAGGGTTAGTCAATTGATATTTGGCCCAGCCAGAATCATTGAGGCTTGAAGCTGAAAATTGTTCAAGTGGTCTTCAAGTGCCTAATGTAGAGTGGTCTCGACTCTTGATCTTTGAGGTGTAGCATTGAATATGAGTTTTCCTTGGTAAAAATTAATTTAATGAGACGCACGGCATGTAAAATAGCGTCGTTCCGAAACATTTTTTTGCAGATAAGCCTGATATAGCAGGCTCGTCTACTCTCTAGGGTTGAGAAAGTCCGCTCTCACACTATAATGTAGGATATTTGAACCTTGTTTCCCCTTTTTGGAAAACATATATTGTTAGAGGTTGGAAACAACCAGACATCAATGGATCAATGATGTCAAATGGCACTCAAGATTCAATTTTTCTTCCGTACTTTGTTTCACCTTAGAGTGCTCGGATTCGAACCCAAATCTCTGGGGAATGCAGAAAATCCTTATTGGGAGACTCGCCCACCACAGCCAGGTGTGCGATCTGGGCCGAATCTAGATGTAGTCACAACAAAGCTCCGGTGAATCAGATGGGCAACAAAAAAAAATCTCTAGGGAGCTTTTTGACTTTGAACTTCCTCTTAATCCGTCTACTGATAAATTGATGATGCAAACGTCATTTTTGTTTTTGATATATAGTTCAATAGTATGATATTCTACGGGGAATTATATGACAAAGTCGGGTACGGTACGGAAGCTTAGACACCCACAATGAATAACATGTAAGAAGAGGGCTAAAGAAACTCATAGTATAAGTTTAGAAAAATTGTCAAAAATACACGTCTCACTAAAATATTTATAAAATTCACCATTAAGTCAAATTAATTATATAATATACAAAAAATATAAACAATTTACAAATTAACAAAAATAAGAGAAAATAATTACATGAATACGGTCTGATTTTTATCCGATAATATCTAGTATTCGTCTAGTAATTATCTAGTAAATATTGTTATAAAATTGCCATATATATATATATATATATGTTAGGTGTCATTAGATCCATAAAAAACTGTCAAAATTAAGACATACCAGAGAATAATTAAATATCTAACAGTAATCTACTAGATAAATACTAGATAAATACTAGATGTCATATGTTATATAAATATTGTTATGAAATTGTCATATATTATATATATGTTAGGTGTCATTAGATCGATAAAAAACTGTCAAAATTAAGACATACTTGATAATAACTCGATATCTAATAGTGATATACTAGATAATAATACTAGATGTCCTATGTTATGTATATTTTAGAAATTTATTTAAAGTTATGATTTACTAGATAACTACTAGACGGTTACCAGACGAATACTACATATTTACCAGATAAATACTACACTGTATTTATGTAATTATTTTTCCCTGTTTTTATAAACTTATAAATTATTTATTCTATCATCAAATTATTTTAGTTTTTTCTGTAATTTTTTTTTTTAAGAACTCCATAAGTTTATTTGAGTTCACAGAAGGAGAAAAGAGAGGCACAACTCAAATGGTCTCTTTATTACAATGTTACAGAAATGGAACATACTTATATAAAGCTACATATAAATATTCATTTTTATTGAATTGGAAAGCCTAGCGGAGAAGATCAAAATAAATTAGTGACAAGTCCTGGATTTTGGCTGTTTGATCCAGCAATTGCTACTGCATTAGTTTTTCCAATATTGAACTGAAAAATTTATGAGACCTATTTGAAACACAAACACATCTTCGGTTGCTCCCAATACTGGAAAACTGATCCAGTTTTCCCCTCAATGTCATATGGACAATGCTTTTCACGCGAAAAATAAATTATTACATAATAATATATTAAAAAACATACTTTAGTTTCCACGACGAGATCGGCTTCTTCAATCATGGATCTGATGCTACACATCTCAATCTTGATAGATGGATTAGACTTCATCCGTCTTTAGACAAAATATTTGTATGATCTTTGATAGTAGGTATCCATATTTATCTCCTTTAAGCAAGATCATTCTAGATCTGCAGCAACGGTTGATTCTATGGCGTACACAGAAGTTCTTATGGTTGTGGATCGAAAACGTTAGTTGAGATTAAGAAAATATAGATTTCAACGTTTATTTTATTTTATTGTTGGTTTTTCTTGCCATATGGCTTGTTTGTCTTGTGTAAATGCAAGTTTCGTTTGGTAGTGCTGGTTGTTTCTGTACGGTGTTTTAACTCCGGTAATATGTTTAGATTAGTTTTTGAATGTCTATGTTGATCGGTCTGCGAATCATACTGCATAATTGTTAGTTAGAGCAGTTGATTCTTCGACATATAGGGGGATTTGTCTACCTTTGATTATAGCTGTTATTGGTTCTGATTTGATTTAATAGACTATAATCTTCGGTTAAAAAAACATACTTTAGTATATAAAAGTATAAGTTTTAGAGTGCATTATTTCTTAATTTTCGACTCATAAGCAATGTTTTAAAAAGCGTTAGGCGCTAGTCGGACGGTTAGGGATTCGAATACCTAGGCAGGGCTTGGGCGGCGCCTAGGCGGATTTCTAAATTTTTTATTTTTTATAATTATTAATAGATAAAAGTATAAATTCAACTAAAAAATAAACTATAAAATAATAATATTTTACAAAAACATAGTTTAGTATATGAAAACACAAGTCTTAGTTAATTCTTATATAAAAGCACATCAACATTAAAATCAATTCATTAAAAACAAATATCCTCACTTTTTTTTGTAGTTTATAACGTACTATTTCTCGGTTTGAGATTCAAAATGAAAATTGTATGGTGAGAATATTTTATTGTACATTAACTTTACCAACCGAGCTACCTTATTTGAATTAGAAAAATTAAACTATAATTATTACAAGTATCGGCATCTTAAAAATTACGGAAAAAATCATATTAGGCGGTGCCTAGGCGGAAAAAATCAAACTAGGCGGTGCCTAGGTTACAATATATCGGTCCAGCGCCTGGTAGCACCCGAGGAATGAAAAGTCGGGCGGCAAGCTCCAAAATAGCGCCTAGGCGGGACCTAAGCGGAGCTAGGTGGAGAGTTTTAAAACACTGCTCATAAGAAAAATTCTATGGTGATATACTTTGATGTATATTATTTATACCAACTTGGATACTTTTATGAATTAAAAAATTGAACTATATATTTATTACAATTATTCGGTATCTTAAAAATTGTATTAAGCACCACTTAAGTGAAAAAATAGATTAAGCGGTACCTAAACAAAATAAATCAGGTTAGGTAATAATAAATTGATTAAGGATCCGATATTTCGCCCTACAAACGAAAAATTGGCGACAACTAGCATAAAAAGTGGTTGAAACCAATGATTAAATGGATCAGAGTTTGGCATAAGAAATTTACTAAATGGTGAGTGGAGTGTCCAACACAAAATGTCCAACAAGTTGGAGAAAGAAGCCAATAAAATCTGAAACTCTCGTATTGACTAGTAGCTATGGCCTTCTTTATTCTTCATGATATATATGTGTATAAATAAATGGGTCCCTATTGCCTTAACTTTGTGCCGCACAATACCTGCTAATATCTCAACTGCTCCTCCAAAAATTCTATCCTGCATATTTCTGTACCCTAATTATTTCAACTTCAATAATAGGAATTCTTTTATTGTTACTATTTTTTTACAAGTTAACTATTATTTAGCTTTTCATTATTAAATTTTCCGTGACTCATGATGGAAAAAACCAAAATAATAATAATATAGAAAAACAAATTAACTATAAAATGAGGTAATTAATATTGTAAGTATTCTTTCAGTTTCGATCGTTGGATTGCCTTGAAATTTTACCAGCATGTTCCTAATATTCAAGGCTTGAGTTTGACTATTGGGTTTGTTGATAGGTGCTGCAGAGGGTAGTTTCGGGTAGGGGCAGATTGGTTGTAGCGAGCATTTTTGCTACTTTGTTGTTTCTCTTATGTTTTCTCTCTAGTTTTTTTTGGCTTCTCTTGTATTGTGGTGTTTTTAGTGGGTAGTATATTCTTTCAAGACTATATTGAGTTGTTTACCCTCAACTGTATCAATAAGAGAAGTAGGGGTGGACTCTGTTATCGGTTCTCTGATTTTATTTTCACACCGGAGATATTTTCACGTAAAAACCTTGGTGTTGTTTGACTTACTCATTTTCTTTGCATATTTGATTGATTCTAAACCTCTTTAAATCATAAAGACTTTAATGTAAATAATTTAAAAATAACAACAGAAAATAAAGAAAGAGTTTCAGCGAATATGAGACACAAAGACTATATCTTAGTTTAGAGACTCCTTCTCCAATGTCTAGTCCTCGAGAAATTTCTTTAGATAATGGGCATAAAACAAGCATGCGTAACTTGATAACTGTTGTCTTTTATATCTCAACCAACAAACTCTAACTGATTATTTTTTCAAAAGCTACACAATCAAAAATTATACCCGTTGTTTTTACCAAGACTAATGTGAAAATTTGATTTGAAATTGTCGACAAACATAAGTCCCTAAACACCTATTTATACGATTTTTCTTTAGTCGACAAAATGTGAAATTGATTTTTTCAATTGGCCAACAATTGTAGTACCCACATATTTGATTGGCAAACTCTAATCCATGCATTTCCATTTTGGCTCAATTTTTTTTTCTTTATTTTCATATTACAAACTTCAGTAATTGTTGGCTAAGCTCCTTCCTATAAATACCCCTATATATGTTCCATTTTGTTCATCAGAAAAAATAAATTCAGTTTCTATATATATATATATATATATATATATATATATATATATATATATATATATACTTTAGTATATATTTGAGTGTGTGAGACATTAGGTGTATTTGGGTTAAGGGTTTGAGTGTTTTATTTCTCCATTTCTTTTGTACCACTTTTCGTATTTTTAGTGGATTATTTAATTTCTCCTTTCGCCAATTATTTCTCCTTTTTTGTTGTTGCTATATTCGCCCAAAATATATATTTCATTCCGATGCGAGTCTTAATTCCTTAACAAATTGGTATCAGAGCCAATTAATATTTATTTTGGAATTTTTTTAAAATTTACTATGGCGACAACAAAATTCGATATTGAGAACTTTGATCGCGATATGAGCTTTGCCTTATGGCAAGTTAAGATGAAAGTGACTTTGACACAAAACGGATTGTACAAGGTGATGATGGAAGAGTTACCTGAAACGGTGACAAAGGAGAAGAAACAAGATCTGGAGGATAAAGCTCTTGCTGCCATTCAGCTATGCTTGTCAAACGAGGTTCTGCAAGAAGTCATCCACGAGAAGACTACCAAAGACTTATGGGAGAAATACAATCTCTCTATATGTCCGAAAACCTCACCAGCAAGCTTGTGGTGAAGCATCGTCTCCATATGGTCCATATGGCAGAAGGCACATCCCTTAAGGCTCACATTGATGATTTTAGTTCCATTCTTTTGGATTTGGAAAATTTGGATATCAAGTGTGAAGAAGAAGATAAAGCTCTTATGTTGTTGTGGTTTCTTCCTCCATCGTTTAAGAATTTCTGTGAGACCCTGATTTATAGTAAAAACACTTTAACCGTGGAGGAGGTTAAAAAGTGTTTGTTTTCAAAAGATCTTATCGATAAAGAGCTTTCTGGCGATAGAATCAATCCTGCAGAAGGTCTGGTCATTCGAGGGAGATCTAATATAAAAGATCCCGGTAGCAGTAGCAACAACCGATCCAGATCTAAATCAAGATCTCGTTATAGTAAGTTGATGTGCTATTATTATAAGAAGAAAGGGCACATTAAAGCTGAATGCTACAAGCTTCAGAGGAAGAATAAAGAAAAGAGTCACAAAGATGACGGTCCCCCCGAAGCCAGTGTTGCAGAAGATGAGGAAGACTATGAAGTTTATGCCATGTCCGATGATGGTGCTAGATCAGACAAGGGTGGATCTTGGGCTCTGCTTGCTCATTCTATATTTGTCTCCACAAAGATTGGTTTTCCTCTTATGAACTAGTAGATAGAGGAGTTGTGTTGATGGGCAACGATCATCCGTGTAAAGTTGTTGGAATCGGTATCGTCAAAATTAAGATGCATGATGGTATTGTCAAAACTCTGATCGATGTGCGACATGTTCCAAATATGAAGAAGAACCTTATTTCATTATCTGCTTTAGACGACAACAATTGTAGATTTTCTGGTGGAGGTGGAGTTTTAAAAGTTTTGAAAGGTGCCCTCATTGTGATGAAAGCTAGAAAAGTTAGGAGATTGTACGTGTTGCAAGGATCAACTGCCATAGGTGTTGCTACAGTTTCGTCTTCTATGTTAGAATCCGACGTTACAAAATCATGGCATATGAGGCTTGGCCACATAAGTGAAAAAGGCTTGGCCATGCTCAGTAAAAGGGGTCGACTTTGTGGCCAGAGTACTACCAAATTTGTGTTTTGTGAGCACTGTATTTTTGGCAAGCGCAAAAGAATCAGCTTCAAGGGTGGTGTTCACAAAACAAAAGGTACTTTGGATTATATCCATTCTCGAATTTAGGGCCCTAATCATGTTCCTTCAAACGGTGGTACTCGTTACATGCTTACCTTTATTGACGATTACTCATAGAAGGTCTGGACTTATTTCTTGAAACACAAGAATGATGTCTTTACCACTTTTAAGCAGTGGAAAGCCCTGGTGGAGAATCAGACTGGAAGAAAGATTAAACCTCTCCGAATAGATAATGGTTTGGAGTTTTATAATGTAAAATTTGACACATTCTGTAAAGATATGGGCATCTCGAGACATCTCACAGTTCCAGGAACTCCACAATAGAACTGTGTAGCCAAGAGGATGAATAGAACTCTGTTAGAGAAGGTTTGATGCATGTTATCAAATTCTGGTTTATCTCAAACATTTTGGGCAGAAGCAGCTGCAACTGCTGCTCATGTAGTGAATCGTTCCCCTTGTGCTTTCATTAACTACAAGACACCTGAGGAGTTATGGTCTGGTAAACCTGCAAATTATTCTGATCTGAGGATTTTTCAGTGTCATATTTATGTCCATGTAAATGATGGAAAATTGGAGCCTAGAGCTAAAAAGGGAATTTTTCTTGTTTATCCTATTGGTATAAAGGGATATAAAGTTTGGCTTATAGATCCCAAGTCACCAAAGTCTGTTATCAGCAGAAATGTTATGTTTGATGAATCTGCTATATTGCATCCAAGAAAAGAGCCCTCAATTGTAGCTGACACCAAAATATGGAATTATGATAAGCAGGTGGAGGTTCCGTTCGAGGTGGAGGAATCATTTGCTCCGTCCAAAGCCACAGAGGAGTAAATTTTAGAATAGTTGTCCGAGCTAATAGAAGTTGAAGAAACTACTATCATAGAACAGATGGAGCAACCTTATTGATCCCTATGTGTACACTCACTCAGTCAAAGGGGGGGTGAATGACTCACTACAAAATAAATGAAACTTTTCCTCGAAGGGTGACTGCTCCGCTGAGTGAGGTTAGCTGGCTGAGTAATAACCTGAAAAATGTGAGAAAGTAAAGAATACTGAGATTTTTATACTGGTTTAGCAACCTGTGCTTACATCCAGTCCTGAGAGAGCATCTCGGCTTTAATCCACTAATCTCAACTCCTTTACCCAAGGCGGAGAAGCCTTTCACAAATTCCTCAATTACAGTAAGTACCCTCCAAACTGCAATCGCTCACCCGCTGACTAAAATACCCTCTTCTATTAGTAACTCAAATAGAGTCTAAAAACAAGAGCTGGAATCAACTTATAGAATGTTGATCTAGTTACAAATGATCTAATATTACAATAGAGTGATCTATACTATTCTCTCTTATTTAAAGCAGATTCTCGCTGAGTAGTGCTTTCTAGTTTGAACTTCTTTTAAGCTTGCAAATGGACAGAGTTTTAGCTTCTTGAAAGTTCAGGTGTAATCCACAAGTTCTAACGCTTGCCTTCTTGCTCCTTTTATAGATGGATTGAGAAAGTAGCCATTAAACTTGCCTTGGCATCTTCTATAATTGACAGCTCAGCAATTCATCCATTGCTTCTTCAAGTTAATCCATTAAGAGATAGAATTGCACCGTTGTGAAATGCATTTCAATCCGTTAGATTGAAATTTGAGCTTTAATTTGAATCTCTTATTGTTTGATGCCAGTCTTTCGTTAGAGAGAACTCGCATTGACTTGCCACATGTCTTCATCCTATTCCTCCTGGTTTTCTGACATGATGCAGAGTGCACGATACACGGTTGGTAGATCTGCAGATTATACCAAAATGGCAATTGACTTGTTGCAGACTTGATTTAGAAAACTTCATCATTTTCTTCATAACTTTGAGTCTTGTCAATGCATTAATTCTTTTTGTCTTTATCTTATTAATGTTCCTGTAAAAAGCAACACTAAAAGCAAAGATCCCTTTTTACCTTAAAAAGTAATGTCAGTTCCTTTGACATACTAAAGATAACTCAGTGGAAAAATATAAATGCAAAGCACAACTGATATAGAGTCTAAATACTAAGTGTTTTGAGCAAATATTATTTGGTCAGCGACCACGCCAGTACTCAGCTCAGAAACCACTCAGAGTTAAAACAAGATAGCTAGGCAGAGACTTGAAATTCTACCCTTAAATTTACTAACTCCCTTAGAACCTCAGACTACTTATTTTAACATCATTATTGATTTAATTATCTCATACTTATCTTAATTGATATGATCAAAACTTAAGCACGACTGAGTCATCTCTTGAGTCAGTCCTAACTTATGCTTGGTTCAATAATCTCCCCTATTTTGATCAATGGCAATTAACTTAAGCGAGAATTAAATCAATAAGGTATCTAGATCAGAGTTACCTTATAATCATGCTTGATATGACTTGATTCAGCATCTTCAATCTGCTCAGAGTGAATGCATACTCCCGTATAATTCTTGACTCTTCTAAGATTAGCATTCCTCAATCACTTCTCATATATTTTTGCAAATGATCAGAGCAAATATGTATACAGCAGAATAATATATGAAGTTAAGAAGATCTTAATTTAGAATACAAAATTGTAATTTTCATTGATAGGAACTTAAGTACAGATAACAAAAAGTTAATCTATACTAAGTTTTACAAATATAAACTAGCAATTACAAAGAAAATCCTATTATATTCCATAGGCATAGGTGGGGTTCCCAAATTGGCTCTTCTCTGCTCATATTCTTGTTGATCCCACCTGCTCTTCTTTTCCTTAGGCTAAGCAATTTCTTTGCCTTTCCTCTTTCTAGTCTCAACATATTCTCTCTGAATGCGCTACAGATCCTTTGATGGGTTATAAGGAAATTCAGCAATCCTCTGCTCGCTCTCCTTTGCTTCTTTTTCACGCTTCTCGGGATCCTTCTCCCCCATTGCCATTGAATCCAAAATGCTTGAGTTTAATGATCAAACAAGCTCAGAGAGTCTTCAAATGATTCAAGCTGTCCATATATATTCGAGGAAAAATTTTGGACCAGCAGCTCATAAATTTCTTGTGATATTGCATCCTGCTCTCTAAGAAAAGCAAAAAGTCCAACAAGAGCTCTAGATTGAGATATATTAACCTTATATTGTGCATTCAAATCTTCTTTGGATATCTGGGTGAGACATGCTAGCGTATTTACTTGATTGTTCTCTCTAAGTATGAGCTCTAGCATTGAAGTGCTTCTGATATGAGTAGATATTTCATTGTGGACCTTATCCAGGGCTTCTTCATCATTGATGATAAGTGCTTGAACTTTCCTAATTTGGTCTATGATATGACCAAGTTTTTGGTGAAGATTGGGCTCATGTTCAGCATCTGCCATTACAATGTCACTTCTCAGAGCATCAAAAATGTTAAGCCTCTTTAAAGCATTCAGTACAACTCCTTCTGAGTTATTCACTCCTTCCAAGACATCATCTCTTAAGGTCCTGAATTTAGCATGCAATCCTTGATTTCTTGTAATAATGGTGATGAGAGAGTTAACTATATTAACAAGTGCATCCAACCGTATTGTATTTTCATCATTTTCTATGCTTAGGATGTTGTATCCATCAAGGACTTTTTTATCATGGCTTCAAGTAGTGGATTAAATTTATTAAACAGCGAATTGCAAAAATCCCTCTCTTGATCCACCACTTTACCATTGATCTCATATATTTTCAGCATTATCTTCTTTAGCTCTTCCACTTCCAACTTCAAACTAGTTGCCTGCCTACCTGCAATAGATAATAAGGGTAACCAGGGAAAACTGTATAGCTAAAGACTTGAAGTGAGCTTTCATATCATCCACCACTATACTCCTCAAAACTTGCTCAGATAGTAAAGATTTGGCAATTTGGGCATCAAGTTCAGCCTCTGTCCTTAGTTCTAGAAATCTCTCTCTTCCCAGCCTCCTTATTTCTTTTAATAGGGCAGCAGTAGGGTTAAATTGGGTGGATGTTGCGATGGTTTTTGTGGTTATTCAGGGATCTCTTTAATTATTAGAGGTCCTCTGACTAGAGGAGGGCCTTCCAATTAAAATACTCATCTTAAGGGAGATCCTGGGGGTGAAAGGTATGGAATGATGGATGTTTGGTCAGTGGGTTGGTTGGGTTGGCTAGAGTTGGACGATGATGGTATGGGTAGTGCTTAGCTTGACAGGGGTAAGGCAGAGATGGGTGTAGGGAATAGTGGTGTTTCGATGGTTCGGTGGTGTTTGGGAAAGTGAAAAAAATTTCTTCTTCTTTCCTCTTCTTCTCTTCCTCACCTTCAACAACGGACTCGCTAACCTGAGCTTGAGGGATCTTAGTCAGCTAAGCTCCGTGCTCAACTATCTCCTCCTCTCTATCCTCTAAATCACCTTCATCTTCATCAATCACTACCTTCATTCTCTTCAACAAACCCCTCTTCCTTTCCTTCCTTTCCTCCTTTGCTTCCTCAGTAGTCAATGTGACCTGCTGGTCAGAGTTCTGTACTTTAAATTCTCCAGCTTCTAACTCCACAACTTTATCTTTTTCCTCTTGTTCTTCCTACTCATCAATTCCATCTATAGCCCCAATCACTTCTTTCACTACCACATTCGCTTCCTTCTCAGCCAGGCTAGCCATTGCCTTTTGTAAAATTTGTTTTATATTCTTAGCTTTGGCTGCTGCTGCTGCTTTTGCTTTCCTACTCATCTCAGCTTTAATCTCTTCACTCTTTTTCAAGATTCTTTCCTTCTCATCAGCTTTCTACTTCTCTGCTTCCTCAAGATTTTGGGTAACACATGTTCCCTTTGTCACCATCAACTTCTTCTTTGGCTGACCTACCTTGGGAATAGGAACTAATGTAGCTTCCTTTCCTTTGGCAGTCACCTTGTCTAACTTAGCTTCTTCTGACTTTCTCTTTCTTGATAGAGGCATCTCCTCCCTCAATTCTTTTTCAGCTTCTTCTTCTTCCATAATCTCCTTCAGAGTCAGTTCCTTGTTCTTGATATCTTTAGAGTCCTTTGAGGACCTAGTCTTTTTGGGAACAATAATAGGAAAATGAGCTCGCTGAGCTAGCCTTCTTTTCTTCCTTAGACTCCTTCCTGACCTCCTTCTTCACATCCTTCTTTCATCCTTCTCCTCTTTCTGCTCTAAGCTTGGTTATTCTTTCCAGCTCTCTTACTATAAAGGAATCTAAGGTCAAATCCTCCTCTTTAGGTTTAATCTTCCTTATGGGCATAATAGCTTTAGGATCTTTTACTCTTACTTCCCTGGGCTTTAGCTTGATATACTTTGTATTCTTTAGCCTCTCTCCATACTTTAGCCCATGAAAGTAAGCATTACTCAGAATTCTTGACTCAATAATCTTGAGTGTAATCCTGCTCTCCCGTGCCCATCCTTCCATATCAAGCTCGTAAGCTCTGCAAATATCCATTATAAGTTGTCCATATATCATATGCTTGGTCACCTTGAGAAATCTATGCAAAATTGCCAAAGGCCAATTTATGTGCATCCCATGAGTTAGAGCATAAACGAATACTCTTTCAAACTTAGAGCAACTCCCTGTAGAACTAGTCTTGGGCAACAATTTTGAGAACATAGAAGCGATCAACTCTCCAGCTTTGTAATCGTGAGGAAGTTCATAGTCAAGGGGAATATCTACATTATCTTCCTCATTGTCTTTTACAGCTCACAGTCTGAGTTCCCTCTCCTTCATTCCACATAGCCCAACAATAAGCTTAGGGTTTACATACACCTTTCTCCCCATCATTGTGGTGACAAATATATCTTCAAAGCCTTCCACCATATGAATTCCTTTGTATAAGTGCTTTACAATCTGCTCACAGCACCCACTAAGAATTTTGAAAAATCCCCTGAGATGGTGTTGACGTGTCCATCCTCCAAACCTTTCATCGCTTGTGAAGCTGAGAAAATCAACTGTAGTTGGCTCCTTCACTTCTGCACCTTTGATTGTTTCCCACTCAGTCGAAATATATTTTGTTCCTGTTGGAATGAATAAATCCTCTGTATCTTTGATATTAATGGCTGCTTAAGCCCGGTGATCAACAATTGTCACCCAATACACTTCATCTTTGTCCCATGCAAATGAGGGATTCTTAGGGCTCGGTTCAGAAGATCTTTTAGATGTACTCACCATTGAATAAGCTTTGAGAGAAAAATAGATATTAGGGATTCAAAGAGAGAATTACAGAGCAGAGAATTTTGGTAAAATGACCCTTCTCCTTTCTCAACTTCTCCTTAAATAGCTAAAATTTTTGAATGAAAACCTACAAAGTTAGGTGTACGACTCATAATCCATAGTCTCAAGATAGATGGTTAGATTTTCATAACGCATAAGTAGGATTGATGAGGGCGAGAAACACGGAATAACTGCTTTGAATATGGATCATTTCATAACTTGCTAACGTTTCTATCAAGTGTAAATTTGAAAATCCCATCATCACCTTGCTTGATTTATAAACCAAGGAAAAAGTTAAGCTCTCCCTTCATTGATATTTCAAATTCTTTCTTCATTTATTGGCTGAACTACTTGCATAACTTCTCATCAGTTACTCCAAAGATGATGTCATCCACATAGATTTAGACTGGCAACACATCTTGATGCCTCTTCTTGATAAATAGTATAGTATCTGCTTTCCCTTTGACATAACCTTTGCTAATCAAAAAGTTAGTCAATCTCTCATACCAAGCTCATGGAGCTTGTTACAGTCCATATAGAGCTTTCTTCAGCTTGAAGACATGATTTGGATATTTAGGGTCTTCAAAGCCTGAGGGCTGTCTAATATAGACTTCTTCTTGAATATAACCATTAAGAAATGCACTCTTTACATCCATTTGAAAAAGTTTATAGTTCATATGAGATGCAAAAGCACACAGAATTCTTATGGCTTTAAGTCTTGCTACTGAGGCAAATGTTTCTCCATAATCAATGCCTTCTTATTGGTTGTAGCCTTGAGCAACTAGTCTGGCCTTATTTCTGACAACATTGCAAGCTTTATCTAGCTTGTTTTTGAAAACCCATTTGGTGCCTATGATTGACTTTCCTTTAGGTTTTTCTACCAAATCCCATACTTCATTTCTCCTAAATTGGTCTAGCACTTGTTGCATTGCAATCATCCAGTTGTCATCAAATTCAGCATCTTCAAACTTCTTTGGCTCTATGAAGGACACAACTGCTGAGGAGCTCATCATTCTGTTTAGTTGATCTCTAATCAGCACTAGATTTTGCACACTATCGAGAATCTTGTCAATTGGGTGATCTCTTCTTGCTCTAACTTCTTTGGGTAGATCAAGATCAGTTGGCTGAGTTACAGTCACTGGTTTAGCATCCACATCATCACCAAAGTTGATTGATTGGTCCAGGTCAGTTTTATCTTCCTCTTTTTCTTGAGTTAGATCTGGTATGACTATGGGTTGACTGATTGATCCACTGATTGGATCCTTTTCTCTTTCATCATCACTAGTTTCTCTACTTGTATTTTTAGTTTCATCAAAATCTACATGTATTAACTCCTCTAGGATTTCAGTTCTCTTGACATACACTCCGTATGCCCCACTCTGTGTTGAGTAACCCAGAAAGATTCCTTCATCAGCCTTGGGATCAAATTTATCTAATTGGTCATTAGTATTTAACACAAAGCATCTACAACTAAAGGCCTTGAGATGAACAACCTTGGGCTTGTGCCTCTTTCAAAGTTTATAAGGAGTTTTATTCAAAATTGGGCGAATTAAAACCCTGTTTAGAATGTAACAAGTTGTGTTAACAGCCTCACCCTAGAAATACTTTGGTATGTTGTTATCACTCAGCATAGAATGACCCATCTCTACAAAAGAGCGATTCTTTCTCTCTACTACCCCACTCTGTTGGGGTGTATGAGGTATACAAAAATTGTGGCCAATACCATACTTAAAACAGAATTCCTCAAACTACATGTTTTCAAATTCTCTTCCATGATCACTATGGATTATATTAATTTTAAGGTCTTTTTCATTCATAATCCGGGTAGCCAATCTAGAAAATGATTCAAATGTTTCATCTTTATTAGATAGTAAGATAATCCAAGTGAACCTGGTCAGATCATCTATAACCACAAAGGTGTATTTCATTCTACCTAGACTAGTTGCCACAACAGGCCCAAACAAGTCCATGTGTAGAAGATCAAGGGGACGAGAAGAAGATATATCAACTATTGATTTAAAGGTCTTCCTAAATTGTTTTCCAAGTTAGCATGCTAAGCAGAGTCTATCATTATCAAAGGCTAGATTGTGTAAACCCTTAACAAGTTCATTTCTGGCTAATTTGGATAGATTTGTCATACTGGTATGTCCTAACCTTTTATGCTATAGCCATGAGTTTTCCTCCTTAGAAACTAAGTATATATCATTGCAGCCAGGGGATAAATGACCCATATAAACATTATTAATTCTAGGAGCATAAAGAATAGTTTTGTCAGAATTACCATCAATGACTGAGCAGCCCGCTAAGTCAAATATCAGTTTTTTACCTTTGTCACACAGTTGAGCAACACTTAGCAAGTTGAACTGTAGGCCTTTTACCAGAGACACATTGTCAATTGAAGGCTTTACACCTACAGTGCCATTGCCTACAATCTTTCCTTTCTTGTTGTCTCCAAAACTGACACTTCCATTTCTTCTTCGCTTCAATGTGATGAATTGCTTTTCATCACCTGTCATAGCCTCGAGTATCCACTATCCAAATACCACATTCTTTTATCATCAGTGGATATCAGACTCACCTACAAAGCCGTTAAGTTTTCTTAGGTACCCAAGCCTTTTTCTAGCTGGGTCCTCCCTTATTAGTGGTGGTCATCCTTAACCAGTCATACTCATTATAGTAACCATTTTTGTTCCTACATATGATAGTAGCATGTCTTGGTTTTCCACAAAAATTACATGCGGCCTTAGGATTAGGCCTGCTCACTCTACTCTTTTGAGAATTCTTCTCAGAGTGGTGAGTGCGGTTACTCTGAGTATTCCTGCTAGGTTGAGGAGGGACCCGCAGCTTTTTCAAAGTTGTTAATTTAGCAACTAACTCATCTAATCTCTTAGTGAGTTTGCTGTTATATCCATTTTGGTACTCAGCTTTTTCCATCAGGTATAGGATATCAAGTGACGTAAAAGAGTTAACGCCTTCTATATCATCACACCTCCTCTGAAGTACTCTAATGTATTTGGTTGACTTCTTAGTCACACTAATAACATCATTGAGCATAGCGAAAAGCTCATCAGAAGACAAAGGGGGTTTAGGATTTACCTCAGAGTGTGTTCCCTTATCTTTGTTTTGATCAGCTGACTGTCTGGCAGTGGATGTAGTTGGTAGGTCAGCTGACTCTGAGTGAACTCCATCATCCTTAACCATGAGACAGACATTGGTAGAATCATGCGCCTATTCATCTGAGGATGATGACTCTTGTTCAGAGTCACTCCAGGTAGCAGAAGGGCTTTCTTATTCTTTTTCTTCTTGAACCTGTCCTTATTGGCTTTGGGACAGCTTGACTGAATATGCCCTTTCTCACCATATTCAAAGCATTTGATGCCTTTGTTATACTCCTTATTGAATTCTTTTCATGGATTATCAACTGCTTCTTTCTTGTACTTGTATGTCTTTCTGAACTTCTAAAAGTTCTTTTCTTTACCCAAAAACCTTTTGAAGTTCTTGGTTATTAGAGCTATTTCTTCTTTTTTATCCTCTGGATATCCTCCCTAAGAGGATTCTTCTTCCTCATCATCATCATCAACTTTTAGCACAACAGCTCTACTTGAGCTCTCTTTCTCTTTGGACCTGTGCTTCTTGGACTCATCTTCATATTATTTCAGAGACATCTTATGAGTTAGCAGAGTTCCAATCAGCTCATCAAACTTGTAGGTCTTTAAATCATGAGCCTCTTCAATTGCACTTTTCTTGGCTTCCCAATCTTGAGTCAGACTACTCAAGAATTTCTTGACAGTCTCTTCTTCTATGAAGGTCTTTGTGAGCATGGGATTTTGCAGTCCCTCTCGCGAGACGATGATGTGTACCCAATTTTAATGCCTCAAAATAAAAGTTCTCTTTAGAATTTTTATTACCAGAAAAATATTCCTCGTGAATTTTTTACTTGGTAGAATCCAGTTTGGTGCGGCCGATACGCGTCCAGTAGGAGCTTGAACTGATGGTTTGCACCCAAATAATAAATACCAATTGATATATTATTAAAAGTCAAAAAGATATTTTCCACCCACTATTAAACCACTTTTCACGACTATTTTGGCTTTTGGGCCCATTGGCTGTCGGTATGCTGGAGGCTGATGCCAACAGTGGCATCAGCCATGCCGCCGGTGACATCATCCATACAGCCAATTGCATCACCATGTCACCGATGGCATGGTCTGAAATGGTTCCCTCCATAGACAGCCTTTCGGCCACTTTCGGCGGAATTGGTCAAAAAGGCCTCAAAAAATACCCCATTTCACCTATAAAAGCGCACCTTGAGCTACATTTTAAAGGAGGATGATGGAATGTTAGAATTTTAATATGGGTATAGATTTTAGAGAGATAAGAATTAGATAAGGCAAAAAAAAGGATTCCGATCCATTTTTCCTGGTTTTTCTCCTTTCAATTCTCTGATTGTGATTTTGAAATCAGCAAGTCTTTAAGTTAAAATCAACTTAATTGGATTTAGAAACCAAAAGCACTTAAATTTACTGCTAAATCGTCGTAACAAGCTCCCCAAAGGTGTTTCTTTCGGTTCACAAAGAGGTGGATTCACGGCCTCGAGGTAAAAATCCTGAGCTCATAGCTCTTTGGCATTAATATTACTGATTTGTTTTAATTTTCATCGATTTATATTCATTTTTGGGTTTTTGGTCATTTTTTACTGCCACCACTGCTGCCTACAAACTGATATCACCGATAACATAATTGATGTGGCTGGCAGCATCAGCCATGTCGCCAGCGACATCAATCATGTCGCCGGCGGCATCAGTTGTATCATCGGCTATATGACTTTCTGGACAACAGTTTTATTTTTATTTGTTCCCGGATTAGCTTATTTTCCGAAGCTAGAACATATAATGTAATGATGGAAGTTCAAAACCTCTTGAAAACAGCCTCCACCCCGTAACATGTGGTATTTTCACTTATAATTCGATTAAAGTAATGATTGAACCTAAAATTTGGTCAAGAATGGAATTTCCTCAAAAATGCCATTCAAATCTCATTTTAGCCATCCGACCGGGTTTTATAATACTGAAAATAAAATATGCCATATCCGTGCTAACAATCTTCTGCAGGTAGACGTATATCAGACATTCAGGTATTTTATTTATTGCACAGAAAAATGTATAGGACTTCGAATCCTTGTAATAATTTTATTTTCCCCACTTATTTTTGTTATGGCTGTAAATATTTTATTCATCGCTTCAATTGCTTGATAAACGCGAAAATAACAAAATAACTCAAAACACAAATAAATAGGATGGATTAAACCGATTAAGAAAGAATGAAGTATCTTAAGTTGGCCTAATGAAAAATAGATAACCTCATTCGAACTCGGAATCTCTACTTAAGGTATGGTCCAATCACCCGGTGGGAAAATCGTACCAAAAATTTCCCGGTTGAGCTGAACCGAGTGGCGACTCTATTTTAAGTACAGGATTTCGATCTCGTATCTTTTGAGCATTACAATATGCAAAATCATTTTCCAATCACATTATAAGCATCTCCCCCGTCATTCCAAGATGTCAGCCCGGCCCTGCTGCCGCCGCCTAAAACGTCGTCTGCTCACAGTGGCGACTCTGCTGGGGAATATCTCTTTAAACTTGAACTTTCTGTCATAAAGTTTAAAAGATTTTCATGATATATTTAAATCATTGGTCAAATTAAAACTTCATTCTTTTTTTATAACGTTTTATCCTCACGGGTATAGATAGTTCGGTAATTTTAGGTGCCCTATTTTACCCGAGAAGCTCACGAAGTGTCACTCATGCCCTATTGGAATTGAGGATGCCTAGTAAGTGGATCACTCATTTTAACCAACACGTAAACTCCTACGATCGCACCTATTTGGGTAGTGGTTGAGTAACGTGGAATCAAGGTAAACGAGAACCTTCTACATCAATAACCCTATACCAAAGCCGCGCTAGAAAAAGCCTTAGCACATCATTCCCCTTAGAATTACCCAAAATAAATAAAATAATTGGGACGCGCTTCCTTCGCCATTATCGGTGAAGAAGCCAAACTCCATCCTTCCAAAGAGGCGTTACGCAGGAGTCATAAGGTTGGAAGAGGGACGATTCGCGTGCTATGTGCTCTGTGATCATGCACCTCCATGCATCGGCTTTAAGAGCCAAAAATGAATTAACTTACCCTTACCACTTCCACCCATGGAAGAGGTTTAGCAACACACGTAGGACTTCTCTTGTGCCTCCATTGCATCACCACATATCGCTATGTATAACGTGAGATACAAACGTCCCACGTATGTTGGAGGGATAAGCCATCACATCATCTCTAACCACATCTACGTGCAACCATACGCATCACGCATCACTCCCAAGGAATAAAAGGCATGTATACCATCCATACCATTCACCAACCCATTCATGGTCTGATCCGCTGCCTACCATATCAGCTAGGAGGAGGCGCACAAATCGTCGCACCCCGGCTTGGAAAAGGATAGAACACCGCTTGATACTTCATCCTCTGACCCCAATTATCACCATGGAAGTCAAAGGAATTCCACACACCGATTCTAATGGAGAGTCAGATTCGGAATAAGTTCAGTTAAGCCAAAATCCTTCTCAACCAGCCATGTCTTTTCCAAGAAATGAAGGGACCCCTCCTCTAGAAGAGCCCTATGGCCTTACTTCCAGCTCAGGAACACGATCCCAACCACTACCTGGTTTTGACTTTGCCAGTGGTATGACACAGTTCCCGAACTCGGACGCTTTCTAATCTTCTATACAAACTACTGTTCAGGCAGTCGTTAAGCTAGCTCTCAAAGATAGAAATTCTGATCAAATATTGGCATCTGATATTCAGGCCTAGAATGGTTCGGCACAGATGTTGACCATTCTGGTAGCGACGAGACCCATTGCACGTAAGTTTCAATCAACCCAGCCCATGGCGAGCCCATTCCAATTTGGGCAAGCTTCAGCTTTCTTATCAACTTCGACCATCCAGGCAGTTGTGCCTTTTAATCTAAGACCCTTCGCTCAAAGCTCCACTCCTCCGATATTCACTCACCAAAGCCCGATTTCTCAGCCACTACCCTCCTTCACCCCTCCGCAGTTTATTATAACTCCTAAAGGCACCACTTACCCCCAAAATCCTTTTGCCAGCCAGCTGACCATTCGTCCTCTGCTACCTCCGACACTCAACGAACAAGTCATACAACTGCCAGGAGTGACACCTAAGGTAGCTACTTTTGTTCGGTAAATGATAGCTTCTCAAACTGTCAACGACTAGGTCGTGCATTCTCCAGGCGCGACACTTGAAGCCCCAGCTATTTCACACAAACCGGTCAGCAACCAGGTCACGCAACCTCTAGGCGAGACACCCGAGATCCAAGCTTACACCAACCACCTCATCATTGATAAAAAAATCTAAAAGGGACGAAGATTGGGTCCCCGATAATTTTACTATACCAAATATGGCTTATTATGATGGCTCAGGAGCACCTGCCTCTCACATTATAATGTATGAAAGAGTAATATGTGTGAAGAAGTTAAGTGATAAGGTGCTTGCTAAAATGTTTCCCTGCTCCCTTCGGGGTCCTTCCCTCGAATGGTATCACACCTTGCCACAACATATTGTCGCCGACTAGACTCTCTTATCTGAGGCATTGAAAGTGCATTATGGCTTCAATAATATTATGGAAACAACCCTCCAGGAAATGATTGTCGGCGAATGAAACTTTTAAGCAATACTTTAATAAGTGGATGTCGACTCAGGTCTTGATAAAGTCCAAGCTCGGCCTTGAGGAAATGATTGTCAAACTCCTCGAAGGGTCTCTCCCCCTGTTCCCCAAGGAAATAGCTACTGATTCCTTTCTTTCTTACAAGGCTGTGTTTGAGAAAGCTGAGAAAACTAAGCGTGAGGTAGAGCGTGAGAAGGCCGAGAGAGCGAGGAAACCGTGGTTTAGGAAGAATGAAGCTCAACCCTCAACCCTGGCGTCGGCTAAGCCTAAAACACTGGCTGCAATACAAGCCATTTCTCACACCCCTGCTACGCCCCTCACAGTCACTCCGGCTCCATCAACGATTGCCACAATCCAGCCTCCCCACCCCCCTTTTATTTTGACCAACCCTTATAAGTTACCCCTGCGGATCATCTTCCAGCGCTTGAGGGAAGCAGGTTTCATATAGTCCCTTCAGGAATACAAGCCACCTAGACTTGAAGAGAAGAATAACTTCTGTAATTATCACGTTCAGGTAGGATACCAAACCAACAATTGTAAGGCCCTACTCTCAGTAATTCAACGGTTGGTTAGCGAAGCAAAGATCGCTAAACCAGATAAGGCTCCTAGCACTATGAATAATCCTTTGCCAAGTTTTAGAAGTAAAGTCGGCATGGTCCAATCTGGATTATCCAAAGCCACATTCTTCAACCTCCTTGCTTAGAGGCCGGACAGTAGTAACTCTATCCTGGTCATCGGTTGGGGTCTGCCATCTTACTCGATTTTTGATCTTATCAATCAAGCCAACCCGGGAGTCAACTCCATCTAGGGAATGGAAATTGATCCAAACCAGCTAAAGCAAGAGAGCCGTAGGTCTAAACCACTCATGGCAAAAAGAAAGAAAGCTGAGGGGAAAACACTGTTTAGCGTAGATTCCTTTATTTTGAAGGAGAACTATTTTGATGAAGATGGGGAAATGGCTCGAGAGAAGAAGGCCATAAGCACCAACTTATTCAAGGTTGATCACAATGACCTTTTTAGCGTGGACAAGTATGAGCTACAAAACCCGGATTTGGACTCCGAAGAGCAATAGTATCTCTTTGAAATATGAGCCACTAAGAGTGTCTTGCTCGATGATGTCCTTAATATTACTTGGAGTGGTCATGTATATCAGCCGAAAGACCGATATCTTTGCCTAAGCAAAGATTCGATTCCTGGTAGAGTTGGAACTACTACAAGACCCCCTTCTCCACCTCCGCCTGTCCCTACCAGTCTTGAGGTTGACCCTCTCATTACCCAGCTAAAAAACACCTAAGCCTGATACAGCATCTGGCAACTGGTAATAAACTCTAAAGGGCATCGCAGGGGTTTGATTTAATGACCCCTCGATCTGGAAGCTAATCCGACCACCTCGGTCGTTGAGATTTGCGCCACGATAGGAGAAGGCATTCGTCTAAGAAAAAGGCCTCGGATTGTATTTAACAGTTTTGATCTTACGCTCGATGGTAGGGATCACGATAGGGCCCTATTCATCCGAATCCAAATTCTCGATAAGGTCATTCCATGCGTCATGGTGGATGATGGCTTCACTCTAAACCTGTGCCCTCTAAAAATCCTTCCTTATCTAGGACTATCAAAGGACATGCTCAAAAGGTCTAGCATGGTTATTAGAGCTTATGATGATTCAAATGTAATTGGGACTTTTGAGGCAGACGTCACTGTCGAAGGTATGGCAAGCAATGTGCATTTCACCGTACTTGACATTCCCGTTACCTATTCTCTGTTGCTTGGTCGACCATGGCTGCATGCTTTGGGCGCAGTTCCCTCCACACTACACCAGAAAATCAAGCTAATTCATGAAGACAGAATGGTGACTATAGAGGTCGATCCCGCTTCCGTTATGGCTATTATGGAAGTTAAAGCTAATCTAGAAAAGGACCTTCAGATTACCATGATTAGCAAAGTTCAAAAGCCTCCTCCCCTTTGCCACAGCTACCTTCATGCGGGTATGGATAAACTAATGAAGAAATCGGGTTACAAGCCTGGTAGAGGTGGAGGAATACACGAATAGGGAATTATTGAGGCATTGGAGCCGAAAATCCTTATCCATCGAGCTAGATTGGGATATAAGCCTAGAAAAGCCTATCACCGCATCCCTCCTTGCTACTACCACATGGTCACTATTTATGAGATCCAAGGCAAGAGGCCTTATAAGGGGGAGCCTGAGCCAATCGAGTATAGCGGAAATATGTGGCCCAGCTTTGAGATCTTTAAAGATGTCTATGACTATGAGACTGGTCACATGATAGTTTCAGCTGAACCCAAGCTTACTGAGCCTGATGCACCTGTCAATGTTATATCTGATAAGGCTAAAGGGAAAGGTAAGATATATCCCGAGAATGAGCCTGAGAGAAGTAATGAAGAGTCTATCGATCTAGAAATTGAGAATGTTGTGGCAACCGTGATAAAAGCTATAGCACTACTGATGAGGAAAGGCTGGAAGGGTACTGGGGAAGAAGATGCTATGACAGCAATAGTAGGAAAACTCGTTAGGGCTCTCACCGAAAAGGCTGACCTGTCTAAGGGGCCATCACTCACCATTGCCTAAAAGACCACTCTAGACCACAACCTGAACGCCATTCTGACAGACGATACAGAGGACACTTCTCCCATCAATGTTGCTACTGAAACCCCTCCATCTGTGGAAGAGGATATTGACGATGTAATTTTTAATATTTCTGATGTTTTTGATGCAAACAATGCTGCTTATGAGGTTTTTAATACAATGAATAACTCCCATTCTGCTTACTTGTTTGATGTCTTTTCTGATGGATCCATGCATTCACATAACAATACGCATAATTTTTTTGGCATTAGTGATACATTATTTAGTGAAATAAACCTAAGTACAGATGACAATCCCAAAATGGTAACCATTTCTAAAGATTTAACTCCCGAGGAAAGAAGTGAGATCATAAAAGTGCTTAAAAATCATGTTAACGCTTTTGCCTGGTAGTACGAAGACATGCCTGGGGTTGACCTACAAATCACCGAACACAGAATCCCAACTGATCCTAAATTTTGACCTATCAAGCAAAACCTCCACCGGTTGAGACCTGAATGGGCAGAACAGGTTAAGACAGAGGTTTCAAGGTTAATTGAAGGTCGATTAATTGAAGTGGTAGAATATCCGACTTGGTTGTCCAACATCGTCCCAGTTTCAAAAAAGGATGGTAGGGTCCGAGTCTATGTGGATTTCTGAGATCTCAATAAAGCCTCGCCGAAAGACGACTTCCCTCTCCCATACATCGATGTCCTAATTGATAGCGCTGCCAGGGTGGCTATGTATTCATTCATGGATGGGTTCTCAGGGTACAATAAGATTCTGGTTAATATTGTCGATAAAGTCAAAATAGTGTCCATCACTAAATGGGGGGTGTATTACTATAAGGTAATGCCGTTTGGGTTAAAAAATGTCGGGGCCACTTATCAGTGAGCTATAACCGCCCTTCTACATGACATGATCCATAAAGAAGTGGAAGTGTATGTGGACGATATGATTGTGAAGTCTATTACTCGAGAGGAGCACCCTGCTGTTCTCGACATGTTTATGACTCGCATTGAAAAGTATAACCTCCGCCTAAATCCAAACAAGTGCGTATTTCAGGTTACCTCGGGTAAGCTGTTGGGACACGTGGTTAGCCAAAAAGGGATTGAAATGGATCCAAACAAAGCTAAAGCCATCAGGGACATGCCTCTCCCCAAGACAGAGAAGGAGGTCTGATCGTTTTTAGGGTCCTTGCAGTATGTTAGTTGGTTCATTGCTCGCCTCACTACTATTTACGAACCCATCTTTAAACTGTTAAAGAAACAGTTGCCCGTGGTATGGAACGATCACTGCCACGTAGCGTTTGACAGAATCAAGGCATATCTTGTCGATCCACCCGTCTTCACACCCCCCATCCCAGGGAAACCACTCATCCTTTATCTAGCCATTGAGGAAACTTCCGTCGGGGCATGCTTGACCAGGAATAAGATGATAAGCATGAACATGCCATCTACTACTTGTATAAGAAGTTGTTAGACTATGAAACCCAGTATTCGATTATAGAAAAGACATGTACTACCATTGTTTTGCTCACTAAGAAGTTGAGAAATTATTTCCAATCTTATCACGTCCAAGCCATGGCCAAGATTGATCCAATGAAGTTTCTTTATCAATCCCCTACCCTGGCCGGCAAATTTTCCCCGATGGCTACTTCTTCTGTCTGAGTTTGAAATTGAATATGTAACTTGGAAGGTCCTAAAGGGGTGGGCCGTAGCCAAATTCCTGGCTAATCAATCCCTCAGCTCTGACTATAAGGAAAATTTAGAGTTTCCTGATGAACAGCTCACCTCTATTACAACCCTTGATGACATTTAGATAATGTACTTTGATGGCACTATGAACCGTCAGGGATCAGGTCTCGGGGTCATCATCATCACACCAGATAATGAGATAATCCCATTATCCAAACGTTTAGAATTCGCTATCACTAATAACAGCGTTGAATACAAAGCTTGCCTGTTCGACCTTAGGGCCCTTCTTTAGGTTCGGGCCTGCCGTGTATCCGTCATCGGAGATTCATCTCTGGTTATCCGTCAGGTTATTGGAGATTGGGAAATTAAAGAAGAATCTCTCTGTCCTTATCTTGAGGTTGTTCGTGAATTATCTGAGAAATTTACCTCGTGCTTGCACCGCCATATCCCTCGAGTTGAGAATCAAATGGGAGATGCTCTCGCCACTCTCGCATCCATGAGGGAAGGACCCCAACAGTAGCCTATCTGCCCTTTGGTTTTGCTGTCCACCAAGACCCCATATCATGTTCAATCGGCTCCTCTAATCCTCACCATTTCATCCAAACCTTGTTGGTACTCTGACATCATCCTATTTCTTCAGATTGGCCAATACCCTACGGATTCTTTTGACTTGGACCGTACCACCCTATGATGGCTCACTATCCAGTTTCATATTGTGGATAATGATCTATTCAAGCGCACCAGCGACGGCCTACTTCTCCTCTGAGGCTCAGAACGTAATGACCTAGGTCCATATCGGTGACTGTGGCCCTCATATGAACGGCCTTGCTCTCGCAAAGAAAATCCAGCGACTGGGGTATTTTTGGCTCACTCTCACAGCCGATTGTATTCCTAGGTCAAATGATGCCAACAATGCCAGGTTTACGGAGATATATAGTATCTGCCACCCACCGAGCTTCATCATTTATCCACCCCTTGGCCGTTCTCGGCATGGGGGATAGACATAATTCGTGAAATCCGTCCTTCTTCGACAAACGGCCACAAATTCATTTTGGTAGCAATAGATTACTTCTCGAAATGGGTGGAAGCCGAATCCATCACCAATGTCACCGCCAAGCAGATGGCCAAGTTCATAGAGAAGCTCATCTTCGCTCGGTGTGGGCTCCCACACCATATAGTCTCAGACAATGGGTTATAATTTCAAGGACTAACTACTTCTCTAATTAAGAAGTATGGGATTGAGCACCATAGATCTTCTCCATATAGACCACAAGCCAATGGAGCTGTTGAGGGAGCCAACAAATCAGTAAAGACGATCCTTTCTAAGATGATAGCCGGTTACAGGGATTGGGCAGATAAGCTACATTTTGCTATCTGGGGATATCGCATCGGCCCACGCACTCCAATGGGCCAAACTCCGTTCTCCCTGATCTACGGGATGGAAGCGGTCTTGCTAGTTGAAACTCAGGTGACCTCCTTAAGAGTCGCTCTAGAGGCTAAATTAGAAGAATCTAAATGGACCCGGGCGAGATTTGAATAGTTGAACATGATGGATGAGCAGAGGTTAAAGGCCCTCGACAACCTCCAGATGTACCAATAATGTGCGACTTGGGCATATAACAGTCGGGTAAGACATCAGAAGTTCCCCCTAAAGGCTGGTGATCTGGTCCTTAAGTAACTAAAACACTCTACCACTGATACGACGGGTAAATTCAGGCCAAATTGGGAAGGACCATATGTAATAAAGAAGCTGCTTAGCAAAGGGGCAGCTAAGCTTATGGACATGGATGGGAACGAGTTTGTGAATCCCGTAAACCAAGATAGGTTTAAGCGTTATCATGTTTAATTTAAAAGAAACAAATCAGAAAAGCAGCACGCAAAAAATATATATGTATTAATTACCTGCCTTTCAGCCTTTTACTCATCGGGCAAAAATTAGGGTGACGCCTGATGATTGGTATCCTGCTAACCAGCCGTCTAAAAATTAGGGGATGAGACAAACCTGCTAGATCAAAAACCCAAAAAGGGCTATCTAGGCAAAACTTAGGGTATGTAAGCAAAGAGCGAGTGCCTTCTAGAAAACTGATCTTGACTAGTTGGCACTGGGAGTTAAATCAATGGGAATGTCAACCAAACATTATTTACTTTATTTTATCTCAATTAATAAAAGTTTCTCTTTTGTTGAAATCTAATTGCTTAGGCGTATGTGGATCCTGTATTCGTAAGATTAAGACAACTTCAGCAAGCCTTAGACAAAATTCATTTTATTTCATATTAAAAAAAAAAAGAAAAGAGGAGGTCTGATAGTTCTGACAAAAGCAAGGCTCAAATCAAGCTTCCTGCATCATCATCACAGTACCTGGAGATCCGCCCCGATGTGGTAGTAGAAAAGGGCTCCTCCCCTCACTCCACACGTTCCCCCTCAAAACGGGCCCATGACCACTTCCGACGGGTCGGCAAGTCTCTTATCTTAGCAAGCCATCCCCTATAATGTGTATCAGTCTTGATGGTTTCCATATGATCATAATCTAGAATCTCAAATACAGCCTCCCTAGACAACTTCTCCCGAATATGGTTGACCCACCTAGCTTTGTAAACTCCAATATGGTTATGGGGTAGTTTGATTGGGACTCTTTGTCTTTTGCCATACTGATGGCACAGCCGATAAGGGGTGTAAAATGAAGATTTCTCCAGACCCATCAATTGGACACAGGCTCCCCAGGATTCTATAACCACATCCTGAATTCTCTAGCATGGACTAACCCACAAAACATATGCATCAGTATACCCCTCCAAAATAGGCACCCAATCATCGTAAGATAGCTCGTCGAAATCAGCCCGCATAAGCCTTCTCTCCCTAAGATAGACGGGAAGATACTTTTTTGGGTTCTCTCGTGGCGCCTCCCTCAACTTCAGCTTCTCCATCAGCCATACCTATAATTCAAAACTCAGGTAAGGATTAGAGAAAGAAATGTGCGGAATCAAAAAGAATAAAAGGCACCTATAATAATGTGAGCTGATCTCCGATAAGTGATGGGTCAATAGAAGCAGCATCCACGTTCAGCAAAACATCGGCCAATCCCAAAGCCACGAGAGAAGCCCCTGTCGACATAGGGCTGATGAGTGAAATCAACCTGAGCAGAGCAATCGGGCTCACTCCCTACATAAACTCCGCCATGAGTAGCAATGCCACCATGAATGGCCAAGTAAGGTGGGATTGGAGCACTCCACGGCACCACTCTAGAACCGCTCCGAGCTGAAACCCAGGTTTATCGGGCAACTGAGACAAAAATGGGTCCACAGAATCCAAATTCCATAACCCTTGAGGAATTCCATCTGTGCCAAAATGAAAGTCTGGCAATACCAGCGTAACGCGTTTAGGACACGGTGTCCCTAAAATAACGTGGAATTCTTAGAGCAAGGGGCAAAGCTCGAATGATGAAAATCGAAAAACATGGTCCATTGGATCCCAAAAAGATAGTGCTGCTCGAAGGAATTCCGGCTTATAGGCCACACCGTGACATATCAAAACCCCTAAAGCCTGAATTTTTCAAGCCTCTTCCAGTCTGCATTTCCCAGACTTTGTAGAAAACCCCGTAGCTTTTGATTGTGGGTTGCCGTAGCGGGAATTAACAGAATAGTCGAAATCAGATTACTGGATAAGTGATACCACCGGTGATATGAGTGATGCCGTCGGCGATGTAAATGATGCCGCCGGCGATATGGGCTTTCAAACAGCCCTGTATATATTATTTTAGCTAGTTGAGTTTGGGCGATATGGGTCATGTCGGCGGCGGCATGAAGTGGATTTTCCGGGGACATCAGAAGCATTTTTCCCATTTCAGACCTATATAAAACCTGTAAAAATTCCTATACTATGTTTCCAATATCTTTTCAAACAACAATCCATTTTTATTCAAAATAAAAAAACCCGAAGGCACAAGCCATAAAAAAAATAATTCTGCATGTCTAGATCACAGAAACAAAACCTAACGATAAATCCAAATTATCCAAACCCCAATGTATCGAGGGTACAAACAAAAATTGAAAAGTAAAAAAATATAAAACTAAGCATGCCCGCCACTATCGGCCGGGTGGGATGAAATGTCATCAGGGCTTACAAGCCAATCGCCAACATCGTCCTCGTCTACCTCCCTTCCCTCTGTCATAGGCAAACTGCTGGACTCCTCAGCCGCAGCAAACGTACGGCGGGCAGTGCACATCTTCACTCCCTAGTGACTGGTGCTACCAGGGTGCACGTGATCCAATTTTTGCTTGCTTCTCCGCTCCTAAACGGTAGCCGACAGTTGGCCCTCAAGTTCACTTACACAACGCCGGAGGACTGCAGTCTCCTCCTTGTACCGCCGCCGAGTTGCATCGACATCTGACAAGGAAAGGGCCAAGAAATACTGCAAATCAGAGAAAACATCAATAATGCATATCATCCATAGCATCCATGCATGCACTTTATCTTAACATAGGCATAAATAGGGAATGTACCTGAGCAAGGAGCGACTGCCCGATAAGTGTATCCCAGGGAATAAAGTTATTCTCTGCGAGCTGCTCCATATAGCTCCATGCCACCTGAAAAATCAAAAAGGCAAATCATTAGACACCCGCATCCAAGGGTAGACAAGAAAGCAATTATCAGGCCTTATATAAGTAGTGTTTTCTGGCATAAAGATGGGAGCATGCCAGCTCGAGCCTATATTCCTGGGGAGGAACTCGCCCCGAGAATTCATCAGCAGGAATGTGGTTTCCATCAGGTTGACCATACGCCCCTCTATAAAGTTTATGCCCTCCGATACGCCATAGTACCATATCCCACTCTGGTTATCCCGGCCTCTCTTCCGCGCGGGTTCCTGAAAAACATGAAAAATGCACGTCAGCAATATTCCTGGACAATTACAAATTATGCACAGAAATGTAATCATACCTCAAAAGAACGCTACCCCCCTTGGGACATTGGCACACTCCCACCGGCTACATCTGCGCCAGCCTCATCCACCCCCTCAGGCTTGATACCAACATCGCCTTCGAGCTCTTCGTCTTCTTCGTCTTCTTCCTCCTCGACATCCTTGACACCTTTGAGGCACCTTTTCTCCTCCTCCAACCATTGTTCATTATGATACTCAGTCGTATCATTCCAATGGATGTGGGGACATAAGGGGAGTAGACGCTGCTGGTGCTGCTCATAAAGGCCATGGACGCTAGGGACCACTCGACCGTTCCCCTCAATATAATCGGCCTTGTCGGCCTCGGAAGTGATCACCAAATGAGGCCATTATAAGCCCCTAGGAGGATCAGCAGGCACTGGTCTATCGACAATCGAGACGGTCCTCTCAACCCGGACACGCTCATCTAGATACCACTGCTGGGATAAAGGTCACTTCATGAAGAACTGATGGTCGTCCACCTCCCTCCTAACCCTCAAACCTCTGCCAGATTCTCTATCCGGTTGAATGGATCCAGGACGAGCTGCACCAACAATCAACCAAAACAACCAATATAAAGTCATAGAAGCTTTTATTTTGTTCTAAAGTGTAAAAATAAGGACTAAGTTAAAAATTGCATATCGAGCTCAACCGCGCGCTCCTCAGGACCTCCCTATATTTTGTAGGGTACTTGGCCTTCCAGCCAACTCCCCCGCACCAGCGGGCGAGAAAGTGAGAGCCCGGTGGCACGGTCTTCTTAAACTTGACCGGCGGGAGAATCTGATGCTCAAAGGCCAAAGCCTACACAAATAATAACCAATCAGTTCAAAAAGCATCAACAATAAATGAGATGCGCACAATCAAGTAAATGCTTCCAAAGAGATATACCTGGAGTAGCAGATGGCAGAGACGAAGGGCTTTCACCTTCTTCCGGGCTCCCACATCCAGCCCATGGTACAGCTGAGCCAAAATAGACCTCGGCCAATTCTTCCTCTTAATACCCATCACGTCCTCCACCGCAGTTGTCAGCATATAATTGATCTTGCTCCCCGAGATTAGGAAGAACAGCACAGTGAGCAAAGAAATAACGAAGGACCGGACACAAGCCTCCCTCTCATTCTCGAGCACCACATCTACCCGGGTCTAATATTGGTGCAACTCACCATAAGACAACCACCCCGAAATGGGCTTCAGACCGAACAACTCCTTCACCCGCCTCACCACGGGCCTCTCGATATAGTATTTATCCATGTAACCATCAAAGTGGATGACCTCGTCCATCCAAGGAAGCTTGGTCTAGCAACGACATCAGAGGATGTAAACGCTGCTTCCCCAAAAGAGAGGTGGAAAGTATGGGTGGTCTCAGACCACCTCCTGGCATAATCCGGGCCAGGTCTCCAAATCCCGTCTCATTAATGGCAAGGGCAAGCTCGGGGTCCTTCTCCGAAATATGGTGCTACCACTCGCCAATGGTGCCCATCCCCCCAATATAAGTCAGTTCATATGGATGCAAAATAAGAAATAAAACAGATAAGTCCTGCGTATTTTCTCATCACTGAAATCTGATAAAAAGCTGTTGATGTTGCTTCTGCTAGAAGTGATATCGCCGGCGGCATCATCCCACGCCACTGGCGGCATGGATTATATCGCCGGTGATATCGCTTCAAATAGAAGTGACATCAGACTTCCTTGGCCCCTTTTGTAAGGACTAATGCTGCCAGTAACATCGCTCATGTTTCCGGCGACATCACTACCTGCGGGCAGAACCTATTTTTCCAAAATCAAACCCATCGTACCAAAACCACAAAAATCACAATCAATCAAACAATAAGCCTGAAAACGGTAAAAATCGAACCTAAAGCATGCAATATCAACTTATAATCAGTCTATTTCACACTTATGACCCCTATCATGGCACAATTTCAAGCCTAAGGTCAAATCGAAATCCAACCCAAAAATAGGAGATTCGTGATTACCTGAACATAGCAGAGGTGCTTCTCCTTCTCTAGGGTCAGGTTGGAGATGGGAGAATTGATCCCATAGCTTTACATCTTGGCCATCTCCTTCAGGCCATAAGCAGTAGGAACGGAGAGAATCTTCAATCCTTCGACAGAGGAATCAGGCAGATCCTCCCTAGCCTTAGTGGATTTGCCCCTGAAAGCCTTAGCGATTCTCTTCATGATTAGAACGATGGAAAGAAGGAAAATAAAAAATTTGGAGAAAAGGAGAAGGAGGGATACGGTTTCTGAATAATAAGGAAGAAAGGAGTTTTACTTCCTTTTAAACTGCCTCACGAAATTTGAGGAGTTTTAATTTATCTAAAACTGCCCGTTTATGCCGCCGGTAGCATCAATCCATACCGCCAGCGACATCACTTATGCCACCGGTGAGATCGCCCCTTTCAGTTCAAATTTTGAAATTACTTAACCAGTCAAAGCTACCACGTGGCACTCATACCGCCGGCGACATCGCTTCATACCGCCAGCGGCATCATTCATGCCGCCGGCGACATCGCCCCTCCAATTCAGATTTTGCACAAGTCCAACCAAGGAACAATCACTTCGCAAAGCATAAGTCTGGCCAAAGGATGATTTCACATAAATTACAAGCCCGACCAAGGGGCATCCTCTCCACAAAGTACAAGTCCAACCAAATGATAATCACTCTACAAAACATAAGCCCGACTGAAGGGCAATCTCTTCAAAGTGAAAGTCCAACCAAAGGACAATCACTCCATAAAACATAAGCCTAACTGAAGGGCAATCTCTTTATAAGGTGAAAGCCCAACCGAAGGGCGAACATTTCCACAAAGCTTAATCCCGACCAAGGGGTAATTTCTCCTCAAAGCACAAGCCGACCAAAGGGCATCCTCTCTACAATGCATAAGGTCCGACCAAGGGACAATCACTCCATAAAGCATAAGTCTGACCAAAGGATGATTTCATATAAAGCATAAGCCCGACTAAGGGGCATCCAATCTATAAAGCGTAAGTCCGACTAAAGGGCGAACCTTTCCACAAAGCTTAAGCCCGACCAAGGGGCAATTTCTCCACAAAGCACAAGCCCGACTAAGGGGCATCCTCTCTACAAAGCACAAGGTCCGACTAAGGGAAAATCACTCCACAAAGCATAAGTCCAACCAAAGGATGATTTCACATAAAGCATAAGCACGACCAAGGGGCAACCTCTCTACAAAGCATAAGCCCAACCAAGGGGCATCCAATCTACAAAGCGTAAGTCCGACCAAGGGGCAACCTCCCTACAAAGCACAAAGTCTGACCAAGGGGCAAACCAGTCACCCATCAGGTATCATTCCTATCCCTTGCTCTTTCGTGTAACCATACTAACCTGCGGTAATAGTGATCCCTGTGAGCACGGGATTTTACAGTCCGTCTCACGAGACAATGATGACGTGTACCCAATTTGAATGCCTTAAAATAAAAGTTCTCTTTATAATTTTTATTACCAGAATAATATTCCTCGCGAATTTTATACATGGTAGAATCTAGTTCGGTGTGGCATTTAACGCGTCCAGTAGGAGCTTGAACCAATGGTTTGCACCTAAATAATAAATACCCATTAAGATATTATTAAAAGTCAAAAAGATGCCTTTCCACCCACTACTAAACCACTTTTCATGACTTTTTTAGCTTTTCAGCCCGTTGGCTGTTGGTATGCTGGAGGCTAATGCCACCAGCGGCATCAGCCATGCCACCGGCGACATCATCCATACTGCAGGCGGCATCACCATGTCGCCGGTAGCATGGCCAGAAATGGGTCCCTCCATAGATAGCCTTTCGGCCACTTTCGGCGGAATTGGTCAAAAAGGCCTAAAAAAACCCAATTCCACCTATAAAAGCACACCTTGAGCTGCATTTTAAAGGAGGATAATGGAATGTTAGGATTTTAATGTGGGTATAGATTTTAGTGAGATAAGAATTAGATAAGGCAGAAAAAAAAGAATTCCGATCCATTTTTCCTGGTTTTTCTTCTTTGAATTTTCTAATTGTGAGTTTGAAATCAGCAAGTCTTTAAGTTAAAATCAACTTAATTGGATTTAGAAACCAAAAGCTCTTAAATTTACTGCTAAATCATCATAATAACCTCCCTGGAGGTGTTTCTTTCGGTTCATGAAGAGGTGGATTCATGGCCTCAAGGTAAAAATCCCGAGTCTTATAGCTCTTTGGCATTAATATTACTGATTTGTGTTAATTTTCATCGATTTATATTCATTTTTGGGTTTTCGGTCATTTTTTACTACCACCACTGCTGCCTATAAACTGATATAGCCGGTGACATAATTGATGTCGCCGACGGCATCAGCCATGTCGCCAGCGACATCAATCATGTCACCGGCGGCATCAGTTGTATCATCAGCGATATGACTTTTTGGACAGGAGTTTTATTTTCATTTGTTCCCGGATTAGCTTATTTTCCAAAGCTCGAACATATAATGTAATGATGGAAGTTCAAAACCTCTTGAAAACAGCCTCCACCCCGTAACGTGTGGTATTTTCACTTATAATCCGGTTAAAGTAATGACTAAACCTAAAATTTGGTTAAGAATCGAATTTCCTCGAAAATGCCTTTCAAATCTCATTTTAGCCATCCGACCGGGTTTTATAATACTGAAAATAAAATATGCCATATACGTGCTAACAATCTTCTGCAGGTAGATGTATATCAGACATTCAGGTATTTTATTTATTGCACAGAAAAATGTATAGGACTTGGAATCCTTGTAATAATTTTATTTTTTGCACTTATTTTTGTTATGGCTGTAAATATTTTATTCATCGCTTCAATTGCTTGATAAACGCAAAAATAATAAAATAACTGAAAACATAAATAGGATGGATTAAACCGATTAAGAAAGAATGAAGTATCTTAACTTGGCCTAATGAAAAATAGATAACATTATCTGAACTCGGAATCTGTACTTAAGGTATGGTCCAGCCACCCGGTGGGAAAATCGTACCAAAAATTTCCTGGTTAAGCTGAACCGGGTGGCGACTCTATTTTAAGTATTAGATTTTGATCACGTATCTTTTGAGCATTAAAATATGCAAAATCATTTTCCAATCACATTATACGCATCTCCCCCGTCATTCCAAGAGGCAGGCCTAACCGGCCTAGCCCCGCTGCCGCCACGTGAAATATCGTCCGCTCACAGTCTTGCTAAGCCTTTTCAGCTCATTTACTATATTGATTAACCTGGTGTTCATATTAAAGATATCCTCCTTAGCCTTCACGTGAAACCGCTCATAATCTCTCATGAGGATGTTGATCTTGGATTTCTTCACCTTATCAGTACCTTCATAAGTTACTTTCAACTTCTTCCAGATTTCTTTAGTTGTCTCGCATCCTGAAACATGATTAAACTCAGTAGCATCAAGGGCACAATGAAGATACTTGATAGCAGCTACATTTTCCTTCAATCTGATTAAGTCCTGACTGTCCCATTCATCAGAGTATTTATCTACTTTAACTCTATTTTTCATGATGGTGGGAACATAAGGTCCTTCAATAATGGCCATCCAAGCATGCATACTCTGGGACTGAATAAAATTCTTTATTCTATTTTCCAGTAAATATAATGCTCTCCATTGAACATGGAAGGTCCGATAACTGACATGCCTTCAGGCAGAATATAAGCTTGAGCCCTTCCACTTGATTCTCCCTTGTATGCCATGGTCTTTGTCTCAAAGACTGTGAGATCTTTTGTCTTAAGAATGGCTCTAATACCACTTGTTGGTCCCTATGCTTACACTCACTAATTCAGATGGGGGGTGAATGACTCACTACAGAATAAATGAAACTTTTTCTTGAAGGATGAATGCTCCGCTAAGTGAGGTCAGCTGGCTGAGTAATAACCTAGAAATTGCGAGAAAGTAAAGAACATTGAGATTTTATACTAGTTCGATAACTTGTGCTTACATCCAGTCCTGAGAGAGTGTCTCAGCTTTAATCCACTAATCTCAACTCCTTCACCCTAGGCCGAGAAGCCTATCACAAATTCCCCAGTTACAGTAAGTACCCTCTAAACTGCAATCGCTCACCCACTGACTAGAATACCCTCTTCTATCAGCAACTCAAATTGAGTCTAAAAATAAGAGCTGGAATCAACTTATAGAATGTTAATCCAGTTACAAATGATCTAATATTATAATGGAGTGATCTATACTATTCTCTCTTGTTTAAAGCAGATTCTTGCTGAGTAGTGCTTTCTAGTTTGAACTTCTTTTAAGCTTGCAAATGGACAAAGTTTTAGCTTTTTGAAAGTTCAGGTGTAATCCTCAAGTTCAAACGCTTGTCTTCTTGCTCCTTTTATAGATAGATTGAGAAAGTACCCGTTGAACTTGCCTTGGCATCTTCTGCAATTGACATCTCAGCAATTCATTCATTGCTTCTTCAAGTTAATTCGTTTAAGAGATAGAATTGCACCGTTGTGAAATGCATTTCAATACGTTAGATTGAAATTCGAGTTTCCATTTGAATCTCTTGTCGTTTGATGCCAGTCTTCCATTAGAGAGAACTAGCGCTGACTTACCACGTGTCTTCATCCTATTCCCTCTGGCTTTCTGACATGATGTAGAGTGCACAATACAAGGTTGGTAGATCTGCAGATTATACCAAAATGGTAATTGACTTGTTGCAGACTTGATTTGGAAGCCTTTGTCATTTTCTTCATAACTTTGAGTCTTGTCAAGGCATTAATTCTTTTTGGCTTTATCTCATTAATGTTCCTGCAAAAAGCAACACTAAAAGCAAAGATCCCTTTTTACCTTAAAAAGTAATGTCAGTTCCTTTGACAGGCTAAAGATAACTCAACAAAAAAATATAAACGCAAAGCACAGCTCATACAGAGTCTAAATACTAAGTGTTTTGAGTGAATATTATTTAGTCAGCGACCACGCAAGTACTCAGCTCAGAAACCACTCAGAGTTAAAATAAAATAGCTAGGTCAGCAGAGACTTGAAATTCTACCCTTGAATTTACTAACTCCCTTAGAGCCTCAGACTACTTATTTTAACATCATTATTGACTTAATTATCCCATACTTAACTTAATTGATATGATCAAAACTTAAGCACGACTGAGTCATCTCCTAAGTTATTCCTAACTTATGCTTGGTTTAATAACTTTATTATTGAAAGTAGGTCAGATAGAGAAAGAAGAATGCCTGCAAAGTTTGTAGATTATGTTACTTTTGCCTTTGTAGCTGCATAAGAAACAGAAGGAGTTGGCGAACCTTCCACGTATTCAGAGGCCATTTCTCGTGATGATTCAAAAAAATGGCTTATCGCTATGCAAGAAGAGATAGAATCTCTATACAAGAATCGCACATGGGAGTTAGTGAAGCCTCCTAAAGACAAGAAGATTGTTGGTTGCAAATGGGTCTTTAAAAGGAAATATGGCATTCCGGGAGTTAAAGATGCTAGATACAAAGCATGATTGGTCGCTAAGGGCTATAGTCAGGTAGAAGGAGTTGATTTCAATGATGTGTTTTCACCTGTTATTAAACATAGTTCTATTCGTGTTTTGTTTGCCTTGGCTTCTATTCACGATTTGGAGTTTGAGCAACTTGATGTTAAGACTGCTTTCTTGCATGGAGAATTAGAGGAGCATATCTTTATGAAATAACCTGATGGTTTTGAAGTTGAAGGCAAAGAAGACTATGTTTGCTTGTTGCAAAATCACTGTACGGATTAAAGCAGTCGCCTTGATAGTGGTATAAGCGGTTTGATTCCTTTATGGTTGGACATGGCTATTCAAGGAGTTAGTATGATAGCTGTGTATATTTCAGAAAACTTGGATATGGCTCATTCATTTATTTGTTGCTTTATGTTAATGATATGCTTATTGATGCTAAGGATATGTCTGATATCAACAAATTGAAAGCAGAGCTTAGTAGTGAATTTGGGAGTTGCTAAGAAGATTCGCGGCATGGAGATCCAAAGGGATAGAGCTGCAGGAAAGCTTTATTTGACTCAGGGAAGTTTTGTTGAGAAAGTGTTGGAGCATTTTGGCATGAAAAATGCCAAATCTGTAAGTACTCCACTCGCTACTCATTTTTGACTTTCTGCTGCTCTATGTCTTTAATCCGAAAAGGATATTGAGTATATGTCATATGTTCCTTACTCTAGAGTTGTTGGTAGTATCATGTATGCTATGGTTCGCACTCATCCTGACATTTCTCATACAGTCAGTGTTGTTAGTACATATATGTCTAATCTAGGCAAAGACCATCGGCATGCTGTGAAATGGATTTTGAGATACTTAAGGGGTACTACTAACATTTGTTTGAAATTTGGAAAAAGTAAGAACATGGTGGTTGGCTATGTTTACCCTTGGTAGTAGCGCTATCAGTTGGAAAGCTACTTTACAGCACACAGTTGCACTATCCACTACCGAAGAAGAATACATGGCAGTAGTTGAAGCTGTAAAAGAAGCTATTTGGCTAAGAGGTTTGGTCGGCAAACTCGGTTCAAATTTGCAGAAAATCATTGTCTATTATAATAGTCAAAGTGCTATTTGTCTAACTAAAGATCAAATGTTTCACGAAAGAACAAAATACATTAACGTGAAATACCATTTTATTTGAGATATTTTTTCTGAAGGAAATATTGGTATTACTAAAATTGGTGCAGCGGACAATCCAGCCAACATGATGATGAAGCCTCTTCCGACTAGCAAGTTTAAGCATTGCTTGAACTTGATTGGTGTTTGTGACTATTGAGTTTGGTAAAGGACGATCATTTCGACAATTTCAAATCAAGGTGGAGATTTATGAACATTTGATTTGAAATTGCCGACAAACATAAGTCCCTACAACACCTAATTATATGATTTTTCTTTAGTCGCCAAAATGTGAAATTGATTTTTTCAATTGGCCAACACTTGCAGTACCCACATATTTGGTTGGCAAACTCTAATCCATGCATTTCCATTTTGGCTGAATTTTTTTTTCTTTGTTTTCATATTACGAAGTTCAGTAATTGTTGGCCAAGCTCCCTCCTATAAATACCCTATATATGTTCAATTTTGTTCATCAGAAAAAATAAATTCAGTTTCTATATATATATGTCTATCTGGGTTAAGGGTTTGAGTGTTTCATTTCTTCATTTCTTTCGTACCACTTTTTGTATTTTTAGTGGATTATTTATTTTCTCATTTCGCCAATTATTTCTCCTTTATTGTTGTTGCTATATTCACTCAAAATATATATTTCGTTCCGCTACGGGTCCTAATTTCTTAACAACTAAGAATAATACTTTTCTCTAGATCCTTAATCTTGTTGATTTTTTACACTGTCGAACTAGGTCGATCTCTACTTGTTTCTATTGAAAGAAGAAATACACAAATGAAGAAATTGGAGAGAATAAAGATGACAAGAAAGAACACCTTCGTTTTTTTTATTTTGAACTAACTTTTTATTTGATGATGATAGGATTGAGATGAATACAAATGACAAAATGAAGCTCTATTTATAGGCTTCAATCTAAATGAAAGTAAAGGAAATGCATTAACTATTACTTTGAGTGGTGAGCAAACATATTATAATTAATGTAAACCTTGGAGTGGAGAGCAAGGTTTAATTAATTAGAATTAATCTTGGAGTATGGAGCAAGAATATGTTTGGAGTGGAGAACAAGCAAAACTCAACATTAAACACTCCTCATTGAGTTTTGCATTGAACAAGCCAAGTTTATCCCTTATCAAGTTGATCAACCTCCATGCCAAGAAAATATTTCATTTCTCCAAGATCAAAAATTTCAAACTCGTCCTTCATAAGTTACTTGAACTGCAACACCTGCTCGAAATCTCCTCCTGTCACCAATAAATCATCGACTTATATTGATACGAACACCATCATTGGAGCCTTTCATATAGTGTCGCTTCAGTTTCACTCCTCCTGAAGCTAATATTGAGCAGATACGGATTAAATTCCTCCTGCATAGCTACTTTCCACTCCTTGAAATTTTAGCCTTCATCAAAGTTTGATGGTTCAATAACAACCACGTTTCATCTTTCATAAATTTTAGCAAGTGACCTCATCTTCCTATATGGACTATCAGTAGTAAAGTCAACATCTACCCCCATCCTCAAGCTGCTCATCTCGAGCAACATTGCTTGGTTAAGCTTGAAAAGTTACAGCATGTGGATTTTCCTCCATCTTTGCCTTAGCCTGCTTTTCATCCCAATCCCAACAAGCTTGCTCATCGAACCTCACATTACATGTCTCATCTCTCTTAGCAGATACAGCTACATAGTTTACATGTCTCAAACACAAAATATAGCTATTATCAACCTTCTTCACCTTGACAATCTCAGCATTTGCAGCGTCATAAATATGGCAATAATCATTTTTAAATAAAATGGAATAGCCATTATTTTGCATTTGTGCCACACTCAATAGATTTTGATTCAAACCAGGTATGGGCAACAAATTGTAATCAGCTTTGTACCTTTATCTGGTTTGAATTGGCAAGGAACCTTTACACTGAGCCTCAACAATCACTGCATTTCCAAGCTTGACCTTCATTCTGCAGTTATGATCCAAGCAAGAAAACATCTTCTAATCATTTGCCATGTGACTAGTACAACCACTATCAATGTACCACGTAGCGGTACTAGGAATATGAAGATCTTGAGAAACCATAAACAAATGGCTTTTTGTTGGTCATGATTCTCAACAAAGTTTGCTTGCTGTTGTTGTTGAACTGGTAGATTCTGGTAGTGTTGTCCTTCTTGCTGAGATGGATGGTTCTTCTTGTTTGAGCAATATTTTGCAATGTAGTCATTTGATGTCGCAGAGTCTAGTCCAAGGGTCGGTTTAGTCTAACTTGGGCCTACATGCACACAAAGCAAATAGTTAGAGGGCTAAATCGGGTAAGCCGACATAGCCTCTCTGACGTTAAAGTCAGTGCTTAGCATGGGGGTAGTTCGAGCTTGTAATGAGTGAATAGTAAGATATTGATTACTGGGGATTTGTGCCCTTATTCCTTATACAGGGGGTATGGACCATGGGCACCACGTGTCTTGGCTTGATAGGCAAGAAATGCTTAGATGATTGACACGTGGCTTTGTCCTTTTAACTTGGTGACTAAGTTTGCTGAGTGGGCCTTATGGGCCTCATTGATATTTGGGCATTTGTATGCCTTGCTATCAGATGTCCCCCCCCCCCCCCCCCCCCCCCCCCCGGGGTTAGTATCGACCCTTAAGGGTCAGCCTTAGGCGTGGGTTTGGCTCGATTGTATTTTCTGGTTCTCGACTTAGTGGTATCGAGGCCCTTGTTAGGGTCCGAGGTCTCTGTTTCCAAAGATGTCTCCCTTAGGTTGGTTCGAATTCTTTAAGGGTTCGAGGGTTCCCCAAGTAGATTTGCCCGAATCTAGAGTCAAATTTTGTCTCTATTTTCAGATATGCCCCCCTCAAATCGGTTCTAACTCTTTTAGGGTTTAAGGTGGACTTGATGCTTTTCTCCGGTGTATGGTTTCGTAGCAAAGCCAAGTTTGACGGAGAAGAGGTGACTGATCTTATGCCCATCGATTATTGGGGATTTTCCCGTTTTCCGGGCATTTGAGCTGGAAAATTTTTTAATTTGAAAATGCGGCTTTTTAATTAAACATGAAATTCCCAATCAAACCTTATATTATTTTTTTATTTTTGGTTTCGTTATTTAGTTATCAGTTTATCACGTGGCAATTCAAAATAACTTTTATAGGTGTAAGTTTTAGACTAAAAATGGAAAAGGTCAAACAAGAACAGCTGCTAATCAATAATCTCGTAATCAATGCCGCCATTAACTACAATTATTTGGCTATCTTTCTTGTTCTTAATTTTGCACCACATATCGTGGCTGCCGTCTTATTAAAGGCATAATCTAATTATTTGTTCATATCACATCATTATTATATCTAATTTAGTCTTCACAATAATAGTCTACCTTTTTTCAAATTTTAAATGTACCTATAGTCAATTCATTACTAAATACTATTACTACTAGTAGGTCTTGGACTAATCTAAAATATGTTTGTACATTTTTTTAGTATTTTCAATATTTAGCTAAGAATACAGTATGATTTCAATCAAATTCATTTTATATATAGTAAATTCTCTATAAATTAATAATGCTAGGATTGAGATATTTTATTAATTTAACGAAATATTATTATATCGATAAATTAATAATTTTTTAATTTAAAGAGATTTTACATATGACTTTTAAATTTTCAAGTTCAATTTACATTCACAAATTAATTAAATTTGTCAAGTTCATGATTTTTGAATAAGTAAAAAGTTAGTTTATGGTACCAAAAAATAAATTACAAAAAACAAGTTTCAAGCACATTCTTCTCCATGTACATTAAATATGGTTAGAAATTGATCACTATAAAATATCCATTGAAAGTTTTTAAAATCACATCAACTATGGCTCCTAAACTGAAAGGATGGATCACTTGCTGATTATCCTAATGAAAATAATGAATGTTACGAGGTTCAAAGCATTAAAGAAATTGTGACGGATACCATTCAAAATCCGGTCGATGACGAAGTTGAGGATGATTCAATAGCTTTGGAACCGGTCACTCGGAAAGAAGCATTGCAAGCGGCAGTAAAACTTCACAACTTTTTGTTGCAATACGAAAAGACAATGCCCCAACTCTTAAGTGCAATGAGGAGATTTAAAAATGAACTCAATATAGATTTGAAATAACAAAAAAAAAAATAAGTGGCTATAGATTATTTTTTACTACACAATCTTAAAATTTAGAATCTTTTAGTAATTATTAATTTATAGTTTCGTTGGGATCAATATATATACACTGAAATTTTAAAAAATTATTTATTATATTATCAATTGGAGTTTAATTTTATACTGATTCTAAATTAAGATTGAATAAATTATTAATTTTATCGAAATTATTAATTTATCGAGTATTAATTTATAGAGATTTTAATATATTATCAAATTATTGGTCATTACACTTCGACATGTATCCCTCATCTTATTTTACCTTTAGTATGAATATATGCATGATTGATTTTAAGTCCATTTATCACCATTAGTGTCGGTGACATATATTCATTATTTAAAATGTAGCTCTACTATACTTATTGGAGAAATTTACAATAGATTGGGTTCTTTTATAAGTAATAAGGGTTATTTTGTTAATTTTGTTGACTGTAGAGTTTAAAAGCATAATCTCATATTTTTTGGATCTTTTTGAATAAGGTGGTGGTCATTAGACTAAAGTCTACTGGTTATGGATCGGATCTTTTGGTCCCTTCTCATTGCATGAATGACATGTGTCTTTGAGGCCATGTTCTTTTCAACTTATAAACAGCAGTACTGAACTGAACTGAATTGAACTTATTTCAGTGTAAATTTATATGCATGCAGTACTGATAAGTACTGAACTAAACTAAACTGAACTGAACTGAACTGAATATAAGTTGAAAATAACAGAGCCTGAAATTACTTTATGCTATTATTTTCTATTATTTTATTCATTTTTTAGACATATATTATTTATGCGGGGAAAAGGGATCAAAGAACCCGATTAATTGTATGATTTCCGATACCCATAGAACTTATCAAATTTACACATTAGATGATTGAATTATTGGACATCATTATAAGATATACATAAATTACCTAGAACAATTAGATACCAAAAATAGTTATTACCGTTTGGAAAAAATTGAATTTTAAATTTCTTATAAAAATTTTGACTCGCATTTCTTTTCGAAAAATATTGTCTTGTGTACACTGAAGTGTTAAGTATTGGCTAGCACAAAAGTAACAGGATTATGATGAGCTCTTGTGCACATTAGAGAGAAATGTGCTAAAAGCCCAAATCACCGAACTCATTGAATTAAACTGAAGTGATCTAAACTAAGCTGAATTGAATTATAGTTTAAAAAAACAGTGCCTTAATGATGCTATGAGCGGCTTCTTGAACAATTAATCAGTGAGAAATATGAGGCGTTGATGTTATTGTTAATTGAAAAAAATATACTAATTACTATTATAATTAAGGGTTAATCATGTTTTATGGGTGACCTAACTTAAAAACAGCAAAGCCGACAAATGCATTATTGAAAGTGGAATGTACATGTAAATGTAGGAAAGTAGGTCCCAAATTAACATCAACTTTCTAGCTAAGCAAATATCTTGATGAATCATATTCTGCCACCATTAATCATAACTCTTTCTGACTTCATTTGTGCCGTCTACCCACTTTCTACTTTCAATTTAATTTCTTTTCTTTCAAATTTTATAAAGTAATTATTGTTCTTTTACACACAATAAGATAAAAAAAGGAAATGCAACATGTATACCAATTTCACTAAATACATTTACATAAAAGTGAAACTATTTATTGTGAATGTGCTTTGAATAAGATTATTCAGTTGAAAAAACTTATATTTTTAAGAAAAACAAAAAGGAAAAAAACTAAAAATTTAATCTTTATTTATGCTGTGAACCTACATTTATAATTAGATAAATAAGTTCAGTTTAGTTAAGAGCCACATAATTAAGAGTCTATATATAAGATTATTTGATATAATCATTGTGGTTCATGTGTATTATAGTTTCCGATTTGATATTATATATGGCTTCATGTGATGGTTCCGAAGCCTTACAGACATTAAATGGGTTTGGGTTTAAATTCTCTTTCCTCTACGAATAAATTGACATAAAAGTAAAAGGATTGAAGTAAGGCACAATATTATAAAATTAATTAGAGAAGTTATGTTTATGTTAATTGCTATTATTGGTTTTGTAATTAACTAGTTTCATGACTGACCGTTATGCGGGTATATGAAAAGTAACGGCTGACTATTGTGTATATATATTGAATTACATATATACATAAAAAGGTAGAACGTGAGTATCATAGAGTGGTTCAATTTGTGTTTATTCATTACGAATAGAATATAAGGTAAACAACACAAGTAAGGGGAATTTGAACACATACTCCAAATTAAGTTTCAATTGGTTCCAATTCTTGTTTCTCTTATCATCAAGAAGTCGATTGCAAAAAGTAAAGGAGAAAGAACTTTTGTTCGTAATAGTATCCGCAAATGGTTCTTGCATCTTGTTGTATTGGTAGAGACAAAGGCTGCTAGCGTATCTGAATAGGCTGTTAGAAAACTCTGGGGCCACAATGATTTCCTATTTCACTATATTCCTGCTCATGGCTTATTGGGGGGGATCGTGGTTTCTTGGAATTCACGTTTGGTTCAAGGAACGGTCATAGTCGTTGGGGATAGATGGTGTATTTTACAAGTCTCCTTGAACCAATTTGTGGCTAATGTGGTTTGTTTATATGGCCCTATAAATTACATTGAGCGAAATCAGTTGTGGGGTGATCTAGTACCCCATATACAGGGAATTGAAAACGTGTTAGTTTATGTTGATTTTAACAGGTGTTACATAGCTCAGAGAGATCAGGGGGTGGCAGAGTTATCTTGAATTCTATGGTTAATTTTCGGTAGTTTGTCAATGATTGCGTGTTATACGATGTTCCGTTAAATGGTAGAGACTACACATGGTTCAATAGTCAGGCGTATTCGAGGATTGCTAGAGTGTTGGTTTCATGCGATATCCTGGACTGATGGCCGGAGTTGAACTTGATGACTATTGATTCGACTTTGTTAGATCACCTGCTACTTGTTTTTCAGTCGCATGCTGCGAGTAGGGGAAGAAGCAAGATTTATCGTCCGTTAAACTGGTGGTGGGACAACGATGGATTCTTTCCATATATAAAATCAAAATGGCACGTTATTTGTTCAAAAAATCCCAACAGGGATATTGATTTCAAGTTGAGACGCTTATGGGATTTCATTAGGTCGTGGCATTCAAGGAATTTTGGGGGTTTAGAGATACGCATCAAGGAGTTAGAGGATCGGGTTTTAGCTCTGACATCTAGTTGTATGGCTCGGCCTGTGGATGTTTTTGTAGGGTCAGGGTTACAGATTGTGCGCTCATCTCTGTTTGAGTGTAGGAGAATTTTAGAGAAGGTTTGTCATCAACAATCGTGTGTTGCTTGGATTGCTTTAGGGGACGATAACACAATATATTTCCATCGAATGGCTTCTGCTCAGTCTAGGGGAAACATAATTACCCAGCTTGAGGTGGATGGCATTATTTCATGTGATTAGGGAGTCATTACCGAGACTATAAGGAATTATTATTCGAGCTTATTTTCGGGGTTCCATTAAAATACCATTTGATTTAAGAGGTTTACATTTCAAAACAATTGATGCAGTTGTGAACGGTCGGCTTGTTGAACCATTTTCCGAAGTTGAAATTTGGGTTGCGGTTAGTGACTACAATGAGGGGAAATCACCAGGTCTTGATGGGTTTAATTGCTTCTATAAACAGTTTTGGGTCGAATTGAAGTCAGAAATCTTAGAGTTGTTCAATCAATTCATGCGACATCCTAATTACCTAACTCTATCAAATCTTCCTACACTGTTTTGATTCCGAAGGCTCCGGGTTCCTTGGCATTGGGTACTTATAGGCCAATCGCCCTTATTCATGGTATCTACAAGATTGTTTCAAAGGTGTTAGCTAACATATTGCACCCACTACAACCTGAGTTGATTTGTGAAAATCAGTTTCCTTTTGTCAAAGGACGTAGTATACATGAATGCTCTTTTATCATAGCAGAGGTAGATCATTTTATCCACCAGAGAAAGCAGCCGTGCTTAGTCCTTAAGCTTGATTTTCATAAAGCTTACGACTGTGTATCGTGGTCATACATCGATTCGGTGCTTAGGAGGATGGGATTTAAGGAGAGATGGGTTCGTTAGTTAGCTAATTATCGTCAGAATTCCGTTATGTCTGTTCTTGTTAATGGCAGTCCAAGTGAGCCGATTATGCTGGGTAGGGGGGTCAAGCAAGGCGACCCAATTTCTCCATTTATCTTTGTCTTAGCTATTGAAGGGTTGAAGCAGCTTATTGACGCTAGTGTTTGAAAGGGACTTCTGCCTGGGTTTTATATCGAAGGCTCTGATAAGCATATTTCTCTCCTCCAGTTGCAGATGATACGATGTGTTTCTTACCTGCAGGTGAGTCTCTTTTACCTATTTTTATGCACATTTTACGTTGTTTTGAGTTGATTTCTAGATTGCGTATCAATTATAGTAAAAGTTCTATTATGGGTGTTCATGTTCAGGATTCAATGTTGCAACCTTGTGGGGAGTTGTTGGGCTGTAAAGTTGAGGATTTCCGATCACATATCTTGGTGCTTCCCTAAGCCTGAGATGCATTCCGGTATCTTACTGGAACTCGTTGGTTGGTAAGTTCCACAATCGCTTGTCTAGTTGGAAAGGTCAGTGTTTATCCTATGCTGGTCAGGTTGTTCTCTTGAAGTCGGTTCTTTCGGCCTTACCGATTTATTTACTTTCGATGAATAAAATATCTTCTTCTGTGAATGATAAGCTTGTCCAACTAATGCAAAACTTTTTGTATAGAGGTGATATATATAGTGTGGGTTGGGAAACTATAACTTTACTTAAAAATTTGGGAGGGCTATATTTGAGGGACTTTAAGTTAGTCAATTGTAATTTATTGATGAAATGGATTTGGAAGGTCCAAACTTCGGGACATGGGTCCTTATGATTCGAATTTTATGTTAGACGATATGGTTTCTCATCGTGGTGGTCTATTGAAAATTATTAGGGTAGGCAGCTGTCGTTTGTGTGGCGTGATATTGTCTCGTGTTGCATTAAGAACGAGTCTTTTTGGACTTTTTTTAAAGCCAATGTGCGAATTGAAGTGGGTGATGGGGTTGGAAGTTTGTTTTGGCATGATAATTGGACTGAAAATTTTAATTTAGACTACCTTTTCCCCGACCTTTATTCGATGTGCAATATGAAAAGTTGTTCGGTGAAAGAGGGGTGTGTTTTTATTTTCGAAAATGCTCCATTTTTAAGGCCGTTGTGGAAAAGGAACTTGAGGGCTTCTTACCGCGAGAGGTGTAGTCAGCTTCAGAATTGGGTAGTGCAGTTCTGCCCGTTATTATTCCAAATGGCGGAAGGCGCGGCGGATGAGGGGCAGCAACATCAGGTTTTGTTTCGGGGTGGGGCTAACTAGTTTTTGTGGGAATTGAGTGAACAAAAAATTTTCTCGTCATCTTCTTTTTGTTTAGGTTTCTATAAGCATTGGCATAAACTTAGAGTGGATTTTATGTTAATTTGGAATGCTTGCCTTCTGTCTAAAGTGCAATTCTTCCGGTGGACTGTTTTTCATGGACGCTTATCAATTAGGTCTTTCCTATTTAATCGTCAGTGCCTTGCTGTTGCGCATGGGAGGTGTCCGTTTTGTATCGAGATGGAATCTACTGATCATGCCTTGTTTCATTGCGCTGCAAGCTACAAGGTGTGGGTTCAAGCGTTTAGGCTATTTGGGATATCGGTAATCATGCCAATTTCGGGGCTTGATTTCCTTCATGTGTGGCGAGGTTATTTGTCTTCGGGACCAAGTCGAGAGTTCGGGATGTCGTTGTGGTTTTTGATTGTGTGGTCTTTATGGAAGCCGAGAAACAAATTTGTGTTCAAGGGAGAGATCGGTGACGAAGACCATCTTTATACATGTATCTATGTACGTTGGTTTATTTTTAGGCATAGAAGGAGCCATTTACATTTCTTGGTCTCGGAAGTATTTAATCACCCGAGTCTTTTCCTATCATGTAACTGAATTTTTTATTGATCTTGCCTTGAGATCAATGATTTTATTTTAATACAATATCTTATCTTGGTGAGGGTTTTAACGATAGCGGCAACCTTTTCCGCTTACCTTTTCCCTCACCCCTGATAATTTCAAAGAAAAAGAACGGTTTGATTTAGTCTTTACAGTTCAATATGAATTAAGGTACGCTTCCGTCAAACTAATTGTTTTTGTTTATCAATTAATTCTAGATAAGTTGATCTTGGAGTTTTATCCCAATTAAAGTATATAGTTTACATTTGGTATAAATTTCATCATCAAAATCATTACTACGGTTGTATAAAATTTCTTACACTGCACTAAAGTAATTCCATTCCAGTTGAGGTTTATATATGTTAAATAGAAATTATAGAATAACAACTATATAGAGTTTTCATCTAATTGTTTGTTTTCGAAGAATAAAAGGGAAAAAATAAGAACATAAGAGTGCTATTATAATTAAGGAGTGTGACGTAATACCCATTTCTAGCAAGTTAAATCAAAGAATGGGGAGTGGGAGACGGTTCATGTGGTGTGTTTTAAAGGTCAATAATTATTAAAAATTATTTCATTTTATTTGTTTCTTTAAGTGGTCAAATCTTTAGTAGGTTAAAGCGTGGCAATCTTTGAATGACATCAAAGAGCAAGACATGGTCACATGGGCTATTATTATTAGTTACTATCATTATTCAAGATCGAAAAGTAAAGTAATTAAGATTTTTAACAAGTTGGGTGTAGTATAATTAATATATCTATTAAAAAAGAAGATGAGGTAGGAGGTTTGGGCTTCAATATCTTGTCTCTACAAAATTTATATTTATATAAAAAAAAAGAAATTGATAAAAATTGAGAAATTTTGGGGAGTAGTTTGGGGTCATGTTGGACTAAAGTCACCAAAATGGTTATTGAATTATCGAACTTAAACGGCCATTTGAAATATCAAGCTTAATTAAGCCCCTGATTAACATTATGTGAAGTTTACTAGATTTTGTTTTGTTTTATAAAATCTAACTGAGTTTAATTAATAAACTACAGAGGCTATAAATAAGTTTAATAATTTCAGTTGTGTCCAATTACAACACAAAAATCATAAAGATCCGTATTTCATAAAAAAAAATACTGGAAACAAAGAAAAACTATTATCATTTGTTTAGACTTAAAATTCAAAAAATAAACGTCAATCGATTTAATTCAATTTTATAAAATTATAAATGTAAATTGAAATAAATTGATTTACAAAAATTGTAATAGTAAAGAATGGCAGGTTAATGGGTGGCGAACCGCTGAGCGAATCATTTCCCCTGTTGATGTGTCTCCCACTTCCATCTGAACTTTATACCATCCAATATCCATTTTTAGTTTTTTTCTTTTTAAATATATTATTTGTTTCATACGATAATGATAGAGTTGAAGAGGATAAATCGCATGTGTGAGTGGGGTTCAATTGGTCAACCTTTCCATAAGAGAATATTAAAAATTTAAACATTAAAATAACAATTTTCCGTCGATGCCTCCCAATAATCGCGTCTCTATTCAATCATTGATTCCTTTGATTATCAATTATAGCCCTTGTTTGCCTCCAATTCCAATTCAAGTTAATTGGACTTAATTTAATATAATTTAATTTATTTTAATTATAGATAATTATAAATTTATATTTATATATATTTAATTTAATTAATTTTAATTTAATTTAATTCAGCTTTTAAAATTAAAAAGCGTCACCGTCACCCTACTACGTAAATTATATAGACTTTTTAAAATAAAAATAAAAATAATTATTAATTTATAATTAATACATAAAATTATTTTTTCATGTCAAAAGCTCCGGTTATACGTGTAATTGTCTCGCATACTTTTTTATAAACCCACCTCTCCTCTCATGTCTCTTCCATTTCCCTCATTTTCTTTCTTCTTCTTCTTTCTTCAATGGGTTGTCTCAATGATAACTGCAATACAGTACTTGATCTTGGATTAGCTCTTGAATCTAACCCAAAATACAACACTAATGTTCGTCATAAGCCTAGATTACTAGCTAACAAGCAGCCTTCTTGTCTGAGTTTTGAGCCTTCACTTAGCTTGGGACTTTTCGGGGGTTCGAGTTCTGGTAATAAGAAACTGGATGTGAAGAAATTAGTTTCCGAGGAATATTCGGAATTGTCCGGTGTTTCTTCTTTTTCAGTTAAGAGAGAAAGAGATGTTATTAGCGACGAAGATGAAAGGGTTTCTTCTAGAGGTATTAGCGACGAAGATGATTTTTTGGATGCTAATTCTAATACTAGAAAGAAACTTCGTCTTACTAAAGAACAGTCTGCCCTTTTGGAAGAAAGCTTCAAGCTACACAGCACTCTTAATCCTGTAATTAATTCTTCTTTTCTAGTAATTAATTTTTATTTTTATCCTTTAATTTGTATCTGGTTTTGATTAATTATTACATCTACAGAAACAAAAGCAAGCTTTGGCTAGGCAGTTGAATTTACTGCCAAGACAAGTTGAAGTTTGGTTCCAGAACAGGAGAGCTAGGTAAATCTTTGTTCCATTTATCTTATAATAATTAAAATTATTGTAATTGAATTTTAAGAAAAAAAAATCAGTCTCGCATTTAATTTTTTTTAAAAAAAGTTAAAGAATTAATGACAACTATCTGTCAATAATAAAAATTCTGATTTGCTGAATTTGATTTCTTATCCATATTTTTCAATCAATTTTGACGTGATAATTTTTTTTGGGTTTCTAAGTATTTGCTCGAAAAATAAAACGTGTTCTTGTGCGGATGACACAATAAGGTCATGTTTTTTCAAATTATTTTTCATTCATTGCACGATAATAAATTTACACTTGAAATTAGTTCAATTTAATTCAGTATATCCACATATAAATTGAAAAGAAAACTTTCATAGCTAAATTAATAACTCAGGATTTTAATTCAAAAAACCCACCAAAAATATGAGAATCTATGTACAAATCTTAACCCACAAGTTTAAGTTGTTAATTAGAAATAATAAATTAACAATGAGTAATTCCCATAGTGTAACAATTATTAATTTCATGAAATTTGAAAATACTTTGTCCAAATCCTTATAATTATTTAGGGTGATAATATAAATTATTACTAATTTATGAAATTAGTCTATTATTTGGTCCAAATAAGTATAATTATTAATTAGGCGGTATATCAAATTCTTCTGTTTAGGACAAAGCTGAAGCAGACTGAAGTCGACTGTGAATTATTGAAGAAGTACTGTGAAACATTAACAGACGAAAATAGAAGATTGCAGAAAGAAGTAGAAGAACTCAAAGCATTGAAAATGGCAAAACCCTTTTATATGCAAATGCCAGCAGCTACTCTTACTATGTGCCCATCCTGTGAAAGGCTTGGTGGAATTAATATTAATATTAATGATCCTGCTAATTCCAAAAATATTAATATTAATCCCTTATCAATGGCTCCAAAGCCCTTCTATAATCCCTTGCAGCATGTGAATTAATTATTTTATTAAATAATGTTGCTAGGATTTTTAGAACACACATATATATAGTTACAGATATTTCCCCCAACAATCCCTCTATTTTTTAGTAAAGGGTTTGTACTTTGTAGTGATCAAGGATATTATTAGTGTAATTATCTATTTTGTAGAAACTAGTTACTAATTATCATCAATTTCCTCTTTTTGTGTCATGAGTTTGTATATGTTCATATATTTGAAGGGAATGTTATTATTTTTTTTTGTAAGTTTCTGACTTTGTAATTTGATTTCCTTTTATAGAAATTTTTCATTTTCTCGATGAAGTTTATTTGATTTTTCTTCCATTGTCAAATACTGAACAGCTTGATTAGGAATAAAACATTTGTTAACATCTCTACTTTTATATATATATATATATATATATTTATTTATTTATTGAGGATAAATTGAAAGAAAAATGATTAAGATGGTACGGACATGTGCTATATAATGTTCTAGTTAGAAAATGTGAGAATTTATGGATAGAAAAAGAGGGTAGAGGTAGAGGTAGACCTAAATAGAGGGAAATTATTTTTAAGGATATGTATTTATTCAATATGGATAAAAGTTTAACTTTTAATAGAGTTTAATAATTCACAAAATCCTTATAATCTATTTCAGTACCCTGAGATTTAAGAGTTGATCGTTTGTGTGGTATATAATAATAAAGCAGGTGTAACTTCTGTGAATATAATTACAAGAAGAACCAGATAACAACAAAGTTCAAAAAGAAAATATAAAATAAAATGGAAATGAGTCACAGCACAATCATGAGTGACGACCATTAAGATATGACGGTGTCATTATAGTAAAACAAACAATAATTTTGGTAGTTTGCTGGAGCCTTTTGATGTGTTCATATTTAAAGAATTTAATTGATTAATTAAAAAAGATTAATGTAATGTAAAGAGATAATGATAAATTAGTTGAAGATAATAGACTAACTAATAGATAGATAGATAGGAAAACATTTAAACGGGGAATGTGTGCGGTTGGCTCACGCGTATCTTTCCATAATTTATTAAAAGGTGTTTAGTTTAAAAAAAAAATTTAAATTATATATGATACTGGATATTTAATATTCATCCATAATTCAATGGTTGAATACTTATTAGAAAATATATAATTAAGATGAGGAAATGATTATTTAAGATATAATAAATATTTAACCGTTGAATTGAGAAGTGTACTAAATATCTGGTGTCATATATGATTTTCTAAACAAGAGAGAAACATAATGAAGGGAAATTTTATATGAAATTAGTCCTTTAATTGAATGCTTGACACATAAATAATTTATATATTATAATATTAAAAAATGCATATATATCAAGAATCCAACGAAAATGATATTAAATATTCGATTTAGTATATAAAAGCTCAAAGAATGGAACTCTTTATTCATTTTGTTATTATTTGGTTATCCAATTCTTGGTTTTCATTATCATTGGTTACCTTAAATTCCTATATTTCGTTCAACTCACTCACCAAGTAATAGTATCCTTTATCCCATTAACAAACTTAATGATGTCATTTCGTAAAATTATGTTCTCTTGAACTACAATTCAATTCAGTTCAGTTCAAACTACTTAAGTTTAATTCAGTGTAGTCTACTTCACTTTAATTCAACTATACATAATTATAAATTTAGTTCAACTCACTTAAATTCAATTTAGCCAATTTCAAATCAGTTGTCGAAAATTAAAATGATGGCATGAGTTAAAGGCTACAATAGAATACTTATACAACTTTAATATGGGAGTTACTAAATTGTGTCATGTTTAAGGGCAATTGATGTTTTTAACCGGATTATGACTTAGCGATCAACATTTAGACATATGAAATTAGATGATTCGAAATCCTTAATTATAGGAAAATTAATAAGAAATTAGTGGTGGCGGGGAAGCGTAGAGACAAAGAAAAGAATGGATGAGATAATCAATTGAGTTGAAACTTGAAACTAATATAAACAAAATAACATAAAATAATTACAGATAAGAAACAGAAGACAAGTAAGTCAAAGGGTCTCGTAAGGTGCTCATTTTTTAAAGGAAAAGAGTGGGTCCTAGGCCACGTGATTTTCCAATGCGTATTTCTTTTGGGAAATTGGGTCTTTTAGTCTCTCTCATGTTACGTGAATGATACATGTATGCAAAAGTATTTTATACACTTATTTTTTATTATTTTATTTATTTTTAAAATATATTTTATTCATCTAAAGAGAATGAACTAAAAAGATTCGATTAAATATATAATTTTTCCTTTTTCTCTTGTCTATTATTCTACAGTAAAAAATCAAAAAATCATATTGTAAATATTTACGTCACTTTTTATTTAATAACCTTAAAATTATTTCATCAATCTAGAGTTTGAAATTCCAACGCGTAGTTTACGTTTAAAATGAGTGTGAATTATTATTATATATATATATCAAGATTGGGTGGGGTCCTGAACTATGGATTCAATTAAAAATGTATACAAAAATTATCAGATTCAGATAAAATAATTGAAGTTAATTCAAGATTATAACATCGTATTTCTGATTCTAATTTTTCTTTAATAATTCTAAGTCGAACTATTTGATTAGTATATTCTTTTATATTTTTTCTATGCCAATTATATAAGTCAAAACATCCTTTATAAGTTATAAGTTCATTATTACAAAATTCTAGGCTATTCTGACAAAAATTAAGATTATAACTTATGCTTATTAATTCTTCTGTTATTAATTCTATCTTCTGTCTAATTCTAAGAATTCTATTCATTTTAAATTCTAAAAGATGTATCTTTACTTTTTGATAGAACTAAAGAAGTTAATTCTAAATTTAGTTCTTGTATTTCTCTTTCTAGGATTGGTATTCTTTCATTATAGAGAGCTAACTCTTCTGTATATCGATCTATTGTTTTTCTCATATAGTCTAAAAGTATATGACAAAATCTATAAAATCTTGAACTCTCTTCTCTTAGTTCTTCAGTATGCACTCTTATTCTATCAGTATAAAATCTTATTAAAATTCTAGATCTCTGCAGTTCTAATTCTTTTCTTTCTAGTTTATCTTTTATTTCTAAAATTCTGTTCATGGTATAACAATTTTCTCGTCACTTATCTGGAAAGATCACACAAAGTGCAGTCCAGAAAGGAGAGGATACTTATATGAATATATATATGAACGAAGTATTTAAATTATACATTTTCAGCTTGAGTTTTTCAATATTGACTGACTGATTTCTGCAATCTATAATTTTTATAAGCTTTGAGCTGGTGTGAGTATTAGGCAGAAACTGAGTCTATATTTATAGCTGATAAAGGGAGTATATACCGGTTACCTATTAGCTACCGGATCTTTCTATGACGTCATTGCTTACGTCTTGACAAGTATCAGTGCAAGTATGACTCATCCTTTCTTTAATTTCTGTCAAAATTATTATGTCGGTAGGTTATGTCATTGCTTACGTCTTGAGATATTATTGCAACTTTTCCTTTTGTGAGTATATCTATTATTATTGTAAGTATTACTTTTTTCTCACAATTTTATCTCAATTATTATGTGAATATAACTTAGGTATTATTGTTTTATTATATTGGCTTAAAACCTTGTTGAAAATTAAATGCTTCCCGGATTCTTCAGAGGAAATTCTTTATTTGAAAACACCTAACCTGGATTTTCCAGATAATCTACTAAGAGATTTTTTAATAAGGAATTTATTTTTCAACCTTAAATTTCTTTTGTCAAATCCGATTTATCATTTAAAATCAAATGTTTTTCTTACATCTAGATTCCTTTAAAACTAAAAAAAAAATTTATGTATAGCTCATCCAACTGGTACTTTTGAAAAAGGGACTTACATCTTTTGCCCAAAAATTTCCCAAGGCCTTTTGCTATTCTATGTTAAAATTTTTCAAGTCTAAAGAAATCTTTCTGTAAATTAAAATTTAAGACCGTGCCAACAAGAACTTATAAAATATTATTATACAAAAGTATAGTCAAATTATACAAAAGTATTACAAAAGGAAATTATAATAAAACTAATCACAGGCTAGTATGTGCCAATGATTATAAACGAGTATAACTGAGTTCTAACCAAAGTATTATAGTTCTAATATATCTTGAGTATTGAGGCTTAAAATCAGATAGAAGTTTATATTACTTCGTTCTTTTCGAGTTGTTGATATAATTATAAATTTATCAGAAAATTTGCATAAAACTGATAAAGTTATAATAGAATTGTTAACAACACTTACTAAGTCTCAGAATACAAATAATCAAGAATACTTTAAGACTCAGATAGAAACTCTTAGAAATCGAGTTGAAAAAACTCTAAATAAAGCTGATAAATTCCCTAATAAAAAAGAAATTAAAGAATTACTTATACTACCAGAACAGTTAGAAAGACAAACTCAAAGAATATTAGAAGAATTAAGAAAAGAAATAAAAGAAAAAATAGACCAAATTCAGAAGCAGATTTCAGAATTCAAAAGAACTTATATTGGTGAATGAATAATAAACAAATAATACTATACAATAAAGCTAAACAAGCTACTAGAGAATATAATCAAGATAATCCAGACGGACTAGTAAATAGTAGTCAATTTGCTACTAAACAAGATAAAATACAAACTAGTCAACTTAATAATCTTATAGCACTTGGGACTATAGGATTTTCAGATTTAGACGACCAAATATCATACTTAACACATACTATAAAAGAACTACAGTTAGAAATCAAGGCTGAAAAACAAGCAAAAGAAAGAACTTTAGAATCAGTTAATACTAAGTTAGACAGGATTTGTCATAATCAGGAAATACAACCAAATAACTCTATACAATTAATAGAAATAAATAAAAAATTAAACGAAATCGAAAGTTTAATTTTTGTTACTAATAAATTTTTTAAGGAAAATCTATTAAAGTTAGAAGAAATAAATACTAAACTTGAATTAATACCTAAAGATTTACAAATACCTGATAATTTAGAACCACAATTAAAGAATTTATAAAATTTATTAGAAAAAATATATAAAGACGCGAAAAATAAAAACGAAGGACTAGATAGTCTATCAAATATAATAATAAATAATCAAAATAATATAATAAAAAATCTAGCAGACCAAGGGCAGAATAGACTAAATCCAATTATAACTGATACTTTTATAACTTATAATCCACCGAATAATGAATAATAAATTTTTCGGAAGAAGTTATACTTTGAGAGGTAGTAGTAGTAATGCTACTAATATAGAAATACAAAGTGAGAATAAAATAAAAAGAATTTTTAGAATAAAACCAAAAGAACATACAGAAGAAATAAATCTGACAGAAGTAATAGACATTGAAAAAGACTTAGAAAATTATAAACAGAACGAAAAGAAATTATTAAACCCAAAAATACTTTATCAAAAGGGAAACTGGACAGAAAATTATAGACTCCTTAGAAAAATAGAAGAAAAATCTATAAAATGTGGAGATGAAGACATAGTTAGAATTCCACTACTTGAGAAATCGGTAGCTAAATAGATAGCTAAAGATGGATATAAATATACTCATTTAGGCCTCATTATAATAGGAATAAAAGGCATGACTAGACAAGATCTAGGAGCACATACTGTAATAACGATATACGATGATTCTATACAGGAAGAAACTAAAAAGCTAATAAGTATAATGGATATAGACATGAATGACAATAGAGGATTATTCTATTGCATTCCAGAATTTTTCTTAGAATCAAAAGACTTACATCAAATAAAGTTAGGAATCATGACTAAAGGTTATGGTTTAATAAACAGAAATAATCTTGTTATAACAATTGGATTAATTGGTAAATCAATTAATTCAACTAATATAAAATATAAATGTAAGGTGGAAGATATAATACAAACTCTAGTATCGAAAGGTATTAGATTCATAAAACCACCAAAATTTTCAGCAGAAACTTATGCTGGAATAGAATGGAATATAACTAGACTATAGAAGAAAGACAGGAATGGATTAAGAAAGCATATGAAAATAAAAGACCTAAAAAAATAATAGATATTTTTGAGAAAAGGATATATTTAGAAGAAATAATACAAGTCTTAGAAATTGAAGAAACTCAAAGCAATTATACTAGAAATTTAATGGATATAGAAGAAATGGAAGAATTCCTTAATAATTTACCAAAAGAATTAATGGAAGGAGTTTCAGGTGCAAAAGCAGAAACACCTTTAGAACCCCCAAGAAATAGACCTACTTTTATAAATTATAATAGAGGGAATATACCCCCAAGACAATATACTGAATACCAATCTGATAATGGAAAATATAGTATGGCCTGAAGTTATACAGCAATGGAAAAGTTTAACCGTTAAGAATTACTTAGAAAAGAATTTTAATCATACTCCAGAACAAATGTATAGTTTCCTTGAAACTACTTTGGGAAATACTGCAAAAAGAGCATGGGATGATTTTAAAATCAATTTTCCACAAGAATATACTAGGTTAATAAACGTGGGAAATAATCCATGGAATTTTTGTAATACTATAAGCAATCTGCTAACTGCTACAGACCCTAATATAGGATCAATTATACAACAAAAGGAAGCAGTAAGAAATTTAGAACAATTGAAACTTAATGACTGGAAATATATAGTACCGTTTTTAAACGACTATATACATTTCACAGCCAAAAGTCAAAATACTTATAATAAAGAATTTATGAAGAAATTACTCCTTAAATTACCTGGACCATTAGGACAGGAAATACAAGAAGAAGGAAATAAATTTTTAGAAAAAGAAAGCAATTATACTTTGAATATAAATACTTTAGTATATCAAATAATGAAACACTTAGAAAAGAAATGTACAAAAATAAGTATACAAAGACAAATGAAAGACAATTACGGATTCTGTAATAATATTTATACACCACAACAATACGGACAGGAAGCTTGTACTTCTTGTAATAAAAGACCAAAAAGAAAAAATACTAAATACTATAAAAAAGAAAAACCATATAATAAAACAAGGAAATCATACTATATTAGAAAATCAAAGACTAATGCTAGAAAGCCTTTTTTAAATCCTAAAAGACATGTTAGAAGATTTAATGATAAAAGACAATATAAAGATACCATTACATGCTATGCATGTGGAGAAATAGGTCATTTATCAACTAAATGTCCTAATAAACATAATATACATACTAGAGAATCAAGATTAGTAGAAAATATTAATTTAGATCTACTAGCAATAACCGAAGAAGTTAGTGGTACTGAAACAATATACTCAATTGTAAGTGACATAGAAGAATATACTTCTGAAGAAGAAGATGATGAACCAACAGACTTATTAGAAGCAATGGAAAAATATAAAAATATAAACATAGAATTCATGGATAAAACAGAATGTACAGAACATAATTGGAGCTATAGAAAAGGAAATGATGATAAAGAATGTTATAAATATCATTTATACCCAATTATAGAATTAAGAGTTCAATGTAATAATTGTTATACTGAAATTTGTAAATTTTGTTGGGAAGAAAATAATAATTTAGAATGGCCAACATTAATAACTGAAGCTAGAAACTCTTATACTTTTAAAGATAATATAGAACAAAGAACTTGGAGAGAAAGGTTTAGACTAATGGAAGACAGAATTGCTAATTTAGAAGACAGAATAAGTCTATTAGAAGAAGATAAATTAGAACAATATATACAAGAAAATAGTCAGAAGAATGTTTTAGAACTATTAGAATTAGACATAAACGATGAGATCTTACTAGAATTATACGAAAAAAGATTTCACTACCATAGAATTAATAGACAGCCTTATGAAGCGCCATACACAAGTTATACCATTAAAATAACATGCGTAATACAAGATTTCAAAATACAAGGATTAGCATTGATAGATTCTGGATGTTCAACATCCAAGATAGATGATAAACTAATTCCTTCCAAATACAAACATAATTTAGAAAGACCTACTATTGGTAGACAGATGGATGGTAGTATAACTACATGTTCACAATACATACCAGAAATCTTAATAGAAATGATAGATATAAACAAAGATAAATTGATAACTACTATAACAAATATTCCAATACGAAACTTATACCAACTGGGATATTTAGCTATTTTAGGCTTAGACTATCTTATACATGATAATAGAATGGCAGTTATAACAAAAGACTATATAAGTTTTAGTTTCAATAATTTTTCGATACCAATTGTGCCTAAAACTTTTTTCGATACGGATGAAAGAATAGACAATAAAAATAGACTAAATAAAGAACTTTATACTGATAAAGACTATCTGGAAAAACAACCAGATTTCTATGAAGTAGAATCAGACTATATATATTCAAATCAATTGAATAATATAATTTTAGACAATGAAATTTTACAATACCAATCTAGACTTGAGAAATTGGAAATAATAGGAGAAAATCCTCAAAAATACTGGAATAAAACCTCCACAGAATATAAATTAGAAATTATAAACCCTGATATAACCATACGAGCAAAAGCAATACCAGCTAATAATCAAGAATTAGAATGGTATAAAGAAGCCTTAGAAGAACTTATAAAAAATAAATTTATTAGACGACCAGAATCAAGACATAGGTCCCCTAGTTTCTTTGTTAATAATAATGCAGAAAAGAAACGAGGAAAACCTAGAATGGTTATAAACTATAAACAACTAAATGATAATACTGAAAATAATGGATATGATATACCTAATAAAGAAATGCTTATAAATAAAATACAAGGATCAAAATTTATGAGTAAATTTGATCTAAAATCAGGATACTACTAAATTAGAATGCATAAAGACTCAATAGAATGGACTGCATTTATTTGTCCAAATCCTATAGGACATTGGGAATGGACAGTAATGCCATTAGGTCTTAAGAACGCACCTGCAGTTTTTCAAAAAAGAATGGATAAAATTTTTGAGAAACTTACAGATTTTACTGCAGTATACATAGATGATATACTAGTCTTTAGTAAAACCGCTAAAGATCATAATAGACATCTTAGACAAGTCTTTGAGAAATTTGAAGAGAATGGACTGATAATATCTAAGAAAAAGATAGAATTGGGAAAGACAAAAATAAACTTTCTGGGAGTTGTAATTGGAGAAGGACAAATAGAATTACAACCTCATATAACTACTAAAATACTAGACTTTCCAGAAAATATAAAAGAGAAGAAGCAACTTCAGCAATTTTTAGGATTGTTGAACTATGCTAGACCTTTTATAAAAGACTTATCTAAATACTTAAAGCCATTATACTTAAAGGCTGGTAAAGAAATATTTGAAAAATTAAATTATAAAGATTACGGAATAATTAGAAATCTGAAAGAAAGGGTAAGAAATTTACCGAAATTAGAAATTCCTTTAGACACAGATTATCTAATAATAGAAACAGACGGATCTGCATCTGGATGGGGAGCTGTTTTAATAAGCAAACCTCATAAGACCTCTAATAAGACTGAAGAAAGAATTTGCAGATACACTAGTGGATCCTTTAAAGAAAAGGGAGAAATTAGTACTATAGACTCAGAATTATTAGCAATATATTACGCATTAGAATCATTTGAATTCTTTATAATTTGTAAGACTGAATTCACAATTAGAACAGACTGCATTGCTATTGTTAAATACTATAATAATTTAAAAAAAAGAAAAGAAAAAATCTTCTTATAAAAGATGGCATAAATTGACATCACTCCTATTACAGAAAGGATATAAACCTTTGTTAGAACATATACAGGGTGAACATAATAAAATTGCTGATATATTATCCAGACTCTTACAATTTGATAATTTGCCAGGAAATATATAACAGAAGAAGAAAAGTCATAGACAATGAGAGCCTCTGACAGAGGAAGAGGAAAGATAATCAGATACCAAGGAAATACTTCAGCAAGACCCACCATAGACGATTTGATAAATACGTCAGACAATAGACAATTACCAGAAGATATACAAATGATAAATAGAAACCAGCCTAAACCAAAGGCTTTGGTCTTCTCAGACAAGCTAAATTTCTCAGACTTTAGAGAGACTTCTTGGGCATTTAATTACCCCAAGGGAACGATACTCAATGATACCGAGAGAATTCTGTTAGACAATCTATGGGTAGCAGTAAAGAGAAAGGATGATAAACATGCAATCGCTGCTATAAATGGATTCAGTTTATACTTTACTCAGAGAAACAATAATAACATTGCCTATGTTATATACAATGGTCCTCAACCAGGGATTTATAAGACTTGGGAGCAAGTGATACAAAATACTAAACATAAAGACCCTAAATATAAGAAATACTTATCTATACAAGAAGCTTATACAGAAGCAAGGAAATACTTAACCACCTTCTATACTAGTCCTGAGATAACAGGACAGACCATAGATACTTCAGATATACTAAGTATGCAAGTCGAAATACCAAAGGACATACCACAAGAAATGACAAGTATGAAGAAAAGGATACATGAATTAGAAGGACAAATAATTGATAAAGAGGAACAAGAGAACCTCTTGAAAAAGAAAATACTAGACTTAGAAACAAGACTATAACACAGTAAGAACCAAACCTCATATGCAGGGGTTATAAGTAGTCAAGGAAAGACTAAAGAAGACCTGATACTAGAAAGATTAGAAATGATATATGAAAGTACTGAAAATACTAAAGAAGTAGCATTAGACGTAAAAAATACTACTGAAAAAATAGAAAAAATACAGAGTAATGTAATAGAAGGCTTAGAAACAATAGATACTCGGCCATCAGAAGGTTGGGCCGACTGGTTCAATAAAATATTTGAACTACATAGTCAGTTACAATTAAAATTGCAAAGGCCCAATATAAACTTTAATACCACTCAAAATATGGATTTAGAATTTGGGCAAAAAGACGAAACAATTGAAACCTCAATAGAAGGAGAAGCCCAAAAGGCGGCCCAAAGAGAAGAGAGCTCAGCCTCTAGCACAAAGAAAAAGAATATTCCTCTCTAGAGGGTTCCAGAGCAGACAAGAAGGACAGATGTAAAGACTGATTAAACAAGAGGGACAGCTGTAAAGATAGAATAGGAATACTTAATAATGTAGTGGGAATATGTCCCCACCATTAGATACTATAAATATATTGTTTTTAGAATAAGAGAAGAAGGTTTTTTCTATCAGAAGAAAAGTAATATAAACTTCTATCTGAAGGTTTTTTCTTTCAGAACGAAGTAATATAAACTTCTATCTGATTTTAAGCCTCAATACTCAAGATATACTAGAACTATAATACTTTAGTTAGAACTCAGTTATACTCGTTTATAATCATTGGCACATACTAGCCTGTGATTAGTTTTATTATAATTTCCTTTTGTAATACTTTTGTATAATTTGACTATACTTTTGTATAATAATATTTTATAAGTTCTTGTTGGCACGGTCTTAAATTTTAATTTACAGAAAGATTTCTTTAGACTTGAAAAATTTTAACATAGAATAGCAAAAGGCCTTGGAAAATTTTTGGGCAAAAGATGTAAGTCCCTTTTTCAAAAGTACCAGTTGGATGAGCTATACATAAAAAAAAAATTTTAGTTTTAAAGGAATCTAGATGTAAGAAAAACATTTGATTTTAAATGATAAATCGGATTTGACAAAAGAAATTTAAGGTTGAAAAATAAATTCCTTATTAAAAAATCTCTTAGTAGATTATCTGGAAAATCCAGGTTAGGTGTTTTCAAATAAAGAATTTCCTCTGAAGAATCCGGGAAGCATTTAATTTTCAACAAGGTTTTAAGCCAATATAATAAAACAATAATACCTAAGTTATATTCACATAATAATTGAGATAAAATTGTGATAAAAAAGTAATACTTACAATAATAACAGATATACTCACAAAAGGAAAAGTTGCAATAATATCTCAAGACGTAAGCAATGACATAACCTACCGACATAATAATTTTGACAGAAATTAAAGAAATGATGAGTCATACTTGCACTGATACTTATCAAGACGTAAGCAATGACGTCATAGAAAGATCCGGTAGCTAATAGGTAACCGGTATATACTCCCTTTATCAGCTATAAATATAGACTCAGTTTCTGCCTAATACTCACACCAGCTCAAAGCTTATAAAAATTATAGATTGTAGAAATCAGTCAGTCAATATTGATAAACTCAAGCTGAAAAGGTATAATTTAAATACTTCGTTCATATATATATTCATATAAGTATCCTCTCCTTTCTGGACTGCACTTTGTGTGATCTTTCCAGATAAGTGACGAGAAAATTGTTATACCATGAACAGAATTTTAGAAATAAAAGATAAACTAGAAAGAAAAGAATTAGAACTGCAGAGATCTAGAATTTTAATAAGATTTTATACTGATAGAATAAGAGTGCATATTGAAGAACTAAGAGAAGAGAGTTCAAGATTTTATAGATTTTGTCATATACTTTTAGACTATATGAGAAAAACAATAGATCGATATACAGAAGAGTTAGCTCTCTATAATGAAAGAATACCAATCCTAGAAAGAGAAATACAAGAACTAAATTTAAAATTAACTTCTTTAGTTCTATCAGAAAGTAAAGATACATCTTTTAGAATTTAAAATGAATAGAATTCTTAGAATTAGACAGAAGATAGAATTAATAACAGAAGAATTAATAAGAATAAGTTATAATCTTAATTTTTGTCAGAATAGCCTAGAATTTTGTAATAATGAACTTATAACTTATAAAGGATGTTTTGACTTATATAATTGGCATAGAAAAAATATAAAAGAATATACTAATCAAATAGTTCGACTTAGAATTATTAAAGAAAAATTAGAATCAGAAATACGATGTTATAATCTTGAATTAACTTCAATTATTTTATCTGAATCTGATAATTTTTGTATACGTTTTTAATTGAAGACATAATTCAGGACCCCACCAAATATATATATATATATAACTCCAAGAAAATATTCAGTAGAACTAGAATTAACACACTATATATTTATTTATTTTTAATATATGAGTCCATCATTTCTTTTCTTGCTTTTCAATTCCAATATCTCATCTTTAGAGTTTTGATATTCCAAGTTTGCCGCAATGGAACATAAATTAGGTTTAATTCCTTCCAACAGCTTACTTAATTAACGGTCCATAATATTTACTAACCTTATTGTTTTTCTTTTTATTATAATAATATGGAAATCCGTCCACATAGTATTTGATAACGCCGTAAAAATAGTACTCCAGGAAATTATATACATTGAATCAGGTCCTTAATGTGGAAATACAATTTAATAAGTATATTGATAGATATGTGTCAAAATATATATTCATTGTCCTTTTACCACTCTGAAAGGATAAAATACAAAAAAATATTACGACAAGGACCAATGATGAAACAACTTTCCAGGAAATTACTCCCCCCTTTCCATCTCTTTTAATTTCTTGTTATTTAATTTGGTGTCTATTTAATAATCATTTATATGACTTACTTTCAGTCAATAAATCATCACAAGAATATAATGTACCACGCCATATATTGCTTACTTTCATTTTAATAATTTTTCTTACTCATATTTAAGTTTTCTTCACCATCATCACCGTAGAAAAATTTATGATGCATGTACACACTAACACATTAAAATGTCAATATAAAATTTATGGTTAAAAATTATTGGAAAATAACATATTTACGCAACAAGATTTTGGGAATAGATATATCTCCATGTTGGACTAGAAAATGTTTCAATAAAACCACGTAGACAAAAGGACTTACATTTAGCTTTATGGATGATTTTTTTTTTCCACCACGAGCTGGTTCTAGATGGGTTTTAAATGTAGGCTACACCTTAAATCCATATTCAAATCCAGGCTAATATCCGATAGTCAATTTACGGGTGCTTCGAAGGGAAGGATGACTGACCCCAAAATTTAAGGTTGCTCCATATACATCATATGGCTCGATCTCTTGGGGATGCTTAAGGATTGGCATGGATGAAAATTTTAATAGCAAATTAATATGGAAATCAAACTCAGTGAATGAGTAGAAATTAGAGTAATTTCTTTATCTGTAAAAGACTACTCTCAGTAACTATATACACATTAATGTTCAAATTATAGTATATTGTTTTTTTATGAGCAATAATTAATTAGAGTATTTATCCCTACTTATTTTACCCATTCAAATAGAATTGATTCTAGTCCTCCCTTATAATAAAAGTCACAATCTTTGATATGGTGGAAAGAGACTTTTGGTGTGATTTGATGATAAACAAGATTATAAACTTATAATAATTTTCTTTAAAAAGACATGATCATTTCATGAGTAAAAAAGAGTTTTAACATTTAATACATATTTTAACACATATGCTAGTGATGTTAAAGTGTTAATACCCATGCCAAAATATGTATTTTTTTTACTGAAGAATATAGTCTACTCCCTCCATCTATAAAATATTATCAATTTAATCGAATCATCAAAATAAATGAAAAAATTATTGCACATCTAAAATGACTAATTTATCCTTTATATATGTATGCCAAATTCTCTTTTTTCTTAATTACTCACTTATACTTTTAATAATACACAATTTCTCTCCCAATCAATACAAGGGTAAAAAAGAGAAAAAAATTGTACAAAAAGCATTCATAATCTAAATTAACAACTAAAAAGAGAACCTTTTTTTATAATATTTACAAGAATCTAATAAAATGGCTAAATAGACAATAATTTCCAGATGGAGGGAGTATTAAATAAATCAGAGACAATAACAGCTCTATTCAAAGGTGGACATAATCTCCCTACATGTCGAAGAATCAGATATTCTAGCTAAGAACTTTACAGCATATATGATTCACAGACCGAAAAACATAGATAATCTAAAAATAGTAAAAGCAAATCAATGACTACCGAAGTTAAAACCCCGGACAAAATAAAATAAACACCAACATACTAAACTTGCTTATACAACAAGACAAACAAACCCTTGGGCACGACTTATTAAGAAAACAAAATATAAACGTTACATCCTATATTTTCTTAACCTCCAACTTACGATTTCGAAGATCCACAACCTTAAGAATATTTGCTTGTGCCATAACATCAACCAGGGTTGCAGATCTAAAACGATCTTGCTGAGGGGAAATAAATCTGGGTGCCTACTGTGAAAGATCAACAAGTATCTTGTCTGAAGGCGGATGAAGTCCAACCCAGTTGTAAATCAAGATTGAGTTATGCAGCAATAGATCCATGAATGAAGAAGACGATCGTGTATAGAAGATAAAAAAGATTTGGATACAGATTATTTCCACTCCTAAATTAGAAAAAGAAAAAAAGACAAGAAAACAAAGGGTATGAGTGATAATTAATCTTGTTAGACTTTTTCCCTCTCTCTAACAAAGAAACTTACATGCGAAGAAGATGAGATCTCCTAGCCGATTAGGTTTTTCTAGGAGCATCATGCTGAAATATGTATTGATGATTTTTTTTCAATTAATTAACTTGGTCTTTAATATAAAAACTTTTTTTTTCTAAATTTACCCAATCGCACTTACATTATTAAGTACAGATAAAATCTTCAACTTCCTCCATATACAACTCGAATATCAAATCTTTATAAATCACAAATTTAGTGGTAATCACTAAACCATCTCGTATAAAAACTTAAAGAAATAGATACATCATGGATATGATTTACGTGTGAAAGAGTGCAAAGGTATTAAAATACCAAAGACGCATGTCTTTTGTCGGCTTGAGTGTCGGTTTGTCGAGTCTTATACCCATTGGACATACATCATACTATAATGGGTTAGCTACATTATACATTAAATTATTGTTATACAAAGCTTGTCTGTCTTCTTCAATTATTTGTGGGTTTCCTATCATGTATGCAAGTTTGGAAGCAGATGTTTTTAAAAGTAAAACTTTATACTAATACGACTTGCTATTATAGGGATTAAATAAGGAGCCACGTGTGAGGCACATTTAATGGCCAGAGAAGTAGTTGCATTTACGCACAAAGTAATTTGGGTAGAATGCAAGATTGTATGTTTGCTTGATAACCAATCAACATTTGCCAAATTTATTGATGTAAATAATTACACATGGTAATGGTAAGTAACTAAATAATTATAGATAAAAGTAAGTCGTCAGGTTTTAAAAATTAGTTATTTAGACTTTTTCTTTTAACATGAATTCTTTTATTTGTCATTTTAGAATATCAACACAACTTTTATAAATTTTTCTCTAATTTACTCTTATATTAATCAGGACATATATTAGGTATTGATGAAATTATAAAATGATATTTAAGAAGAAAAGGAATTTTATTTATGATATATTAATGATTTAAATGGTATATTAAATTTTTGTTGGTATTGATGAAAAACATAAATTGATAATTTTTTGAGATCAAAGATAGTATTTATCAAGTATGACATAGGACTTCACTTGTAAGTTATAAAAGTTTTTTTTTGTATAATTAGTTAGTTATAATTATTAAAAGAAGACGAAAAGAAGAGACGTGAATGATTAGGGGAATCAAAAGAAAACATATATTTGTACCATTGAGGAAAAAAAAAAGAACAAAACTGTAATTAAAATTAAGTTCTTTTGATAGTTATTTGGCAAACTTTGAGTGAATAACACGGAATGAGACATAATAATGGAGACAACATGTTTTATTTCACTTTTTTAGTTTTTCTTGAGGAGGTGGTCGCCACCGAGCCATGCTTCATAGTTTCTACAGTTTTTTTATTTAATTGTTCCTTACAAATTGTATGTCATATATTTATAATGAGAGGAAATACATGTTTTTGAAGATTAATATTTGTATTAAGTTTCTAAACCGTATTTGTGGTGCCAAATAAGGCACAAAAATGCATCTTAAACTGTGCTAGCAGTTGGAAGATGGTTTATATGGTTAGACATACATAGGAAATTATGTAGAAGTTTAAATAAGTATACAGACGAAGATGAGTATGTCCCGCATTCAGAGCAAGTTTATAAGGTCATTCCTAAACCTGATTTACTACACACGTGATTTTTGTTTTAAATTATTACATATAAATAAAATTATTATTTAACAAACTGGATTCAAAAAATTGTACATATATCCAACTCAAGAAAATTTGGGCCTTAAAATGCAAGCTCAAGTCGAGGTTATTATAAAAATAAGCTTTTAAGCCCAGCTCATGAGAGCATACTCGAGCCGGATCGAATGAGTAGCATGACCGACCTTACAATTTTTACGGTCCTAAGTGAAATTATATATTTTAAAACTTTTTTAGTGTATTATTAAACAAAAACAATAAAAATTAAAATAAAAAATTACTTTTATTTTTAGTCTAATAGTTTTTTATAAGGTTATTTATTGACTTAATTTATTAAGATAAAACAATTATACTTGATGTGAAAAAATAATTTTATTCAAAAATAAAAATAAAATATAATAATAAATTTATATATATTAATATTTAATAGGCACTTATTTTTTTTAAGACAAATAGACAATATCAGCTTGAGTAATGGGAAATTGCTGTGCAAAAGTATCCCTAACTGTAGCTAATAGGAAGCTGAAGCCGACCTAGAATATTATTGATCAAAGCACACAATAATTGGAATGCTGAATTCAAAATGGGGGAAATTATATAATGGATTGGGGTTGTTTGATTCCTTTAGTATGCATGAATGTTAAATAACTCTAGAAATGAATAAAATAATAAAAAGTAATATCATAAGTAGTTTTGGAGACACTTACCATTCATGCAGGGATAAAAGACCATTACATTAGAAAACCCTATTTTTCACAAATATAAATACCTATTTACATAAAAATGAAGCACACAGTTGTTACTCTCATAAGTCAAAAAACAATGACTAAAACCTTTATTGTTATATTCTTCCATTCGTCATTAATGTCCTACAAGAAAAAGAGGTCTTAATTTGATCATCTCAAAAATTAAAGCAAAAGATATTGCTGCCTTTTTTTGGTAAATAAAAGATATTGCTACCTAACATTAACATGCGATGGTGTAGCCTTTTTCCCTAACACTACTAGATTCTTAATTCTTATTTACACTTAATATACTCATATATTAAGTACTACTATTATATAGTAATTAATCCGTTTGTCGGCACCTCTTTTTACTACTACTACTAGTAGTATTTTTTTTTGCACCCAATTGATGCTATTGGACGATATACATAGTTTTAAGAAAGATAAAAACACACACACGTGGACCCTCCAATCATTTTCCAAAACTCTATTAGCTTCCAGATTTTTTTTTCGCTAATTACTAGTAGTATATTGGTTTCTTGATCTTATTATTTAATACCGGTCCCCTGACCCGATGATATCCACGCCGTATTTAGTTGGAAATTATTAGACAAACTTGTATACTTGAAAAATTAAACTTCGTTAGATTCAATATTTTAGATAATGAACTACAAGTACATTTTAATTTTTAAAAGTTTTGACATTGAAGGTTATAACTATAATTTAGCTTAAGTTTGTAACATTTGTATTAATGTATTCGGCGTATTTAATTCACTTTATTTTAGCTCCATGTTATGCAAATCGCCTAACATCAATATTAGAGGTACAAATGTCATATTCTTTTAGAGTTAATTTAATTTAATTATGTATAATTATAAATTTATACAAAAAAATTATTCAGCTTGCAAATTTTCAGAATAAAAGAGCCGAACTTTCTTCCCATACTCACTCTCTTTAATTTCATTTTTTTTCATTTCTCAATCCACTTTAAAAGGAATAAGGGAGCTCTAGTACTTCTTTCTTCACCTTCTTTTTTTTCTTGGTGTATGAGACTCTATTATATCTTACGATTCTTAACCGGATTATTTTCAAACAAATTTTCATTTATGGCTTCTAATTCTATGTTGTAGCTCACTATTTTTCATTCTGCTTTCTATCAACTTCATTGCACTTGCAAAAAGCCTTTGATAATGCTCAGTGCGATGCAAATGAACGTATCAACACTTTTGAAACATTTTTGAAATATTTTTTAAGTCTGAAAGTTGATAATGTTTTTGAGATTGTTAAATTTGTGTAATTAATTTTATTTTCAAATATATATATAATAAATTCAACTAAAAAGTAAATTATAATAATATAAAATATCAGAAAACATAATTTGGACCATATTTTAATAATTACTAAGTGCTAATTGAATAATATGGACCTCCTTATTAGTGGTATAGAAAATATTGTTTCTCGGTTTGACACTCAAAATGATAATTTTATTATGAGAACACTTTAATGTACTTTAGTTTTATCAACTAAACTGTTTTTTGTCGTTAAACTATGATTATTATAGATAATGGTATCATAAAAAATAAAAATTAGGTGTCGCCAAGGTGGAAAAAATCGAAGTAGCCGGTGCTTAGGCGGCAATAAATCGGTCAAGCGCCTGATAGCGCCCTAGGAATGAAAAGTCGGGCGAAAAACTCCAAAATAGCTAGCATATAGGCGGAGCCTAGACGAGACTAGGCGGGGATTTTTAAAATAGAGTTTGAATTATTCATAATTTTGTATGATGTTTTTGCTTAGTACATGGCTTATTTTATTTACTTATTATTGGGGTTTTTAGAAGATGTTATGTTTTTATAAAAAAACATCAATACAAGAGCTAGTTATACATTTTCTATAACTAAGCATATATGGATAATATATTTAAATTTTAGGTGCAATCTAAGGTTAAATTGGAATTTTGCCACCAATGGGCTTTGGCTGATTAGATAGGTCATATCCTGTGTTTGGAATGGGCTTGAAGTAAACTTATTGGGCATATTTTTTAGCTTAACCCACCAACATGTAAAATTATTTTTTCCTCATCATATATTCTGTAGTTACTACATTGTTCCATGATAATCATTATGTAACTGCCATTAAAAAAAATTTAGTATCACGGAGAGGGCAAATTTTATATAAGATCGGGTATTTAATATCTTTTTTATTGGATACTTGACACATATGCAGTTATTATTATTATAATATATAAACTGCATATGTGTCAAACATCCAACGGGAGGGGTATTAAATATCCGGTCCCTTCTAAAAGAACTCACTATGGAGAGTACTTCAATATTAGTTTAGGATTAAATTTTTTTGTCCCTATAATGTACATAGAATATCCTTTTACTCTTAGACTATTATAATAGAACATTAGTTTCTTGTAATATGAAAATTCAAACCTATATTACTTTATTATATATGAGTTAACTTTTAAAGATAAATTAATGAAGTACATAGCATAATTGATCTTATAAACAAATTGTGAGCACATAAAACTAGTAGATGGGAACAAAACATATTCTTTAATAGGAAAATATCAACACATTTAAAGTCGTTTGAACTTGAAATTTTTTGCCAACTGCACACCTGAACTTTCAATTGTTCTTCATAGCCTTAAACTTGGCAAAAATGCACCAGATTGTCGCATAAACTCCACGTGTTAGGTTGGAGGGAGAAAAATTAGGAGAAAGATATCCTTTGGAAAATCAACCCAACCGCAAAGTTCCAGAATTAGAGTTACCTTTCCCAACCTGAAAAATTACTTAAAATTTTATCAGCAATTGAATGCAAATGAGTTGCTGTTAAAATTTGAACGATTCGAAGAAGTAAGTCTCCAGCTTCACCACGTTCCCTATCATTTTTTTTTCTTTATTTTATTTTGGTTTGTTTTTATTTCTTATTTAATAAATTCCAACCCGGTTTCCCGGCCTCGGCTTCATTGAAAAAAAAAATTGCCAAGAAAATGCATCTGTCTTTGTACTGTATCGTAATAACACGATGGAGTCCACTCATGTTTATTCAGTTCAAATGCAACCAGCTAATAATGAATGTACTTATGTATTGATATGTTTGGCAAATGGAATTTAGTGTTGAAAGAATGGTCCCAAAGTGAGTTTAACCTCATTGGCCTGTTTTGTTTTTTTTTTACTTGGTTTGATTGGTGCTTGTTTCATTTCCTTGAAAGATTTTTTTTTTCTTGTTGTACAAGACAAAGACTATTCAATGCTAGAGCCAGAAGGTTAATTATTGGGATTTTGTATTTTATACTTGCCAATTGCCATACGATTCAGGTGCCACTCAGATTCGGAGTCAAGTGTGCTGGTAACTGCTAGCTACATTGCTTGTTCCTTTCCTTTTGCCTGTTTTTTTGACAAGTAGTTAAAAGCCTAATTCCCTATATTAGTGATCCTGTCAAGTTATTTACACAACTTTCGGCCGTGGGTGCATATAGTCTCATCATGTCAAAGCTAATAATTCCGTTCAACGTATTGGGATCAAGATTCTCTAAAGTTGAGTGCTAAATTTGTTTTTTTTATCTCTCATAATTAAATAAGAGAGTATGTTATGGTAGGTTAGGAGTCGTGAATCTCATATGAGTAAGAAGTTAGTATATTATATATAATTGAGAAGTGTTGGAAATCGACTATATATGCAAGGAGATTATAACAATAAAGAGAGAAAGCAGAGAGAAAGCAGAGAGAGAATTTGAGAGAAACTTTTATTTCTTATTTCTGAGATATATGAAATGAAGAAATTGAATTCCTATTTATAGAGAAATCCAACGGTAAGAATGGTAAATAGGTAAGAAACATATTATCGAAAATAATAATGACAGGTAGAAAAGTAGAAAACATATTACATCAAATTATTAAGGACGTGGGCCCCATAGGTCACATCAAATAATTTAACACTCCCCCTTTTGATGTGTCATCTGCCGCGAATGGGACACTGCCTCGTTAAAAACCTTACTAAGGAAAAACCCTGTGGGATAAAAACCTTAGACAAGGGAAAAAGAGTACAGTGTTTACTCCCCCTGTTCGCGAGTTATCTGGAGATCCTTAAGACGACGCATTCCAATGCTGTAAGTCAATTTCTTGAAAGTTGAGGAAGGTAAAGCCTTGGTAAACAAATCTGCTAAATTATTACAAGAGCGGATTTGTTGAATATTGATTTCACCATTCTTTTCTAGATCATGAGTGAAGAAAAATTTTGGTGAAATATGCTTTGTTCTGTCTCCTTTAATATAGCCTTCCTCCAATTGAGCAATACAAGCAGCATTATCTTCATATATTGTCGTCGGACCTTCCTTGATCGTAACTTTTTCACATGCTTCTTGGATATGTTTGATTAATGATCTCAACCACACACATTCACGACTTGCTTCGTGAATAGCTATTAACTCCGCATGATTTGAGGAAGTAGCTGTAATTGTTTGTTTTGTCGATCGCCAAGATATAGCTGTTTCTCCATATGTGAATAAATAGCCCGTCTGAGATCGAGCTTTGTGTGGGTCGGATAAATAACCCGCATCCGCATATCCAACTAATTTAAGCTTAGATTCATGTGAATAAAATAAGCCTAAATCAATAGTTCCTCGAAGATAGCGCATTATATGTTTAATTCCATTCCAATGTCGTCTTGTAGGTGCAGCGCTGTATCTTGATAATAAATTAACAGAGAATGCTATATCCGGTCTTGTGTTATTAGCAAGATACATTAAAGCACCTATTGCGCTTAGATACGGTACTTCAGGACCGAGAACTTTTTCATTATTTTCTCTAGGACGAAAAACATCCTTTTTTACATCGAGTGATCGTACAACCATTGGGTTACTTAATGGATGTGCTTTGTCCATATTAAATCGTTTCAGGATCTTTTCTGTGTAGTTTGATTGATGCACTAAAATTCCTTTTTCAAGGTGCTCAATTTGCAAACCAAGACACAATTTTGTTTTACCAAGATCTTTCGTCTCAAATTCTTTCTTTAAAGAATCAACTGCTTTTGGAATCTCTTCTGGAGTTCCAACAATATTCAAATCATCAACATAAATTGAGATGATAATATAGTAAGATCCTGATTTTCTTATAAAAACACATGGACAAATTGGATCATTTTTATATCCTTCTTTCAATAAATATTCACTGAGACGATTATACCACATGCGCCCAGATTGTTTTAATCCATATAAGGATCTTTGTAACTTTACCGAGTAAAGTTCTCGTTTGCCATATTTTTCTGACACCTTTAATCCTTCAGGGGTTTTCATATAAATATCATTATCAAGCGAACCATAAAGGTAAGCTGTGACAACATCCATCAAGTGCATCTGTAACTTTTCTTGCACTGCAAAACTAATAAGATATCTAAAAGTTATTGCATCCACCACCGGAGAATATGTCTCCTCATAGTCTATCCCGGGTCTTTGGGAAAAACCTTGTGCAACTAATCTGGCTTTATATCTTATTATTTCATTTTTCTCATTTCTCTTTCTAATAAAAACCCATTTATTACCGACAGGTTTTACATCCTGTGGTGTTCGAACTACTGGTCCGAATACTTTGCGTTTTTCAAGCGAATGCAGCTCTACTTGAATTGCTTCTTTCCATTGTTGCCAATCATTTCTACTTTGGCATTCTACAATAGATGTTGGCTCATAATCCACGTTTTCATTTTCAATATTGATCGCAACATTATATGAAAAAATATGATCTATAACTATTTTATTGCGATTCCATCTTCTTTCGTTAGTGATATAATTTATTTGAATTTCTTCATTTTCAATAGCTTCAGGTATTTGCACTTCAGGTGCTTGCACTTCTTCCGGAAGTGTATTTATATTTATATCCTCAATGGGAATATCTTCACTATCAATAATTCTCCTCTTTTTAGAATTTTTATTCTTTGAACCAATTGGTCGTCCACGCTTCAGGCGTGTTAGAGTATTATCTGTAGGTTGTTCTTCAGGAATCTCAATACGAATTGGCGCATTTACTGCTGGTATATGCGATTTCGTTACTCTCTTAGGATTAGCGAGTGCATCAGGCAATCGATTTGCTAAATGTTGAAGATGGATTATTCTCTGAACTTCTAGTTCAGAATCATTTGATTTAGGATCCATATGAGAAAGTGATGAAGCATTCCATATTATTTTCTTTTCCAAAATTGGGTTCTTATTCTCTCCCCCTAATTTTGGGAAAGTGCTTTCATCAAAATGACAATCTGCAAATCGTGCAGTAAACATATCGCCAGTTAATGGCTCAAGATATTTAATTATTGAAGGGGATTCATAGCCAACATAAATTCCTAATCTCCTTTGAGGACCCATTTTAGTCCTTTGTGGTGGAGCAATAGGCACATATACTGCGCAACCAAAAACTCTAAGATGAGAAATACTAGGTTCATGGCCAGAAGTTAATTGTAATGGAGAATAATCATGATAACTTACTGGCCTTAAACGTATAAGAGATGCTGCATGCAATATTGCATAACCCCAAATTGTAGTAGGGAGATTTGTTCGCAAAATTAGTGGTCTCGCAATTAATTGCAGACGTTTAATAAATGATTCTGCTAGACCATTTTGTGTATGAACATATGCTACAGGATGTTCAACTTTTATTCCAATCGACATACAATAATCATTAAATGATTTGGATGTGAATTCCCCAGCATTATCAAGACGGATTGATTTAATAGGATAATCGGGAAACTGTGCCCGTAACCTTATAATTTGAGCAATTAACCTTGCAAATGCCATATTTCGTGAAGATAATAAGCATACATGTGACCACCTAGTTGAGGCGTCAATTAGAACCATAAAATATCTAAATGGTCCACATGGTGGATGAATTGGTCCACAAATATCACATTGTATGCGCTCTAAAAATGCTGGCGATTCGATTGTAACCTTACTTCTGGAAGGCTTTATTATTAATTTTCCTTGCGAACAAGCAGCACAAAATAATTCATTATTTTGAAGAAACTTCTGGTCCTTCAATGGATGCCCATATGATTTTTCAATAATTTTTCTCATCATTATCGAACTAGGATGACCCAGTCGATCATGCCAAATTTTATAAGTATCTGAATCTATAAACTTCTGGTTTATAGTCAAATTGGCCTCAATCATATTAATATATGTGTAGTATAAGCCACATGAAAGAGTATAAAATTTTTCAAGTATACATTTCTTACTTGAAATTATTTTTGTAACATAAAGACATTCTTTATTGTCTTCGCTCACAGTTTCAATATGATATCCATTTCTGCGAATATCTTTAAAACTTAATAAATTTCTGTGAGAATTCGGGGAAAATAATGCATTATTTATAATAAGTTTTGTTCCCCTTTGTAATATAATACTAGCTCTTCCGGAGCCTTCAACCATTTTTGTTTGTCCCGATATTGTGGTAACAACAGTTTCACCCTTTTTAAGAATATTAAAATATCTTGCCTCTTTGAGAATAGTATGGGTGGTGGCACTATCTACAATACATAAATTTCCTTCATTTTCCTTCAAGTCATATAATACCGGGAAAGAATTCATTTTTTTGGATTTATTTGGTGATATCCTCAGTTGATTAGAGCAAGCTCGTGCTGATAACGTGTTGGAAATCGACTATATATGCAAGGAGATTATAACAATAAAGAGAGAAAGCAGAGAGAGAATTTGAGAGAAACTTTTATTTCTTATTTCTGAGATATATGAAATGAAGAAATTGAATTCCTATTTATAGAGAAATCCAACGGTAAGAATGGTAAATAGGTAAGAAACATATTACCGAAAATAATAATGACAGGTAGAAAAGTAGAAAACATATTACATCAAATTATTAAGGACGTGGGCCCCATAGGTCACATCAAATAATTTAACAAGAAGGATTCATAAATCTACTACCTTAAGGTTTTAGGTTGGATGTAGTATCAAGCTCATGAAATATATCATTCACATGAGTGCTCATTAATTTTCTGAGTTGGAGTTCCCAAATCTTAACAGAATAAAACAAGCATTGTTAAGCCTCACTTTCCATTTTAAGCCTCACTTTCCATTTTGAGATGGAAGGCTTATATTGAACCACTCTCTACATTTAAATGTCAAATCTAGAGAAATGTAGAGAATCCTTGTATATTGCTATAACCTAGCTATAATCTCTGTTTATATAATTAAGTTCCTATGATTCATAGGCTTATGGGCGAGTTGAGGTGGTTGTAGACTTGTAGTACATATGCTTTCATCAACATATGTAAAACCATGTGTTTAAGAAAATAGGTCAATGTGGAAAATGGTTTAAAGATACTTTAATGGATGAGTTAAGAAGCAATATAGCTTAAGTCTCAATCAATTTGGAATATCCAACAAATCCCCCTCGCACTTAGATTTATCTTGGAACATAGAGCAAATATTAATAAGTGGTCCAACATCATAACTAGGCTTTGACACCACATGAATAATGGTCTATTTCATCCCAAAAGTTACCTCAAATGGTAAAAATTATCCCATACACAAGGATCAACGTTACTTAACCAATCAACCAATGTTACCACAACCAATAATGTTAGACATACGGAAACAATGGGGAGTACTCCTTATAAAATGAATTTAAGGCAATATTACAGTACCAAAGGGAAGGACAGACAATGGTAACAGTCCAAATAATTGTACAATAATTCAATTAAGATAGGCACCAATAAAATAAAAAAAAACATCTTCTCATCTGAATTTCAGTACATATAGATAAATTAAAAATCCTTTTCACAATCATGAACAAACTCGATTCATTATTATTTTTGGCACAAAATGTTGAGTACCATATACAAACACGTATACATTTATGTTTTCACCCACAATAATTAACTATCCCCTTGCCACAAACACTTATAATTAATGTCCCATTTTTCTTATTTTCTGCATGGGTTTTATAAAACACTATAATCATAATAATGACAAATATTTATGTACCAAATATATAACACAATTGCTATATGTACCAAATATATTGGTTGATAGTTCTTGTTCTGGAAAATTAGATCCCAGCCACGCATTCGGGTGGGGTGATCGGGTTTCGGGATTTATCGGTACAGTAATCGTATATCATGTGGTTCATACGGACCCATCGGTACCGTCTGGCCTCCAAAGCATTAAGGGCTTGATAGTTGGTACCTTCCCACCAATTAGCAGGATTTGTAGGGCAATTAGCAGGGCCTGGAACTGGACACCCTTCAATATCAAAATCCCTGTAGTATGCATAAAATGGTGCTTTGCTCCAATCAATTTTTTCAAGTCCTCCCCTTGTTGCCCAATCATCAGCCTCCCATAATGTTGAATAAATTCCCATTGATTGAAATTTGGGAAATGGGATTCCTTTTGCTTCATTGTTTTTGTATACCCTTATTGGCACTTCATCTACGTAGAATCTGTAATTTTGAATCAGAGACATAGAAAATGGTCAACTTATAATTTTAAGTATCGATTTAATAATTCCTAGCTTGAATAACGTATTTTTTTTTGTATAAGCAGTCCGAAATTGGCACATGTTATATAACGTGTGATACTTTTAAAATAACGAGGTTATAAACGAACTTACACAATGTGATGATGATTCCAAAGAATAGAGTAGAGGTGGAAGTCAGCAGAAGGGTCAAACCATAGGTTAATTCTTTGCTCTCTATCACCCTTTCCATGAGCATAGATGTTTGTTTGGACTGTGTATGGCTGCCCAGTCCTATTCCCTAAGAATTCGAAGTCCAGCTCGTCTCTTATGCTCGGGTTATTCGACATCATCTACAATTCGATTTAATCCAACACCAAAAAAATGTTTAGAATCCTTATGCTACAAAGACTATGATACTGTGTCAATTAATCATATAAAGACCGAAAAATATTTATCAGTCAACAACTCACATAAAAAGCAGTGACAGTTCCAGCAGAATCGCCCGGGACAAGCTTGATTCTCATGCTAACACGACCAAACAAGTACTCCGACTTGGAGGAAAACCCGCATCCTTAAAACACAACGTTACAAATATTAAATAAATTTTTACACGTATAGTCACTTTTAATACTCTAAGCAAAACAAATATGAAATATAATTATCAAGGATGTATCAGTTTTTATAACCAAATACATACCATCACAGCTTTATAGCAGCAAAATGCAAGTTTTGTAACAAAAATAACCGAAACAAAAACTCGGCTTGCAGTGACAGCTGAGTTACAACCCGAACATATAATAGCATAATGTAAAATGAAATTAACCTGAGTTCTGGTCAAGGAGGAGTTGAATAGCTCGGCCGCCATCGAGTTGCTTAATATGAGAATCAGCCCAAGTGATCTTAAAATCCTGAAGAAAAGTGGCTGGTCTGCCTGAAACTGATGATGACAAGGCATATGCAACAAAGGCAAACCAGATATACATATTGTTGTTGACAAATTTGTGAATTATATGGATTTTGAATGTGAGTTTTGAGTTGGAGAGGGTGTGTATTTATAGGGTATAGTAGTGGTATAAATGTAGTATAAGTTAAAAAAGAAGAAAGAAGTGAAAGAGAGAGAGAGAGATTCAAAGTGAAAGAAACAAACAAATGGAGGGTTTAGCTTTCAAGTCCAGCTAATGGCAAGCCGTCAATAGGGCCTACCTTGCTTCTACTCTTCATCTCTCTCTCTATTCACTGCATTATCCTCTTTTATCTCTTTCCTTTACATAACAAGAATGTTTTATTCACTGTGGATCTTTGCTATTTAATCTCTTGGATATATGTTGATATATAAGATTTGGATTCTCAAGTTGTAAAGTAATTAAGATAAATTTCAGCCATTGATTATTGATTACTTTTAAATGTTTGAGATTTAATGCGTCGTAGATATCTACAATCAATATATTTGTGCGACTCGTAATCTCAACTTTATCATCCACTTGATTTTTTAGAATCATAATCTTGATTTAGACTAGTATGCATTGATTTGTTTGGTGAAAATGGTGCATAGGGTGATCGGTTTTGAAAAGTGTTGGATTTCGATTGATATTTTACCTTAGCTTAGCATTATCAGAATTAGGCTAAAAGTTAATAATCTAGACTTTGTTGTGTGTCATGTTACTTTTCGATAAAACATGTTCGTTTAGGTTGTCAATTTTATAATATTCTGATTTTAAGGATCTAGTTGGAATTTTATAAAAAACTGTGTGTTTGACCGTTTATGTTAAAATTGTAACTATAATTTCAAGAACCTATTTAAAGGCGTGTAAAAACTCTTAATTAATTTGCATTTTCTAAAATTCGTAATTTTTGAATCATTTTCCTAAACGTTAAGTTTCTATAGCTACTATAAATGAGTAGTGTGGGTCTTTTATTAGGGAAAACTTTGGATAATTTGATTTGGCTACAAATTAGGCGATGCACTAAATAACTAATACAATGTTAGTTATTGCATATACAGAAATAGTTCATCCTTGTGCATATAATAATGTTACGTTTGAATTTATAGGTTAAACTGTGCACCTTTAGGCCATGTTCTGTTGGACTACAATTCAATGTAGTTCAATTCAGTTCAGTTCAATTTATGTCAATTCAAATATGTATAGTAATAAATTTACACTGAAATAAGTTCAATCAATTCATGTCAATCCTCAGTTAAATTAAGCTTTCAAAAATTGAAAACAGTGCTGCACCTTTAACTAAACTTGCACTCTTCAAACACGACCCACCGTCTAACCTTTTTTTGCGAGTAGTCTCCTCATGATTCATGTCTTAATCATTTGTCTCTTCACAATCCAACTATATCGATTTGAAAGTATACAAGGATTGATATCCTACTTATTTACCAAATTATTGCCTTTTATAAATTAGTACATATTGTGGTATTTGATTCCCTTGCATAAAATAAAGGCTAAATACGTACAAAAATCTACTGTCCCCTTGATCTTTTAAAAATTTCTCTCAGCTCCCTGAACTTGGCATAAATGTATCAGTTTACCCCTAAATTTGGCAAAAGTATATCATTTTGCCCCTTGAATGCCACTTGTAAGCTTTTGATTGGAAAGACAAAATAACATTTTTGAAAAGTCAAACCAATCAGAACATGACACGTGGCATTCAAGGAGGCAAAATGTTACATTTTTACAAAGTTCAGGGGGCAAACTGATACATTTCTGCCAAATTTAGGGGGCTGAAAGAAACTTTTGAAAGTTTAGGGGCAATAGACTTTTTGTGCCAAATTCAGGGGATAAAGATGATTTTTGGCATAAAATAAACTTTCAAGCACGTATACATATGTATTTTACATTCTTATCACGAAAAGGCTTCTTAGCACATGAGAGTACATATTTATGAACTTATTTAATACAAAATAAATTAATTTATATCAAAATTCAATTTTTATATAAAGATTAATATATATATATATATATAAAGTAGTAAGAAAATAAATATTTTTTGGTAACAAAAAGAAAAATTAATTTGAGTTGGTTGAATATATACTGTGGACAGCCGATAGATGGAGACGGGCAGCCCACTGACCCATTTGCGGTGGCCCACATTACTGTGGGCCTTCTTTTCCTATGGCCCATCAGTGTTCCTACTAGGCAACACTTGTGTTCTTTTCATTAAGCACTTATTATCAAATTTGTCTTCTTCTTACAACTTTTTCCAGCTTATAGGATTACCCTATTGGCCTATTCTTATCTTATCATGTGTTTTGACTTTAAATTTTTTTTAATCGGTTGTGCAGATTGATCATCTAGTTTTTATATGATTTTGTGGAGTTTATAGTTTGAAACGACATTTTAAATAGAAACACTAAGACGGGTAGTAGTTTTATCGATTAAATTAATAGTTATTTTTATTTGTATTTCAAAAAAAAATAGGCCCACACAATCTAATCAGGAATTGGAAGCTGATCCAGCTAATCGGTTTAATCAAAATCAATAAATGGTTGGGTTTTTTTTATTTCAACTAGTCTAAAGGCTTGTTTTATGTAACTTTTATGATTACTGTATATGTTTGTTGTTGCCGATAACTTTTTATATATAAAATAGCTAAAATTAGTTGTAATCAAACAATAAGAATCATTGTTCGGTGTGAATTGTTTTCTTTTTCAATGCGCCGTTTTTTATTTATGAACTGTAGGTCAAGTTTTGTACCCCTTTCATATAATTATGAACTTTAGGCGGTTGTATCCCTCGTTTAACCTCTTTGTCCGGCTCTAAACAGCCATCACATTCTAGAAGTGGGAAACTAAGAGTTCAACTTCGAGTAGAAAGAATAGTGAAGCCAAACAAACAGTGGGTGTTTCTTAACCCTAAATACAAATGGTACAGATTCAGGTAGAAGTCCCCAAACTTATACTATCATATATTTAGAAAAGACAAATAAATCACTTTATAGTTAAGTTGGAAGTATGTTCATAGCAATAAATTTAAACTGCCACGTGGGACTACTTAATTGGTCTGACATACCCACGTTTTGCTTGGATTTTGCGCCCCAACAGAATGGTCAGGTCAATTTAATTCCTACGTGGCAAATTATTATTGGAAATTGAAGTGTAGAGTTACTATATTGAAAGGATTAAAATTGACTTATAGTCGTAGCCGAAAATGAAGTAACAACATAAAAACAAAAAATATTTGAAATTTAAAAAATATATTATGTGGTTTGGTCGTTTTGTAAAAAGGTGTTTGTGGAATTTTTTTTAAAAGAGTGTCTGTGGTTTCAAAAATTTATAAAAAGAGGATTTTTAAAATTTTAAAACTATATTTTGAAGGGTAATCTTGTCCATTTTAAAGTGAAATTTCACAGTTTAGTTAATAAAAATATAATACACTTTGTGATAAATTTTAAAATTTTTTTGAGAAGTCTTAATATTTTTTTAATTAAAATTTGATTATAACTTTAAAAAATCAAAATAAAATGAAAATTTTACAAATCTTAATATATAATTCTTAAATAATATAGTTAAAATATAGGAATATTGAACTTATTAAAATAACTGGTGTAGCACTGTAATTTCAAAACCATAGGCACCCTTTTGAAAACGTTTGAAACCACAGACATTCTTTTGAAGAAAAAAAATTCCACAAACACGTTTTTATAAAATAACGAAACCACAAGACATATTTTTTAAGTTTACCCAAAATATATATAGCAGATTTAGATAAATAATATAGTATGTAGCTTTTTACTCATAACTCATAAGAATTTAATAACCTTTTTTGGTAAACAAAAGTTGAGGAAGAAGATACCCCAGAGTGTGGTCTAGTGGTATGGACTAGTCTATTCTTAAGCATTTATCAGGGATCGAACTTTGGGATGTGTATGGAGCAACCTTAAATCTTGGAGCCAGCCATCCTACCCTTTGAGGCATGTTAAGTGTGTACTTTATATAATTTTTATGTGTGTTTTAGGTTAGTTTCATGCATGTTTAGGTTTATTTTTAGTACAAATTATTGCATTTACGCGAAAGTTGGATTTTATGTGCTTTTATTCATTTTATATTGATTTCAGGCTCGTTTCGGGTGATTTGGAACATATGAAGAGGCTCGGAATCTTCACATATACATTTTGGAGGTCGGAATTGATGATATGGGGCAAAACCAAATGCTCCCCCATTTGCCTTAGAGGCCGCCCCTCGAATGCATATGGATTTCGACACTTATCAATTTCAGCCTGGACAATCTTTCGTATTTTGGCAATAAATTTATCATATGATGTCGGATTGATGCGATTCAAAAGGCTATGGAAACCTAAGAGATTAGGCCCCAATTTTATATCTAACAAGGTTTTCCAAATTCGGACTCTATCCTTGTCAAAATATGGTACGAAGTTACTGCTAATGCGAAGTGGTCTGTTTGTCCGCGGTCAACTAGTTTCAATCCGATTCGAAGTCTAAAGCTTCCGGAATATTTGAGCACGTGTCCCAGTCATTATAGAAGTGTTTTGGATGAATTATATCTGGTTTGGACTGGTGGAAAAGCAAAGAAAGTCTTTTATTTACAAGTTGAACATGAGTCTTAATTCTAATGGAACTCATATTGCTTCACTATTAAAGAGGATATAGGCAGCACGGATTAAGGGGGATATTTTGGAGAGTTTAGAGAGATTTGGAGGCAGAAAATATTGAAAAAATGAGTATTTTTATTCTACTTTCAAAAGAAATATATCTTGTGATATGTTCTGTTGAGAAGAATATTTGGTCAAATGTTTTAATTGTGGCTGTTACTATTTTAATTTCTTCATAAATCTGAGTTTTAATTGTGATTAAAACTCCAACAATTATTTCATTAAATTTCTGGTGGTTATAGTTTTGATTACGTGTTTTAATGTTTATTAAAACACCAACGGTTATTTTATTAAATTTTTTAACAATAAAATTTTTATGGCTATAAACTCTTTTATTACCTATAAAAAGGTTGGTGGATTTTTCCATTTGATAAGAGAACCGAAAATTATACTTTTCTTTCTCCCAAAATTTCTGGATATGATAAACATTTTTTATTCCTGTATCCAAACTCAAATCAAGTTTGAAGGAGTTGTTTAATCCTGGAAGGAAATACGAAGTATCCTTTAAGGACAGCGTCTCCTACGTGACTCAACTCATCTTAGCACTTAAAAGTTTGTTCTTGTTGTTTCAATGATGTTCCAAGTGATTAAGATCATTATTTACAGCTTTTGAAGGTCAAAATTCGGTTTCAGCAGGAAGTGTCGCCTTTTCTAAGTAAAGCGTTGCCTAAGTAGTGCATCCGGATCTACTGCAACAGATTCTGAACAACAAAGCATTGCATTTGGTACAGTTTTAAATCTACTGCAACAGCTTCATAAAAGGGTTGCCTTTCATCCAGTTTGCCTCCGGATCAATCCGGATCAGTTTACCTCCAGATCAATCCATATCAGTCCGAATCAGTTTGCCCCCAAAAGTGTTGCCTTTGATCCAGTTTCTGAGTTTCTGCAACAGTTTTTTATCAGAAAAGTGTTGCCTCTGTCCGGAAGCAACTCTGGAACTATATTTTGAAGAGCAAATTTTCCAACAGAAAACACTCAATAATTTTGTACATATTCAATTGGGGAATGAGCTTGAAGATTCGAGAGCAATCAAGCACAAGAATTCGGCCAGCTTTTGTATTTTATTATTCTTCTCTTCCACTCTTTCCACTGAGACATATTTAAATTATCTTTAGACATGATGTTTGCATTTAGTTTGTCTATGAACTAAATCTTATTAGTTAGAGTGGATGGATCTTTATTAATTATTATTTTATGAATATATTTTCTTAATTTATTTAATTCGGATTTTCTTCTACTTCGGGTTTTGATATATATTATGCTTAATGCTTGTTATTGGTGGCCTATTGATAGCATGTTATTAGTTTTTATTTAGATTGATTGATCGAATAGGAATGAAACTATATATATTGAACTTGATATGACCTTATCTCGTGGTTTTCCGATTTATCGGGTTCTTCTAAGTACTTTATGCAGTAGAGGTTTGATGCGTTGACTTGGTCTAAGTTAGTTTATTGATATCTTTAATAGGTTTATTTATTTGATTTGAATATGTAAATACTTTGTAGAAGATCACCAATCATAGGAAGAACCAATTAAATGACTTGAAGATGGAATTTCATATTAGTTAGTTAAGTGAAGTTGACCCCTAACTAGCTCATCCAATTGTTTATCTCGGATTATTTGTGTATTTTCTCTATCCAATAGCCTTTTAGATTAGTCTAGATAAATTTTACCTCAACTTATTGATTCGTCTAACCAGTAGGTAACTTTAGTAGACTTGGTACCTAGACAATAGTCCTTGTGGGATCGACTCGTGCTGCACTTGCTCTATCCATAGGCATTTACTTTAATTCACGATATTTTCAGCCTATCAAGGCACCCATAAATTAGTGATCGAGGATTAGTCTGGATGTGGACATGGCTTAAAGGTGCGGCCCATAGTTAAGACCCATCCAGAATCACCTCGTGGTGAAAACCAAAAAAAAAAGTTGAGGAAGAAGAGGAGTTTCTAATTTAGAATCTCAATGAATTCATAAAATTATTACCTCGTTTGGTTTACATATCATTTATTATCGCTGTTAGTTGGTTGCTATTATTGATAATTGTTTGATAATCATCTCCTAATATTAGAAAATTAAAACTAGTGAGCATTCAAGCCATATCATGCCAAACATCAATAATATTCAAGCAAAATACCAACCAAAAGGAAGACCCTTTCAACCACACCACCCTGAAAACCAACCACTTCTCCCCACCCACCGCCCTTCCAACCCAGAACCCTTTCCTTTTGCCGCAAACACAGCACTACCCCACCGCGCCGGAATCACCAATCTCACCGTCGGCCATTCTTTCCATCACTCTACTGCCGTAGGCAATCAAGACAATAAAATATACTTCGAGAATTTCCCAAATTCTCATGACGAAGCTGTTATGCAATTGGTGTTCTTTAAGTATGGAGTAACATGCCGAGTTTATATCGCTAGAAAATGCAACATGAAGAACCTGTATTTTGGATTCTTTACTAATAATGGTGCAATTCCAATGCACAAACTAAGGTGCATCTTCGTGCCTATAAGGCTAGATATTCACAACAGGGCAATCACTCCTACCAGCAGCGCATAACTGCTTCTCAGTTAAAAGCACTTCAGGACCCTACTTTTCACGAGTCTTCTCGCGACAACAGTTCCTATACCGATGTTACGGCTTCTATGCTGGCCCCGATAGAGCTGAAATTGGACAATTCTTTTGTTAAAGCAAAATGGTTTCACCAACCGATGAGTGTAGATGTAGTGACTAATACTTCGAATCCAATTTGGCTCCATGGATTCCTTACTCGTGCATGGCTAAGGTTTGGCATTTATCTGCCATTCCTGTATTATTTAGTGAGATTTTAAAACAATAATTTGCAGTTAAGTTCATTGCCTCACTAGGGGGAGACCTCATCATGCTCTCTTCTTACTCCACGGACACACTCATGGGTTTCATTGACGGAGATTGGAGTTCTTTACAAGATTTATTTTCTGAAGTTTCTTCGTTCAATGTTGAATTTGTTCCTGAGGAATGTTTGATGTATGTTGATTTCGTGGGAATTCCTCCAGCTTTAATTTCTAAAGCTCTTATCTGTCAGCTTACTTCCCGTTTGGGGATTTTAGTCTCATTTGCGCTTGACTTTGATTGTCCAGATAGCTTGGATGTGGTATCGTGTCTTGTATTAGTTCCCCTTGATTTGGTCACCAAGCATAATTTTATCATTAGTGTCGGTGACGTACAAGTTGACATTCTAGCATGCTTTCATCAAGTAGTTGGCTGTAAAAAATTACTCATCAGAGGAATCATCAGTGAATTCTTTAGTGAATTCTTTTACTAGAATCAGACCCGACTATACAAGCCCAAAATGTCAATCCACTGTTGCATCAAAATATCTCGAGTGTGTAATCCCTATCATCGCACCAAAATTCCAATGGCCCTTTATCTGTAGTGCCTGTGCCTAATCATATCAATTCAAGACCCTTGAGTTTGAATTTAAACTCTAATGGTTTGTTGGATTTGCGTGTAAACTCCAGCAGTCCCATTCCTTCTGACAGGGCCATGCCGATTAATAGTTGTTCAAGCTCCTCTGGGTCAGATATCTCAATATTGAACCGAATCATTCTTTCTCGTGATCAAAACCACCCAAATGAAAACCTTTTAACCTGGGCGGTTGGTGAAAAGCTTGGTCTTTTTAAGAGGAAGAATAAGGATAAAATTCTGGAACTCATGGAATCTAGGTCTGCGTGATCTACTCAGGTCTCTCTCAAGGTACTTTTGTCATTTATTATGTCATTAGCTTTTATGAGTTGGAATTGTCGGAGTGGCTTAAATAATAGTGCTAAGCAACTATTTGTCCGGTCTTGCGTTCAGAAATATAATTTATAGTTCTTTGGCTTTCTTGAAACTAAAATAGTGGGGGACTCTTATCATATCGTTCGAAACTTTTAGGGTCACAATAAATTTTCTTACCATTATATTTCCTACCAAGGCTTCTGAGGGGGTTTGTTGATTTCATGGAATTCGGTTTTAATTCGAGGATCAATGGTCTTTTCTTCAACATGTTGGGCTATTCTCAGGTTTTCCACCAGTCAAGATGAGTTATTTATGATTGCTCTCTATGGTTCTACTGATTATGTTGCCATGAATCATATGTGGCGTGAAGTATTGCCATGGGTTTATGGAAATTCACATGTTTTGATTTACGGTGACTTTAATGATATTCTTCATTCCGCGAAGAGATCTAGTAGGGGTAGCCCAACTTCGATGATGGTATTTCAGGATTTTATCAACGAAGGAGAATTATTTGACCTTCCTTTACAAGGGCGAGATTATACGTGGCACAATAGTCAGTCCTTCTCGAGAATTGACAGAGTGCTTGTTTCTTGTGGTATTCTTGACCTGTGGCCATCCATGTTGCCCTCTATAGTTGATACAGCTTTGTCCGTCCATTTCCCCATTATTTTTCAATCCCACACCTCTTCTTCTTATCGTATCAAACCTTTTCTATCATTAAATTTTTGGTGGGATCATGCGGACTTCTTATCATTTATTCAGATAAAATGGGCAGCAATTTGTTCTAATTCTTCTCAAAGGGATATTAATTACAAGTTACTTCAATCGGGCTTGGAGATTAAACCACGGCATGTAGCGAATTTTGGTAACATTGAGCAGCGCATTAAGGACCTTGAATCTCATATCCTTTCTCTTACCTTGAGTTCGGTCCCAAGGCCATTATCTTCGGCAGATTCTTCTGATCTTAATCAGGCCCGGTTGTCTCTTTTTTAGCTTAGGGGAAATTTGGAAAAGCTTCATCACCAGCAATCTCGGGTTTCATGGATGGTTTTAGGTGATGAGAACACCTCATTTTTCCACCAAATTGCTTTTGATCGGTTTAGAAGTAATTGTATCTCCCACCTGGAGCTAAATGGGAACAATATTTTAGACTCTCATTTGATTTCTTCTTCCATTCATGCGCACTATAATCAGCTATACGCGGCCACTCCTGAGGTTTCATTCTCTTTTAAATGGCAGGCTTTTAAAAGTGTCTGTGATGATTAAAATTCTCGGCTTACTGCCCCTTTTTCGATTGAGGAGATTTGGTCGAGCATCTAAGCTTGTGGTGAAAATAAGGCGCCTGGCCCCGATGACTTTAATTTCTAATGTTACAAGGGTTTTTGGGGGGATTCAAAGCCTGAGATCATGTAGCTATTCCATCATTTCCATGAAATATCCCGCCTACTCTATTCAATTAAAACTTCGCTAATGGTGCTAGTTCCTAAAATATTGGGTTTCTCGTCCTCGGACAACTTTTGCCCTATTTCTCTAATTCACGGGGTTTATAAGATACTTGCAAAGCTGTTGTCACATCGTTTGCAACCAATCCTCTCTAGTGTAATCTTCGGTAATCAATTTGCTTTCATCAAGGGAATAAGCTTTCATGAGTGTTCTTTTCTTGCTTTGGATATTATTCCCTTAGTTCATGTGCGACGTCGTTCTTGCTTTGTCTTAAAGCTGGACTTTTGTAAGGCTTTTGATAGCATTTCTTGGTTGTACATTGATGTGGTTCTTCAAAAAATGGAATTAAAAAACAAATGGATTTCTTGGCTTTCTAATTATCGTAGGAACTCAAAAACTTCTTTTATGATTAACGGCAAGCCATGTGACCCTATTAGACTTCGAAGAGGTGTGAAACAAGGAGACCACTTTCACCATTTATTTTTGTTCTGGCAGTGGAAGGGCTAAAGCTAATCTTGGGTAGTAGTGTTAGAGATGGCCTGCTTCCGGGTTTCATCTCGATGATTCCTTGCCGAACATCTCACTTCTCCAATTTGTGAACAATACGCTTTGTTTCCTTCCCGCAGATGTAGCTCTAATACCAACTTTTGTTTGTGTTTTGATATGTTTCAAACTGATATCTGGCCTAAAAATTAATTACCACAAGAGCACTCTACTTTGGGAGTACCTCTTTCGATGAATAGAGCTTTATCTAGTAACTGAGAATCTCTCATTGCTAAATTAAAGAATCGTTTAGCAAACTGGAAGGGAGTTTCTCTCATATGCAGGGAGGGTTGTCATCCTATAGTCGGTACTTCCTCTCTCCCCATTTATTTGATGTCCATCCTTAGATTACCAGATTCGGTTAACATCACCTTGGTGCACTTGATGCATAATTTTTTGTAGAGGGGAGACTCCAACTCTAGGGGCATTTGTAATGTTAATTGGGAGACCATTACCTTGCCTAATCTTCTTAGCGGCTTGTATATTTAAGATCTTAGACTTGTCAATTCTAGTCTCCTAACTAAATGGTTATGAAAGTTGAGAGGGGCTAATGACCATTCTTTATGGTTCATTTATTGCGTTAGAAGATACAATTTTGCTTCTTGGCACGATCTTGTCCATGCAAACACGTATATTGTCTCTACAGATTGGTCGAATGTGATTTCTTGTTGCTATCGCAATAACTTATTTTGGGAGTTTTAACCTCCGAACTTTCGTGTCAATATTGGAAACGGTATGCACACTTCTTTTTAGCATGATAACTAGACGTCCAATCAGCCCCTTTGCTCTTTGTTTCCGGATTTGTATGCTTTGTGTAATTGGAAAAAATGCTCCACTCATGGTGGCTGCCATTTTTTAAGTCAAGATTGATGTATACAACTCCGTTATTGGATTATTTTATCTTGTCCGTCATTATTTTTATTAGACACTACAGATATATAGTTGGCCCATCAGGTGTAGCAGAGTTTTCGTAGGGAGACCGACCAATTTCTTGTTAGAAATTGGTAAAAATAAATTATTTTCAGCTTCATCATTTGTGCAGGCTACTATCAGAGTATCCGATGGACTCAACCGAATATGGATTATATGATCATACGAAAATTGCGTCTTTTACCAAAAGTTCGCTTTTTTGGTTGGCTCCTATTTCATGGTAGAATACCAACGAAATCCTTCTTATTTTACCGAGGATGTAATAGTTCATGATGCGATTTATCCTTTATATTCTGAGACTGAGACATCGCACCATGCCCTCCTTTTCTGCATTGAGAGCTACAACATTTGGAGGCAATTATTTAGATGGCTTGGAATCTCTTTAACTATGCCATCTTCAGCGTATGGTTTCTTATGTTTATGGAGGTCTTATTTCCCTACAGGTTCCTGTCGTAATTTCGTTATGGTTCTTCATCTCTTGGTCCTTGTGGAAAAGATATAACAAATTTGTCTTTGATGGTTAGCTACCTACTGAGGATACCCTACTCTCTGGTATTCATTTATGTTGGTTTTTGTTCAAGTGTAGGAAACGTTCGATCTGTTATTCGGTTTCGGATATTATCACTGATCCGAACTTGCTACTTGCTTGTAACTGAACTTTGTGTTTCTCTTCTTGAGACTCACTTTAGTATTTATATTATATTACCTAGGGGATGGCTTTGTGTTGTGCTGGGTGGCTAATCATAGATGCCATTACACATCACACCTTTTCCATCCTCTTAGGCTCATTTCCTTTAAAAAAATCATCTCTTAACACTTAAAATTGTTGTTTAATTTTAAAATAACAAAATCCATTTTTTGAATAATTCTCAAATCACCCAAATAATTAAGGCTATTTTTGAACCAAATCGTTCGTGAACAGCTTGGTATTCGGTTCGATAAAAGTTCGACTCGGCTCAACTCGATATTCTAGGAATCAATCCACTGTAAAAGATTCTAATGGAACTAAAGAAGATTCTCCATTTCGGAAAAAATGGATGTGATTTCGTCCCCCGATTTTGCTCGTTTTTCATGGGTCAAACGATGTGCTGAATTGATATCAAAAGTTCCCCTGAAAAGATTAGTTTGAAGGAGAAGCAGCACTTTTGGCGTCAAATAAAGAAGACGAAAAAGAAGGAAGATGATGTCGAGAAGGCTAGACAGAAAAGAAGAGTTGGAAGCTCTTTATTGGATGATTCAAATAAGAGAAGGAAGCAACATGAAAATGGTGGATTACATTCAGCTGAAGATATCAATAATAATGGGTACTATTTGTTTCTTGAAATTTGAATTCAGTTTCAGTTACCCCTTTGAACTTGGAGAAAATGCATTAGTTTGCTCTGAAAGCCACGTGTCAGCTTCTGGTTGGTTTGACGATTTAAAGATGTAATTTTTCTGATTTTTCTCTCTGTAGCATGACACGTTGATGGGGCAAAGTGATGCACTTTTTTGCAAGTTCATGGGGTTATTTCAAACTTTTGAAAGTTCAAGTGACATCAAGCATTTAAGGATGAATTTAGGGTGTCCCAATGATTTAGGATGAAAAAGTTATATAAAAACATGATTTATTTGTTTCAGGGAAAGTTTAACTGCGCAAAATGCGGAGAAGGACAAGCATTCAACTGAAGAAGCTCTTGATGTTGGTGATGTACTTATTGCCGGTGGAACCATAAGAATTTCAGAAGTGACTTGTGAGATATCTGGTTTTGCTAATTTCGATAATCAAGACAAACTAGAGCAAATGCAGAACATCGAATCTATCATTCAAGACTCTGGAATTATTGGTAATACAATTAACAAAAAGGTTGATGAAAATGGCGGTGAGGAACATCGGGTAACACTTCTTACTGTTAGCATCTAGTTGTTACATTACATGTGAATTTAGGGAGTAAATAGTGTTTTTTTTACAACAATTATTATATCTTATCTGGTTTTGAACTTATATATCTGGAATTAGCTGTTTTGCCTGTGTAATTTTTATCGTATTGCATATTTTACCCTTCACAGAATCTTGGAGAGTCGGCCAAAGAAGGCCATAGTCAGAACGCCGGAGATTCTGTTGATAATCTGGGGAAGGTTGCTGAGGATTATGGAATAATGACAAGATCGAAAACTAAGGTTTAGAAGAAATTGAGGCTTATAGTTTTTGGGTTGTAACATCGGTGTTAAATATGCAGTAGATAGCTCTTAACGTTTTCTTAACTATTCATGTGAAGGCTATAAAAATTGTATATTTCACTCGAGTTGAAAATTTTATAATCATTTATGCTTAAATTCTAATTATTATTTAAATATCTAATTACACACCATGAGTTATCTTTTCCATGGCTTCAACTTAAAATCTTACTTCAATATTTGATTTTTAATTCCAATAAGGTTTGATGATTAACAATGGTAAAAGAATATTTGAGATTTTGATAATATATTCTCCTTAATTTTATGAGTTACCTTAAAAAAGAATTGGATTATTATAAAGAATAAATAAATCATCAAAGTTGCTTATTAAGTTCGAGTGGTAAGAGGAAAATTCCATAATACCTTTTGGAAAAAATAAAAAGAATTATATTGAGCATATACTAGTTTAAAGTAAGTTTGGGATGCTATAATGAATTTAATCTAGAGAAATTATCAAGAATAGTCCTACTTTGTAAACTATTTATAAATTTGTCATCAAATCAAACTATTTACAAATACACATTCCCTTCAATTCTATTTACATACCATGTCATCCACTTGTTTCTTCCCTTTTTCTTTTAATTTTTTTCTTATTTTTTATTTATCTCTCAAATCGTTTATTTTTTCAACATGCCGCTTCAAAGTTTTTTGTTCGCCTTATTTTTATCTTCGAAATGACATCCACTGTGACATTTTCAAATTTTTTGAACCAGTAGACATCTGATAAATGTCCAATAGACATGTGATAGAAGTCTGATAGACATATGGTAGATATTAGTTTTTTTATAGTTTTTTATGGAATCATTATGTTAGTTTTTGCAAATCTGTTTTATTCTACTTTCAAAAGAAATATATCTTGTGATATGTTCTATTGAGAAGAATATTTGGTCAAATGTTTTAATTGTGGCTGTTACTATTTTAATTTCTTCATAAATCTGAGTTTTAATTGTGATTAAAACTCCAACAATTATTTCATTAAATTTCTGGTGGTTATAGTTTTGATTACGTGTTTTAATGTTTATTAAAACACCAACGGTTATTTTATTAAATTTTGTAACAACAAAATTTTTATGGCCATAAACTCTTTTATTACCTATAAACAAGTTGGTGGATTTTCCCATTTGATAAGAGAACTGAAAATTATACTTTTCTTTCTCCCAAAATTTCTGGATAAGATAAACATTTTTTATTCCTGTATCCAAACTCAAATCGAGTTTGAAGGAGTTGTTTAATCCTGGAAGGAAATACGAAGTATCCTTTAAGGACAGCGTCTCCTACGTGACTCAACTCATCTTAACACTTAAAAGATTGTTCTTGTTGTTTCAGTGATGTTCCAAGTGATTAAGATCATTATTTACAGCTTTTGAAGGTTAAAATTAGGTTTCAGCAGGAAGTGTCGCCTATTCTAAGTAAAGCGTTGCATAAGTAGTACATCCGGATCTATTGCAATAGATTCTGAACAACAAAGCGTTGCATTTGGTATAGTTTTAAATCTACTGCAACAGCTTCATAAAAGGGTTGCCTTTCATCCAGTTTGCCTCCGGATCAATCCGGATCAGTTTGCCTCCAGATCAATCCAGATCAGTCCGGATCAGTTTGCCCCCAAAAGTGTTGCCTTTGATGCAGTTCCTAAGTTTCTGCAACAGTTTTTTATCAGAAAAGTGTTGCCTCTGTACGGAAGCAACTCCGGAACTATGTTTTAAAGAGCAAATTTTCCAATAGAAAACACTCAATAATTTCGTACATATTCAATTGGGGAACGAGCTTGAAGATTCGAGAGCAATCGAGCACAAGAATTCGGCCAGCTTTTGTATTTTATTATTCTTCTCTTCCACTCTTTCCACTGAGACATATTTAAATTATCTTTTAGACATGATGTTTGCATTTAGTTTGTCTATGAACTAAATCTTATTAGTTAGAGTGGATGGATCTTTATTAATTATTATTTTATGAATATATTTTCTTAATTTATTTAATTCGAATTTTCTTCCACTTCGGGTTTTGATATATATTATGCTTAATGCTTGTTATTGGTGGCCTATTGATAGCATGTTATTAGTTTTTATTTAGATTGATCGATCGAATAGGAATGAAACTATATATATTGAACTTGATATGACCTTATCTCGTGGTTTTCCGATTTATCGGGGTCTTCTAAGTACTTTATGCAGTAGAGGTTTGATGCGTTGACTTGGTCTAAGTTAGTTTATTGATATCTTTAATAGGTTTATTTATTTGATTTGAATATGTAAATACTTTGTAGAAGATCACCAATCATAGGTAGAACCAATTAAATGACTTGAAGATGGAATTTCATATTAGTTAGTTAAGTGAAGTTGACCCCTAACTAGCTCATCCAATTGTTTATCTCGGATTATTTGTGTATTTTCTCTATCCAATAGCCTTTTAGATTAGTCTAGATAAATTTTACCTCAACTTATTGATTCGTCTAACCAGTAGGTAACTTTAGTAGACTTGGTACCTAGACAATAGTCCTTGTGGGATCGACTCGTGCTGCACTTGCTCTATCCATAGGCATTTACTTTAATTCACTATATTTTCAGCCTATCAAGGCACCCATAAATTAGTGATCGATGATTAGTCTGGATGTGGATATGGCTTAAAGGTACGGCCCATAGTTAAGACCCATCCAGAATCACCTCGTGGTGAAAACCAAAAAAAAAAGTTGAGGAAGAAGAGGAGTTTCTAATTTAGAATCTCAATGAATTCATAAAATTATTACCTCGTTTGGTTTACATATCATTTATTATTGCTGTTAGTTGGTTGCTATTATTGATAATTGTTTGATAATCATCTCCTAATATTAGAAAATTAAAACTAGTGAGTATTCAAGCCATATCATGCCAAACATCAATAATATTCAAGCAAAATACCAACCAAAAGGAAGACCCTTTCAACCACACCACCCTGAAAACCAACCACTTCTCCCCACCCACCGCCCTTCCAACCCCGAACCCTTTCCTTTTGCCGCAAACACAGCACTACCCCGCCGCGCCGGAATCACCAATCTCACCGTCGGCCATTCTTTCCATCACTCTACTGCCGTAGGCAATCAAGACAATAAAATATACTTCGAGAATTTCCCAAATTCTCATGACGAAGCTGTTATGCAATTGGTGTTCTTTAAGTATGGAGTAACATGCCGAGTTTATATCGCTAGAAAATGCAACATGAAGAACCTGTATTTTGGATTCTTTACTAATAATGGTGCAATTCCAATGCACAAACTAAGGTGCATCTTCGTGCCTATAAGGCTAGATATTCACAACAGGGCAATCACTCCTACCAGCAGCGCATAACTACTTCTCAGTTAAAAGCACTTCAGGACCCTACTTCTCCGATGACTAGAAGATAATTTCACGAGTCTTCTCGCGACAACAGTTCCTATACCGATGTTACGGCTTCTGTGCTGGCCCCAATAGAGCTGAAATTGGACAATTCTTTTGTTAAAGCAAAATGGTTTCACCAACCGATGAGTGTAGATGTAGTGACTAATACTTCGAATCCAATTTGGCTCCATGGATTCCTTACTCGTGCATGGCTAAGGTTTGGCATTTATCTGCCATTCCTGTATTATTTAGTGAGATTTTAAAACAATAATTTGCAGTTAAGTTCATTGCCCCACTAGGGGGAGACCTCATCATGCTCCCTTTTTAGTCCACGGACACACTCATGGGTATCATTGACGGAGATTGGAGTTCTTTACAAGATTTATTTTCTGAAGTTTCTCCGTTCAATGTTGAATTTGTTCCTGAGGAATGTTTGATGTATGTTGATTTCATGGGAATTCCTCCAGCTTTAATTTCTAAAGCTCTTATCTGTCAGCTTACTTCCCGTTTGGGGATTTTAGTCTCATTTGCGCTTGACTTTGATTGTCCAGATAGCTTGGATGTGGTATCGTGTCTTGTATTAGTTCCCCTTGATTTGGTCACCAGCATAATTTTATCATTAGTGTCGGTGACGTACAAGTTGACATTCTAGCATGCTTTCATCAAGTAGTTGGCTGTAAAAAATTACTCATCAGAGGAATCATCAGTGAATTCTTTAGTGAATTCTTTTACTAGAATCAGACCCGACTATACAAGCCCAAAATGTCAATCCACTATTGCATCAAAATATCTCGAGTGTGTAATCCCTATCATCGCACCAAAATTCCAATGGCCCTTTATCTGTAGTGGCTGTGCCTAATCATATCAATTCAAGACCCTTGAGTTCGAATTTAAACTCTAATGGTTTGTTGGATTTGCGTGTAAACTCCAGCAGTCCCATTCCTTCTGACAGGGCCATGCCGATTAATAGTTGTTCAAGCTCCTCTGGGTCAGATATCTCAAATATGAACCGAATCATTCTTTCTCGTGATCAAAACCCCCCAAATGAAAACCTTTTAACCTGGGCGGTTGGTGAAAAGCTTGGTCTTTTTAAGAGGAAGAATAAGGATAAAATTCTGGAACTCATGGAATCTAGGTCTGCGTGATCTACTCAGGTCTCTCTCAAGGTACTTTTGTCATTTATTATGTCATTAGCTTTTATGAGTTGGAATTGTCGGAGTGGCTTAAATAATAGTGCTAAGCAACTATTTGTCCGGTCTTGCGTTCAGAAATATAATTTATAGTTCTTTGGCTTTCTTGAAACTAAAATAGTGGGGGACTCTTATCATATCGTTCGAAACTTTTAGGGTCACAATAAATTTTCTTACCATTATATTTCATACCAAGGCTACTGAGGGGGTTTGTTGATTTCATGGAATTCGGTTTTACTTCGAGGATCAATGGTCTTTTCTTCGACACGTTGGGCTATTCTCAGGTTTTCCACCAGTCAAGATGAGTTATTTATGATTGCTCTCTATGGTTCTACTGATTATGTTGCCATGAATCATATATGGCGTGAAGTATTGCCATGGGTTTATGGAAATTCACATGTTTTGATTTGCGGTGACTTTAATGATATTCTTCATTCCGTGAAGAGATCTAGTAGGGGTAGCCCAACTTCGATGATGGTATTTCAGGATTTTATCAACGAAGGAGAATTATTTGACCTTCCTTTACAAGGGCGAGATTATACGTGGCACAATAGTCAGTCCTTCTCGAGAATTGACAGAGTGCTTGTTTCTTGTGGTATTCTTGACCTGTGGCCATCCATGTTGCCCTCTATAGTTGATACAGCTTTGTCCGACCATTTCCGCATTATTTTTCAATCCCACACCTCTTCTTCTTATCGTATCAAACCTTTTCTATCATTAAATTTTTGGTGGGATCATGCGGACTTCTTATCATTTATTCAGATAAAATGGGCAGCAATTTGTTCTAATTCTTCTCAAAGGGATATTAATTACAAGTTACTTCAATCGGGCTTGGAGATTAAACCACGGCATGTAGCGAATTTTGGTAACATTGAGCAGCGCATTAAGGACCTTGAATCTCATATCCTTTCTCTTACCTTGAGTTCGGTCCCAAGGCCATTATCTTTGGTAGATTCTTCTGATCTTAATCAGGCCCGGTTGTCTCTTTTTTAGCTTAGGGGAAATTTGGAAAAGCTTCATCACCAGCAATCTCGGGTTTCATGGATGGTTTTAGGTGATGAGAACACCTCATTTTTCCACCAAATTGCTTTTGATCGGTTTAGAAGTAATTGTATCTCCCACCTGGAGCTAAATGGGAACATTATTTTAGACTCTGATTTGATTTCTTCTTCCATTCATGCGCACTATAATCAGCTATACGCGGCCACTCCTGAGGTTTCATTCTCTTTTAAATGGCAGGCTTTTAAAAGTGTCTGTGATGATTAAAATTCTCGGCTTACTGCCCCTTTTTTGATTGAGGAGATTTGGTCGAGCATCTAAGCTTGTGGTGAAAATAAGGCGCCTGGCCCCGATGACTTTAATTTCTATTGTTACAAGCGTTTTTGGGGGGATTCAAAGCCTGAGATCATGTAGCTATTCCATCATTTCCATGAAATATCCCGCCTACTCTATTCAATTAAAACTTCGCTAATGGTGCTAGTTCCTAAAATATTGGGTTTCTCGTCCTCGGACAACTTTCGCCCTATTTCTCTAATTCACGGGGTTTATAAGATACTTGCAAAGCTGTTGTCACATCGTTTGCAACCAATCCTCTCTAGCGTAATCTTCGGTAATCAATTTGCTTTCATCAAGGGAATAAGCTTTTATGAGTGTTCTTTTCTTGCTTTGGATATTATTCCCTTAGTTCATGTGCGACGTCGTTCTTGCTTTGTCTTAAAGCTGGACTTTTGTAAGGCTTTTGATAGCATTTCTTGGTTGTACATTGATGTGGTTCTTCAAAAAATGGAATTAAAAAACAAATGGATTTCTTGGCTTTCTAATTACCGTAGGAACTCAAAAACTTCTTTTATGATTAACGGCAAGCCATGTGACCCTATTAGACTTCGAAGAGGTGTGAAACAAGGAGACCACTTTCACCATTTATTTTTGTTCTGGCAGTGGAAGGGCTAAAGCTAATCTTGGGTAGTAGTGTTAGAGATGGCCTGCTTCTGGGTTTTCATCTCGATGATTCCTTGCCGAACATCTCACTTCTCCAATTTGTGAACAATACGCTTTGTTTCCTTCCCGCAGATGTAGCTCTAATACCAACTTTTGTTTGTGTTTTGAGATGTTTTGAACTGATATCTGGCCTAAAAATTAATTACCACAAGAGCACTCTACTTTGGGATTAATGTGCAAGTTGACATTTACGTGAGGGTGTGAATTTGTTAGGCCGTCGGATTGAGCATTTTCCAATCACATATTTGGGAGTACCTCTTTCGATGAATAGAGCTTTATTTAGTAACTGAGAATCTCTCATTGCTAAATTAAAGAATCGTTTAGCAAACTGGAAGGGAGTTTCTCTCATATGCAGGGAGGGTCGTCATCCTACAGTCGGTACTTCCTCTCTCCCCATTTATTTGATGTCCATCCTTAGATTACCAGATTCGGTTAACATCACCTTGGTGCACTTGATGCATAATTTTTTGTGGAGGGGAAACTTCAACTCTAGGGGCATTTGTAATGTTAATTGGGAGACCATTACCTTGCCTAATCTTCTTAGCGGCTTGTATATTTAAGATCTTAGACTTGTCAATTGTAGTCTCCTAGCTAAGTGGTTATGAAAGTTGAGAGGGGCTAATGACCATTCTTTATGGTTCATTTATTGCGTTAGAAGATACAATTTTGCTTCTTGGCACGATCTTGTCCATGCAAACACGTATATTGTCTCTACAGATTGGTCGAATGTGATTTCTTGTTGCTATCGCAATAACTTATTTTGGGAGTTTTAACCTCTGAACTTTCGTGTCAATATTGGAAACGGTATGCACACTTCTTTTTAGCATGATAACTAGACGTCCAATCAGCCCCTTTGCTCTTTGTTTCCGGATTTGTATGCTTTGTGTAATTGGAAAAAATGCTCCACTCATGGTGGCTGCCATTTTTTAAGTCAAGATTGATGTATACAACTCCGTTATTGGATTATTTTATCTTGTCCGTCATTATTTTTATTAGACACTACGGATACATAGTTGGCCCATCAGGTGTAGCGGATTTTTCGTAGGGAGACCGACCAATTTCTTGTTAGAAATTGGTAAAAATAAATTATTTTCAGCTTCATCATTTGTGCAGGCTACTATCAGAGTATCTGATGGACTCAACCGAATAAGGATTATATGATCATACGGAAATTGCGACTTTTACCAAAAGTTCGCTTTTTTGGTTGGCTCCTATATCATGGTAGAATACCAATGAAATCCTTCTTATTTTACCGAGGATGTAATAGTTCATGATGCGATTTATCCTTTATATTCTGAGACTGAGACATCGCACCATGCCCTCCTTTTCTGCATTGAGAGCTACAACATTTGGAGGCAATTATTTAGATGGCTTGGAATCTGTTTGACTATGCCATCTTCAGCGTATGGTTTCTTATGTTTATGGAGGTCTTATTTCCCTACAGGTTCCTGTCGTAATTTCGTTATGGTTCTTCATCTCTTAGTCCTTGTGGAAAAGATATAACAAATTTGTCTTTGATGGTTAGCTACCTACTGAGGATACCCTACTCTCTGGTATTCATTTATGTTGGTTTTTGTTCAAGTGTAGGAAACGTTCGATCTGTTATTCGGTTTCGGATATTATCACTGATCCGAACTTGCTACTTGCTTGTAACTGAACTTTGTGTTTCTCTTCTTGAGACTCACTTTAGTATTTATATTATATTACCTAGGGGATCGCTTTGTGTTGTGCTGGGTGGCTAATCATAGATGCCATTACACATCACACATTTTCCATCCTCTTAGGCTCATTTCCTTAAAAAAATCATCTCTTAACACTTAAAATTGTTGTTTAATTTTAAAATAACAAAATCCATTTTTTGAATAATTCTCAAATCACCCAAATAATTAAGGCTGTTTTTGAACCAAATCGCTCGTGAATAGCTTGGTATTCGGTTCGATAAAAGTTTGACTCAGCTCAACTCGATAGTCTAGGAATCAATCCACTGTAAAAGATTCTAATGGAACTAAAGAAGATTCTCCATTTCGAAAAAAAATGGATGTGATTTCGTCCCCCGATTTTGCTCATTTTTCGTGGGTCAAACGATGTGCTGAATTGATATCAAAAGTTCCCCTGAAAAGATTAGTTTGAAGGAGAAGCAGCGCTTTTGGCGTCAAATAAAGAAGACGAAAAAGAAGGAAGATGATGTCGAGAAGGCTAGACAGAAAAGAAGAGTTGGAAGCTCTTCATTGGATGATTCAAATAAGAGAAGGAAGCAACATGAAAATGGTGGATTACATTCAGCTGAAGATATCAATAATAATGGGTACTATTTGTTTCTTGAAATTTGAATTCAGTTTCAGTTACCCCTTTGAACTTGGAGAAAATGCATTAGTTTGCTCTGAAAGCCACGTGTCAGCTTCTGGTTGGTTTGACGATTTAAAGATGTAATTTTTCTGATTTTTCTCTCTGTAGCATGACACGTTGATGGGGCAAAGTGATGCACTTTTTTGCAAGTTCATGGGGTTATTTCAAACTTTTGAAAGTTCAAGTGACATCAAGCATTTAAGGATGAATTTAGGGTGTCCCAATGATTTAGGATGAAAAAGTTATATAAAAACATGATTTATTTGTTTCAGGGAAAGTTTAACTGCGCAAAATGCGGAGAAGGACAAGCGTTCAAATGAAGAAGCTCTTGATGTTGGTGATGTACTTATTGCCGGTGGAACCATAAGAATTTCAGAAGTGACTTGTGAGATATCTGATTTTGCTAATTTCGATAATCAAGACAAACTAGAGCAAATGCAGAACATCGAATCTATCATTCAAGACTCTGGAATTATTGGTAATACAATTAACAAAAAGGTTGATGAAAATGGCGGTGAGGAACATCGGGTAACACTTCTTACTGTTAGCATCTAGTTGTTACATTACATGTGAATTTAGGGAGTAAATAGTGTTTTCTTACAACAATTATTATATCTTATCTGGTTTTGAACTTATATATCTGGAATTAGCTGTTTTGCCTGTGTAATTTTTATCGTATTGCATATTTTACCCTTCACAGAATCTTGGAGAGTCGGCCAAAGAAGGCCATAGTCAGAACGCCGGAGATTCTGTTGATAATCTGGGGAAGGTTGCTGAGGATTATGGAATAATGACAAGATCGAAAACTAAGGTTTAGAAGAAATTGAGGCTTATAGTTTTTGGGTTGTAACATCGGTGTTAAATATGCAGTAGATAGCTAGCTCTTAACGTTTTCTTGACTATTCATGTGAAGGCTATAAAAATTGTATATTTCACTCGAGTTGAAAATTTTATAATCATTTATGCTTAAATTCTAATTATTATTTAAATATCTAATTACACACCATGAGTTATCTTTTCCATGGCTTCAACTTAAAATCTTACTTCAATATTTGATTTTTAATTCCAATAAGGTTTGATGATTAACAATGGTAAAAGAATATTTGAGATTTTGATAATATATTCTCCTTAATTTTATGAGTTACCTTAAAAAAGAATTGGATTATTATAAAGAATAAATAAATCATCAAAGTTGCTTATTAAGTTCGAGTGGTAAGAGGAAAATTCCATAATACCTTTTGGAAAAAATAAAAAGAATTATATTGAGCATATACTAGTTTAAAGTAAGTTTGGGATGCTATAATGAATTTAATCTAGAGAAATTATCAAGAATAGTCCTACTTTGTAAACTATTTATAAATTTGTCATCAAATCAAACTATTTACAAATACACATTCCCTTCAATTCTATTTACATACCATGTCATCCACTTGTTTCTTCCCTTTTTCTTTTAATTTTTTTCTTATTTTTCATTTATCTCTCAAATCGTTTATTTTTTCAACATGCCGCTTCAAAGTTTTTTGTTCGCCTTATTTTTATCTTCGAAATGACATCTACTGTGACATTTTCAAATTTTTTGAACCAGTAGACATCTGATAAATGTCCAATAGACATGTGATAGAAGTCTGATAGACATATGGTAGATATTAGTTTTTTATAGTTTTTTATGGAATCGTTATGTTAGTTTGTGCAAATCTATTTTATTCTACTTTCAAAAGAAATATATCTTGTGATATGTTCTATTGAGAAGAATATTTGGTCAAATGTTTTAATTGTGGCTGTTACTATTTTAATTTCTTCATAAATCTGAGTTTTAATTGTGATTAAAACTCCAACAATTATTTCATTAAATTTCTGGTGGTTATAGTTTTGATTACGTGTTTTAATGTTTATTAAAACACCAACGGTTATTTTATTAAATTTTGTAACAACAAAATTTTTATGGCCATAAACTCTTTTATTACCTATAAACAAGTTGGTGGATTTTCCCATTTGATAAGAGAACTGAAAATTATACTTTTCTTTCTCCCAAAATTTCTGGATATGATAAACATTTTTTACTCCTGTATCCAAACTCAAATCGAGTTTGAAGGAGTTGTTTAATCCTGGAAGGAAATACGAAGTATCCTTTAAGGACAGCGTCTCCTACGTGACTCAACTCATCTTAACACTTAAAAGATTGTTCTTGTTGTTTCAGTGATGTTCCAAGTGATTAAGATCATTATTTATAGCTTTTGAAGGTTAAAATTAGGTTTCCGCAGGAAGTGTCGCATATTCTAAGTAAAGCGTTGCATAAGTAGTGCATCCGGATCTATTGCAATAGATTCTGAACAACAAAGCGTTGCATTTGGTATAGCTTTAAATCTACTGCAACAGCTCCATAAAAGGGTTGCCTTTCATCCAGTTTGCCTCCGGATCAATCCGGATCAGTTTGCCTCCAGATCAATCCAGATCAGTCCGGATCAGTTTGCCCCCAAAAGTGTTGCCTTTGATGCAGTTCCTAAGTTTCTGCAACAGTTTTTTATCAGAAAAGTGTTGCCTCTGTACGGAAGCAACTCCGGAACTATGTTTTAAAGAGCAAATTTTCCAATAGAAAACACTCAATAATTTCGTACATATTCAATTGGGGAACAAGCTTGAAGATTCGAGAGCAATCGAGCACAAGAATTCGGTCAGCTTTTGTATTTTATTATTCTTCTCTTCCACTCTTTCCATTGAGACATATTTAAATTATCTTTATACATGATGTTGGCATTTAGTTTGTCTATGAACTAAATCTTATTAGTTAGAGTAGATGGATCTTTATTAATTATTATTTTATGAACATATTTTCTTAATTTATTTAATTCGGATTTTCTTCCACTTCGAGTTTTGATATATATTATGCTTAATGCTTGTTATTGGTGGCCTATTGATAGCATGTTATTAGTTTTTATTTAGATTGATCGAACGAATAGGAATGGAACTATATGTATTGAACTTGATATGACCTTATCTCGTGGTTTTCCGATTTATCAGGTTCTTCTAAGTACTTTATGCAGTAGAGGTTTGATGCGTTGACTTGGTCTAAGTTAGTTTATTGATATCTTTAATAGGTTTATTTATTTGATTTGAATATGTAAATACTTTGTAGAAGATCACCAATCATAGGAAGAACCCTTTAAATGACTTGAAGATGGAATTTCATATTAGTTAGTTAAGTGAAGTTGACCCCTAACTAGCTCATCCAATTATTTATCTCGGATTATTTGTGTATTTTCTCTATCCAATAGCCTTTTAGATTGGTCTAGATAAATTTTACCTCTACTTATTGATTCGTCTAACCAGTAGGTAACTTTAGTAGACTTGGTACCTAGATAATAGTCCTTGTGGGATCGACTCGTGCTGCACTTGCTCTATTCATAGGCATTTACTTTAATTCACTATATTTTCAGCCTATCAAGGCACCCACAAATTAGCGATCAAGGATTAGTCTGGATGTGGACATGGCTTAAAGGTGCGGCCTACAGTTAAGACCCATCCAGGACCACCACCCCGTGGTGAAAACCAAAAAAAAAGTTGAGGAAGAAGAGGAGTTTCTAATTTAGAATCTCAATGAATTCATAAAATTATTACCTTGTTTGGTTTACATATCATTTATTATCGCTGTTAGTTGGTTGCTATTATTGATAATTGTTTGATAATCATCTCCTAATATTAGAAAATTAAAACTAGTGAGCATTCAAGCCATATCATGCCAAACATCAATAATATTCAAGCAAAATACCAACCAAAAGGAAGACCCTTTCAACCACACCACCCTGAAAACCAACCACTTCTCCCCACCCACCGCCCTTCCAACCCAGAACCCTTTCCTTTTGCCACAAACACAGCACTACCCCGCCGCTCCAGAATCACCAATCTCACCGTCGGCCATTCTTTCCATCACTTTACGGCCGTAGGCAATCAAGACAATAAAATATACTTCGAGAATTTCCCAAATTCTCATGATGAAGCTGTTATGCGATTGGTGTTCTTTAAGTATGGAGAAACAGGCCGAGTTTATATCGCTAGAAAATGCAACATGAAGAACCTGTATTTTGGATTCTTTACTAATGATGGCGCAATTCCAATGCACAAACCAAGGTGCATCTTCGTGCCTATAGGGCTAGATATTCACAACAGGGCAATCACTCCTACCGGCAGCGCACAATCGCTTCTCAGTGAAAAGCACTTCTGGACCCTACTTCTCCGATTACTAGAAGATAATTTCACGAGACTTCTTGCGACAACCGTTCCTATACCGATGTTACGGCTTCTGTGCTGGCCCTGATAGAGCTGAAATTGGACAATTCTTTTGGTAAAGCAAAATGGTTTCACCAACTGATGAGTGTAGATGTGGTGACTAATACTTCGAATCCAATTGAGATTAAATTGGATGATTTGGTTCATTTAGCTCCATGGATTCCATACTCGTGATTGGCTAAGGTGTGACATTTATCTACTATTCTTGTATTATTTAGTGAGGTTTTAAAACAATAATTTGCGGTTAAGTTCATTCCCCACTAGGGGGAGACCTCATCATGCTCTCTTTTTACTCCACGGACGCACTCATGGGTTTCATTGACGGAGATTGGATTTCTTTACAGGATTTATTTTCTGAAGTTTCTCCGGTCAATGTTGAATTTGTTCCTGAGGAATGTTTGATGTATGTTGATTTTATGTTCCTCCAGCTTTAATTTCTGAAGCTCTTATCTGTCAGCTTACTTCTCATTTGGGGATTTTAGTCTCCTTTGCGCTTGACTTTGATTGTCCATATCACTTGGACGTGGTTTTATGTCTTGTATCAGTTCCCCTTGATTCAGTCACCAAGCAGAATTTTATCATTAGTGTCGGTGATGTACAAGTTGACGTTCTAGCATGCTTTCATCAAGTAGTGGGCTGTAAAAAATTACTCATCAGAGGAATCATCAGTGAATTCTTTACTAGAATCAGACCCGGCTATACAAGCCCAAAATGTCAATCCACTGTTGCATCAAAATATCTCGAGTGTGTAATCCCTATCATCGTACCAAAATTCCAATGGCCCTTTATCTGTAGTGGCTGTGCCTAATCATATCAATTCAAGACCCTTGAGTTCGAATTTAAACTCTAATGGTTTTTTGGATTTACGTGTGAACTCCAGCAGTCCCATTCCTTCTGACAGGGCTTTGCCGATTAATAGTTGTTCAAGCTCCTCTGGGTCGGATATCTCAAATATGAATCGAATCATTCTTTCTCGTGATCAGAACCCCCCTAATGAAAACCTTTTAACCTGGGCGGTAGGTGAAAAGCTTGGTCTTTTTAAGAGGAAGAATACGGATAAAATTCTAGAACTCATGGAATCTAGATCTGCGTGATCTACTCAGGTCTCTCTCGAGGTCCTTTTGTCATTTATTATGTCATTAGCTTTTATGAGTTGGAATTGTTGGAGTAGCTCAAATAATAGTGCTAATCAACTATTTGTCCGGTCTTGTGTTCCGAAATATAATTTACAGTTCTTTGCCTTTCTTAAAACTAAAATAATGGGGGACTCTGATCAGATTGTTCGAAACTTTTGGGGTTACAATAAATTTTCTTACCATTATATTTCCTCCCAAGGCTTCTGAGGGGGTTTATTGATTTCATGGAATTCGGTTTTACTTCGAGGATCAATGGTCTTTTCTTCGACACGTTGGGCTATTCTCAGGTTTTCCACCGGTCAAGATGAGTTATTTGTGATTGCTCTCTATGGTTCTACTGATTATGTTGCCATGAATAATATATGGCGTGAAGTATTGCCATGGGTTTGTGAAAATTCACATGTTTTGATTTGCGGTGACTTTAATAATATTCTTCATTCCGCGAAGAGATCTACTAGGGGTAGCCCAACTTCGATGACGGCATTTCAGGATTTTATCAACGAAGGAGAATTATTTGACCTTCCTTTACAAGGGCAAGATTATACGTGGCACAATAGTCAGTCCTTCTCGAGAATTGATAGAGTGCTTATTTCTTGTGGTATTCTTGACATGTGACCATCCATGTTGACCTCTACAGTTGATACAGCTTTGTCTGACCATTTCCCCATTATTTTTCAATCCTACACTTCTTCTTCTTATCGTAGCAAACCTTTTCGATTGTTAAATTTTTGGTGGGATCATGCGGACTTCTTATCATTTATTCGGATAAAATGGGCAGCTATTTGTTCTAATTCTTCTTAAAGGGATATTAATTACAAGTTACTTCAATTGGGCTTGGAGATTAAACCATGGCATGTAGCGAATTTTGGTAACATTGAGCAGCTCATTAAGGACCTCGAATCTCATATCCTTTCTCTTACCTCGAGTTCGGTCCCAAGGCCATTATCTTCGGCAGATTCTTCTGATCTTAATGAGGCTCGGTCGTCTCTTTTTTAGCTTGGGGAAATTTGGAAAAGCTTCATCACCAACAATCTCGGGTTTCATGGATGGTTTTAGGTGATGAGAACACCTCATTTTTCCACCAAATTGCTTCAAATCGGTTTAGAATTAATTGTATCTCCCACCTATAGCTAAATGGGAACATTATTTTAGACTCTCATTTGATTTCTTCTTCCATTCGTGCGCACTATAATCAGCTATACGCGGCCACTCCTGAGGTTTCATTCTCTCTTAAATGGCAGGCTTTTAAAAGTGTCTCTGATGATTAAAATTCTCGGCTTACTGCCCCTTTTTCGATTGAGGAGGATTGGTCGAGCATCCAAGCTTGTGGTGAAAATAGGGCGCTGGCCCCGATGACTTTAATTTCTATTTCTACAAGCATTTTTTAGGGGATTCAAAGCCTGAGATCATGCAGCTATTCCATCATTTCCATGAAACATCTCGCCTACTCTATTCAATTAAAACTTCGCTAACGGTGCTAGTTCCTAAAATATTGGGTTCCTCGTCCTTGGACAACTTTCGCCCTATTTCTCTAATTCACGTGGTTTATAAGATACTTGCAAAGCTATTGTCACATCATTTGCAACCAATCCTCTCTAGCATAATCTTCGGTAATCAATTTGCTTTCATCAAGGGAAGAAGCTTTCATGAGTGTTCTTTTCTGGCTTTGGATATTATTCCCTTAGTTCATGAGCGACGTCGTTCTTGCCTTGTCTTAAAGCTGGACTTTTATAAGGCTTTTGATAGCATTTCTTGGTTGTACATTGATGCGGTTCTTTGAAAAATGGAATTCAGAAACAAATGGATTTCTTGGCTTTCTAATTACCGTAGGAACTCCACAACTTCTTTTATGATTAACGGCAAGCCATGGACCCTATTCGACTTCGAAGAGGTGTGAAACAAGGAGACCACTTTCACCATTTATTTTTGTTCTGGCAGTGGAAGGGTTAAAGCTAATCTTGGATAGTAGTGTTAGAGATGGCCTGCTCCTAGGTTTTCATCTCGATGATTCCTTGCCGGACATCTCACTTCTCCAATTTGTGAATAATACGCTTTGTTTCCTTCCCGCAGACGTAGCTCTAATACCAACTTTTGTTCGTGTTTTGAGATGTTTCGAACTGATATCTGGCCTAAAAATTAATTACCATAAGAGCACTCTACTTTGGGATTAATGTGCAAGTTGACGTGTTATGTGAGGGTGAGAATTTGTTAGGCTGTCGGATTGAGCATTTTCCAATCACATATTTGGGAGTACCTCTTTTGATGAATAGAGCTTTATCTAGTAACTGAGAATCTCTCATTGCTAAATTAAAGAATTGTTTAGCAAACTGGAAGCGGAGTTTCTCTCATATGCAGGGAGGGTCGTCATCCTATAGTCGGTACTTTCCTCTCTCCCCATTTATTTGATGTCCATCCTTAGATTACCAGATTCGGTTAACATCACCTTGGTGCGCTTGATGCATAATTTTTTATGGAGAGGAGACTCCAACTCTAGGGGCATTTGTAATGTTAATTGGGAGACCATTACCTTGCCTAATCATCTTGGCGGCTTGTATATTTAAGATCTTAGACTTGTCAATTGTAGTCTCCTAGCTGAATGGTTATGAAAGTTGAGTGGGGCTGATGACCATTCTTTATGGTTCATTTATTGCGTTAGAAGATACAATTTTGCTTCTTGGCACGATCTTGTCCATGCAAACACGTCAATTATCTCTCCTGTTTGGTCGAATGTGATTTCTTGTTGCTATCGCAATAACTTATTTTGGGAGTTTTAATCTTCGAACTTTCGTGTCAATATTGGAAACAGTATGCACACTTCTTTTTAGCATGATAACTAGACGTCCAATCAGCCCCTTTGCTCTTTGTTTCCGGATTTATATGCTTTGTGTAATTGGAAAAAATGCTCCACTCATGATGGCTGCCATTTTTTACAGTCAAGATTGATGTACACAACTCCGTAATTGGATTATTTTATCTTGTCCGTCATTATTTTTATTAGACACTATGGATACATAGTTGGCCCATCAGGTGTAGCTGAGTTTTCGTAGGGAGACCGACCAATTTCTTGTTGGAAATTGGTAAAAATAAATTATTTTCAGCTTCATCATTTGTGCAGGCTACTATCAGAGTATCCGATGGACTCAACCGAATGTGGATTATATGATCATATGGAAATTGTGTCTTTTACCAAAAGTTCGCTTTTTTGGTTGGCTCCTATTTCATGGTCGAATACCAACGAAATCCTTCTTATTTCACCGCGGATGTAATAGTTCATGATGCGATTTGTCCTTTCTATTCTGAGACTGAGACATTGCACCATGCCCTCCTTTTCTGCATTGAGAGCTACAACATTTGGAGGCAATTATTTAGATGGCTTGGAATCTCTTTGACTATGCCATCTTCAGCGTATGGTTTCTTATGTTTATGGAGGTCTTATTTCCCTACAGGTTCCTGTCGCAATTTCGCCACTTCATTATGGTTCTTCATCTCTTGGTCCTTGTGGAAAAGAATAACAAATTTGTCTTTGATGGTTAGCTACCTACGGAGGATACCCTACTCTCTGGTATTCATTTATGTTGGTTTTTGTTCAAGTGTAGGGAAAGTTCGATCTGTAATTCGGTTCGGATATTATCACTGATCCGAACTTGCTACTTGCTTGTAACTGAACTTTGTGTTTCTCTTCTTGAGACTCACTTTAGTATTTATATTATATTACCTAGGGGATGGCTTTGTGTTGTCCTGGGTGGCTAATCATCTCCTAACACTTAAAATTGTTGTTTAATTTTAAAATAACAAAATCCATTTTTTGAATAATTCTCAAATCACCCAAATAATTAAGGCTGTTTTTGAACCAAATTATTCGTGAACAGCTTGGTATTCGGTTCGATAAAAGTTCAATTCGGCTCAACTCGATTTATAAATGAACAGTTCGTGAACATGATTTTGTGGCTCGAATTATAAATTAATTGAACATGAATAAGCCAAAGCTCAACTCGTTAACTCATGAACAAACTCGATTAGAGGTTCGCGAACACGTTTGTGAACAGACTTGATAAATGTTCATGAACTAGCTCGTTTATTATTATTACATATCAAGAATTTATTTTTATAAATTAAAATGAAGTATGACTATATAAAATTAAACTAATACAACAAGTATATGTATAACATTATCCAACCCAATTTTATGACCCACTTTAAATTATGTATTGAACTGACAATATTATTCACGAACAAAAGTAGACAAGCTTGTTCGTGAACAAATTAACGAACTTTTACGAATAAATAAATGATTTGTTCGAGAAAAGCTCGCAAATAAATGAATACTTAAACTAACCGAACATAAATAGACTTTTGAGCTCAAATTCAAGCTCGGCTCGGCTCACATTTAATTAAAAATTAAAAGAATAAATACAAATATATCAAAATTTAGCTCAACTCAAATTAAGTCATATAAAACCTATAAATAATATCTAATATGTTTCAGGTATGGCTTCATAAATAATGTGGTCCGGTTTCTATTTCTGGTTATAAATGAATGAAAATGAGCAGATGAACAAGAGTTAATAACCTAATTAATTAAATATGTGGGCCAGAATAAAATAAATAATTAAGAATTAAATCTATGTAACTAAATAAATATAAAGCCAATAATAATCTACGTGGGAAGATAAATTAGACATCGGTTACAGCGTCAACGTCCGCATGGTCAAATCAATGTGAGTGGTTCCATTACATGGATGGTTACATATCCATTATAATCAATGTTATTACAGCAAATTAAGCATTAGTTATATACCTGGTTTACATGCCACAGATTTCAAAATATAAAAAGAAATTGAGGATTGTGGCCTATTCTAGCAAAATCAGCAGAGTCATTATTAGCTATTGATCATTAAGGCGCCTAATACAAATATCGACACCTATGATAATTGGTGCATGATTTAGTAATATGTTAATTTGTCCACTGTTAATAGATAAAATGATTTCTTTCATTTTGGGATTTTAAATAATTTTACTTGGGGTCAGTATACAAAGATTTAAGGTCATTTCTTCATTTCTTCAAAAATTAAATATTTCTATTTCTTCAAAAAAAAAAAAAAGTTGTACACCTCATCTATTTTAAATTATCAATTTAGCATAATCATTAAATTTAATGAATATTTATTACATTGTTAAAATAATTAATTTATATTTCTTATATTTTTTTAATATTCTTTTTCTTCTTAAAAATTAATCTATAATTTTCATTCATAAAAATCTCAATTGTTTTCATTGATACTGGATCAAAGTAGAGAAAAAATAATAAATAGTGAATTAATAACCTATATTGACAGCTAAAAATTAAACTAATGAAAGAGTGAAACGGAGTATTAAAATTAGAGGGGGTAATATTAAATTGTTAATTTTTAGTTATAATTTAAATGTGAAAAGATGTATATCTTTTTAAATTCAACTTTCCTTATAAATTAAATTGAAAGAAAAATATCTCTTCCGTTTACGATGTAACTCAAGTCTGGGACCTAAAAAATTGTATGTTCAATCTTAATAACTAGGTGAAGACAACATAAAAACATATGTATCAATACAACATGCATATGTAAAATAAAATAAAAAAAGGAATTTTCAAATTTATATGAATATATTCATTATATCAATAGTTTTAAAATAATCTAACAGTGATTTGGTTTAGATTTAGAATTAATAACATTTATATTAGGGATATTATTTAATTAAATCTATATATAAAAAGTAATATTTGTATACTTTTGGATGCAAATCAGTTGATTTTTTCAGTACAAATCTACCATGCCCAATTTTGTTTCATATCGCAATTTTTAGTTTATTGGATTGAAATCAGTATAATACATAGTTTACTGATTGAACAAGTTGATACAGTATAATTTTAATAAAATTGATTTTAATAAATAATAATAGAAAATTACTAAATTCATAAATATTCTCATCATATGTACATTAATTAATTTATTATCTGTTTAAGTTTAATGCTACTCTTCTTATACAATGCTGCACTCCGACCCACATCTATAAATGTAAATAATTATTGGATTGGTAGAGAGCTACATCAAACTATTTATATGGAACCCCAATAGTATAGTACTACTCCCACAATCTGGAAATTATTGTTTATTTACTCATTTTATTAATTCTCTTTTTAGTTATTAATTTAGATTATCAATGTATTTTGTATAATTTTTTCTTTAATTTGTCCTTATATTAATTAGGAGAGAGACTATGTATTGTTAAAATTATAAGTAAGTAATTAATAAGAAAGAGAATTTAACATAAATATATAAAGGGTAAATTAATTATTTTAATTGTATAATAAAGTTTTCATTAGTTTTGATGATTCGGTTAAATAGATAATATTTTATAGATGGAGGGAGTATCTGTCTTCGCCGAGAAATTAAATGCTGGCAAACAACTTCTTTTAGCAGGGTTTGAGAATAATAGAATGTCATTTTGGATTATTCAACTGAGACATAGGTTCAACTTTAAAAAGTATTACGGGGTTTCACTCATTTGTAAAAGTGGGTCTGAGAAAATTTTTTTTACAAAATAGGGTTTTTGGTTTTAAAAAATTGGCAAAAAGAGGATAAAAATATATTTTTGTTCAGAATAATGATGTTAGAGAAAATATTTTAATCAATTCAATATTCTTATAATTTAATCTTGTTATTTAAGAAAAATACGTCAATTTGAGTAAATTTTGGAGATTATTGTCCATTTTTTATGATTTTTAAAGTTTATCATCATATTTTAATTAAAGAAAATATTTTCACTATTAAAAAATTTCAAAAATATCATTGATCTGTATTTTATTTCTATTAACCATTACAAAAAAATTCGGATAAAAAAGAACAAGATTATCTATTGTCGTGACATAATTTAATACTGATAATCCTCTTTTTGCCTTTTAAAACCACATACCATATCTTGCAAAAAAAAATTCTCAGGCCTCATTTTGTAAATGAGTGAAACCACAAAGTACTATTTGAAATTTTTCCTAAGATACATATTGAGTAACACATAGTTATTTTTAAGGGTAAATTTCAAGAGCACATCATGTGGTTTCGATTATTTTCAAAAAAAGGATCATAAAAAAGGATCATATCGAAATAAGGATTGAAGTTTAAAACGTTATGAAACGAAGGAAAAAATTTACAAAATGTCTCTTTTCTAATATTACAAATGGTATTTTTACTAATTTAACATTCCTATAAATTAATCATATTATTTATGAATTATATATCAAGATTTAAAAAAAATTTGAAGATTTTTTATTTTGTTATAATTTTTTAAAATTATCAGTATTTTAAATAAAAAAAATATCTACACTTCTTAAAAAATTTAAAAATTATTATGGAGATGTATTGTATTTTTATTAATCAACCTGCAAAATTTTAGTTCGAAATGGATATGATTACCCTTTGTCATGACATATTTTCAAATTGAGGATATTATTTTGTTATTTATTTGCTAAATTTTGAAACCACAAACCTCGCTTTAAAAGAAACAAAAATTTGATCCTCTTTTCTAAAACGAGTTAAACCACAATGCATATTTTTGAAATTTACCTTATTTTTAAAGTCAATATATACTAATATTTGTGTAGGAGCCATTGGGGTAATGTTGTTGTTGTTGTTGTTGGAGCTCGAACCCATGACCCCCGGCTTCTTTCTCCACTTTGAGAGAAAGTTGTGGCCATTAGACCAAGTCTAGTGGTTCTTAATTTTATTTGTTTCAATGTGTATCACTTGTCAAAGTGTAATAGAAGCTAATGAATGTAGAAAATTCTTATTGGGAGAATCACATACCATGGCCAGATGCGTGATTCGAGTCGGATATGAATATAATCGGAGAAAAGCTACCAAATAAAAAAAAATTGTAAGAAAAGCACTTGTGTGTTTTTTAAAAGAAAAACGTCTATGTGGAATCATTTAATAGAAAATCTAACATATAAGTTGGTTGGCTGCATGTAATTATAGAGTGTTTGATATTTGCATAAAATTGAAATGAATCATATGTTTGGATAGTGATTTAAAATTGACAATAAAGGAATTTAATGCTCAAATATATCTCAACCACATAGCAAAAATTATGAAGTGGATAAATTGGGTGAGGTTGATTGATACTATATATGTCTAATAGCAATTATAAATATATAAAAGCATCTTAATATAAGGTTTAATTAGAAGAACATGACCCTGTCTGTACTGATTAAGTTGCATTTCTCTCTTTGCTGTATGTTCATTTAATGGTTCATACAACAACTTCTCAATGCAATGAAGCGTCAATTTATATTCAAAATCTGATTAAGAATTTGATATAGTCCGGAAAAGGGAATTCCTAAAAATTATACTATCGACTGGCGCTCTGTTCTCTTGGACTAAGATTCATTTCAGTCCAAACAATTTAAGTTTAGTTCAATTCATACCAATTCGATTTATCAATTTAATTCAATTCAGCTATGCATCGTGATAAATTTATACTAAAATAAATTCAATTCAATTCAGTTCAATCAAATTTAACTTTCAAAAGTTAAAAATAACAGTCACGAAAGAAGAGTTGAAAAGATATCATAGAAAGATTGAGTTGAAATCTCAACTCCTCTAAAGTTAATAATTAAAAAAAACATTTTCTATAATAACTACATAAATTTTTATACAATTTTTAGTCCATTGTTTTAGTTCATTCTTATAATCCATTCCATATACTTTCGTATCCTTGTCATCAAAGCTTTCAGGGTGTGTTATAATTTTAACAATTTAGAATGAATTCAATTTAATTCTATTCAATTTTTTATGTTAGTAAATTTGTAGTTTTTCTACATAAGATGTTAGGAATTGAATTATTTCAAAAATATTGTGTTTTTAAATAATTACTCAACAAAGAAAAGAATTAAATTAAATTTCTATGAATTCAATTAAATTGATTTCTTAATTAAAACTTCCTTCACAATTCGATTTGTTTATTAATGGATTTATTAAATTTCAAACTTTTTCCTTATATAACTATATTTTAATTCCATAAAATCATATAAGAGAAATCAAGCAAGCATATTATGGTAAAAAGTAACATTAAAAGCTTGTAACAAATGAATTCTCTTAAAATCGGGATTTTATACTATGCACCTGACTTTTTACATCCTTCTCCAATCCAAGAATTAAGAATTTATTAAGAATTAATTAATTATTTTCTCACTCCAATTAAATACTCCCTAATAAACCCTTAAATTGGAGAACGATGTAGAAAGCCAGATGTATATTATAAAATCCCCTTAAAACCATGTCAAACATTGCATGAATTCCAACTCTTGTATTTACAAGAGATTAATTTGTTGGAAGAATTGATTTATTTCTATGTATTTTGGTTCCAGAAAAGAAAAGATGAACAAATTCAATTGAATTGAATTACAGATACTTTCCAAACACAATGCTAGAGTTAGAGAGTTTCGTTTCATTCGAAATGTGAGTATTTCGCTAAAATATCTTATGCTAAATGACCCAAAAGGCACAGCTATGTGGATATAGTTTTGCTAAAGCCCAAGATATTCAGAAAAAGGCCGGCATTCCTCCTTAGATACTTTGCCATGGCAAGACAGTGTTTTCCTTTTCTAATTCCAAAATTATTATTTTTTGAATAAGCGTAGCCGCTAACGGAAGTTCGTGGATACCTCATATCCCCACATATGGTATGATATTATTCATTTTGGGCTTAAGTTCTTATGGTTTTGCTCTTGGGCTTTACCCCAAAAGGCCTCGTATCAATGGGGATATGTTCCACACTTATAAACCATTCACTCTCCAAATTTATTAGCAATGTGGGATATTTATTAGCCCAACATTCATCCCCTCGAACAAATATCCATCGAGCCTCTCCTCGACCAATCAACCATCCGGGCATTCTCTATAAACCGATATTTTCATCTCTAATGCGATGGAGGATATGCCTTACATGGAGCACTACCGGATTCACGGACATTGGTGATCAAACTGGGCGTCCCCACTTTTATTCGATTCTCCGAGGATCCATCCACATGGCCAACGTCGGAGCATGACTCTGATACCAATCGTAGCAGGGCTCGCGGAAGCTCGTGGACACCTCATACACATGGTATGATATTGCCTACTTTGAGCCTAAGCCCTCATGGTTTTGCTCTTGGGCTTTACCCCAAAAGGCCTCACACCAATGGAGATATGATCCACACTTATAAACCATTCAATCTCCAACTTTATTAGCAATGTGGGATATTTGTTAGCCCAACAGTAAGGGATAAGAATAGAAGAGCGAGGGTGACGCTACATCCTCAATGATCCACTGCTTACACAGTTCACTCAAGCTGGTTGAATCACCACGGGAGACGTTGCCTTCTCCACCCCTCTAAATACGTCTCAAATCTCAAGGTGAGATCAAGGTAGAGTCTGTACAAGAAAGTAGTGAATTCGGAAAAGTAAAGACATCCGACACAACAAAACTAAGATGTCGCCTCCTATACTTAAAAACAAACAACATAGGTAAATACTTGATCCGAGAAGACCGTCCGAGCTCAACAGCCCTTCAAACACGAATCTATTTCTCCGTTTCCATAGGGACCAAGCAAGTATAAACCACAAAGACGTACCAAAATTGCGACCTACACCCATGGGGAAGTGCTCACGCCACAATAGCAAAAAATCGACCCCCAACATTGGCATATGCACTGATATCTCAAACAATTTGAATGCTTGTGCCCATACTTTATAACTATCCATTTTCGGTTGTTTCGTCCTCATCACAAAATGGACATTTACTATCAAGAACATCTTGACTTCTACGATTAAAAAAGAACACTTTCGTTAGTAATCTTCTATGAAAAGCAAACCGGCCAAAAAATTTAACTTTAGGTAGTAGACAAGCATCCCATATTAATATAAAATCAGTTGCCGGTTTAGGCCATTGAGGCTTCCTATAAACCCCTAAGCAGAATGACGAGGCCGATAACAACTTCTAATTCTAAAATTCTAAATTCTAAATTTAGTTCTATGTATGATATGAACATTTATACAAAAGGTCGGGTCTTTTCATGTGAAATAAAGAACTTTCAATACACATTTTTTCTTGAGTATCAATTTGGAATTTTTTGTAGGCCTCTGTAATTATCTAAAAAAAAAAAGCTCATTTATCCTCTTGAACTTGAAAAAAATGCATCAGGTTATCCCTGAAAGCCACGTGTCATCTTTTGGTCGGTTTGACTTCTCAAATATATCATTTTCCTGATTTTTATCTCTTTAACCTGATGCTGACACGTAACATTTAGAGGGTTAAAAAGTGCATTTTATACAAGTTCAGGGGGTTACATGAAACTTTTGATAGGCAAGAAATGATTGTTTAAGGACAACTATAGGAGGGTCTTGATATATTAGGCCTTTTTTATATTACTTTAGGCTTGATCAGTATACATTTCATACAATATACTGAAGTAAGTCCTTTTAAATAACTCGGTCATTTGTATGATTCCCTTATGTGCATATATTTATCATATAATTTACTCTTCACTCACTAGTAATTAAGGATTTCCTACATCATTTTGACATTTAGACATACTATCTGCAACAAATTATTACAAATCTATTAGACATTGTTAAAATTTTATACCCATAAAATATGATAAAATACATATAAATTCAATGATTAAAGCATTTCTAATAGGTATATAAGAAGTTTATGGAAATGTATTAAATATGTATACTGTTTGGCTAATAGACATCAAATAGAAGTCTGTTACAAATATATTAGAGGTATGATAGAATATAAAAGTAAAGTGGAGCACTTTTTAAAAGTTGAGGTAAGTGCAGGGACACTTTTAAAATTTAGGGAGACATCAAGATTTTAGGGACAAGTTGATGATATGGTTAATTATATTTTTTTATATAGTAACTATTATATTTTTTTATATAGTAACTATTACTGTGCCATCGTCCATTAAATAAGTGAAGTTTTATGCAATGGTAATTGAGAACAAAGTAATTACATCTTTGTAAGAAAAATTAACCATAAGATGCACCTCTTAACTTACTATTTTTTTTAGGTTAATATGGTAACTTATTCTATTAATATTTGTTGATTCTTTTCATTTTTAATTACAAAATTCAAGAGTTGCGAAAAAATAAACATGTACATGCTTTGGATTAAGGTTAATTTGATTTCATTTTATTTGGATGATCCCTTAATAATTGACGATTTTATGGATCACACTTGTGGAGTTGAAGAACTGATTTGTCATTACTTATAAGACTTTGTTGTCAAATAATTAATTAATCAGGCAATGGAAAACTCCTCATGGTTCCGTTTTGCCATAATGTTTGTCACACTTGTATTCTTTTTTGCATATCTCAGCAACAAAACAGAAATTTCAGGCTTCACAAAAAGCAACCCCAAAAATAGAATATCCACCAAATTGGGTTCAATTTCAAGAACCCAGTCTCCAAATTCAACTGACCACATAACCGAAAAACCGAGCCACCCACTAGACCCACTCACAGTAGACGAAATCAAACGAGTCAACTCGGTGGTCTCATCATATGAACCATTTTTGTACTCTTATGCATCAATTCATAGTTTTTCACTAGACGAGCCAGATAAAGATGTGGTCTTGGGTTGGAAAGAAGGTGACCCTTTGCCTCCAAGAAAGGCATTTTTAATTGCATTTCTTGAAGGTCAAACTCATTGCCTGATAGTTGACTTAAAGCAGGGCAAAATTGCGAGCCATGATACTATGAAGTCAGTTTCGGGGTATCCTATGCTTACAATTGAAGACACGGCTGTTGCAGCTCAAGTGGCTATGTCTTATTGGGAGTTGAACCAATCTGTTGTAGCCAGAGGAACGAGCCTCTTTGATTTGTCTTGTGCCACGTTTTCCCCAGGTTTGCACCGAATAAAATTTTATATTAGTTTCCATCCGTCTACAGGGGCTTTTATATGGTAGATTGGGTTTTTTTCGGACTAAAGAATCCAAAGGTTAATATTTAATGGAGACTTAATTAAACATTTTCTCTTCCAATTAAATATTTTTCTATTAATTCTCAGTCCTTAATTGTAAAAAGACCTAAAAGAATCCGGTGCACCCTATAATTTCCGGTCTACAAGGTCTAAAAGTCAGAGTGTTCAATGATTGACACGTAAGAAAAAATGATGTTTTATTAATCGTCTAAAGGTATGTATGGACCATAGAAATCCATAATACATGATAAAAGTCAATTAGAAATGATGTCCAAAAAGTTCTACAATCATAGAGAGATAAGGCATGTTTGTTAGCGGGTCAGGGGCTTTTGACTAAAAATATTAACTTAGGTCTGGCTTGATCCACACTTGAGAATTTCGGGCTTGAGCCAGACCGAGCTTACGATGTCATTCCAAGCTCGATCCACAATCCACATATAATTTTTTCTTAAAATTTTTTTTGGTAGACTAAATAGAAATAAATTAACTAAATTTATATCCATATAATAAAATTATATATAATTACATTATTTAGTTGAATTTCCTTATATAAAAAATAATTTAACTTATTGTACTTAATTTAAAAGTCCAATAATCTAAAATAAGAAGTTCCAAATGATTGTTAAATACATAAATATATAATATATAAAATTATTATTAATTAGGTCAGAGAATATTTATATAAAAATTAGGTATGACTTAGATCGATCATAATGAAGGAATAAGTGTTCAAACTCAGTTCATGACAAAGAGTTTAAACTGGATTCGGTGAATAGTCCGGCCAGTATAGCGTTGACACTTTAGCGTGTCAGTATAATTAATAATGCGCCGTCCACAATTCATATTGGACATATCCACAAATTTTGTCTGTTAATAAATCGTGGCATTAATAGAGTAATTTTGTGAATATAGCATTAAGTATTCTATTTATAGTAATTTTCGAACATGATACATAAAAGTATGAAAAAACTAAAAAGTGAAGTTGTGGCAATAACAGGTTGGTTCGGGCCAAATGAGGAAGGAAGAAGGCTGATTAAAGTGCAATGTTATTCAACTCAAGACACAATAAATTACTTTATGAGACCACTAGAAGGCTTAACAATAACCGTTGACATCGACAAACAAAAAGTCGTAAAATTTTCCGATACCGGGAGAAAAATTCCAATACCAAGAGCTACAAATACAAATTACAGATACTCACCAAAAATGGATGATTCAATAAGAATGGACCCAATAAACCCAATTTCAATGGAACAACCTAAAGGCCCAAGCTTTAAAATAGAGAATGGGCATATAGTAAAATGGGCTAATTGGGTTTTCCATATAAAGGCTGACCAGCGAGCTGGGATGGTAATTTCACGAGCCATGGTTCGAGACACCGAGATTGGTGGGTTGAGGAGTGTTATGTATAAAGGGTTTGCTTCAGAATTGTTTGTGCCTTATATGGACTTAGACGAGAATTGGTATTTCAAGTCATATATGGATGCCGGTGAGTTTGGGCTAGGAGCTACGGCTGTGTCTCTTGTGCCGTTAAACGATTGTCCACGGTATGCTCAATATATGGATGGCTTGTTTGTTTCTGCTAATGGCAGGCCCTATGTTAAGTCTAATATGATTTGTTTGTTTGAACGATATGCTGGGGATATTAGTTGGCGCCATTGGGAAAGCCTTTCACAGGTAGGCACTCCCTAATCATTTTGCTATTTTCATTGTTTAGGGAGAATGACCATTTTGGACCATGTAGTGTAACTCATTTACTCATTTGGTCCTTTTGGTATACGAGATACCTATTTGGTCCTTGTGCTATGCAATCTATTACATTTTTTGTTCCTTTAGTGCATATTATGCGAAGTTACGTCAATAGAGATTGTAGAATGTAGAGTCTAAAAATGTAACAAATAGCATAGTATAGGGACTTAATGGGTAATGATGCATAACAAAGAATTCAAAAGGTTAGCACATTGCATATCACAGAGACCAAATGGATAAAATGAAAAGTAGAAGGACCAAATGGGCAAATAAGTTATACCACAAAGACCAAAAAGGTCATTTTGCCATGCATAGTAGTTTTTACACCATCATAGACTATACTTATTTAATCTTGATGGACATAGAATGTAATAGGTTAGAGAATCAAGACCAAAAGTCACACTGGTAGCTCGTATGGCAGCGTCGGTTGGAAACTATGACTATATATTTGATTGGGAATTTCAAACTGACGGTTTAATTCGCATTAAGGTAATTAATTTTGTTCATATCCCTTGTAATTTCTTCATTAATCACCGAATGCATTATACACCTTCTTCGTTATCATTCAGGTATCTCTTACTGGTATGCTAATGGTGAAGGGAACACCGTATGAGAATGTGCACGATATACCGAACTACAAAGCAATGTCAAGCCCTTTAGTCTCGGAAAATGTTATTGGTGTGATTCATGATCATTATGTCACCTTTCATCTAGACATGGACATTGATGACACAGAAAACTCATTTGTTAACGTTCATTTAGTCAAGGAGGAGAATTTGGCGGGAAAATCGCCGCGGAAAAGCTATTTAAGAGCCAAAAGAGTTGTAGCTAAAACTGAAGAGGATGCGAGAATTAAGCTTAATGTGTATGACCCTACAGAATTTCATGTAGTAAATCCATCAAAGAGTTCTAGGTTAGGAAATCCAGTAGGGTATAAGATTGTTCCTGATGGGAATGCCGCTAGTTTGCTTGATCATAGCGATCCACCACAATTAAGAGGTGCTTTCACCAATAATCAGGTACAAATTACAATTTCTTTTCGTTTAATTATTATTGATTGGTCATAATTAGTTTCATATTTGTTATGAATTAAAATTTGAATCTAAAAAGAGTTCGGTTTGTGTGTTATCAGATATGGGTTACCCCTTATAACCGTAGTGAACAATGGGCGGGTGGACTTCTTGTGGATCAAAGCAAGGGAGATGACACCCTTGCTATGTGGTCTCAAAGGTATGTATGAATTTTATATTGAAGTATTTAACATATATGTGTATTAGAAATCTTACGATTTACTTATAAAAAACGATGAACAGGAATCGTGGAATAGAGAAGAAAGATATAGTGTTGTGGTACACATTGGGATTTCATCACATACCATGTCAAGAAGATTTCCCCATAATGCCAACAGTTTCATCAAGCCTTGATTTAAAACCTGTAAATTTCTTTGACAGAAATCCAATTCTCAAGGCTCCTCCCTTCTTTCAAAACGACCTACCCTTCTGTTGGCCTATCATTAATTAATTAATTAGTGTAATACTGTAATTGAGATTGTGACTTTAATTTGTTATATTTTTGGATGAAGCACCAAGGTAGCCTAATTGAATTTATGCTAAGACAAATAGCATCATATCCCATCATATGGGATATACTGATATGGTTGTACATATAAATTCAGGGACTGCGAAATTTCAGAGATCTTCAATTTGTTCAAACTGTTGATCTAATATCTATCTACAGAATGAGATTTGAGAATGATAAGGGCAGTGTTTTGATTTTTTTTTCTCCAGTTTTGTGAAAATAAAGTTCTTTAACCTACTAACTACATGTTCTCAGGTCAACTAATAAATGGCATAATATGCACAACAGCTCAATCACTGCCACAACTTGAGTCTATAAAAAGACAAAATATGATGAGCTGCATCAATTAACAAATTCTCCAAAGGAAGAATCTCAAGTTTGGTCTAACCGACTTTGTCCCCATATGTTCAAATCTTTTGATCAGGTGGGACGATAAACAATAGATCAACAAGTTTAAACTTATATGGAACTTGTTAAATGAAAAGAAAAAATCATATCAAGAAGTAAAAGATGCATGAATTAATCATTTCAACTTTTCAAGTAGAATTACCTATGCATACACTCAGGTGCGCCTCAGGCTACAGGCGCTCAATGCACACGGGCCAGCGCCTCGTGAAGGCTAAGGCGAGGCACGGTTCATCAGGCGAGCACATCTTGCGCCTAGGCATGCCTGGACATTTTGCAAAAGATGCGCCTTGGCGCAAGAAGGGTTTTTTTTCATGTTTTTTAATCTTCCGTTCCGGCAGTTAGATTTCTAGAATTAGAATCTCCTCATCTCAGTATGAAGGAGTGGGCCAAGCAGTAGTAACTGAGTGCCATCTTCCTGTTGATTCAGCTTTCATTATATTCGATTTCATCAATCAAGACTTTTCTTCACTAAAAGGATTGAAATCAATCCATTTAAAACCACGATTTCATCTTTTCTTTAAGTGTTAGGGACTAAAGGGAAAGGATAAAGTAACACCATATAATGTTGAAGGAGTTATTTCAATATCTCTAAATGATGAAGAAGACTTTGAGGAGGATAAGTATGAAGAAGATGTTGGATATGAAAATGCGATGATTGTGATTAGCGATTAGAATCAAGTTTCAAGTTTAAGTTTTAGTTTATCTAGGGAGTCTACAATCAAGATTAGAAGTACAATATATTAACGTGTTTTTTTTCTAGATTTTCAATTAATTAGGGGCGTAGATTGAGTGTGATTTAACGTGTTTTTTTTTTAATTTATTGCATTTTAGGTTTGTTAATGGTAGAAATTAATAGTTTACCACACTTTTTTTTATAAGCCTAGAATCCCACAAGCTCGTGCCTCGGTGCAACCTGCACCCATAACAACTATGGGTACACTATCACCAAATATGCCTCAAACAGTCAGAGAATATTATATATAGCTATTACAGCAAAATGATTCATGCAGTAACCGCTAAAAAGAGCAACTTGAGTTTCTTCACCGTTTGTGTTAATGCCTAAGCAGATTAGTTTAGCACAAGCCAATATGAGACAAAATCTGCCTCACTGAACTAGAGGCCATGCAAATGTAGACCATTGAGGTAAATATCATAATGAGCATATCATTTATATCAGCAACCTCACATATCAAAAGTACAGCTACAACAAAGCTATTAAGTTATTAACTTTCACCAAAAACACACCTTATTACTCTTGTGATCAACTTCAATATGAAAACATGGCGACACATCTGATTCTACCCTGGACAATCGAAGAAACTTCTCCAGGTAAATATACAATGATTGTGAAGGGCAAAAACCTGTATAACAAAGCCATACACATCGCCAGTTTCAGCTTGTCTAGCTAACATCCTCTGCTTTTCTGTCAATGTTGTGACCATTCAATGTCCTCAAGTTTTGCCCCCTCCTTTACCAGCTCATAGAGTGGGCTCATTTCCCTCAATTTCTCAACCTGCTGTACTGTAAGCTCGACCGCCCTATCAATCTCTGCCTCTGTTGTAAACCTACCAATGCCAAACCTAATTGAAGTATGAGCCATGTCCTCATTCACCCCAAGTGCTCTCAATACATACGAAGGCTCCAAGCTCGCACTTGTACAAGCACTTCCACTAGACACTGCCACATCCTTCAACCCCATTAACAAGCTCTCCCCTTCCACATAAGCAAATGAAACATTCAAATTCCCTGCATATCGCCTCTCTATACTTCCATTCACAACTACATCATCAAGCTTTGCATTAATTCCATTGAGCAACCTCTCTTGTAGACTCCTAATTCTCTTTTCATCATAATCCATCTCTTTCTTTGCAAGTTCACAAGCTGCCCCCATTCCTACAACCAGAGGGGTCGGCACAGTTCCACTTCGAATTCCTCTCTCTTGTCCACCTCCATTCATTTGGGGTTCCACTCGAATTCTAGGTCGCCTTCTCATGTACAGAGCTCCAACTCCTTTTGGACCATAAATTTTGTGCCCACTCAATGACATTAAGCTAACATTCCATTTCTCCACATCAATTGGAATCTTCCCCAATGCCTGAGCTGCATCAGTGTGAAACGGCACTTTGAATTCCTTACAAATTTTCCCGATTTCTTCCATAGGCTGAATCACACCGATCTCATTATTCACCGCCATAACCGACACAAGTCCAGTATCAGGCCTAATCGCAGATCTCAATTTCTCTAAATCGATTATCCCGTCCTTCACCACAGGAAGATACGTCACCTCAAATCCCTCCTGTTGAAGATGCCGGCAAGAGTCAAGTACGCACTTGTGCTCCGTCTGAGTAGTAACGACATGCCGTTTCTTGTCTTTGTAGAATTTCATAACTCCTTTCACCGATATATTGTTCGACTCCGTCGCCCCTGAAGTGAACACGATTTCTTTTGGAGACGCGCCGATTAGATCCGCTACCTGAGCACGAGCGTTCTCCACCGCAGTATCGGATTCCCAGCCATAGAGATGTGTGCGAGAGTGCGGATTTCCGAATCGAGAGATATAGTAAGGAAGCATCGCGTCCAGCACCCTAGGGTCTACCGGAGAGGTAGCTTGCATATCTAAGTACAGAGGACGAGCAGAGATTTTGACGCCTTTCATTTTCACGACCTCCTGATCATCATAGGTTTCAGGGACAGCAGCTTTCGCCGCAGCGGCGGTGGACAGTCGGCGAGGAGCAGGTCCAATTGTCCGGCGGAAGGCGGAGGCCAAAAGCTTGGAAGCCATGGCTGAATTAGCTAAACCTTCGAGTAGAAAAAAATTGATTCTTCTTTCTTTTTCTAATTAAACCAAAATCGAATTGGGGATAAATTAAGGTCACCGACGAGTAGGGATTAATATATGTCACATGTGGCAATTTCCTGCACAATCATTAAGAGTCACGCGTTATACGGACCGTCAAGTAATACTCGGAATTAATACGGTGTCGTTTTACGGAAGCACTGACAACGAGGGCGCCATTATTAACGGGACGTAAGGAACACGCGCTTTCAAAGACGGTAAAGAGAAAGAGGGAGCATTAGCTTTGAGTAAAACTGCCATTTATGAGTTATAGTTTATTTAAAGGAAGATCCAAATCTGAAAGATCAAAAGCTTTCCCATTTCTAGTGCTACGCTTACACTGTATTTCTCTTCCTCAATTTTGTTCCTTTTCTTGGCTACTATTGTTTCCTGTTAAAGTCTCCGTTTCCGCCATTATTGCAGAAATCCGTCGCTCCGTTTTTAACTGTAAGTTTATGTTTTCCATTCTGAGTAGTTTGTTAATAAGATCGTTTCCTATCGCAATGTTAGGTCTATACTGTCTCGAATATGCTTTTGAATATTAAACTTGTGTGATGAATTCAATTAAAATTGTGGCAGATCTTGCTTGCATTGCTATTGATTGCCATTCATCTTTTTTCTGGTTTTTGTTAGTTATTCTACTATTATATCACACGCCTTCTCCGCAGATTCCGTTATTTCTTGTGATATATGAGTACTAGTAGTTCGAATTATTTGGATCAGCTTGTGTCTCTATTGGTAGTTTAATTTGGAACTTGGCCTAAATAGACTTGTTTGATTAGCCTAACCAAGCATTTGATGGAAACTAATAGGTAGGTTTAAATATGGCTCGGATGTCACCACGTCGTAATTCCAGATCGAAAGGGGGAGGTTTCAAAGTAAAGCATGCTCTTCAAATATGTCTATTGCTTGGCGTTGGAATCTGGCTGATTTACCAGGTCAGGCACTCTCATGACAAGAAAGCGGCATTCGAGGAGAAATCTATGAGTGATGTTATGAAAGTAGTAGGGAGGAAAGGCCTGCCTGAAGTCACTGAACCAGTTACTAAAGACGAGAAGGAAAGAGATGAAGATGAGGAAAACAAGAATGAAGAAGTCAATAAGAGAGCTGATTGGTTCAGGGATTCCATAGATCAAAAGAAAGATGAAGTAGAAAACACGAGAGACGAGAGAGAGGGGGAGGATAGCTCAGATAATGGTAATAACAGAAACGAGAATGAAGAGATCAGCGAGAATGTTGTTGAGGATAAGTCAACCGAAAATGAAGAGGGTAAGGAGAATGATGAGAGCAAAGTGGCAGAAAGCCAAGAGAATCCTAATCAAGAGATTCAAGAAAATTCCAGTGAAGAGAAGGACAGTGATAAGGAGAATCAAGAAACGGATATTAAACAAGTTGTGGAAAGAGGAGAAAATGTAGAGACGGAAGATAAAATCGAAAATTCTTCTTCAACCGATGATCAGGTTATCGATGGAAAAGAGCATAGTAAGGAGGCTAGAGAAGAGCATTACAAGGGAGATGATGCTTCCAGTGCAGTTGTCCATGATACTCAACAACAGGAAAAGAACGAGGGAGTTGATACCGATAAAGATGAAGTTCAAAACGCAGCAGAAACTGAACAAGTGGACCGTGAAATCAACAAGGAGGAAAAAACCGAATCAAATGAACAGCAACAAGAGGATTCTAACTCTACTACGAGTGAGAACCAAAATGAAACGTCTGAAAACACTGTCTTAAAACAAGATGATTCGAGTTCTAATGATGATGTGCAAGTGCAAGCAGAAAATTCTGATTCAGTGAACAATGGCCAGCAGCAGTCAGATTTAAATGAAACACCTTCTACTGCAACTCAGAGTGACGATTCAACTAATCAAGATTCAGCAGCAAGCCAAACTGCTGAAGTTCAGAGTGAAAAGTCCGAATCCCAAGATAATTCTGGAGAAAATAGTCATGAGTCGAGTGAGAATGCAGATGCAGGGAAGGGGGAACATGTAGATTCTTCAGAGTCCCAAGAAAAAGAGGCGACCTTAAACACGGACAACAATGGTGGCTCTGACCAAAGCCAGAATGAGGATGTTGATCAGAGGAACACAAACAATGGGAATGCCGAGGCCAACCAAAACGAACAGTCTACGAATAATGATGCTAACCAGAATGAAAGCAACACAGCTGGTCAAAGTCAGAATGAGAATGTTGATCAGAGCAACACAAACAATGGCAATACAGAAGAGAACCAAAACCAACAGCTAGATTCTTCCAATGGCGATGGAAACCAGAATGAAAACAAGAATGCTGCTGAAAGCAACCAAAATCAGAATGAAAATGCTGATCAGAGCAACACTAACAATGGAAGTACAGAAGAGAACCAAAACCAGCAGCTGGTTTTATCCAATGGCGACGAAAACCATGAAAACAATAGTGTTGATGAAAGCAACCACAATCAAAACGAGAATGCTGATCAGAGCAACACAAACAATGGAAGTACAGAAGCGAACCAAAACCAACAGCTAGATTCGTCCAATGGCGACACAAACCAGAATGAAAACAAGAGTGCTGATGAAAGCAACACAACTGGCCAAAATCAGAACGAGAATGCTGATCAGAGCAACACAAACAATGGCAATGCTGATGTGAACCAAAACCAACAGGTTGATTCTAGCAACGGTGATGGAAACCAGAATGAAAACAACACAACCGACCAAACTCAGCACGAGAATGTTGGTCAGAGCAATGGTGATGCAAACCAGAACGAAAATACAAATTCTGTTGAAAGCAACACAAGTGGGCAAAATCAAAACGAGAATACTGACCAAAACCAGCAGGTTGACTCTACCAGTGGCAAAGCTAACCAGAATGAAAACAACAACACTGTTGAAAACAACAAAAGTGAAAACAACAATGATGCAAGTCAAGAAAATGCTAGTTCGAATGAATCCTCAACGTCCCAAGAGGAAAACGAAGCTACCACAAATACAAATACAATCAATGTTCCAGTCGACACTTCTGAGTCTTCGGTTTTGCAAGAAGAAAAGGAGGCTCGCACAGATTTGGGAACATTGCCTGATACAGGAAACCAGGGATCGAACGGTGGGGAAGCAGCTGAGTAGTGAACTTGGTGTAGATCATAGTGTACCTGATCAGGAATTTTTTTTTTCTGCCCTGAGAAATCAGGGATATTTGTATTGTTCATTGTCTTACTGTTGTGCTTTTCTTGCATTCATAGTATCAAACAAAAATGTTTTGTACTTTGTTGGGACAGAGTGTTGTAAGTTAGAAGATAGTAATGAAAGATCCTATGTTTTGTTATACATTCATATTCCAGAATTTCCCATTTCATTTGGCCCTTCAACATTACTTTGTTTAATCGTTGGTGTCATTTTTAGATATTAAAGGCCAGTTTGGCATTGTTCTTTGAGCTGTTTTCAATATAAGCTCCAGTGAATCAGATAGGCAACTAAAAAAAATAAATTGTTCTTATGAACTTTTGATAGTACTCCATTAAACAACACATTCTTATTTTTCACACTAATTAATTAGGAATTGCCTGGTTTATTTTTTTTCAAAATCAAATCTGCAGCTTTCAAAAAAAGTTTGAAATTTGAGCTTTTTAGAAAAGCTGCAAAAACTTACAGCTAAATTGGCCCCAAATATGTCAACTTTTGGAAGCAAATTGATCTCTAAGCAAGGTCCAAAACTATACTGATAAAATTAGCCTTTCTATGTGCATCTTAAAAGAGCTGATTGAGACATGTTAACTTGCCTTGTCTATTAGGAATAAAAGTTTGTAACATATGCCATTCTTGACAAGAATACAATACCTGAAATTGACTAAGAATTTACGCTTACCAAATCTGAATTTGATAGCATAACCTCAGTCTTTCAAATCAAATATAGCGACCTTCTACTTAATGCTTTGATCAGTGTGAATGCAAGAGCTTATTGAGGACATGTTCCTAGGACTTAAAATTAGTTCAATTCGGTTCAACTCGTGTACTTATATATTTACATTGTTAGTTTAATACAATTTAGTTTAATTTAGCTAACATAAGTTCAACATAATAAGGTCTAAGTGCACTTAATAGTATCGGGTTGTAAAGAACTTATCAGAAACTTTTCTTCTTGCATTTTTAGTTTTGCACCGCGAAGTGCTACAATCGTTGCTCATACTTTGGCACGAGCGGTATTTTTGGATGAGATAACAGGTGTGTGGTTATCGACACCACTTCATTGTGTTGACCATCTCCTAAATTAGTAATAATACAATCCTTTTTTCCTTAAAAAAAATATTTGAGCTGGTTATGATGTCAGACATATGCTTTCTTTATTTAGTCTTTGTATATATTATTATGCACTAAGATAATTTGGACACAATGTATTTAATACTGCTTAACAGATACAAATCATACAATAAAGGATGAAACAGTTTTACTGCAACCCTTTTTAATTTGTAGGTGAAAAAGATATATCATGTTGAGTTAATTAAAGGAAATATAAAGAAAAATTATTTTTATAGGATATTTTTTTATATATCTAACTTTATTTTTTTTAGTTGTCTATCACTTTTAAGGTTATTATTTTTCTCTTTATCACAACCTTCTCTCTCATATTTAATTTGATTTTCACAACGTAAAATGACTATATCTCATAAACAGTTAATTTTTTCGACATGAGCCTTTATAATATTTTGTTCGTCTTATTTTTATCTTTAAAAAGAAATCCATATTGAATATTTTTTAAGAAAAAAGAATTTCGTAGTCTTATACCGGTTTTTACTACCTTTATACCAGGTATAAGAGTTTTTTCTTGCTTTAAATAGAATAATGTTGCTAATATTTTATGTTATCTACCTAGAAATAAATGAAAAACTGGTGTTATAAAGACATTATACCACTCTTATACCAGGTATAAAAACTTACGAAACATTAGTAAAATTGGTATAAGATGCGAAAAAGTTTTTTGCTCAAAAAATATTCAATATGGATTTTGTTTTAAAGATAAAAATAAGACGAACAAAAGGCTTGTGTCGAAAACATAAACGGTTTATGAGATATAGTCGTTTTTAAGTTGCAGAAATCAAATTAATTAGGAGAGAGAGTTGTTACAATGAGTGTTCTTGTATTCATGTAAAAGCAAAATTCAAAACTTAAATATTATAGTTAAGAAAGAGTTTAGGTAATTAAGAGAAGTAAGGTTTTATGTTGAGATTTAAAAAATATTGGGTTGGTATTTATAAAATTATAAGTTCAAAATATTATATTTAGCTAAGTTATCCGTTAAAAAGAGATTGACATGACATAACAATTGCACCCATAACTTGTTGGGGCAATAGGGACGACGACTGGGGGTCCAATAAAAAAGGGCTCATTTTTAGTGATTATTAAGTTATTTTTACTTAATTATAGTCGTAGGAACATTTAATTTTTAATTAATTAGAGTTTAAATTAATTAAATTATTCTTCTGTTAAAAAATATTAAAAATAAAATACCATTAAATCTAAAGTGATTAGTTAATTACATAAGTGAGTTGGCTCTGTTTGAATTGTTAAATGAAAAATAAATATTAATTATTGAATTAAACTCTTATCTCATTAACTTATCTTGTTTTCATTTTCACCATCATTATTTCTTAATATTTATTTCTCTTCAAATTTTTGCTGGTCTGTTCAACTTCTAAACTTGAAAATAGAAAATCAATGAAATTAATTTTCCTTACCGTTGCTATTACTCTCCAAATTTCATACTCATTCAATCCCTTCCTATAAATAATTCTTCCTTTCTTCTTTTCATCCACATAAAATTTGTCTTTGTTTCTGGTTTATTTCAACTGATATTTGAGTTAAATATCTGAATTGGTGATACACCATTTTATTTGATCACTTTGATATTTTTTACTAATAATGCTATTTTCTACTTTATAATATGAAATTTGATGTTTTTGTTTGATCTATTATTAAATGTTGTAATAGAAGTATAACATCATATATTTTATTTTTTAAAATTTACTCATTAATAGGGCCCCAACTGTTATCTCGCCTATAGGCCCCGAAGAAGGTAGGAACGACCCTGGTTATATTGTAACAACGCTTTTATTATTGTTTAAAGCCTACTATGTGTTACCAGTTTACACCCGAAAGCCACATGTTATAGCAAGTCCAACTATATTCCCCATTTTCTATTTCTCAAACTCTATTTTGGGGATCTATAGTGTTTTTGCTCCAATCAGATTCTCCATTTTACATTTTCTAATTCAGGTTTTCTTTAAAATAATAATATTTTACTATTAAACTAAGAAAAAGAATTACAAAATAAAAATTAAAAACAATAAAAATACAAAAAGTAATATTATTTTAATTTATTCCCTATATATGGAGAACCTCTAATTTAAAAAATATTATGGTTAAATTCAACCAATCCCCATATTCATTCTTCATTTTAAAAATCCTCGAAATAGGGAATAGTTGGACTTGACCTTAGTTAGAAATTAAGAGGGCTATGAGACCTTATTTAAAGTTGAAATAGGTGAAGATATATAGTAATGAGACGTGGTGAGGAAGATAATCAGAGCTTACCTTGGATATAAGTGAAGAGTATTTATAAGGATCCAATTCATTGGCTTTAGGGTTTACACTCATATTTGGGCTATGAGTTTGGGTCTCGTTTTAGGGACTCCTTACCACCCACGTGAAAGTTCACGTCTTTCTTAAACTTGCAACTCTTAGAAGTTGGTAGCGCCGTAAATGAGCTGAATTGAGTTGAGATATAGTCTATTTATGTTTAATTCATTTAATTTTTAATTGAACACAAGTCGAGTTGAGCTAGAATTGAGTTTAAAATCTTATTCGTATTTGGCTCATTTACAAGTTCATTTATTCACGAGCTATTTACGAATAACTCATTTAATTTGTTCGTGAACAGTTTATTAATTTGCTCATAAACAATTTCATTTATTTTTGTTAACAAACAAAATTAATAGCAAAATATGAAAAAGTAAGTTCTCAATATTATAATATCTCAACCAAAAAAAGAAATTAATTACGTAATATCCTTAAACAAAATACAAAATATCCAGAATGTTCTTAATTCAACAAAACATGGGAAAAAATAAGAGATAGTTTAACGTTTGAGATATGTCTGTAAAAACAGGAGATTGTGATACAAAATAGGGAGATATCTAACCCTAATTTAAGTATTTATACCATGAATTAATTCGTCAGAAATAAAATGAGCTAACAAATATTATTAATATGAGCCATAAATTAGATAGTGGACTAGATGTTTATATAACAAATATAAAATATTTTATTAACTATTCTAAAATAGATGTTTTATTATAGTTTTATAAATATTTTATTATGTGAAAATTATATTCAAGTTAATCCATGCGAGCTTTAATAAAGCATGTTCATGAATTTGTTTACTAGCTTCTAATGAAGTTTGTTCGCGAGTTGTCGAGCCGAGCTAGGACTTGTACATGTTCAGCTCATTTATTATTTGAGCCAAAAAACATGTTCATGAACTATTCAATTATAAAACGAGTCTAGTTGAGTTTGGGTACGGTTTTGGGATTCTTCAATTAGTGTTTCGGAGATTTTTTCGCACTCATTTTGTACCCAAGCTGGCGGGGGAGGTTTTTGGATAATCCCCGCCCACCTATAAATTCTGTATAACTATAGGAGTGTTCTCATACTTATTAATAACTAGGTCCCATATTCGAACATATATCAATTGATTTTAGTTATATAAAGTTAAATCATAATCTATTTTAAAATATGAATGAAAGAAAATTAAAAAAATTAACAATTTTTATATTTTTTATATACACGTAAAATTTGTTTCGCAAATTTTGAGAAAGTTTAGTTAATTGTGTTATTATTATTCTTTTTAATAAAACTTGTATATGCAATTGTTTTAAAGATAATTTTTTATTGAATTATATGTGGTGTTCAATTAAAATTTTCTATATATATGTGTGAGAATTTGGGTTTTTATTTGGGGATTTATTCGATTGTGGTGTGGGTAAACCCACAGTGCGGGTAAACTTACAGTGCGGGAATGGTTCCATCGATACCCGCCACATATTATTCTCGGTGGTAAAATTTCACCCATCACCCGCCCATGCGGGTAAAAATTTTCGATTATTCCCACCTATGTCCCCTATGTCGGTTTGAATGTCATGATTTTCGGGTATTTCCCACCTTATTAATATCCCTAATTATGCATTGATTTATTGAACATATACATATAAAATTGGAAGATTCGCAAAATGCACGTATAAATGAAGATCAATTATCTAAAGCATTTGAACGATATTTAACTGAATGATATATTTTATTTAATTCATCAAATAAAAAAGTTAATAAAGTGAATAAATTAGATAAATTTTTTCAACTTTTGGGCATAGCAAGTGTTTATTATAGGTGAATCCTCCAGATAACGGTGGGGTCGAATGCCCTTATTATTTTTCTAAAAAATATTAACACAAATTATAAATAAATAAAAATAAATCCTATAAAAATTAGGAACTTATTATGACATAAACATTAAAACTACTCATTCACTTTAATAAAGTATGATATATTAAAAAATTTCTAGCTCGTTTATTGAAACTTTATTAAAAAATTTACATTTTTACTATTATACAATATTTATAATTTAAATTTTAAATATATAACTTATTCGACACAATATAAAAATTTCTGATTTTGCTACTATTGTACTATACCTTTAATTATTCTATTCACAATTTATTATCAATTCTTTTGATTTCTAATTCCATCTGCTTTTTTAATTAAAATTAGGTTTTGGATTTTAATTCTCTCTCGTATAGAAAGTGAAGGTAATTTACCGTTAAGAGAATTTAATAGCGACCAAACGACGTCGCTTTGTTCACCCCTGTTCCCTGATTCGCAGCTGGCCAGCTCCCCACCTCCAGTTGTTTCTCTAGCAAAAGTGGTAGCGTTGTTACTCTTTCTCTCTCACTCACTCTTCAGTATTCATCCGAAAGTACAATGCTTTAAAAGCTAATCACAAAAAGTTTACCCGATTTAATGTGATTTTTTTTTTTCAATTTTTCCTATTTATTACATATTTTGGAATCATAGGGTTTTGTGATTTGACATGGCGTCGCCGATCACTCCAATTACTGGTAGAGCTTTGTCGATTACTCCTGGTGCTAGGGTTTTGAAGACTCCTCGTAGTGATGATCCGATATGGAAGCGCCTTAAAGAAGCAGGATTCGATGAAGAATCTATCAAGAGAAGGGACAAGGCTGCTCTCATTGCTTATATCGCTAAACTTGAAACTGAGGTTCGTTGTATTCCTTTCTTGTTTTAAATTACCAATTAGTTTTGTTATTTTGAAATTTGAAATTTGGAATTCGAGATGGGTTTTTGAACCTTACTGGATTAGTTGAATTTTAGAGGAAAATTTGTGATATGATGCTGAGGTTGTGAGATCTTATGTACTTGGATGAGTCGTTGTTGTTGCTACTTTGTGCCCTTGTTGTTCGATCAATTTATTAAAGTCGTTTCTGCTTCCTTTTCTTTTTGGAATCTGTTTTCAATTAACTGAACCTATTTCCATCTTGTGTTCTCTGGACTTCAATTGATTCTTGAAATATAGAGACATAAATTGCATTGTTTTTAGTTGTCAGTATTTGCAATGTACCTTGAGATATGAGATATGTTAATTTTTTCGAAATATATGTGATGGAAAATAGGCTCCATAGTGTGGCATAGGTCTTAGGCCAGTGGTCAGGTTTGTGTCCACATACGGGTGGGGTAGGATGGGGTTTCTCTTTATTATTATTGTAAGTCCAATGAGGAAATTGCTTTTTAAAAACTAGACTCCCTAGTTTGCAGTTTGAGGTTTTTTTTGTACATTGGATGTTGTTTTGTTGAAAATGTTTTTGCTGTTATTCACTAAAGTTCGCTGAATTATGGTCTACTCGTTAAATCCTTCTTCTATTTCCTTATGATTATTACCTTCATCAATGTGGTATTGGTTTTCTTGTTCTTTCTCTTGTTGGATCCAGGTTTCACTCATAACTTGAAATATTTAAAAAGAGCTTATAGCTAGTTAAAAAAAAACTATCCTCTTATATATCATACATTACTGTCATTAGTTTTAGTATCTAATGTTGATCAATTGCTGATATAATCTTCCGTAGTCCCAGGCTCATGAGAAACTGTATCAAAACAAATTAAGTTTAGATGCTAAAGAGTCAACCACTATCATATACATGCATTTGATTTTCCATTGGATAATATATTCCTTATTCCGAGGTTTACAAGAAACTGAAATAAATTAGTAAAGCCAAGCTTGTTCTTTGTAGCTAATTGTACAAAAACTTTGTCCAATATGCTATATGCTTGTGTTGGCATCTATATGCTCTTGCTGCCTCTAATAAAATTACAACTTAATGCAGATCTTTGATCTTCAACACCATATGGGTCTTCTCATCTTAGAGAGAAAAGATTTGGCCGAAAATTACGAGCAAGTCAAGGCCTCTTCTGAATCAGCTGACCTGGCACATAAGCGAGAGCAAGCTGCACTAAAATCAGCTTTAGTTGAAGCAAGGAGGCGAGAGGAGAGCTTGAAGAAAGCTTTGGGAGTTGAGAAGGAGTGCATAGCAAGTGTAAGGACTTTTCGACTTTCACCTTTTTTTTTTCGGTTTTGCTTTTATTATTGTGTAATTGATATATTATTCGGCAGATTGAGAAAGCCTTGCACGAGATGCGTGCTGAATCTGCTGAAACAAAGGTCGCAACGGAGTGTAAAATTGCCGAAGCCAAGGCAATGATGGAAGATGCGCAAAATAAGTTTGTCGATGCTGAGGTAAAATTACATGCTGCTGAAGCTTTACAAGCTGATGGTAGCCATTATCGTAGAGCTGCTGAAAGAAAGCTCCAGGAAGTCGAAGCTCGTGAAGATGATCTTAACAGGCGTATCAACGCTTTTAAATTTGAGTATGTATATTGTTCATCTTACCACCTTTATGGACCCCGTGGTACAATCCACTTTACCCATTTGGTCCCTCTGGTATACAGGCTACTTATTTGGTTACTGTGCTATGCAGCCTATTTCCTTTTTGGTCCCTTTAGTGCATATTATGTATAGTTATATCTATAGAGATTCTACAACGCAGGGCCAAAAAGGTAACACATTGCACATTATAGGGACTTAATGGGTAATGGTGGCATAATACAGGATTCAAAAAGGTAACAAATTGCGTAGCACAGGGACCAAACGGGCGACATGAATGGTAGAGGGACCAAATGGGCAAATGAGTTATACCATAGGGACCAAAAAGGCCTTTTGCCAATAAAAACTAAATCAAGATAGAAGCTTTTTTCTACCATTCCGAAACAAATGGTGTACAATTGTATTCCCCCCATGATCATTAAGTAGAAATAAAGCTTTTTGAAGCCTAAATTGTGTTTGGTTGGATAATTAATTTTTTCCTGATAGGTTGCTAATTTTTTTTTCCGCTTGTCTCAGCTGTGATTCAAAAGAGAAGGAAATTGAACTCGAGAGGCAAACTCTGAGTGAGAGAAGGAACGTTCTGCAACAGGAGCATGAAAGATTACTCGATGGACAAGCTTCATTGAATCAGAGGGAGGAGTATGTTGCTAACAAATTTCAAGAGCTGAGCCGAATGGAAAAGGAGTTGGATACCTCAAAGGCAAATATCGAGAAGGAAGTTAGATCCTTGAATACCGAGAAATCCAACTTGGAGCTCGAAAAAGCTTCTTTGTCTCAAAGAGAAGAGGTTAACATTTTTGGCACGCGAAATGTTATTCTGTTCAGTTTACTACCATTTTCTTGAAAGATGTATATATCGTTTTCTTCTGGGCTTATGCAGGCTCTTATCGAGAGGGAGGGTCGATTAAGTAAGAGAGAGCAAGAGTTGATTGTTTTACAAGGAAAACTGGCAAGCAAGGAATCTGTAAGTAATTCTACCTTTTGTCCAGTTTTATTGGGCTAACGCATTGGAGACTTCCTAAATTCATCCCTAAAAGCCTGAAGACATCCTGAACCTTCAAAAGTGTCATACATCCCCCTGAACTTGCAAAAAAAGCATCAGTTTGCCCTCTCAATGCCACGTGTCAGCTTCTAGTTGGAGGGAGAAAAATCAGAAAGATGACATTTTTGAAACGCCAAACCAACCAAAAGCTAACACGCGGCGTTCAGGGACAAACTAGTGCATTTTTCCAAGTTCAAAGGGGTAATTGGAACTTTTGAAAGTTCAGGGACTTCAGGGCCCAATGCATTAAGCCTTTTTATTATGATTAGGTTATTCGTGCTGAAATTTTGGGGCTTGTTCTTTGGTCTTTTTTTAGATTGTTGCTTTAGAGTGAAATTTTGAGTGTGTTATGCAGGTTGAGATTCAGAAAGTTCTTGCTAATCACGAAAGCATTTTAAAAACAAGGAAATTAGAACTCGAAGCTGAGTTAGAATTAAGCCGCAAATCAGTGGAGGATGAGATCGAAGCCAAGAGACGAGCCTGGGAATTGAGGGAGGTCGATCTTAAACACCGAGAGGACATTTTGAGTGAAAGGGAACACGAATTAGATGTTAGGTCAAGAATTTTGGCCGATAAAGAGAAGGAAGTAACAGAGAAGATGAATGCCGTTGATGAGAGAGAAAGAAGTCTCAGTGCTACCGAGAAGGAGACTAAATCAAAGATAGCATTTATCGAGCAAGAAAAGGTAGGGATCGATAGAATGAAATTTGATCTTCAAAGGTCGTTAAATTCATTAGAGGACGAAAAGAAACAGGTTGATTGCGCTAAAGAAACGCTCGAAACTATGAAAAGCGAAACAATCGAGCTCTCAGCTTTGGAGACGAAGCTCAAAGAAGAAGTCGATAGGGTTAGGGCTCAAAAAGTCGAACTTATAGCCGAAGAAGAACGATTAAAGGCAGAAAAAGCCAAATTTGAAGCCGAATGGGAGCTAATTGACGAAAAGAGAGAGGAATTACAAAGGGAGGCCGATCGTATAGACGAGGAGAGAGAAACTGTTTCTAAGTTACTCAAGGACGAGCGAAATGACCTAAGAATCGAGAAGGAAACAATTCGAGAACAACATAAGCGTGATGTAGAGTTACTTAACCGAGAGAGAGAAGAGTTTATGAACAGAATGGTGTTGGAGCATTCTGATTGGTTCAACAAAATCCAAAAAGAGCACGCCGATTTTCTATTGGGTATCGAGATGCAGAAAAGAGAGTTAGAGAACAGTGTCGAGAAAAGGCGAGAAGAAGTGGAATGCTATTTGAGGGATGAAAAGAACGCTTTTGAACTCGAAAAGAAAAACGAACATCAGCTCATTAGTTCTTTAAGGGAGAAAGCTGCTGCTGAGTTGGAGCAAGTTGCAAATGAAATGAAGAAGCTTGATTCGGAGAGAATTGAGATAAATTTGGACCGTGAGCGAAGAGACAAGGATTGGGCTATGCTGAACAAATCGATTGACGAATTAAAAAGTCAAACTCAGAAATTAGAGAAGCAGAGGGAGTTATTACATGCTGAAAGAGAGGAAGTTTGTGTTGAGATCGAAAAGTTGAAGAAATTGGAGGATTTGAAAGTTCTGTTAGATGATATGGAAGTGGCTAAGTTGCAGCATTCTAATATGGAATCTAGCCGAAAGAGAATTTCGGCAGTAAGATATTGTAGGAATCAATCCACTGTAAAAGATTCTAATGGAACTAAAGAAGATTCTCCATTTCAGAAAAAAATGGATGTGATTTCGTCCCCTGATTTTGCTCGTTTTTCATGGGTCAAACGATGTGCTGAATTGATATTTAAAAGTTCCCCTGAAAAGATTAGTTTGAAGGAGAATGCAGCGCTTTTGGCGTCAAATAAAGAAGACGAAAAGAAGGAAGATGATGTCGAGAAGGCTAGACAGAAAAGAAGAGTTGAAAGCTCTTCATTGGATGATTCAAATAAGAGAAGGAAGCAACATGAAAATGGTGGATTACATTCAGCTGAAGATATCAATAATAATGGGTACTATTTGTTTCTTGAAATTTGAATTCGGTTTCAGCTACCCCCTTGAACTTGGAGAAAATGCATTAGTTTGCTCTGAACGCCACGTGTCAGCTTCTGCTTGGTTTGACTTTTTAAAGACGTAATTTTTCTGATTTTTCTTTCTGTAGCATGACACATTGATGGGGCAAAGTGATGTACTTTTTTGCAAGTTCATGGGGCTATTTCAAACTTTTGAAAGTTCAAGTGACACCAAGCATTTGGGGATGAATTTAGGGTGTCCCAATGATTTAGGACGAAAAAGTTATATAAAAACATGATTTATTTGTTTCAGGGAAACTTCAACCGCGCAAAATGCAGAAAAGGACAAGCGTTCAACTGAAGAAGCTCTTGATGTTGGTGATGTACCTATTGCCGGTGGAACCATACGAATTTCAGAAGTGACTTGTGAGATATCTGGTTTTGCTAATTTCGATAATCAAGACAAACTAGAGCAAATGCAGAACATCGAAGCTATTATTCAAGACTCTGGAATTATTGATAATACAATTAACGAAAAGGTTGATGGAAATGGTGGTGAGGAACATCGGGTAACACTTCTTACTGTTAGCATCTTGTTGTTACATGTGAATTTAGGGAGTAAATAGTGTTTTTTTTACAACAATTATTATTTCTTATGCTGTTTTGCCTACTCGTGTAATCTTTATCGTATTGCATATTTTATCTTCACAGAATCTTGGAGAGTCGGCCAAAGAAGGCCATAGTCAGAACGCCGGAGATTCTATTGATAATCTGGGGAAGGTTGCTGAGGATTATGGAATAATGACAAGATCGAAAACTAAGGTTTAGAAGAAATTGAGGCTTATAGTTTTTGGGTTGTAACTATCGGTGTTAAATTAGCTTTTAACGTTTGCTTGACTATTCATGTGAAGGCTATAAAAATTGTATATTTCACTCCAGTTGAAAATTTTATAATCATTTATGCTTAAATTCTAATTATTATTTAAATATCTAATTATATACCATGAATTATTTTTTCCATGGCTTCAACTTAAAATCTTACTTCAATATTTGATTTTTAATTCCAATAAGGTTTGATGGTTAACAATGGTAAAGTAATATTTGAGATTTTGATAATATATTCTCCTTAATTTTATGAGTTACCTTCAAAAAAAAAAGAATTGGATTATTATAAAGAATAAATAAATCATCAAAGTTGCTTATTAAGTTCGAGTCGTAAGAGGAAAATTCCATAATACCATTTGGAAAAAATAAAAAGAATTATATTGAGCATACATTAGTTTAAAGTAAGTTTGGGATGCTATAATGAATTTAATCTAGAGAAATTATCAATGTCATATTTCGTAAACTATTTATAAATTTGCCATCAAATCAAACTATTTACAAATACACATTTCCTTCAATTCTATTTACATATCATGTCATCCACTTGTTTCTCCTCTTTTTCTTTTGATTTTTTTTCTTATTTTTTATTTATCTCTCAAATCATTTATTTTTTCGACATGCCGCTTCAAAGTTTTTTGTTTGTCTTATTTTTATTTTCGAAATGACATCCACTGTGACATTTTCGAATTTTTTGAACCAGTAGACATCTGATAAATGTCCAATAGACATGTGATAGAAGTCTGATAGACATATGGTAGATATTAGTTTTTTTATAGTTTTTTATGGAATCGTTATGTTAGTTTGTGCAAATCTTGAAATCAAACCATCAGCTAAACAATGATAAATTAGTGGCGAAAATCAAACAAATAACAAGAAGAGAATAGAATCGAGAAACGATTTTCAGATCAAGAAAGGAACTCAAGAACAGATCAAATAGAGAGAGTAAAATATACAGATCATAAGATAAAAAAGACTAATGAAAAAAATAGATTCCACACATTTACCAGACTTCTACCACATGTCTATCAGACTTCTGTAACATGTCTATGAGACATCTACCATATGTCTATCGATTGAAAAAGTTTGAAAAATTCACAGTGGATGTCATTTTGAAGATAAAAAAGATACGAACAAAAAAGTTTAAAGCAACATGTCAAAAAAATGAATGGTTTGAAGGTTAATAATGCGAAAGAAAGTAAAGAAATTAAAAAAATATATGAACAGTAGCAGTGGAGGGAAATACGTGTAATTATAAAAATTTTGCCTTCGCAAAAAAATTATTTTATAAAGAAAGGTGTTTTTTTCAAGAACCCAATTAATCTATTGCATCTATAATGTCCATTTTATGGGTGCATTTGTGAATAAATGGGTGCATTTGTGATTGTGCAGTTTTTATTATAAAAACAAATGCCAAAACGAGCATAGTACACCATATCTCTTTACCAGCAAATTATAGCTAATTATAGTTATGATTTATGTATAGTTTGTTTTGTTTTCTAAGATTTTTAAGAGTTATTTTTGAAAATAAAGGAAAAATTAGGTCAAAAAAGAGAAATAAAGGCAAAAAAATATAATTAAATCAAGATCACAGTATTATTATTAGCGGTGATCGTTTTGTCTTCTTATTGCCTGGAGCATAAAATAACATAAGAAGACGAAGAAAGAGTAAAATGAAAAAGTGCCACCAATATACTTCTATTATGAGAATGCGGGGTAATCAGAATTTGAGGATTTCAAACAAAAACTGAAAAACTAAACAAAAACTTTTTATTTTGACTCCTTTCAACTATGACCTCTAACGAGTCACACTCTCTTTCGGATGAGACTTACAAGAACCCTGCATACACAAAGTACGACCCAAAATTATATAATGTAATATAATATAAAAATATATTAATTTTTTGAAGAGTTTGATGAGAAAAGTGAAAAAATTATACATCAACAATGCAAGTCTGTTCAAATTCAGATGGGAGGCAACCTTGCAATTTTGATCGTCTTTGGCGATCATACTTTGGTATGCTGCTTGTGCACATTCTCATGTAATTGTCAATACACCTCTTGCATGGATCTACTTGAGCAGGGTATCCTTTTACAAAATTAGTAACACAAATAAACAATAACACCGCAACAATAATCCTTTTCTCCATTTTCTTAGAGTTTAATACTTTTTTCGTTCTCAATTTAATATCATATATATACATATGAATTTTTGGTACATTCACTTGCAAAATTTTTATTATTATCATTGGACGTTCGAATTCTTATTGTTGGGACTTCTGTCATCAATTTAGTTATAACTAACTCTAACTATAACTAGTTCTCAAAATCAAGATCACAAGCTAAACTACGTAGAAGTTAGAATTCTTATTACATTTTTATTAATCAAAGTTTTTGGATTTATTTCCTATTTTTTATATCAAATACCAAATATTTTATTGCCTTTAGATTTCGCATATCATGTTCAAAAATCATAATAAATCTATTTTAGTTTAGCTCATACAAATACACACTATCACTCCAATAAAGATCTAAAGGGTAAACTTTAAAAAAGTATCATGTGGTTTCACTCATTTGTAAAACGAGGTCTAAATTTTTTTTGCCGAATAGGGTTTGTGGTTTCAAAAAATTAGCAAAAATATGATTCTCAAAGTTAAATTATGTCACAATAATGAGTAGTTTTGTTCATTTTTATCCGGAACTATGTGGTTAACCTGGTTAATAATAATACATTACACGTATGTGATAATTCCTGAAATTTTTTTAATAAAAATATGATGATATTACAAAAATCATAAGAAATGGAAACATCTCTGAAACTTACTCAAATCATGACATATAGTTTTAAATAATAAGATTAAATAATGAGAATTTTGAATTGATTAAAATATTTTATGTAATATCAATATTCTGAACAAAAAATATTTGTATCCTCTTTTTACCAATTTTTTGAAACAACAAATCCCATTTTGCAGAAAATGTTTTCTCGAACCCCGTTTTACAAATGAGTAAAACCACATGGTACTGTTTTAAAGTTTGCCCAAGATCTAAATATCTAATTCAATATCTGAATTCCAACAATGGGATGATTCAAATACCAAAATCCACAAATTGAAATATTGTGTTCAATGAATAGTCTATGGGAATAATTTAGCATGAATATTGATACATATATGTAATTTCATATGTTTAATTTAGATATTTTGTCTGTATAGGTAACTTGTTTTTTGGTGAACAATATATATATATATATATATATATATATATATATATATATATATATATATATAATATTTGATATCGAGTTCTCTTGTTGTGCGTTGAAAAAACATCAATGCCGTAAGTGGGGTATGACCGCCTCCATTTCTTATGGAGAAAATAGAATATCAAACCGTAAGCCCTTGTCTGAATGATGGTTTTTTCATGGTACGGTATAATCCTAAATAAAAATAGTTCCTGCTTCTTCATTAATAACAACGGAAGATGCAGAAACAAGAGAAATGAAATGAGAGGAAACGAGAACAAAGAGGATCAATAACGACTTAAAAGACATCATTGCTATTAATTAGTTAATTCAGTGTATGGGAGGTTAAGACAGGTCATATCCAGACTAAAACCCTAGCTGCTGCCGTCACCATGCCTCACCTTTGCAACCACCAATACCGCCGATCATTCGCCTCCCATCATCGTCAGCTATCCCTCATCCTCATGCAATAGTTTTAAAGTCTCTTCACAACTTCAGTTTTTATTTCGAGCTAGGTCACTAGTGCAACTTTATTGGTGCAACTTCCTCCCAGGTATTGTTGGGAGAAAATATGGAGAGAGCGTATTTCAAAGAGAGATAAGTGGCTAAATATTATTCTGGTATATCATTAACCTTGAAAATGATTACATACTTATAGTCTTACAAGGTGACTATTCAAATAACAAAATAAACACAAAAGTAAATACTACTAATGACACTTAAAGACTCATAACTATTGTAATAGTTGTGACTCTTGGGACTCTGTAACTGTTGATTCATTGAATCTGGACAATAAGTTTATTTTCAACACCCCCTCTGAAACTTATGTCTTCATAACACCCAAGAGCGATCTCAATCGACTAAAATCAACAAACTTCAAAGCCTTTGTGAAAATGTCCGCAACGGAGAGAATCGAGATAAATTTAGACCGTGAGCAAAGAGACAAGGATTGGGCTATGCTGAATAAATCGATTGACGAATTAAAAAGTCAAACTCAGAAATTAGAGAAGCAGAAGCAGTTTTTACATGCTGAAAGAGAGGAAGTTTGTGTTGAGATTGAAAAGCCGAAGAAATTGGAGGATTTGAAAGTTTTGTTAGATGATATGGAACTGGCTAAGTTGCAGTAGTCTAATATGGAATATAGCCGAAAGAGAATTTTGGGAGTAAGATATTCTAGGATTCAGTCCACTGTAAGAGATTCAAATGGAACTAAAGAAGATTCTCCATTTTAGAAAAAACTGCATGTGATTTCGTCCTCTGATTCTGCTCATTTTTCGTGGGTCAAACGATGTGCTGAATTGATATTCAAAAGATCCCCTGAAAAGATTAGTTTGAAGGAGAATGTAGAGCTTTTGGCATCAAATAAAGAAGATGAAAAGAAGGAAGATGATGTCGAGAAGGCTAGACAGAAAAGAAGAGTTGAAAGCTCTTCATTGGATGATTCAAATAAGAGAAGGAAGCAACATGAAAATGGTGGACTACATTCAGCTGAAGATATCAATAATAATAATGGGTACTATTTGTTTCTTGAAATTTGAATTCGGTTTCAGTTACCCCCTTGAACTTGGAGAAAATGCATTAGTTTGCTCTGAACGCCACGTGTCAGCTTTTGGTTGGTTTGACTTTCTAAAGACGTAATTTTTCTATTTTTTCTCTCTGTAACATGACACATTGATGGGGCAAAGTGATGCATTTTTTGCAAGTTCATGGGGTTATTTCAAACTTTTGAAAGTTCAGGTGACATCAAGCATTTGAGGATGAATTTAGGGTGTCCCAATGATTTAGGACGAAAAAGTTATATAAAAACATGATTTATTTGTTTCAGGGAAACTTCAACAGCGCAAAATGCAGAAAAGGACAAGCGTTCAACTGAAGAAGCTCTTGATGTTGGTGATGTATTTATTGCCGGTGGAACCATACGAATTTCAGAAGCTACTTGTGAGATATCTGGTTTTGCTAATTTCGATAATCAAGACAAACTAGAGCAAATGCAGAACATCGAAGCTATCATTCAAGACTCTGGAATTATTGGTAATACAATTAACGAAAAGGTTGATGGAAATGGCGGTGAGGAACATCGGGTAACACTTCTTACTGTTAGCATCTTGTTGTTACATTACATGTGAATAGCAAATAGTGGTTTTTTTACAACAATTATTATTTCTTATCTGATTTCGAACTTACATCTCTGGAATCAGCTGTTTTGCCTGCTCGTGTAATTTTTATCGTATTGCATATTTTACCCTTCACAGAATCTTGAAGAATCGGCCAAATAAGGCGATAGTCAGAATGCCAGAGATTCTGTTGATAATTTGGGAAAGATTGCTGTGGATTATGGAATAATGACAAGATCGAAAACTAAGGTTTAGAAGAAATTGAGGGTTATAGTTTTTGTGTCGTAATTATCGGTGTTAAATATGCTCTCTAGATAGCTTGTCAAGTTTGCTTGATGTGAAAGGCTATAAAAATTGTATATTTCACTCTTCAGTTCAAAATTTTATAATCTTTTATGATTTTGAAATACTGAAATTCTAATTATTATTTAAATATCTAATTATGCACCGTTAGTTATCTTTTTCTATGGCTTCAACTTAAAATTTTACTTCAATATTTGATTTTTAATTCCAATTAGGTTTGACGGTTAACAATGATAAAAAAATATTTGACATTTTGATATATATTCTCCTTAATTTTATGAGTTATCTTCAAAAAAATAATTGGATTATTATAAAGAATAAAAAAAATCATCAACTAGTCTAAAGTAAGTTTGGGCTGCTATAATAAAAGAATTATATTGAGCATACACCATTTTATGCATTCCATTTGATTTTTTACGTGTGAAATAGAGGCAAGAGAACACATTGAATAAAATTTTAAAAAGATGTGAAATACAATCTTCCCACTAAAAAGTATATGTGAATAAATGGGTGCATTTGTGATTGTGCAGTTTTTATTATAAAAGCAAATGCCAAAACGAGCATAATACACCAAATCTCTTTACCATCAAATTATAGCTAATTATAGTTATGATTTATGTATAATTTGTTTATTTTTCTAAGATTTTTAAGAGTTATTTTTGAAAATACATTAAAACCTCTATAAATTAATACTCGATAAATTAATAACCTCGATAAAATTAATAATTTGTCCAGTCCCAACTTGGGACCAGTACAAAATTAGACCCCAATCGATAAAATAATAAGATAATAACTTTTTTGAAATCCCAATATATATTTATTGGTCCCAACGAAACTATAAATTAATAATTACTAAAAGATTCCAAATTCAAAGATTGTCTAGTAAAAAATGAATCTATAGTCACTTGTTTTTTGTTGAACTTCAAATCTATATTGAGTTCATCTTTAAATCTCCTCATTGCACTTAAGAGTTGGGGCATTGCCTTCTCGTATTGCAATAAAAAGTTGTGAAGAGTTGTAAAGAGTTCTCGTATTTACAGTGTCGAAAGCAATTTGCTATGGCCTCTTGAACACCTTTTAGTTTAGGAGCCATAGTTGATGTGATTTTGAAAATTTTCAATGGACATTTTATAGTGATCAATTTCTAACCATGTTTAATGTACATTGAGAAGAAATTTGCCTTGAAACTTATTTTTGTAATTTATTTTTTGATATCATGAACTAATTTTTTACTTATTCAAAAATAATGAACTTGACAAATTCAATTAATTTGTGAATGTACATTGAACATGAAAATTTAAGGATCACACATAAAATCTCTTTAAATTAATAAATTATTAATTTATCGATATAATAATATCTCGCTAAATTAATAAAATATTTCGATCAAAATATTATTAATTTATAAGGGTTTTAATGTAAATAAAACAAAATTAGGTTAAGAAAGAGAAACAAAGGCCAAAAAATATGATTAAATCAAGATCACAGTATTATTATTAGCAGTCTTCTTTATCTTCTTGTCTGGCAGAAAAAGAAGAAGAAAAAGGAAAATGGAACAGTGTCACCAATTTATTTCTATTATAAGAATGTGACACTTGCATCTAGAAGTTTCTTTATGACGTGTATACGAAGATTTCGAATAAGAAAACTGAAAAATTAAACAAAATTTTTCTTATTATCATTCCTTCCATGACCTCTAACGAGTCACGCTCCCTTTTGGATGAGGCCTACAAGAACCCTGCATACACAAAGTACAACTCGGAATTATATAATGTAATATAATATAAAAATATATTAATTTTTTTGAAGAATTTGATGATGAAAAGTGAAAAAATTACATCTGCAATGCAAGTCTGTTCAAATTCAGATGGGAGGCAACCTTGCAATTTTGATTGTCTTTGGCGATCATACTTTGGTATGTTGCTTGCGCACATTCTCATGTAATTGTCAATACACCTCTTGCATGGATCTACTTGAGCAGGGTTTCCTTCTGCAAATTTAGTAACACAAATAAACAATAACACTGCAACAATAATCTTTTTCTCCATTTTTTTAAATTTTATTACTTTTTTCGTTCTCAATTTAATATCATATATATACATATCAATCTTCATACATTCACTCGCAAAATTTCTATTATTATCATTTGATGTCTGAATTCTTATTATTGGGACTTCTGTCATCAATTTGGTTATAACTAACTCTGACTAGTTCTCAAAATCAAGACCACAAGCTAAGCTACGTAGAAGTTAGAATTTTTATTACATTTTTATTAGTCAATGTTTTTGGGTTTATTTAGCCTATTTTTTTTTTTTTTATATCAAATACCATATATTTTATAGTCTTTAGATTTTGCATATCATGTTCAAAAATCACAATAAATCTATTTCAGTTTAGGTCATACAAATACACACTATCACTCCAATAAAGATCTAAAGGGTTACCCCGCGGTTTCAATTATTTGTAAAACGGGGTCTGAGAATTTTTTTTGCCAAATGGGGAAAAAATAGCAAAAATATGATTCTCCATATTAAATTATGTCACAATAATGAGTAGTTTTGTTCGTTTTTATCTGAAATTTTGTGGTTTGGTTAACGAAAATGAAATAGAATTAGTGATAATTTTTGAATTTTTTTAATAAAAATATGATGATAAACTTTTTAAAAAAATCATAAGAAATGGAAAAATCTCCGAAATTTAGACATATAATTTTAAATAATAAGGATAAATAATAAGAATTTTCCCTTGATTAGAGGGGATCTCACACAAATGTCAACAAATACTAAAATATTTACATATATAACATCATCTTTATTTATTTCTTATTTTTAATTTTTTATAAAAAATTTACAGAATTACGGTGTATATAAGCCACCGGTTTCTGTTTTTTCCTCAATAACGAATTTTGCTATCATTCATTCATCTATGCGATTTTATTTCTGCAATTCTGCTTCTTCTCGATCAGTTTTTACGATTTTCTTCTCCATTTGATTTCGCCTTTTCCTTTTCAAATCACTTCTATTCCTTCATGATTTCTCTGATTTGTGCGATTTGATCTTTGTTCTCAGTCCTTCGATTTTCGATTTTTTCATTTTATGTTGATTTTGTTTGATTTCGTGTTTCTGATAGTTATTTTCATTTGAATATCTGTTGCTTTCATTATTTTCAATTGATGGAAGATATCACGATTTTAGTTCATCACAATGGATTATGGACTACTGAGCATAATTTTGTCTCTTTTACTATAGCTGCGGGTTTGGTTTCTAGGTCTGCTAATTTCTCTGCATTTAAATGTTCTGTTCTTGAGTGTTTAATGTTAGATGAGCAGAATTTTGATATTAAAATTGAGTATCAAGTTGCAGATGGATATCCTCCATTGGAGACCAAGAATGATTTGGCTGTTCGTATATATCTCCAATTGAAAGCTCGGACTAATGTGATACTGAGTATCCTTTGTGTGTAATAACATCATCTGTTGTTTCTGGTGATGCTCAAGGTGATTTCTCTATTTTTTGCTTTACATTTGTTGTTGTGCAGTTTTTTATCAGTATTTTGAGATCTCTGTCATATTTCCATATGATATCTACAGCTATCTACTAGGTAACTATTAGATGAATGCTATTTTACTAATTTATTTTAAGTAGTTCTCTATTAGATGTTTGCCGGACATCTACCATATGCATACTAGATATCTACTAGACTGTGTGTTGTGTTTCAAAGTTTTTTTTATCAGTCATGTAATATTTTTTTAGTACACATCTGATATTTTTGTATTAGGTATCTGGTGGTTCATTACTATATATATGGTACTTTTGAATTTGTTGTTTATATTCATTTGTTCTACGATTACATGCTTTTTTATATTGTCATTCTATATTTTCTTCAATGTTATGTTAGTTTTGTCAATTGAATTGTATATGTTTATCTTTGTAAGTTTCTTTTATCCTCACTATTTTGTACATGTTTGTTATCTATTTGTTATCAGGTGCTGTAGTGGAGGGAACTAGTAATAGTATTGTCCCTACTTTGGAATTAGATACTTTATCTAATATGTGTCCTATTGATGGTGAAGTAGATTTTCATGATGACCATTCTGTTTACATAAGTAATATGTCTGATATGGCGTTAGATGAGATGCAAAGTTTGGCAGAAGTAGAATTGGGGCTAAGTTTTATTGATGAGTTTGAGATTTCGGTTACAAATGTTGATTCGTTTAAGGTTGGGCAGGTTTTTAAGGATAGGTATGTAGTTAAAGATGCTATCATTTTTTATCCAATAAGAAATGATTTTCAATTCAAGATTTAGAAATCATGTCCCGAACAGTTATGGTTTCGGTGTATTGACGAAAACTGCTCTTGGTATTTTAGAGCTTCAAGGAGACAGAATGGGTTGTCGTTTGTAGTGAGGAAAAATTGTGAAAATCATATATGTGACCTTGATACAAGGAATGGTGATAAGAGGCAGGCTACAACTGATATAGTTGCCAAATATGTTAAAAATACGTTGGTAAGTCATAAGAGGGTGTATAGACTGTTTGATATTGTTAATGACTTGAAGGATCATTTCAGAGCGGATATTAATTACTAAAAAGCCTGGCGTGCAAAAGAAGAAGCATTGAAGATGATTAATGGATCACCATCTGAATCATATTCTTCTTTACCGAGTTTGTTGTTTATGATTAGGGAAACTAATCCGGGATCAGTAATAGATCTTGTGATGGAAGGCCCTCAGTTTAAATACTTCTTCGTTGCGTTTTCAGCTTCTATTGAAGGTTGGAAACACTATAGACCTATCATTATTGTTGATGCTACATTTCTTACTACGCGTTATAAGGGTGTGTTGTTGACTGCTTCTGCTCATGATGCGACATGTGCTTATTTTTCTTAACATGTCAGATAAGTAATAGATATCTAGTAAGTATCTAGTGGATACCTAGTAGATATGTATTAGTTATCTAGTACTTATTCCTATTTGAAGTTATTTTTCGATCATGCATTTCTGTCATAACTCTTTGTTTGTTTTTTTGTTTTTTTGAATTGTAGAGATGATTTTTCCACTTGCTTTCACTGTCGTTGATGGAGAGAATGACGCCTCGTGGCATTGGTTTTTTAGTCAATTGAAAGTTGCATACGGAGTGAGACCTAAGATGGTTGTTGTTTTCGATCGTCATAAGAGTATCAAAAAGACTTGTTTGATAGTGTTTCCTGAGGTTATGCATTGCATTTGCTCTTACCATCTTCTTCGGAATATTAAAGTGGAATTCAACACTAGCTCAGGAGAAATGTCCAAGTATTTTCTCCAAGCTTGTAAATCTTACACTTTGAAGCAGTTTGATGACAATATGTTACAACTTGCGGAAATTAAGAAAGGCATTCCTGAGTATTTAAGAAAGGTAGGTTATGAAAGATAGAGCAGGTTGTATGCGCCCTGTAAAACATATTTTTCATTGACGTCGAATACAGTAGAATCCGTTAATGCTATGATAAAGGATGCAAAATCTCTCCCAATTGCATCTTTTGTTGATTATCTGAGATCTCTGATGCAAAAATTATTTTATAAGAATAGAAATGTTGGGTTGAACACATTTTCAATTTTAACACAGAGATATGAAAAGAGCTTCAAGATCGGTTTGCATTGGCTTCAAGAATGAGGGTTAGTTCTTTAACCTTTGTTCTTCTGTTTTATTTATTTTTTAATTTGTTGCTATGTTATTTCAAGAATCACATTTTATATTGGATGTCTAATAAATATTTGTTAGTTATCTACCATATGTCTATGAGTTTTCTACTAGGTATCTACTAGACATCAAATATTTATAGTATGTAGTAGTTTGTCAGTTGAATATATAATTTAGTTTACTGTATGAATTGTTTGCATCGATTGTAGTTGTCATGTAGATCTGTTATTCACTTTTCTCTGTTCCATTGATGTTAGGTAAATCCATCAACTGCTCGTTTGGGTTCCATTAATAGTAACAGTTCTGAGTTTTCTGTTAATTTGAACAAGAGGACTTGTACGTGTAATAAGTTTCAAATGGATGAGCTTCCATGTGAACATGCTCTTGCTCATATAAAGGAATTTCACTTGGTTACTTATGACTATTGTTTCGAGTATTATACGAAAGCCAAAATGCTAGCAGCTTACGAAGGAACCATAAATCCCTTGCCTTCAAGTGGTATTTAGGTTGTACCTACTGATATTAAGCAACAAGTTGTTCTTCCTCCAGATGTGAAGGTAAAACCAGGGAGACCAAAAAAAGAAAGATATCACTCGGCATTGGAGAAAGCTGGCAAGTCGTCTGTACAATGCAATGTTTGTCTTAGAAACGGGCATAATAAGAGAACTTGTAAGGGTGTAAAATGAAGACCTGTGGTTTTGTTATTTGTGTCTGTTTTGGGTTAATCAACTAAATATACTTTGATTCTTTTTTTTGCACTTATTTGGATGCTAAAAAGGATATGTTGGATCTTTTTTAAGTTCTTGTTGCTCTATTTGCTGGTGTAATTGATGTTAAATTTTTTTTATATAATATTAGTACTAGATGTCTACCATATTTCTATTAGTTTTCTGTTGGTTACGTTTGACATTACAACATTATGTTAAACTTCAGTTTTGTCTGTTTCTTTGTCGCCTTTTTAAATTTGTATTCATATTTTTGTTTTTAAAATGCTCAAGTGTAAGAAGTTGCATGTTTGAATCACGTTATATATCTAGTAGTCTTCAAGTAGTTTTCAAATAGATTTCTACTAGACATCTATTATATATCTAGTAGTTGTCTGCTAGTCATTCATCTCTTGTACTTGGACATAATTTTTCTATAAAACATTTGTTCTGACAAACTCAGTCATTGCGAAATGCAGTATTATCATAATATGTCAATTTCAGTACTTTGAAATAGATTCCTGATTAAACTACTTAAATCCCTACCAATGACTCAATGACAACTTCAAAAATATTCCTAATTAGATTACTTCAATCTCTATCAATAACACAATCATAAGATCAAACAGTTAAACCAGATAATTTCTATCTAAATTTCAATGACAAGCATTATGAAATCAAGCTTCTGCGTCTTTCGTTCATCTTACATACTCCTCATCACTCTCTATGTCTTCATCCACATATTTTTTTCCATGCTTATATAAACTGAGTGCTAACCGAATTCTGTGGATCGTGACATTGAATTCCATTAGTATCTCTTTCTGCTCAATGATGTATTCAAGGAAGCTCAACATATATATACCATAGTCACTGCATTTTGTTTAATAGAAAAAACATTAGTAATGTAAGTAGTGTTTCCATTATTGATTTTTTGTTTTAAGTTAAAATTTAGGTTCAAAGAGAGAAAATGGTGCAATGTATGTCTCTGTTTTATTTGAGACTTACCATAGGGTTTGTTGTGGTAATCCTGTCTCTATTTTGAACTCAATCTTTGCCAGAGGGTTCTTGTTTTTGTATGCTTCGGACTCTCCGATCTGTTTATTTGCATCAAATATCCTTGCCTCTTTAAGGTAAATTGGCAAGATCGTACTGTATTCATTGACAGCAATCTCTGTAAATCTTTGTGATCTCCTCTTGGTTGTAGAATCGTATATATAGATCTTGTGTTGGTAGATATCAAATCTCCCTAGAATCCAATGGTTATTTCCTACCAAAATTAGGAAAAACACATGTTCTACTTCACTCCAATGCCTTCCACACCAAATTCGCCTCCCTGCCATTTGGAATGAGATTGCATCTATTATACTTGCCTGTTCTTGTACTTTTTTCTGTCCCTCTCGCTTTTTCAATGTTTCCCCTAATGCATGGATCCTTTGATCGAACATTGTATCCGTAGTTATAAAGCTGTAGTTGATTCTTTCACAATGTTTGCCTTTTTTTCTTATGTAGTACATCACAACATCAATAACCTGTTGAGAAATTACAAGCATTATAAATAATAATCTCTGTAATATGAGTCGACTAGAATTTTACTAGCTGTCTAACTTTTGTTTTTGTATTAAACCTCACTGTAGTGTTAGGTTTTCATTAATAGGATTTGTTTTAGGTAATTTGTTCTTATATTTTTCTAAAATTTTCAAATTTTGCAATGTTACTTACATCATTGCTTATCTGTTCTCCTTCATTGTAAATATCAACAAAGAATGTCTTGCTCAAAACTCCCATGATTTAGAACATCAGCGTTGGGATGCTGTTGTTCACAGTATTGTACCACTTTTTCTCTCTTTTGCTGTGATTTGTAAAACATTAATAATATGAAATAGAGACTTTAAATTCAAATTTTAATAATTTTTTATACCTTTTTGAAACGTTGATATTCTTTTTTATGAATTGATCAAAATCTGCAACGACTTGTTTATCTTCGATCTGCTCTCCTTTCATTGCATAGTCATCAAGCACATATTCTGACTTTACCTTTCTTTTCATTGCTGGTCTGAAATTCGCTGTGTATACCTTTCTCTTTGTTCTTCACATGTAATGTTTTTGGCCAACCTCAATAAAGTTATCCTCAATCTCCTGAAGACAAGACAATGGTAATTGTGCATCGTTAGTATATTTGTTTTCTTTTTTGTCAATTGTAGAAATGTAATATTTTAAAGAATCAAATACGCACTTGTTTTATTTCTTTAATAATGGCATATTTTCGTATACTATCTGCTTCTAACTTATCGAGTTCTGCTGGATCAAGAGTGTCTAAGAAATAGGGAGATCCAGCCTGATAATGTTTTTAAATTTTAATAAATCAAATCAAGCGTATTTTATTTTTAAAAAAAGGTAATTAATATGATTTTTACCTGCTGTTGGAGCTCTCTAGATTGCATTACAGCCTTACAAGCTTCTTGCTTTTGATTTTCTCCTTCATTCATATCACTCTTGTCCCCTCTATGTTGTACACCTTCTTGCTTCTCACTGTCTTTTTCATTTGAGGGGCTTAGGTTTGCGGTTATTAAGTCCCAGTTCGGATTGAAGGGGAGCAGCTCTGCGCGTCTCTTCTTCTCTTATTTTTGCTTGCCATCCTTTGCATCAGGTTATTTGTTCTCATCCTCTTTTTGTACTGTAGTTTTCACTTTCTCATTTCCTTTTTCTCTTTCTGCTTCTCCTTCATCCTGCAAATGGATGAGTATTAGACTGATGGTGTATGTCACTTTTCTATATCTACTAAATGTCTACTTGACATCCACTAGAAGACTACTAGACACATTTATACATCTATTAGATACGTATCAACACATATGATATTTTTGTCTTTCTGAATTGTTTTTTTTTGTTTACCTCTGGTAGTTTCAGCTCTACTGTTTGAATCTTGTATTCCACACTCTCTTGGTTTCCGTCATCTTCAAGATCTTCCTCCATTCGTGCAATCTCTTCTCTTCTCCTTTCTGTTGGGGTGTTCCCTTCAAAGATAACAGAAAACAAGTCATTTACATCATTCACTCTCTTAATCATGCTTTTATAGACACTTAATTAAAGTTTTTGTTTACTTTAGAAGTATGTATTTTTCTTACATTGACATCAATAGTCCCTTCTGTGTTATTAGTTTCTTGTTCTTCAGATATCACTGATGTTCCTCCTGTACTTGCATCTTTTGGTATAGTTCCACCTGTTTCTTCAGTTTCATTTTCTGGAGTAAGTATTGTTGTGTCCGGTGTACTTATATTTATTGGCATTGTGCCTCCTTCCTCATCTTGCTCGTCATCTACCGACATCTTGTCTTCACTTCCTTGTTTCTGCAAGAAATCAATCAACAGATTCTTAGATTAAAAATATGTGTGCTTTATTTTTTTCATCTAATACAAATTAAATAGTTTTGTAGTTTTAATTTTTTTACCTCTATGTTCTCTTCATTGTCAATTTTGTATTTTTTGATTTCATTGTCCTCTTTGTCAACCTTAGTGTCCTCGTTATCACTCATCTTAGGTCCATCCTTTTCTCTGCTACTTGATTTTTGCGATTCATCTCTATTTTCATCACTTTCTCCACTTTCTAATTCGCTATTGTCATTTTCACTTCTCTCTTCACTTTCAGCATCAAAATTGCTGTTTTCCTTTGCATTTTTGTCTTTGTCCCCATCTTCGCCATCCTTATTTCCATCACTAGATCCATCATCATCACTTTTACCACTTTCTTATTTATCATCGTCTTCACTCTTTTCATTCTTGTTTTCGTCGTCAGCCTCTTCATCAGTTTCGTTGCCATGATGTTCTGTATTTTCTTCCTCCCCAATACTTTCAAACTTGTTAATTTCTTCTAGGCTATCTTCCATCTTGTTACCACGTCCTGTCAAAGCATCTAATTTCTTCTCCATTTTATTGAGTCTTGTGGTGATTTTCTTGAACTCACTTTCCATCTTCTTTGACAGGTTTTCTAATTTTGTGATGAATTTCTCTTAGCTGCTCATTTTTCTCTGAATGGATTGTTTGAATGGACCAAATATCAGACTTTGTTGGGTCTATCATGGGAAGGTACTTATGCAGGGATAATCTTGTAATCTCTTCATCTATTGGCTCTATCTTTCGGATTTGCATCTGCAAGAATCAAATTATTCAGTAAGATTCAATGTTCTAATTTCTGGCTCTTTATTAGTGACCTAAGCAATGACATATAATTAAACTAGGTGTCTAATAGAGGTTTATTTGATATTTACTATCTATCTACTATCTATCTATAAGTTACCTAACTGATGTGCATATATATAATTATTTTCATGAAAACCATAGACATAGTAGTTTTGGTGTTTTGGTGTTTTGGCTGCTTACATTTTTTGGACTCTTGTTGAATATGAGTCTCTTTAACTCTTTAGTCTTGAACTCTTTGTCAAATGCTTCCCATTTAAAAAGGCACGGCATGAATTCTGGTGTTTCCTTTTTTTTTGCATATGTACCCCTCACATGCTCCACATACTTCGTAAAACCATGATTGGAAGACTAGTGGGCATCCATTTAATCTGTACGAACCTAGTTTACTTCCATATTTCCCATTTTTCTTCAGACCTTCCAATGTGCACTGATACGAAATATCACCCCAAGCTGCTTCCTTGTAAGTATTGTTGTATACACAGCCGAAGTACTCTAGTGGGATTTTTACATCAGGATCCATACCCACTAAGTAGAAAGCGATGAAATACAGTAGAGCTAGCTTTAATTGGTCTTCTTCATCGTGTACTTTGGCTTTCCCTTTTTTACTTGAATCCAATAATTTCTCTATATCTTTCATTTTGATGTCATCTGGATGTTTTTTGAAATACTTCTTTCTGAAATTCATTGGCTCTTTTGTATCTTCCAATATGAAATTTGTTGGCCCTATTTTCAGTCCTGATATTAGTAAGAAGTATTCTATACCGAAATAAAGTGGTTTGTTTCCTACTAGAATGCAGATGCAACTATCTTCCATCTGTCTAATTTCCCGTACGATCAAGTTGTGGAGAAGTGTGTTCTGTGGCTTCAAGTTTGGTCCCTTGAAAAAGTTTCCAAAAATGCCCCCCTTCAGCATGATTAGCACGTTCATTGCTAAATTGTCTTTCAAGAAAGATATGAATTTTTCATTTGATGTTGCTTTAACAGCAGGCACCTATTGTGTATTTGAAGGGTATATAAGGTTGTATGTCCTTGCTTGATGCCTGACACTTGCCTGTATTAAGTTTAAGATGAAGTGTTAGTAATATATTTCAATCTTGTTAACTTTTTGTATAGGAAACATATGAAACATAAAACCAGTGGTGCGGTTAGTAGACTTATGTACTCAGTACTCGGTTGACAATTTTCTTAATAATGCATCTATTTGATATCTAGTAGACATCCCATAGTTATTTGGTATATAACTAGTGGATATTTATTATATTCAGTTTACAATATTCTTTAGTCTGCATCTATTTGATATCTAGTATATTTCTGGTAGACATCCTATAGTTATCTGGTATGTAACTTTTTAGTTATGTATTATATTCAGTTGACAATCTTCTTTATATGGCATCTATTTGATATATAGTAGATTTCTAGTAGACATCGTATAGTTTTTTGGCATATAACTAGTAGATATGTATTATATTCCTAATATATAACATGACTCCTTATCTTTATGCATCACATTCACCAAGGTGCACATCATTATTTTCAAGATTATGTCTAAAAAATGTGATTGTAATTGTAGCAAGAAACTTTGAATACATATATACATGAACTCATAGACAGTTGTTGAATCATTCTTTCAACATTTTGTATTTATCTGACATATATGTTTTAGATATTAGAACTTTGTAAGTTATTTAAATATCAGATCTAATACACACTGATTGATATCTACTGCTACAAATTACGTATCTTTGGTAGTCAATTAATCTTTATCTAGTAGAATTATTTTAGATATTTGACAGTTATCTTGTTGTTATATGAAAAATATGCACTTGTAGTTCAATTTACATTCCATTTTTAACAGATCTGTTCGAATTTAGGAATCATACTTCTGGTTCTGTTCTTGCTTCTACTTCCATTTGTGTTTTCGTTATTTCTGATGCTTTGCTCCTTGCAATTACTCTATTTGCAGCTATTGAAATCTGTAATCAAGCGTTTGATTAGTGAATGAAAAGAGAATGAACAGATGATAATGTTAGGGTTTTTTCGTTTCTTACCTTCTGATTTCTATATGAAATACGATTCGTCAGTAGCAGTTTGGGGAATAATTTCACTATCTAAAGATGATCAATACGTTGATTATACAGGAGAGGAGAGGGATTGGGGCGATTTTTTAAATCAGAGAGCCGAGATCTATGGTTTTTGGAATTTAAAATTGCAGGTACGGGAGAGGGATAAGAGGAAGAGTTTTTGGTGAGAATGGTTTATAAGGGACCGTAGGTTTGTAAATATTTTAATTCATTTTGTAATTACTTTTCAGTTTAGGCCAATTATTTTGGGCTTTTCAGGCAACCATGACAAATTCCCTTGATTGGTTGATTTTAAAATATTCTCTAACATCAATATTCTAAATAAAAAAATATTTTTATCATCCTTTTGCCAATTTTTTGAAACAACAAACCCCATTTTGTAGAAAATATTTTCTCGAACCTCGTTTTACAAACGAGTAAAACCATATGGTACTATCTTAAAGTTTGCCCAAGATCTAAATTTCTAACTGAATATCTGAATTCCAACAATGGGATGATTCAAATACCAAAATCCACAAATTGAAATATTGTGTTCAATGAATAGTTATATGGGAATAATTTAGCATGAACGGTACATATATGTAATTTCATATGTTTAATTTAGTTATTTTGTTTGTATAGGTAACTTGTTTTTGGTGAACTATATATATATATATATATATATATATATATATATATATATATATATATATATATATATATATATATATATATATATATATATATATAAGTAATTGTAGCTTTTGTAAATTTAAAAAATACTAAAAATTTGCTATCGAGTTCTCTTGTTGTGCGTCGAAAAAACATCAATGCCATAAGCGGGGTATGGCCGCCTCCGTTTCTTAGTACGGAGAAAATAGAATGATCAAACCCTAAGCCCCTGTCTGACTGATGATTTTTTCATGGTGTGGTATGATCCTAAATAAAAATAGCTAATGAGAGGAAATGAGAACAAAGAGGATCAATAACGGCTTAAAAGACATCATTGCTTTTTAATTAGTTAATTCAGTGTACTGTAGAGTGAGCCATTATATATAGCTAACTGGATCTTCTTTTTAAAGACTTCTATTTAAAATTTATTACTTAAAATCGAACAATGACTCTCGAATGCTAATTTCTTAATTTACTGGCAATTTTCCAGAAATCAAGCAATTAGGCTCTGAAAAGAAGCTTGAGAGCTTGATGATTGAATTGATAGAAAAGCAGCGAAAATTACAGGGAAAAAGTTCTTAAGTCTATAAAAGAAGAAAAGGAAAACTTTTATATACACAGTAGTCTATTGAGTAGTCTTTTACAACTGGCTGTTTGCTAGCCACAACTGCCTATTAACTTTCTGGCACCTCAGCTTGAGTTTCCCGCGCAATGTAGCAATGGTGTAGGATTCTTTTGCAGTGTGGTGCACTACTCTCTTGGTACTCTAGCATCAGTATGAATCTCAACAGGCTCCACTTCCACTATAGATTACTTTTTCTTTTAACAAGTAGCCAATTATTTCAATTTAAATTAATAACAATACTAACCAATTTACTTAAGAAATTATTATTTCTTAATATATGAAATGTTGGGGCTAATATAAAAGCTTCAAGTGAAGCTTTTGTACGAGCTTAAACTGTTTGGTAAAACGATTCCATAACGTGGCATTAGGGCATGTTTAGAAGTCAAGAGTTTAAATTCTGACAACTCAATTTATTGGATGAAATTTCAGCACACAAAATAGTAATTTTGCATTGTATCCACGAATATTCATGTGTGGTAGAATGTCATGAATAATATGAAACTATAAATGGACGTTGCTTCTTAACTTATACTTTTTGAGTCTACTAAATGATAGTTATTCTGAAAACATGATGATAGTTTTTCTATTATTTTGTCTCCTAATTACTCCTTTTTGTTTTTCTCAAAACTTCCTCGTCTTTTTTCTATAGCCTTTAATTGGTTTTTCGTTTTTCTCCATTTATTTCTTTTTTTTTGTTTTTTCCATTTATAGAATTTTTTGGTCTTCATGTGTGAAAAAGTTGAGTATTTAAATATCAATGCATCATTGCCTTCAACTGTGAAATAGCATATAATTTTTTTGGCAAAATTGGGATTGGTTCGATTTTCCGTTATACTTATAGATAGTTGACTGATTTAATCATAAAAAATATTTAAGTTTTGAAGAACCAATTTTGACTCATTGACAGTGCGAAAATTTAAAAAATCAAATTATCGGTTTAAACCAATTTCAGTCACACAATGATAGTATTAGACATCAATGTGTTGCAATGTTAAAAACATCAAATTTTCAGTTCGAACCAATTTTACCATTTGATTAATACTTCGCACTAGTACAGAATTGGGATTTACGGGCGGTTATTTTAGGCTTTTCCGGAAGGTTATAAACCGTTCGCACAGCCCGCAACGCGAATGACTAGGCCTTATTGCGGACAGTTTTGAACCGTCTTCTTTCTAAGAATTGTCCGCAAAAGTGCACGAAAAAGCTCCTCTCTCTGATTAATGCGGATGGTTGTATATTAAAAACCGTCCGCATATTCACTATTCCGGATGGTTTCTTAAAACAACCTTCCGGAATTATATTAATTACCTATTTTTTTTTGCATATTCTTGCATATTCATAATTCATATAATTTGGATTGAAGGGAGCTGTCCTATGCTAATTATTAACTAATAAAAAGGTCTCTTAAGCTTTTCAAGTTCTGCAAATTGTAGTCAGAACATATACATGTATCAAGAGGAGTCATACAGGTAAATTTTAAGTGTAAGCCTTTCAAAGAAAGGTAAAAACATATGTATCCGGAAGCTCATACGTACCAATGACCATGAGATTCGAAGAACAATGACCACAAAATAAAACTTACAATTTTTTATTTGCCTGAGCAATCTTGGACAAGGTAGTTACATGAGGACTCCAAGGAGCATCAACAGTTGCATCTAAGACCTGGATCAATAATTGCAACATTTCAAGAAACCCACAAATCGAACTACATTAAATAACAGCATAAATAATAGCAACACTTGGGCTTTTTCAACATAGATCTAAACAATAAAGACTGATTCTAAGTAAATGAAGAAATTTCTCAACGGCAACCAATAATTTAATGAACAGTAATGGTAAGACACGAAAAATGAGTTTCCTACCTTCTGTTCGATCTAGGGAACCTTAAGAACCTTGAGCTTCACCTCTCTCTTCCTGGAATAAAATTGAAAGTTAAAGCATATTAAAAAGATGCAAATAAGAGAGAAATGAAGAGAATGAGGATAGAAAGCTCACATTTCAAGGACTGTTTGATTGAAAACCTTCATGAATTCCATGATTGGATCTGCAGAATGAAAGCAAGATGAAATTCGGTAGTAGGATTATGGGATACATATGCACTATCAGGAATGCTTCCCACCTGAAGAAATTTTTTCCTGCAAACTCCGATTCTGAAACACCATTGATAAAATTAAACATCATAATTATAGAGCTATTGGAAATGGTGTGAATGGTATAATAGCAACACAAATAAATCTCCAAAGAGTTCCATCAAACAAGTAAATTTATCAAAATTAACTAAATCTATTATAAATGATAAATCATAATTACTTCTTCAATGCAATTGAGAAAACTGTGCTATCTCACAAATAGCCTGAGAAAAGAGTGAAGCAATAAGCTGTTGGTCCCTGTGAGGGTCTTTATAAGTTCAGAGGGGGGGTGAATAACCCTTTTTCATAGAATATAAAGACTTTAGAAAGTCTTAGTGTAGCGTGTTTGATTGTGAACCGGATGATGGATTCAGATGATGTAGTTATGACAATATAATGCAAATAATAGCAGTTAGCGAAATCAAACATAGAAGGTTTTCATCCTGGTCCGGCCCTGCCTACTCCAATCCGCGGGGTTTCCTTCCTCCAAGCTTTTCCACTAGTGGATTCCTTTCCAACTAGCATGAATCAAGCCTTACAATTTGTCTCCGGATGGTAACCCCTTCCGAATGTAGGATATACCACTAGAAACACCAACTCCTAGCTGAGTCCTTTAGTATTTAGTAGGATATACCACTTAGACTTCTATTTCGAATCTAAGATGAGTCCTACAGGGAGTTCTCACTCAAAGCACCAACTTTAAGTTATATCTCGATCTCACAACTCACCCAAGTTGGAGATCCTTACACTCTTGTTTTCACAAAGGTTTTGGTTTTTGGATTTCCTTAAGTTTATAGCTCACTTAGGAATCCTTACAACAGATTTGGAATAAATTGATTCTTGGAGGGATTGTAAGCTGATTGAATGCTTGTGATTTGTTATTTACTTTTGTCAATCAAACAGCCAACCTTCTCATTTGGTGAATCTTCCCTTTTATAGGCTTCCATCATAAATGAAGCCGTTGTGGGTTGCTGAACTTGTAATAAATCTTCACCCTTGATCAGGTTATAGATGGCGCTTCCAGAACCGTTGATCAATCCATTAGACTATAATTTGACCGGTTTGAATTCTAGGGATTGATCTTGAAAAGTTGTCAATGATCGTTTTACTTGGCTTTTTACGATGCACCAACTTTTACACCATTAGCTTTTTGGTGTGAGCTTCACGGGCCTCCTTATTGGCCTAGGTGAAAAAGGTTGTTAGCTTTTTCAGTTCGGTATCAGTCCTTTTGTCCTTTCTCTGAAAAATGCAAGCCGTCATTTTTTCTTTGTCTTAGGGAAAGGATCTTTGACTTTATGGACCAAAAGGTGGAGGGAAAAGCTATGTTTGAAACTTTTCCCATTGTCTCAAGCATGAGTCTTCGGGATATCTTTAGACTCATATTCTCAAGATCTGCCATCTTCCCGAGATATGGCAACTAGCTCTTCCGGATGCTGTTCTTGAGGGATTAAAGCTTGTTTCCTTTCCAAGCTTTATTCTGATGATTCCATATGCTTAGGTATTTGATACCTTTAATGGACAACCTTGTAGCTTGATCTTTGTCCGGATGTTTCCATTTGGATTTGGGATTTACATAGTTTTAAGTTTTTGTTTCTTTCAAACCTAATCCAGATAATTTAGTTTAATTTGTGGTCCGGATCATAGTTTCCCAACTAAGCACAAGGGAATGGAGTATATATGAACTAAGTATGATTCTTGATATTTAGACATTTACAAATTTTACTCCCCCATAATTCTAGCATCCTAACTCCCCCAAAATTTGTCAATTCTAGCTTCTAAGTTTGTTTTAGTACAATTGCTGATTGTACTTTTAGAAGTAATATTTTGAGAATTAGATATTTTCACTATATATACTTCTGCTGTTAACAATGGTTAACATCAATGGATTTCAGATTACAAATTACAGAAATATGTAATAGTGAATCTAACTATTACATAATCTATTACAAAATTTTACAAGTACAGATAATAGCTAGTCGAATTCTGATTCCCTTCGGATGGTTCTCCCTCTTTCTCCTTTCCCTTGCTCGATCCAGGTTCTTGTACACTCCTCTCCCCGTTTTTGTTTCTAGCTTGGGGGTCTATAACCATATAAGTCTTGTTGTCCCAAGCTGCTTGCCATGCATTTGAATAGATTGTGTAGTCAGCGCTACCTTTGGACCTTTCATCAATGATTTTGTCAACCATAAGAGGAGCGAGATAGAAGGTCCGGATGGTCTTCTTTAAATTATCATAGGACTGCTTGATAGATGGATGAATACGCAAGACAAGCTCTTGATCCCTTGGGTCATAGTAAGGAAAGAGGATTTTAAGAAGAGTTGTCATTCCTTTCTGTCCGAAGAAGCCGGAATCTCCAATGGCTTGTATAAGGTTGTGGAAGACTGGAAGAAGCTGGCTTTCCGGAATAGCAGGAGAGGAAGAAGATTCGAAGATGAAGAGGTTATTGATTTCGATTTGAAGCAGGGTGATTTCTTCACTTATTCCCTTCCTGATATTATGGATAGACTCCGTTTGAAGAGAGATTTCTTTGGTGATGGATGCCTTCCAGTCCGTTATTATTTACTCCAATCTGGATAGGCGGCTTCCCAGTTCATCACCCATGTCATCCAAAATCTTCTCTTGGATCTTGGGAAGAGTTTCCTCAATGAAGTACACTAGCATTTCTTGGGTGACTTGCTGGTCTATTCCCAGATCCTTTATGACGGGTGTGGGGTCTTTTCCATCCATGAATTTTGTCAAGTTTTTAAACTTGGAATCCAAATAAGCCTTTATTTCTTCTGTTTGCTCGGAGGAGGATGATGATCTTATCAAGCATAGTTCCATAGTTATTTGAAGCCAATATGTTGGCTTGATCAGCAGTTCGGTTAGCTGTGGAACCACTCTCCTTAAGTGCATTTAGAATTGGTGTGATTTGGGAGAGAGAGGCTTTTGCAATTACTCCGGGAGTGGGGAAATCTAAGACCTTTTCTTTGATTATCTTGACAGATTACTTAATTTTACCCAGCTCCTTTATTTTTGGATCATTGGCCTATCTGAGCAGTTCCTTTTCAACCCCTCTAAGATGTGTGCATATGGTCCGGAGGCTTTGTTTGACATAACCTTCCTCATTTTCTTCTTGGGCAGCTTCTTTAAGAAGATGGAGTGCTGCAGAAACTTTGGCTTTAACTATGTTATTGGCAGGCACTCTCATTGGGCTTACTTTTGGAGGAAATTCTTCTTCAGAGCAGTTGGAGGATTCATCTCCGGAGCTGTAGCTGCTTCTGGAGGGTTCATTATCTGCTTCATTACTGGTCTCCTCTAAATTGGACTTGTCTTGGTCCTCCTTCCTCTCTTCTGACCTTTCCCCTAGACTGACCTCGCCTTTGGAGTCTGCTTTAGAAGCGTTCTCCTCAGATCTCAGACCTTGTCTTGTCTAGGTTTGGCTCATCTTCCTTGACTACATTTTGGACATGTGTATCCAAGTTGTCCTTGTTTCAACTACTGTGTCATCAACAGTAGTATTAGATGTGTTAATATTTAAAGTAGTTGTGATAGGAAGTACCTCATTTAATGGAGATGGAATTTAGATGCTTGAGGCTTCCTTTTCTTCATTTCTTCCAACCTCAATCCTCAGATGACTGGAAGTGTCCCTAGTCATCCCTCTACGTGCCTTTTCAGGACTTATTATACATCCCCCAGGTGCATTGGTAATGTCCTCAATGCCCTCTACTATTGCCTTTACATGACTTATTTTTGCTTGATTTATAGCTTTCGGACTTAGCAGGTTCTCCGAAAGAGGCTCTGTGATAGGCAAGAAGTTGAATGATCCAGAGTCTGGAATTTTGGACAACTCAACCATGGCATTGGAGTCAATTAGAATTGGTTGAGCAGAAGATCCCCCGGGTCTCTCAATGGCTAAATTGTTCAGCTGGTAGTTTTCTGCCATGGAGGCCATCATCTCTTCATACTGAGGATCCCTTGGAAGGATATACTCATTGGATCCGGGCACATTGTTGCCCTTTGAGCTTTTAGCCTTAGCCAGTTCCTCCACAACTATGGTTTTTACTGCCTCCTCATCAATGACTATAGTAGTTGGCCTCTTTGCTTTCTTCTTCTGGTGCTTCTGAGCTTCTACAACCTCATCAAATGTACAACCCTTCCGGGTAAATTGCTTCTTTAGTAGAGGCATTTTGTCTTCAGTTTCCTCTTCATCAGACCCATCTCCGCCCTTTAGCAATTCCGATGCTTTCCTTTTTTGACCTTTTTTATAGCCCTTTCTTATTGCAGCAGCAGCTACTATAATAGTTTCCTTTGGCTATGGCATGCTGGAGATATCTGGGAACTTGAGGAAAATATGTGCTGAATTTATCTCCGAAGTAGTTTGGATGCAACCACTCTTTGGCTTTTTACATGACTTTCTGTTCATCACCATCAGTCCTTACCAAAACACCTTCATTCTTCATACCCAGGTGCTGTTTGAAGAAATCTGGAGTTACAGTAATTTCTTTGCCCTTGACTTTGGTTTGAAAAGCATCAAACTTGGAGTGAACACTGAGATTCTTACATAATTCCTTGACCAACTCAGGATAAGTGAGGCAGTAAATTTCGAGGAAATCTGTGAGATTCTGATCTTTTATGAGCTTGGAGTAAGGGTCCGTCTCAAATAAGAAGTTATCCCCCAAATAGTCTGTGGGGAGTACGGAGTCGGAGGGTTTGAAATTTACGGGGATGAATTCTCCATTTTGAAGATTAGAATCTTCAAAAATGTTTTGGGTTGGAAGCATTACGGGTCCATCTTTAGTCATAATTGCAGCCATTTTAGAAAAGAGTTGAAGAATCTAGGGTTGGGGTTTCAATTTTTGCAGAGTAATAGTATAGTAGTTGCTCGCATGAAGAAGAAGGGTGATTTTGAAGGGTTTATATAGAATTTTCAAGGTGAGGGTAGTTTGGTAATCCGAACGCCAATTATTTTAGCTGGATTGATGACATGGTAGTCAGAATTTTAGGAGAGAGGTAAATTCAGTTCAACCCGAGAACAGGAATAGTTTATTTTTGAAATAACTGTTGAATTTACCGCGCGTGTAACAACCAATGGACTTTTGAAATTCAAAAAATAATTGTTACCTTTATGAGCTTTTACTGCCATTTGTCATTCTTATCTGCTGATGTGGCATGCTTCTGGAATAGATTTCCCTCCAATGCTTCTTCTTTTCAGATTTGAGCTTTCAGCCTTGGATCCGGCTTGATTTCAAGCTGTCTTCCGGATTGATCCTAAATTGGATTAGACATTCCAATAGACTCCCTCAGCTTCCCAAATTGATCTTTACTTAGGGGCTTAGTAAAGATATCTGTTGTTTGTTCATTGGTTGGAATGTATACCAATGCAACATCCTTCTTCATCACATGATCCCGGATGAAACGGTGTCTTATGTTGACATGCTTCATCCTGCTATGGAGTGCTGGATTCTTTGACACATCAATAGTACTTTTGTTGTCATATATCACATTCACACATCCGGATTGAACTCTATAATCTTCAAGTTGTTATTTGATCCATAGAAGTTGAGCAATACAACTTCCAGCTGCCATATATTCAGCTTCCGTAGTAGACAAGGCAACTGAAGTTTGCTTCTTGCTGTACCATGAGACTAAACAATCTCCAAGGAAATGGCAACCTATAGATGTACTCTTTCTCTCAAGAGTGTCTCTGCCATAGTCTACATCAGTGAACCCTTGGAGTGTGAAATCTCCATTACTAGGATACCATAACCCAACTTCAGTGGTTCCTAGGAGGTATCTTAGAATCTTCTTTACTGCCTTGAGATGAGAATCCGTAGGATTGGCTTGATACCTTGCTCAGTAGCAAACTGCATAATATATACCAAGTATGCTAGCTGTCAAGTATAGAAGTGAGCCAATCATCCCTCTAAAGAGCTTTTGATCAACAGCCTCTCCTTTCCCTGGATAGGACTATGAGTGGACATAGGCTTGCTCTTGTCCATTTCAAACTTCTTCAAGATTTCCTTGGTGTACTTTGACTGGTTAATGAAAATCCCATCCGGACTTTGGTTTATTTGTAGACCAAGGAAGAAAGTCATGGACATCTCAAATTCCCTCTGCATTTAAGAGTTGAATTCTTTACACATCTTTTCATCAGTGGCTCCAAATATGATATCATCCACATAAATTTGGACTAGAATGATATCATTTTTCTTCTTTTTGATGAATAAGGTAGTGTCTGCTCTGCCTCTGATATAACCTTAGATATAAGGAATGAGGTCAACCTCTTATACTAGGCTCTGGGTGCCTGCTTTAATCCATAGAGAGCCTTCTTCAACTTGTAGACATGATCCAGATGCTTTAGATCTTCAAATCCGGGTGGTTGCTTAACATAGACTTCTTCTTGGATAACACCATTTAGAAATGCACTTTTAACATCCATTTCGTATAATGTGAACCCCATGAATGATGCAAAAGCACATAGGATCCGGATTGCTTCCAGCCTTGCTATAGGAGCAAAGGTTTCTTCAAAATCAATTCCTTCTTGCTGGTTGTAGCCTTGGGCAACTAATCTTGCCTTGTTTCTCACCACCACTCCGGATTCATCAAGCTTGTTCCGGAACACCCACTTTGTGCCAATGATTGATTTTCCTTTAGGAGGTGGTACTAGATCCAAGACATCATTTCTGGTGAATTGATCTAGCTCTTCCTGCATTGCCATCATCCAGCTTTCATCTCCTTCCGTATCTTGAAATTTCTTTAGCTTTATGAGGGAGACAAAAGCGGCATGACTCATCATCCTGTTGAGCTGACCTCTGGTTCTTACTGGATTCTGAACATCATCCAAAATATTCTCAATGGAATGATCTCTGTGTGTCCAGATCTCCCTTTGTAGGCCTTCATGTTGAACTGGGACTTGCTCCACTTCAGCATCAACCACTCCTTCTTGGCCTTCATTAAAGTCAATCTCCTGTGGGTTGAGATTAACTTGTTGCACTTTTGGATCAAAGGATATTCCTTCATCTTCCTCTTTGTACTTCTTGATTTGAAGTGAATCAGGAATTCCTGCTTCCTTCTTTTCTCCAAATTTTTCAGCTTCCGGAACTGGATCTTCTAGAGTGCAGCTTTTCTTTCCTGCAATGTTAGTCTCATCAAAATCTACATGTATTGACTCTACCACAGTTTGAGTTTGTTTATTGAAGACTCTATGTGTTGAGTAGCCAAGGAAAATTGCTTCATCATATTTAGGATCAAGTTTTCTTAGTTGCTCTCTATCATTAATGATGTAGCATTTACATCCGAATGCTTTGAAATACCCTATTTTGGATTTTGTTCCCTTCCAGATTTCATATGGGGTCATTTCTATGGTCTTTCTAATGAGAGCTCTATTTAGAATATAACATGATGTATTCACGGCTTCTCCCCAAAAGTATTTTGGCAAACAATTTTCAATGAGCATTGTTCTAGCCATTTCAACTATGGTCCTGTTCTTTCTCTTAAGAACTCCATTCTGTTGAGGAGTGTGAGGGGCAGAGAAGTTATGTTCAATGCCCTTGGAGTCACAAAAGTCAGAAAAAAGCTTATTTTTGAATTCTCCACCATTATCACTCCGGATGCGTGCAATGCTTATGCCCTATTCTACTTCTATCCGGATGAATGTTTTAGAGAATTGGTCAAAGGCTTAATCCTTGCTTGCTATCAGGAGAACCCAGGTATATCGAGAATAATCATCCACAATGACCATGGTGTATTCCCTTCTACCTAAACTCAATGGATTGATTGGACAAAAGAGATTAATATTCAAGAGCTCAAGTACTCTTTTAGAAGGAATGTATGAGATGGAAGGGAAACTTTTCTTATGTTGTTTACCTAATCGACATACAGTGCATAAATGATCTTTATCAAAAGCAACCTTAGGCAAACCCACAGCTAATTCCTTTTTGGCTAGTTTGGACAGGAGGTTCATGCTGACATGTCCTAACCTCCGGTGCCATAGCCATGATTCTTCTTCTTTAGAAATCAAGCAGATATTCTTTTTATCATTTTTAATATTTACAAAATAGACATTATTTACTCTAGGTGCATAAAGATTGAGTTGGTTAGACTTACTATCAAAGATTGAGCAGCCTCTGGAATCAAATGTGACTTTTCTTCCTTTATCACAGAGTTGGGCCACACTTAGCAAGTTGAATTTCAGTCCATCAACCAATGAGACATCTTCTATCTTTAACTCAGATCCAATGGTTCCATGACCAATGATCTGTCCCTTTTGATTATCTCCAAAGCTTACTTTGCCTCCCTTCTTCTCGGTCAATATGATGAAGGCTTTTTCATCACCTGTCATGTGCCTTGAGCATCCACTATCAATGTACCAAGTGTGTTGATCTAGTGTGGATCTAAGGCATACCTGCAAAATAGATCAAGTGGGTTTGGGGTACCCCAATCAGAATTGGGTCCTCTCGGGTTAATAACCATCTCAGGCCAAGGGTAAACATCATAATAACCTATTTTTAATCAACATGGTTTAGTAATATGATTATTTATCCCACAAAACCTGCACCCTGAAATAGGTATGTTTTGCTTTTGCTTTTCACTGATCTTCTGCAGATCCTTCTTCCTATAGTTGCCTTTATATCTAGCTTTTTGCACACTAGTGGATGGTCCGGTGTTAATCCGGAAGCTGGTTGGAGGTGCAACTTCTGCTCCACAATTTCTTCTTTATCTGATAGACTGTTGGTTGTAAGCCACCTTAGCCTTTTCCTTTTGAGTAGCAGTATATCTTTGGGCTTGTGGTTGCCTGCTAACTTCCTTCATCCTTTGGTTAGGGGTCTTTTAGAATCTATTCTGAGCAGGAGGATAAAGTATCAACTTTTTTAGTAATTTCAACTTCAGATTAGCTCCACTGCTTGAAACTAGCATATACAGTGTTATCACAAGTACTGAAGAGTAGGAAATGAATAGAATGTAGCTAACAAATAAACAGAGATAAATGATGGAACCGCTCTGTGAAATCCAGCAACATAAGTATTTTTTTGGTAACATAAGTATTTCCTTCTTAACTTGACTAAAGCTAGAAGGAAATTTTCTATTTTTTATTGACAGACGGACAGGTTCAATAATCAATCTATTTTTCATCAATTTTGTAAGAGTTACATGTTTCTCACCCATAAGAATATTCAGATTTTTTTCTTGTCTTTGAATAGAAGATATAATGATTTCTCGGGGATTTATCAGTCTAAGGCAATACATAGGATATGATACCAATGCATTAAACTCAGTCAGCCTCAGACGAAACAGAAAATGGCAGTCAAAGACAAGCCACAAAGGGCAGAAGGTTTGATGTGGAAATACAATACAAACTAGCTACAATTGAAAACTAAGGTCTAAATATGATTCAAAATTATTACAAGTGGATCTAGCATCATAAATCTTCAATTAAATCACACGGAAATAAAAAACACATGCAAGAAATCACAAATCAAACGAATAAATAGGCCTAACGAGCAATCAAACCTTCATCAAGTAGAAATGAACAACTTCATCTGGTAATATTTGATTGCAGAAGTAAATCAATTAGGGAATCCAAATAAAAAACAGTAATCCCTAAATTCATTATATACTTGCTCAAAAAGATAAGACACATTGATATGCGCACTGAAACATATCAATTAAAAAAAAGAAATATATACCTAGAGCCAGTGCTATACATAATCAGCACAAAACCAAAACCAGCAAAAAAGAAAATAAGAGTAGGGTACTATTCCTGGCCAGCAGTATCCCAGAAGACCCTGAAGCTATTAGGTGACTCTAATATCTAAATCAATCTTATGCTGTATTACCATAGTCCTGGTTTGGAACTCAACTCCAATCGTAGCCTTGGAGTCTAAACTGAACTCAATCCTAGCAAATCGAGCATGTATCTGCGATTTCCCTACCGCCGAATCTCCAATCAGTACAACTTTGAACACATAGTCAATCTTCTGGCTCGGATCTCCGTACCCCCCGCCACTGGCCATAGCAACCAACTCCCTGCACTCATGAACTAAGTTCTATTCAACCTCGATAACCGCTTCAACTCCTCCACACCACAATTACACTAACTAATTATTCTCTACTCCTCTTTACTAAAAATGGCTAAAAATTTCATCTACTTTTGAGCTAAAAATATTCAAAACTAAAAATTGAAACCCTATCTGGGAATATATTGAGAAAGAAGAACTTGCTAAATTAAGTGAAGGGTGCATTCGACGGAGACGACGGCAACGGAAACCACAGCGGAGCCGGTATCGGCGGTGGGAGGTCTTGCGGTTGAAGGGGTCTGGCGGTTTCTTAAGGAGACAGATTATGATCTTGAAATATAATGCGACGGAGGAGGCAAAAACAAAGTAGGAGACTATAGCAGCGGCGGAGACAAAGAAGATGTAGAGGTCTTGGAGTTTGAGGGCTGTGGTTTCTCTAAAAGAGGAAGATTGATTTTCGCGAAAGGGGTAGAGGTTTTGGGGGAAATTTTTGTTTTTAAGTAAAGTAAGACCAATCCGGACGGTTCATGTTAAGGGACCGTCCAGATTGATCTTTTGATCAGATATTTTGGATCAATCAATCAGGACGGTTTTCTATTAAGGAACCGTCCGCATTGGCAAGCCCAATTAGTTTCTGCGTTTTTTAAACTCTTTTTCAGACAGTTTTAATATTAGCCGTCCGCAAAGGTGTGTCCTTAAAGCCGTATTTTATACTAGTGTCATTATCATAGGCAAATTATTAGTTACACTATTATTAATTATTTGTTTTTAACTACATGTTTCTTCACCTCATGAAACACTTATGCTTATTTATCTTTTTCATCTTTTCTTCATGGAACTTCATCTTGTTCATTAAAACACTAACAACTATATTATTAATTTAGTAACATCAGCTCTTTTCATTTCACAAAAAAAAATTCAACGATTCCAATAAATTTGTTTGGATTTATAAATTGGATAAAGTTTATGATCCAACACTCTTCCAAAAGCTGCAAATGTGCCACCACCATATTTCTATTATGAGAATGTGACTATTGCATTTTGTTGGAGTTTATTTAAAAAAAGGAAAAAATATAGAGAAAAGAATATTGACTCTACATAATGAGAAAGATGAAGGAGACGTACTAGAAGTCTTATGTGTATTAATTGATAATCAGTACATTATAAATAATGAGTGAAAAACAAAAAGTTATATAATAGGAGAATATTATCTCAATCTCTAAACAAACTAAAAGAAATCATTGTTGAAGAAAAATACTAACTAATATGATTTATTCAACGTCAATTGCAACCAGAAAAACTAATTAAAAGACTTGAGCCAATATTCAACGCTCTTCCTTGGATCAAGGACTCTTGATTCTCAATTCTTCACACATTTATTTAAAATTTATGGAGCCACTCTCTCCATATTGAATGATGTCCTTTTCACCATCCAACATATCGATGCCCTCCTCACCGACTTTTGACTATTGGAGTCCTTCTCTCCAATTTGAATGATGCTTTTCTCACTGTTTAACATGTTGATGCCCATCTCATCAACTAAAAAAGATAGTCTTCTTCTTTTTCAAATGTTTTGGCTTGATTTGCAATTTCTAGTTTTTCTTACTTTCTACAAGTCTTTGACTAATGACCGAATCTTTTGCACTTAGAGCAAAAGGTTTCCCTTTATACCAACAAACGCTTTCTTCGTGACCATGATTTCCGCAATGACTGCATTTGACACTCTTCCTCTTTCCTTTTGAAGCTTTTGTGAGAAAAGGTCCTTCAACTGCTCCTTCTTCTCTCATAATTATTCTCTGCTCTTGTCCCTGCAAAGCATTCATCAAAAAATGTCAAACTAACAGCTGATGTGTCTTTAATATTTTCCAATGAGGAAATAGTTGCTTCAAAACTTTCTGGTACAGTTACAAGAATTTTCTAAACCAATCTAGAGTCAGGAAATTCAGAACCGAGTAACCTTATTATGTTTGCAATTCCAAGCAATCTATTAGAGTAATTTTTTATCTTCTCAGAGTCTTTCATCTTCTAAAGCTCGAACTCTCTTATCAGATTAAAAATTTGCATTCCCTTAATCCTTTCGTCTCCTTCAAACTCCTCCTTCAAGAAATTTCAGATTTCAGAAGCTGGTTTTTTTGTCATTATTCTCATAAAAATTTTTGATGAGACTGAAGCAAAAATTTTTTTTGGTCCCTTAAGAAGAAGGCTCTTGATACTACTTAGGAGTTCATTTGAAAAAGAAGAACAAATAGAGAAAAAAATATTGGCTCTGCATAATGACAAGAAAAAGGAGACGTATAGAGAAAGAGAAGTCTTATGTTTCTTAATTGATAATCAATACATTGTATTATAATGAGTGAAAACAATTAAGCTATTTAATAGGAGAATATTATCTCAATCTAATTAAATTAAAATAAATCATTGATCGAGTAAAATATTAACTATTATGATTTATTCAACGTCAATTGCGAACAAAAAAACTAATTAAAAGACTTGAGCCAATATTCAACACATCTAGAGGGGTTTGGCAAATCATCTCAAGGTTTCTTTATAACGTGGAACCAGAATTTGAGGATTCTAAATAAGAATTTATTAAAATTAAACAAAAAAAAAAAATTTTAAACCCTGTCCAACTATAAGCTCGAAGAAATCACAGTACAAGGACCCTGCATACTCTCAAATGTATTGAAAGAGAATAAAAGAGAATAGAATTATGTATTGGTCAAGATGATTACAATTACATGTGGCTCAGCTATTATAGAGTAGTTAGGCGAGGTCATTGTATTTACATTACACTTAGCTATAGGGTACACTCTCTCATGTAACTAATTCTAATTGTAATTGTAACTGTTAGTTAGTTAACTCTACACTCCCCCCTCAAGTTTGACAATTCCAAACTTGGACAGTGCATAGAATAATTGTGCTTGTGAAACAAAGTTTGTGAATCAGTTTGCAAGTTGTTTCTGTGATTCTACATGGGGAGTTGAGATAAAGCCATTTCTGTTGGATTGAAGAGGAAAATAATCAAGTAAAAAATGCTCAAAATATAAAAATGAGTAATTCGCACTAATTTTAATACAATACACTCATAAACTCTTATTATTTTTTTATTCTCTTACCCTCTTTAAAATAGCAAATTACATTGCCTTATATAGGCATTTGATGAATTCTGCAATGATCCTATCATTTTCTCAATAATTCAATCTATTACAAAATTCAAATTTAGGTTTAACAACTTACTTTAATTTTCTACAAAATCCAACTAACAAATTCTACAAATACCAATTTTTTTCAAAGTCCAATTTAGGTGGCTTGCTATTTTTTGACCCTTTTTTTCATTATTTTTTTTATCACATTTAGTTTAATAATTTGAACATTCCACCGTAAACTTAATTATCCGTTATTCCCAATAGCGCTCGCAATTGATTGAACACGTTATACTTCAATGGCTTTGTAAAGATGTCCGCTATCTGATCTTGTGTTTTGACATACTTCAATGTGACTTCCTTCTGCTCAATACACTCTCGAATGAAATGATACCTTGTATCGATGTGTTTGCTTCGATCATGGAAGACAGGATTTTTCGCCAATGCCAATGCCAATGCCGATTTGTTATCGACAAAAATATTCGTTGGATTATATTGTGTCATTTGAAGTTCCGTTAATAGTCTTCTCAGCCATATTGCATGACACACACATGATGTTGCAGCAACATATTCAGCTTCACATGTTGACAACGTCATTATAGGTTGCTTCTTTGAACTCCAAGTAAATGCCGTGTTACCGAGAAAAAATACAAACCCACTTGTACTTTTTCGGTCATTTTTATCACCAGCCCAATCACTGTCGCTATAGCCAACTAATTGGAATTCGTCAGATTTTGAATAATGCAATCCAAAATAAGTTGTACCTTTAACATAGCGGAGTATTCTTTTCGCTGCATTCCAATGAGACTCCTTCGGTTCTTCCATGTATCTGCTCACTAGTCCAACTGCATACAGAATATCTGGCCTTGTGCACGTCAGGTATCTGAGACTCCCGATCAAACTTCGAAAAATTGTCGGGTTCACCCTGACTCCATTTTCATCCTTGGTCAATTTCAAACTGCATTCGGCCGGAGTGCTGACAGGGTTGCAATTTTCCATCTTAAATTTCCTCAAGATCTCTTTGGCGAAGCCACTTTGACAAATAAAGATTTCATCATCACTTTGCTTCACTTCAATGCCAAGATAGTACGACATCAGGCCAATATCAGTCATTTCGAATTCACGAGTCATCGTCTTCTTGAAATCATTAAACATTTGAGGATTGTTCCTGGTAAATATGAGATCGTCCACATATAAGCAAACAAGCAATATGTCTCCACCTTTCACTTTCACGTACAAGGCATACTCGTGTGGGCACTTGACAAATCCATTCTCGCAAAAGTATTTGTTGATGCGGCTGTTCCAAGCTCTCGGTGCTTGCTTAAGTCCGTACAATGCCTTCTTCAGCTTCAACACTTTTCGTTTATGACCTTTGACAATGTAACCAGGTGGTTGTTGGACATAGATCTCTTCCTCCAAGTATCCATTCAGAAATGCTGACTTTACATCCATTTGGTGGATCTTCCATCCATTTTGGACAGCGACTGAGATCACCAGTCTGATGGTCTCCATTCTTGCTACTGGTGCAAATACTTCATCATAGTCAATACCGGGTTTTTGACTATATCCCTCTGCGACTAGCCTCGCTTTATGTCGAACGATTTCTCCATTTGCATCCTTCATTGCTTTGAACACCCATTTGACTCCAATGGGCTTTTTGTCAGCTAGAAGTTTGGTCAACTCCCACGTCTTGTTTTTCTCAATTGAATTGATCTCCTCCTCCATCCTCCATGGCTTTTCTCTATTTCTCATCTTTCATGGCTTCTTCAGCATCAATAGGTTCACTATCAATAAGATGACAATAAAGAGTCAATTCTTTATTGAGCTCTCTAGTTGCATCATAAAGATCTTCAACAAGATGAAATTTTCTATGTCTTTCTCTTGGACTTTGACTTTCATCATCATCTTGTCCTGGAGATGCAATTGGAATGGGACTATATGATGTCGATGCTTTGCCTGACTCCTCCACATCTCGATCATTGTTTTCATCCATGGTGAAAGGATAAAAACTATAATTCTTCTGCTTGTCATTATTCCATTCCCAAAGTACTTCCTCATCAATAGTCACATCCCTACTGATGATCGTCTTCCTTGTGTCAGGATCAAACATCTTATAACCTTTTGAAAATTCTGAATATCCCACGAACAAGTATTTTTTGCTTTTGTCGTCCAGCTTTCTCCTTTCTTCATCCGCAATATGAACATCTGCAACACTCCCAAAAACACGAAAATGAGAGATATTAGGCTTTCTCCCACTCCATGCTTCTTGGGGTGTCATATCTGACACACTTGTTGTTGGAGATCGGTTCAAGATGTAAACAGCACAATCAACAGCTTCTGCCCACAACTCTTTGGGCAAATTCTTGCTCTTTAACATGCTCCTCACCATATCCATCACGGTTCTATTCTTTCGTTTAACAACACCATTTTGCTGAGGCGATCTCGGGACTGACAAGAAATGACGGATTCCTTGATGCTCGCAGAATCTTTTGAATTCATTTGACGTGAATTCTCCCCCTCTGTCAGATCTTAAAGCTTTGATGTAATAACTACTTTCTTTTTCCACCATAGCTTTAAACTTTTTAAATGCTTCAAAAACTTCTGATTTCTCTTTCAGAAAATAAACCCACGTCTTTCTGCTATAATCATCAATGAATAGCAAGAAATATTTGTCGCCTCCCAATGATATTGGTGTCATTGGTCCGCAGACATCGGCATGAATAAGCTCAAGGGGAGCCTTTGCTCTTGACATGGACTCTTTTGGAAAACTAGTTCTAGAATGTTTTCCAACAAGACATCCTTCACAAAGCTGATAGGGTTTATTAATCAGCGGAAGACCATGCACCATCTTCTTCTGGCTTAGCAATTTCAACCCTCCAAAATTGAGATGACCGAATCTCAAATGCCAAAGCCAATCAGATTCTTTCACGCAAGCTTTTAAGCATCTTGCTACATCCGTCTTGATGTTGAGAGTGAACATTTTATTTTTTGACATTGGTACACTAGCTAGCAGCTCCTTCTTTTCGTTTAACAGCACCAACTTTCGGTTCACCATGTGAATTTGGTAATTTTTCTCCAGCAGTTGTCCCAAACTTAAAATGTTGTTTTTCATGTTTGGAACGTAATAAACATTGCTGATGAATTGGTGCTCTCCATTCTTTAAACGAATAAGAATAGTTCCTTTTCCTTGAATAGGAACTCTTGAGGAATCCCCAAAAACAACATTACCACTAAATGACTGGTCCATCTCTACGAACATTTTCTTGTCTCCACGCATATGGTTACTTGCACCATTATCAAGATACCATATGTTGTTTTCTTGAGTGTATTCACCTTCACGGGTTAGTAATACTGTATTGGTTACGTCCTCTTCTTGAATGTTGTTCGACGTTTCCTCTGTTTGCTTTGGTGGGCTCCGACATTCTGCTGCATAGTGGCCATATCTGGAGCAATTGTAGCATTGAACATTGGGCTTGTCACGTCCATCATTATGCCTCCAGTTTCCTCTTCCTCGTCCACGTCCATGACCACGACCTCTGCCTCTTATGGACTGATTATCTCCATTATTATTTTCACCTCTACCGAATGGTTGATTTCTGCCACGTCCTCTTCCTCTTTCATTTCCTCCACGGCCTCTACCACGTCCTCATCCGTAATGGCTAGAATCCTGGCTACTTTCACCTTTGACTGAAACCTTTGCTGCGAAGACTTGTTCTACAGACTCTTCTCTTTGTCTGTTTAGTCTCTCCTCACGTGCTTGTAATGAGCCAACTAATTCATCGACGGTCATTTTACTTATATCCCGAGATTCTTCTATTGCCACTACTACGTAGTCAAACTTTGGTAGTAGTGACCTTAGAAGTTTTTCAACAACCCTTGATTCTTCAAGCTTTTCTCCATATTGCCGCATTTGGTTAGCGACAGATTTTAATCGTGAGGAGTAATCTACAATCACTTCTATCTCCTTCATCTTCATCATCTCGAACTCTCCTCTCAACGTTTGGAGCTGAAATTTTTATACTTTCTCCTATCCTTGAAGAGAAACTCGTAGTATATCCCAAGCTTGCTTGGAAGTGGTCGCTTCTGCCACCTTCTCAAACATAACATCATCTAACCCTTGATGGATGATACTAAGAGCCTTTTGGTCATTACGATGACTCTTATGCAAACTGTCCTTTTCGGCTTGCGACAGTTGTGCATATGCAGCTGGGACTTCATAGCCTTTTTCAACAATATCCCAAACATCTTGGGATCCTAGAATGGCTTTCATCTTGATATACCAATTTTTGTAATTGGTTTTTGTAAGTTGAGTGAAAACGAAGGAAACACCGTTGGGATTCATTTTTGTAAAGGGAAATTTGTTTCAAAGAGTACAGGGGTTGTTGCAACGCTTTTGAGTCTATTGCGACACTTTGGTACGTCGCTATAGCTTCAGACAGATTTTGCAAGGAGAACAGCAAGGGAAAATATTTCCTTGCAATTTTAGATGAACTTGAAAATTTTCAAGAAAGGAAGAACAGAGGCTATTGCAACTTTTTTGAGTATTGGCGACACTTTATGCTAACCGCGACACTTTCTGCAATTTTTTTTGCAACACTTCTGACAGCCTAATGCAACACTTTCTGGGCTGCTTCTGAAACTCTTTAAACTCGAATTTTTTACTCGGGGATTTTTGGGAAGAGGATTGGATACGAAATGGCTCTGGTACCACTTTGTTGGATTGAAGAGGAAATTAATCAAGCAAAAAATGCTCAAAACATAAAAATGAGTAATTCACACTAATTTTATTACAATACACTCATAAACTCTTATTATTTTTTCATTCTCTTACCCTCTTTAAAATAGCAAATTACATTGCCTTATATAGGCATTTGATGAATTCTGCAATGCTCCTATCATTTTCTCAATAATTCAATCTATTACAAAATTCAAATTTAGGTTTAACAACTTACTTTAATTTTCTACAAAATCCAACTAACAAATCCTACAAATACCAATTTTTTTCAAAGTCCAATTTAGGTGGCTTGCTATTTTTTGACCCTTTTTTCATTATTTTTTTTATCACATTAAGTTTAATAATTTGAACAATTTCCCACATGTTCCCTAACGACAAGACAATCAATATCTATATGCTTCGTTCGCTCATGATCAATAGGGTTTGCAGCTATGGCTATGGCTGCTTTATTGTCGCAATAGAGTGGGATTGGAAGGTGGACTTTCAGTTGAAAATCTTTGAACAAGTGGAAAAGCTATTCCGATTCACATGTTGTTGCTGCCATACTTCTATCCTCATCAGCTTCAGCAGAGGATTTGCTAATTGTTCTCTGCTTTTTCGATTTTATCCTCATCAGCGCTATTTGTTTTCTGCTTCTTCGATTTCCATTATATCAAGGACTAAAAATGATGTCTAATTTGTAGATTTTAGCGTTAATGGTTTGGTTGTACAAAAAATCAACACTTGTTACTCATAATGTCTCCATTAATAATTGGTAGAGAGCACTTGCGGTGTATACATGATAAGTTTTGGGGAAGAAAAATTAAATAGATTAGAGATGATTAAAATAACTTCTAAACTTTGTTCTTCATTTCATCTCAATTAAATAACATGATTTAGTTTTTATACCTAACAATAACCACTAATCCATAATAGAAAATAATGTTCCACAAACTAACTAAAAATATGACCACTAACTCTGTTAATTATAACTTTTATAAAATCACGACAACATTTTAAGCATTTTCAAAACAACACCACCCATGTAATTTAAGAGCATTGTTTCAATGATGTATAATTGTCGTTGCACCAAACTCATTTCGAAATGACATTTTCGTCTCTTGACTTCGCCTTCATGTTTTTCGTCCCTTGACTCATTTACGCTTTGGCTCTATACTAATTTACGAGGCGTAGTTCTTAATTGCAAGGTTTGAAGTTCAGAATCAATATCTATCATAAAAGGAATGCCCAAAGTCATATTTTCTGAATTTCTTATTAAAGATTGTTTCCTATAAAAGTAAGTCAAACTCACGTTGAGTGTTTATCGGTTAAAACGAGTTTGTATCTTTCATGTACTCAATTCAAATAGAAAAACAGGTGTCCCAACTTTTGTGTCTCCAACAGTGTTCCCTATTATATTTTTGACACGTGGTAATTTACTGGGAAGAGACTTTGAAAAAATAGTGAAAAAAAAGTTAACAATGTCAAAAATTGAATATGGGACATTGTTGGATTAGATTTCAGCATTCCGATTTCTCAAGGAATGGAACCCGAAAGTAGTGCTCTAAAGATTGTTAGTGATAATGTGCATCAATAAAATATTATCTTTTTGGTGATGAGACGAGCATCATAAAGTGAAAAGAAGTGCTTCATAATATTTACCAGATTTTGAAGCAAGGGGTGTGTTGAAATATGCTTCAAAATTAAGTTAATATTTTTAATTATTAGAATTTGTTTTATTAATGAGATAAACTAGGTTGTTGTGATTGATGAGTTAGTGGCAAGTAATTTTCCTAAATAAAAGTAGCACTTTTAGGTAGTTATTATGTAGTGTGGGCGATTTCATATCCCACTACTTATGTGTTTTTAAGCCTATATAATGGCTATTGTTCATTTCATCTACTGAATAAGAAAGTAGTAGCATTTTTCATATAGTTATTTTCTCTACTTTACTTTCTTAATTCCAACACATGTGTGGGAGAATGTCATGAATAAAGAACATGCTGATTTTCTATTGGGTATTGAGATGTAGAAGAGAGAGCTAGAGAACAGTGTCGAGAAAAGGTGAGAAGAAGTGGAATGCTGTTTAAGGGACGAAAAGAACGCTTTTGAACTCGAAAAGAAAAACGAACTTCAGCTCATTAGTGCTTTAAGGGAGAAAGCTGCTGCTGAGTTGGAGCAAGTTGCTAATGAAATGAAGAAGCCTGATTCAGAGAGAATTGAGATAAATTTGGACCATGAGCAAAGAGACGAGGATTGGGCTATGCTGAATAAATCGATTGACGAATTAAAAAGTCAAACTCAGAAATTAGAGAAGCAGAGGGAGTTATTACATGCTAAAAGAGAGGAAGTTTGTGCTAAGCTCGAAAAGCTGAAGAAATTGGAGGATTTGAAAGTTCTGTTAGATGATATGGAAGTGGTTAAGTTGCAGCAGTCTAATATGGAATCTAGTCGAAAGAGAATTTTGGCAGTAAGATATTCTAGGAATCAGTCCACTGTAAAAGATTCCAATGGAACTATAGAAGATTCTCCATTTCAGAAAAAAAATGGATGTGATTTCGTCCCCTGATTCTGCTCATTTTTCGTGGGTCAAACGGTGTGCTGAATTGATATTCAAAAGTTCCCCTAAAAAGATTAGTTTGAAGGAGAATGCAGCGCTTTTGGCATCAAATAAAGAAGACGAAAAGAAGGAAGATGACGTCGAGAAGGCTAGACAGAAAAGAAGAGTTGAAAGCTCCTCATTGGATGATTCAAATAAGAGAAGGAAGCCAACAGGAAAATGGTGGATTACATTCAGCTGAAGATATCGATAATAATGGGTACTATTTGTTTCTTGAAATTTGAATTCGGTTTCAACTACCCCCTTGAACTTGGAGAAAATGCATTAGTTTGCTCTGAACGCCACGTGTCAGCTTCTGGTTGGTTTGACTTTTCAAAGACGTAATTTTTCAGATTTTTCTCTCTGTAGCATGACACATTGATGGGGCAAAGTGATGCACTTTTTTGCAAGTTCATGGGGTATTTTAAACTTTTGAAAGTTCAGGGTGACATCAAGCATTTGGGGACGAATTTAGGGTGTCCCGATGAATTAGGAAGAAAAAGTTATATAAAAACTCGATTTATTTGTTTCAGGGAAACTTCAACCACACAAAGTGAAGAAAAGGACAAGCATTCAACTGAAGAACCTCGTGAAGTTGGTAATGCACTTATTGCCGGTGGAACCATACGAATTTCAGAATTGACTTGTGAGATATCTGGTTTTGCTAATTTCAATAATCAAGACAAACTAGAGCAAATGCAGAACATCGAAGCTATTATTCAAGACTCTGAAATTATTGGTAATACAAGTAACGAAAAGGTTGATGGAAATGGCGGTGAGGAACATCGGGTAACACTTCTTACTGTTTGCATCTTGTTGTTACATTACATGTGAATTTAGGGAGCAAATAGTATTTTTTTACAACAATTATCATTTCTTATCTAATTTCAAACTTTGCATCTCTGGAATCAGCTGTTTTGCCTGCTCGTGTAATTTTTATCGTATTGCATATTTTACCTTCACAGAATCTTGAAGAGTCATCCAAAGAAGGCGATAGTCAGAATGCCGGAGATTCTGTTAATAATCTAGGGAAGGTTATTGAGGATTATGGAATAATGACAAGATCGAAAACTAAAGTTTAGAAGAAATCGAGGCTTATAGTTTTTTAGATTGTAATTATCAGTGTTAAATATGCACTAGATAATAGTCACGAGAGAGTGGTGGAAAATACTAAATGCTTCAATATTTAAATATCTAATTATACACCATCAGTTTATAAAATTATTATTTAAATATCTAATTATACACCATCAGTTATCTTTTTCCATGGCTCAACTTAAAATCTTACTTCAATATTTGATTTTTAATTTCAATTAGGTTTGACGGTTAACAATGGTAAAAAAACAATTGAGATTTCGATAATATATTCTACTTAATTTTTAAAAATTATACGGTACACGATGAACACCGCCATGTATCGTAATTATATCTAAAAGTATTTAATGAAGTTATTATTATATTTATAGCTAATAAAAAAGGAAATAAAATCTCTTTCTTATCTTGCTTAATTCAATGTTATATTTTTACCTTAAATGCATTTCTTCTATATATTTTCTTCCCAATTTTTTTTGATTACTCTTTCAATATTTAGCTATGCTTAATTTTACTTTTCAAAATTATAGTATTTCATGTAATATAATATTTATTATAATGAAACAAAAACTCTATGCTTTTATAAACTTGATTATTTTTAAACTCAAATCTTAAATCTTTATAGTTAATAAAACACCTAGATCTTTAACAATTTTACATATTTTTTCTTCTCTTTTCATAAATTTATTGTATTTGGGATTTTTTTTACAAAATTAACCCTAGTATGTAACACAAACTTCTAACAGTATATCTTTTATCCTAATATATGACATATATTTTTATTTTTTTAGTTTATTGTTGTGATTTCAAATACCAATATTTAAACATGTATTTTGAAACTTTGAACTTTAGTAACAACATTATAATATTTATTTTTAATAATTTGTTCAGTGATGCGCCCAAATCATGTCTCCGCCATAGAAGGGACGAGTCCAGATCACATTTTCGTCGTGGACGAGCATGAATCTGATGCACCCCAGAGTAAAAAATTAAATAGTAAAATAAAAAATTTAAAATTTAAATTAAATTTAGAATTTAAACATAATTTTAAATCTCAAACCTTAAACATTTAACCCATAAAATTATTTTAGTTAACTCTTACATGTTTGGATACTATATGTGCATATGTGCGACATTTTGAAGTAATGACGTTTTTGAAATAGCAGAAAAGTAGTTTGAAGTCACAGCTGTTGATTGTAGTTGATTTAATCAAAAATATCCGAACGAGCAAAATATAAGCATCGTTAATATAGTAATTTGCTATGATTTTCCATTATTTCATGAATTTAATGGTCATACTCCAAATTACTTTGTATATTGTTTATGGTTTAAGATTAGACTCTAATATTTAATGGTAATGTTAGGGTTCAAATTTTCAAAGTACATCAATAAAGATATTTATCAAATTATGCTAGAATGTTTAAATACTGATATTTGAAATCATAACGATAAACTAAAAATTAAAAAGTATGTCATATATTAGGGTAAATGGTTTAAGATTCGGGGTTTATGTTGCATGTTATGATGAGATTTTTAAAAACAAAAAGTTTCAAAAATAATACATTTACAAAAATAAAAGGAAGATATATTATATTGTTAAAGTCTTAAAGATTTTAAATTTTTATTGACTATAAAGATTTAGGATCTGAGTATAAAAATAATTAATTTTGTAATGGTATAGAGTTTATGTTTAATATAAATATATCATAATGTAAAATACTATAATTTTGAAAAGGAAAATAAAGTGGATAGAATTAAATTTGGAAAAAGTAAATGGGGAAGAAAACATAAAAAAATGCGGTTAAGGTAATAATATAAAAGTTAATTAAGAAAGAGTAGAAAAAGATTTTATTACCTTTACTTTTATTAACTATAAATATAATAATGAGTTAATTAAATATTTTGGATAGAATTATGGTACATAGCGATACTTGCCATGTACCATATAATCATCCCTTAATTTTATGAGTTACCTTCAAAAAATAATTGGATTATTATAAAGAATAAAAAAAATCATTAAAGTTGCTTATTAAGTTTGTTTTCAACTGCATGTTTCTTAACACCTCATGCTCATTATCTTTATTTTTCTTCATGGAACACCATCATTTTCATTAAAACACTAACAACTATATTATCAGACTACCGGACCTTAGTTTTATTCCAAAAAATATGTTATTAAATTTCATAACATCAGCTTATTTTATTCCACTATAAAAAGGATCAACGACTCCAATAATTGGCTTGGAATCAGAATTTGAGGATTTCAAACTAAAAAACTAAAAACCGATAAAAAAAAATATTTTGAACCCTTTTCAACTATCAGGTTCTAAGATGTAAGTCTCCCGTCCGGGTTACGCTTGCAGTCCAACTGCATACACAAAGTTATTTCGGAATTATATAATGTAATATAATATTATTTATATATCAACTTTTAACGAGTTGATGATGAAAAAGTGATAAAATTACCGTAGCAATGCAGTGATAATCACATACAGAAAGGCGGCACTTTTCCACTATTGATTTTCTTTTGAGATCATCCTTTGGTAAGGGGCTTGTGCAGGTTTTCATGCAATCGTCAAGACACCTCTTGCATTTATCTACTTTAGGAGGGTATCCTTCTCCAAAATTAGTAACACAAATAAACAATAACACGGTAACAATAATCTTTTTCTCCATTTTCATACTTTTTCGTTCTCAGTATAATGTCATATGTATGTATATATATGGATCTTTTTAAATTCACTTGCGGAATTTCCGTTATTATTATTGGTTGTCCTATAAAATCGTTGAGTTCTTGTTTAGGACTTCTTCCATCAATCTGCTTATAATTAGCTCTGACTGGTTCTCAAATCAAGACCAAAGCTACGAACAAGTTGTAATTCCTTTTACATTTTAATTGATCAAAGTATTTGGATTTACCACAACTGAAAATTTGATTGATGGTCTTCGTATTTGGTTCTTGAGTAAATGATGTTTCGTTTTTTTTATTATATCTGTTTATTTAAGGAAGTTGCAAAATGACTATTTCATGAAATATAATAAAAATAAATGAAAATATGTTAAATATAATAATGTATTATTTGTCTGAAATTTGTTGAAATAGTCATTTTTAGTTATTATACGACCCATGAAATAATTATTCTTTATCTCACCTAATAATATTTATTCCATGAATCAAACGATCCTTAAGTGTGATAAGAATTATAAGATTGATTTAAGTTAACTCCAAATTTTTTTTCTACTTTTCTTTAATAGATGCAATCAAGTTTAGAGTTCATATAATCAAAATTAAAAATAATGTATTTAATTTGTTATTAGCAGTGGAAGAAAAGGCTTGGTCTAGTGGTTGAGCCTTGAAACTGTGATCCTAGAGATCGTAGGATCGAGTCCACACTCAGGCGGGGTGAGATGAAGTTTTCCTTTATTGTTATTGCCTTCAAAATTTTTTTTGCTTCAGTGGATTGATCCATTTATGATTTAGAGTTTTAGACCCATCAAATTCAAACTTCAATGCTTAATGAAAAGGGATCAATAATGTAAATCGTTATATGCAAACGTTATTAAATTAAATCTCATAAATAGTTCATTAAAATTATTAAAAACAGCAATGTTATAAAGTTAGAAAATTTGAAGCTTCAAGAAAGTCAATACTACGTAAAAACTAAAAAAAGACAATTAAATCTACTATACAGGCGGCTAGGTGAATATGTAGTTGTGCTAGTGGTTGAATTTTGTATATTATTCTCCTCCAACAAATTTTGTGAAGACATATATGCAGTTTTCAGAAGTTATTTTTGCAATTTCAAACTCGATTGTCAAACATTATTTTTTTTAATTACAAGTGATTTTCCTGAGATTAGAGTATTATGAATTCATTTTTTTATCTAGATTGATTTTTGTTGTATGGTTTTAAGTCTTTTTCACAGGGTTTATAGTTTAAAGCAGAATTATTATAAATAAAAATATTTTAATGCATAATAATTATATCAATTGTGGGTTGACATATCAATTTTTAACAGATGCAGATAATTATTGAATTAAGTAGTACGCCTAAATATCAATAAGCTATAACTCAATTGGTCAAGTAGATTAAATAAGTTAGAGAAGAATAAGGTTTAAATTTTATTAAATATATTTATTAAAAAAAAATGAGCCTTACTTATTACTAAGCCCCAAATAAAATAAAAAAGCATGGCCAAATTTAGTATTCACCTGATTTGCTGTATGAAATGAACCGAGACATTGTTCATCAAATTTTTTACTAATATTTTTATTCACCTGGATTGACGATCTTTTGATTTTTTTCTTTTACTGTTTCTTTTGACAATTTGGCTAGCATTCCATTTTCTATTTTAATTTTCCTAAAGAGTATTTGCTTCTTCATTTTATTATAAAACTTCGTAACAAATTGATGTTTCGGAGTTGTATTTCATTTTAATACATTGTTTATAGAGTATTTTTTTATATTGGTGGGCTCTAATTTAAATTTCTCAAATATATTGAATAAATTCTGCATATTTTCTCTGTAATTCTTGAGTTCCATCTTGAAAGCTGCTAAATAAGATTATTAGTCTTAGTTTTGAGGGTAAAGAGAAAAAAGAATTTGTTGTCCCGGCTACAATGTCGTTTATTATGTTTGTCATTTTAATTATTTTTATTTTTTACATGTGATATCTTTTTAGTTTTTTATCGTTTCATTTTAAATCTCATAAGTATAATGAAGATAATATGAAATTCTCTCAGGTAAGGTGTCAAAGTAAATGAAATATTTCATTTCTTTTCCTCCACTATTAACCAATCATTTACAGAAAAACACAAACAAAATACAATAAAATAATAAAAAAAAGGTTGTAAGAACGCGTAGGTGACCACATTAAGAGGATAATAAGAAAAGACATTTGTTGCAGTCAATTACGGTAATTTACAACTGTCATTTCCCCGTTTCTTCACAGTTCCTTACATACTTTTTTTTTCATAAAGTTTCCACTTTATGGACTTTTCCATCTATTACAAATTCATGATATATGCAATGTTATCCATATCTTACGGGGACTTTTATCAGTGAGATTAATTGTACGCGATATAATTAATATTATTGATATTATTAATAATTTTATTAATTTTTTATTTTTTAAAGAATATATAATTATTTATAGTTTTTAGTTTCTTATACAATATTTTTTAGGTCTTTTGCAATGCGTCAGCGTGTTGCTTGAGGGATTTTGAAAAGAAATATATATTATTTAGGGTTTTTAGTTGCTATTGTAACTTATTCCTTAGTTTTTAGCAACGCTTTTCTGTCTTTAGCAACTCTTTTCTGAGACTGTAGCAACACTGTTATTTGTTGTCAGAAGGATTTTAAGAAAATCGGCTTTAAATCGGTACGCCAGTTTATCGGTTTTTTTTCTAATTCAACCCAATTTTCTTCAACTTTTTACTAAAACTGATTTTTATGTATACCATACTATAGCTATGACCAATTCGTGGTAAAATCGATCGAATCGGTCTATACGATACGGTATTAATAACATTAGATATATGTATTGATAATGAAATGATGTAAGCTGTAGTTATTTTATATTTTACAAAATTAATATTATTTTTTTTACCACTATTAGATAAAAATATTAGCTATTATTTCAATAGATATAAGAATACAGTAAAAATTACTTCAATTTACTATAAAATATCCCTAATAAAATTGGCAAATTACTATCTTATTATTTTAATTATTATGTGCTGAGGAAAAATGAAAAGATTTCAACACATAAAAAGTGAGTTTTTTGGGATTGAAATTTGATGTTCCCAATTATGTGTCTCTTTTATATCCCTTAATCAGATTTTGTCATATATTGGACACCTAGGAGAGAGAAACAAAGAAATAGGAAAGAAGATCTGAAAATAAAAAAATTAAATAAGAAAATCTAACATATGGCAAAATCTAAATGATGAACATGGAAGGGGACACATAATTGAGAACATCAGATTTCAATCCATTTCTTTGGAAGCATAAAATAGAAAAAAAACATAAATTCCCAATTAACAAGACAATATTGTAAATAATATAATATATAAAAATATATAATAAATGAATATATAAAAATAGAGAACAATAGAGATGGAGAGAAAATATATACAAATATACCTATATTTCTCTTACAAATAATGAATAATAAATCTATATTTATAAATTAATAAAAACAATATAAGAATTTAAATTATATAATATAATTAAAAAAATAATTAATAATAAATAGATATCAATAACACACGTAATCTAAACATATAATTATAACAGAGAAGACGTTAATTGAGTCTATAAGACTTAGAAAATTTCAGAGGCAGTATCACTATCAATTATATTAACATTATCCTTCTAGAGATTCACAAATTTGTCAAAAATTATTCTTTGTTCTTTCAAATAAAACGATCCAAAATGTCTTATACTATTTGTGAATTCTATTTTTTTTGAAAAACATTTGTGAATTCTATATGTTTCCAATGTTACATGTTTGAAAAATTTACCAGTCAAATTAAGGGTAATTACAATATTTTCTATATAAATGTTTTCTATTATATTGACAGTCATTTTGTAAGATATTCAAATTATTAAAATAATAAGTAAATATAGCCTTCATTTAGCACAATATATCATGTCATTACATATTATTATTATTATTATTATTATCATTATTATTATTATTATTAGTAATATTTTTATTTTAGGGATTATTTATTAAGAATATATCTTTTTATTTTTAATTGACACCATATTATCTATTTTATAAAGTAGTATACTATTTTTTTAAGATTGTAGTGTTTTTTAATTTGCCTTATTGGACTTACAATAATAACAAAGAAAAACTCCACCTCACCCCACCCGAATGTGAGCTCGAACATGTGACCTCTTAAGGTCATAGCTTCATACTCAAACACTAGGCTAAAACCATTTTTAGTTGATTCTATGTTATCATTTTTTTGGTTGTTATAAATTTTATTACAGAGTAAAGATTCAACATTTTAAAATTTCTAACAAACATGTTTATAAACTAATATACCGAAAGGATAACACATAGGAGGCACATTATTAAGCCCATGAAGTAGCACTCATAGGCTAAGACCATTTTTAGTTGATTCTATATTATCATTTTTTGATTGCTATGAATTGTACTACAGAGTAAAGATTCAACATTTTAAAATTTTTAAAAAAACATGTTTATAAACTAATTAACCAAAAGGATAACACATTGGAGGCTTATTATCACTACAACAAAACAGTTAATATGTGATAATAATTTTACTGTCACTAAAATTGTTGTCACAAAAAGGTTACTATCTGTTACAATAAAATTTTTACCGTCACAAAAATTAGTTCTGTAAAATTTTATTGTAAAATTGTCACATATAATAGGTGTTTTTGTGACAATTTTTTAAGATCGTAACTAATGTTTTTCCGTTACAACTTAAGTTGTAACCTATAATTTAGAAATTGTTACAATAAAAAAATTATTGTCACAAAAAATATTTATGTGACAACAAAAAAATCTTGTTTACTAGGGTAAACTTACACCCGCACCCGCCTGTGCGGTTGAACATTTTAGCTATTCCCCATGCCCGTCGGTTCGGATCCCCACAGGTTTTAGATAATCCCCCAGCCTATTGACATCCCTATCTTTAGTTTACTATCTCATGTAAGCTCAGAATCCCTCTTTGCATCAGGTTTAGTTTTTCATCTAAATAGTAATTAATTGATAAGCTATTGTCACATGTAATTAATTTCATAATTCAAAAATAGTTTTTAATATTTTTTTAACAAGAGATGTAAAACTCTATTTAATATCAAGCACTAAGGGTTCGTTTGGTTTACAGAATGTCTGTTCCGTGAAATAAAATAAAAATGAACGAGAAGATGTCAAATATGAGAGAGTATTTGTCTAGACACCGTCATCGGATAGAATAGCTATTCTAAGTGATATAATACCATGGATATAATAGTTATAGATTATTTTAAAAATATATAATATTTATAAAAAAAGTTACAAGTTATTTAAAAAAGTTGAAAAAATAAAAACTTGTAGAAAAGTTATAGATTTTTGTAAAAATTATGTAAAAGGTATAAGAAAGGGTCTTGTTGTATAACTCAAATTACCTTTTTGGGTCTTGTTTTATAACTCAAATGCGTTTTTGGTGTCTGACATATTAAAATCGCTTATTTGGTGCCCGCCGTATTACATTTTTGCCTATTTGGTGCCTGACGTATTCAATTTCAGTACGACAACTTTATCGATGATTGAGGGTCGACAATTCTATGCATGATCAACAAAATATATTCATATTCCAAATGATGCTACAAGTATTTCACATTTTTCATGTTGTTAGATGAACGCTTGATATACAAAAATTAACTAGGTCAAACACCAAATAGGCTAATGTTGAAATACACCAGATACCAAATAGGCGAAGAGTAAATACATCATGCACAGGTCAGACACTAAAAGGGCATTTGAGGTATAGATAATGTCCCAAAAAGGTATTTAAGTTTATAAGAAAGTTATCATAAACCCTAAACTATAAGCCATGTAAACTAAAAAATCATAACCCCTAAACTTTGAACCCTAAATCCTAATAAATATTTAATGTTTAAATAATTTAATTTATTATTTAATTAATATATTATTTTTATAAATATTTTCTTAAATATAAAAAATAAAATGATTTCTGTATAGCATTTTACATTGTTTATATCGTACTAATAAGTGAATCATCACATATCAAACATAAATTTATTAATTGACTTGATTATATATCTTAAAGATAAAATAAATTGATAAAAATGTCCATTATTTCACATCAGATAGAGAAGGAGTTAATCGCCCCCCTTTGACTCCTTCATCATCCCTCACAAAAACAAACAAGATATTTTTATATTTAATTATTAAAAATTAAATTTAAATTTTGCTGTATACCTATAATTTTTTTTCTCTCTAACTTATTTTTTAATAATAAATAAAGGGTATAATTCAAATATAATAGAACTAAACAAAAGTTACAAGTTAAGTTGAGAAGCGACAGACACCTTTTAAAAATTTAAATTTTCAAAAATAAAAAGTTAGAATAAGTGCTTAAATCTGGCTGCATTTTTTTTGTTGGCCTCAGCTCCTCACATCCCCCGTCATTAGGGTTCTTCCTCTCCTTTCTCGAATTTCTTGTTGTTGATCTATTGCTTCATTCTCCGGCATCCACTTCGGCCCTCCATCCTCCGGCCTCCATTTTTAGCGCTCCCTCCTCCATCATCGCTCTTTCCTCGTCGATCCACCACCGCTTCTCCGCCATCACCACTCTGTCGTTAAAGTCTTCGATCCCCAAACCCAATTTCTCTTCTCCCCACTATCTCGCTTGCTCGTCGAGGGATTGTATGGCGGTTCTAGGTAGTCAAATGCAGGATATGGAGAGCGGGGAGCTTATCGCTCCATATCTCTTTTACTGTTGCTCTATTTCATTCAATTTTTAGCTTAAACAGTTGCTTTTTTTCACTGAATTACTTAGGTTGTGATCTTTTAATGGACTTTTATACTATAAAATTGTTAAGTTTCATTCTGATCTTGAACTTTAAAAGATTTGAACTAGAGAACTAGATAAAAGATTAAAGATCTTGAAAGATAAAAGTTTCAGTGATCTTGATAGCTAGAGAAATTACCTTAGTGGGGTTACTACTCTCATAGAAAGGTAACACATTTCTCTCATTCTTTGGTGTGGCCTTTGCTTATTTCTTCCACTAGTGTACTGAATTTGGTATCTTTTCATAATTTTTTCTTTCTTCTGTAGTTAGGACTAATGAGTTTTTCTTGTTTCTTGATATACTTTTGTAAATTTACTGTCATTTTTTATTTTTCATTTTTGAAGCAGTTTCTTCTTGAGTTTTTCTCCCAATTGGGCTTCTTCTTCAATTAACACTAACGGGTTTTCTTGTTCTTGCTTCAGATTAGTAAATTTGGTTCCTTCATAGTATTTCAGAATTAATTTCTTGATAGTAGAGGGTTTCCCCTGCAATTGTGTCTTGTTGTCTTGTCTTTCCCCTCTAACGGCGTTGCTCTCAAGGTGCTGGAGCATTTATGTTGTATTGTTGATGTCGATTTGATAACTTTCAAAATTGGAATAGTTAAACCCTTGCATTGACTCGATGATTGTGGTTTTTTTTGGTAATACATGGAAATTAAAAGGATACAGACCCAACATAAAGGGCCACAAGAAGCAAAAAAACCAAAAACTATCCTGGATCAGGACCAGAACATATTCCACTCACTACAATACCACAGTAGTCATTATACAATAAACTCGATGATTGTGGTTAGCCAATGGTATCTACTGACAATCTTCTTTTTACTCATTCTATGAGATACTGGCTCCACATATTGTTATTGCTGTTATTGCAAAAGGTTCTTCAATTATGAATGGGAGTCCCAAATACTTGTTTTTATTTGCTTTTTCTTTCCTTATATTTATTATTTTTGGAATTTATGTTATTTTCTCTATACTGAAGGATGTAAATGAAAATGAATTGAGGATACTATACTATTTGATATCTCTTGACATTGCACTTTTACCAGGTGTTAGGTTTGATTGATGTTATATGCTCATTTTTTGCTTCTATTGATGATTGTTGTTGATCTGATGTTGTCTTGTGTCATTTCATAGTAACGTTTTTTAAAAACAATTGTCATGGTATTTGTTGTTGATAACAATATGAGTTATAGCCTATAATTTCATTTTCCTTTTGTTCTACACTTAAAGGTAAATGGAAAATGGTTTGTTGAGGTTGTTTTAATAGAGACGATAGTTTGTTAATAATAAGGCTAGCTATACTAGGCTTAATGTATATTTTCTTTAATCTGGTTACATTTTCTAGGTTGCTATGGATGAAATATTGAGTTTCACTAAAATGATGTTTCACTATAAGAGTACGAGTCATTTTACCTAGTTGTATGTTATAAGTTCATTCTGTTAATCTATGAAATGTATTCATGTTCCCTTTCTTCATTGAAAAACAAGTTATGGATTGTACGAGCATGTTTAATTGGTTTAGTAGCATTCAATTTCCTTTCTTCTTTTCCCCTTACTACCTAAACCGTCGCCGTCGCTCTCTTTCTCTCTAAGGTCACCGATTAGGGTTCTGGAAATCCATCAGCTCAATCTCTCGATGACGCTGTCCATATAGTCTACACATAGGCCACTTAATAAGGAGCTTGAAGCTTACCATATGCTCACCCTTTCCTCACTCCTTGGAAGGTTCACAGTTTTCAATCTTTCACTTCGATTTTTAAATAGGTTTTAAAGTTTTCTTGATTGATTGCAATTTTGTTTTTAAATTGGGGTTGAAGGTTATAAGATGGGTTCAATGATGTGCATTAATATGAATTTTGAAAATACAATGCTCCATTTTCTTTGTATTGTTAAGATTTGATGATAGGAATATGAGATTATTATGTATGTTTCCTTCTCTATTAGTCAATGCTTACTACCCCTTCTGTGAGTTTGCTTATCTCTTTTATCACTTTTCTAAGAGACATAGCTCTATGATTGCTCGTCTTTGAAATAAAACTTTTGCTTCAATATTTGTTATTGGTTTGCCCTTAAATACTCTCTTTTTTGCTCATTTTAGAAGATATTGGAGCGTTTGCCCCATACTCTCTCCATTTTCAAAAGTTTGACACTCTAACCGAATCATCAAAACCAATATTTATTACACTGTTAAAATGACTAATTTATCCTCTATATTTTATATAAAAATTCTCTTTCTTCTTAATTACTACTCATAATCAATTATCTCTCTCCTAATTAATATAGGGGTAAATTAGGAAAAATATGACAGAAAATGCATTGAAATTCCAAAACGTCAAACTTTTGGAAAAATAAAAAAAAATCTAAAACGTCAAACTTTTGGAAATGGAGGGAGTATATGTTTTGAGAGGGAAGGTAATCCAATTATTTGGTTTGAATGTTGAACCACATATAGGTATTATTATATGTCATTTGCTACCAAATTGACCATCCTTTATTTGATAATCATTTAGGCTGTAAATATTCCTCTGTTCTGGTTATTAGCTTATGAGTTATGCCTTATTTTTGTAAATGTTTCATACAACTATAAAGTTAAACTTTATTTTTTCTATTTGGTGTTGGCATGCAGGTGAATTCTTAGTGGCATGACCCTACTTTTAGTCCAAGATACTTTGTTCATCTAGTTTTGGATGTTTGCTTTTATCTTTTACCAGGTTATTACATGTGCTCATTTCATATTTGTGAATTCATACTGCTTGAGACATTAGTTTACTTTAAAATAGAAACTCGCTTGATGTGATCCTTTATGTTTCTTGTTGTACCAATTTTACCTGCTGATCACTTGAAATTTATCTAAACTAATGTAGTACCTAGTCCTTTACTGTGGTTTCTTTTTTGGAGTTTCAGGTTTGAGAAAAAATCTTGGTTTGGATTAATAGTTTAGTTTTAGTGACTAAAAATGACACCGTCACTCACTTCCTTTGCTGCCTATCTCCCTTAAGGAGATTTTTGCAAAGCAATTAACAGTACCTCAAACAAAATATTGCTTCTTAGCCTTTGATGTTTAACCTAAAATGAACTCTGTAACTAATTTCTTGTTAGAAAGAAGCCATATGACGGATTTCGATCCTAAAAATAAAGGGTATAAGGAAATTCCATATGAGTTAGACAGTCGAATTTCTTGCATCTGTTGACATGGGAACTTGTTTGAGGTTCAGTTTGGTGAAAATTCTTTTGATTTTGAGTATATATTATATTTTCATCAAGTTTTAGACAATAAGGCCATAGAAAGTTATTATTGAATTGTTAATGTCAAAAAAGAAGGCAGCAATGTCATCTAAGTTTGAACCAAAAGACTCGAAATGCGCTAGGAGCTATACTCCAGTATGGGTACCACAATTTTATTCATACATATTATATCTATTAAGCAATGGATTGGATAATAAATATATTTTTACTTGATCTTTTCAGAGGCATCCTGCTGCTACACCTCCTAGCTATCGCCAAGTTCAGGCACCTATTGTTAACATTCCTACATTCTGGGAACGACTAACCATTGATAGTTACCGAACTAATACTATGTTCTTGGCATTTTACTATCAACATGTGATATGCCAGACCTCAGTTAACTACGTGTATGCTCTTTTTTTGGGTTAAAATAACTATGAATTCATTCTCTGGTGGTTCATTTTATTCAGAAAACCTATCAACAATACCTGGCTGCAAGAGAGCTAAAGAAACAATCCTGGAGATATCAAAGGACATATAACACTTGGTTTCAAAGGCATTAGGAGCCTAAAATTGCAACAAATGAATGAGCAGAGAACTTATGTGTATTTTGATTTCCATCTTCCTAATGAGTACCTCCAACACGTAAGGTATGCTATTTTTTATAGTGAAATTTTTTTTTCTATATTGCTTGTTATATGATTGTTTCTCGCTTTTCTGGGCCAAAAATATGGCAAATTTCATTACCTTTTTAATATATTTTGGTATCTGATTGTTACTCTTTTCAATAATGTAACTCATAAAAGGTTTATATTGTTTATTATGCTTATTACCATGGTTACCGTACTTATCAGTTGTTATAGTTTAAATTGAACTAGCGGTGTCACAAATATTTACTGTATGCTTAATTTGAACTTTTTTCTTCTTTCCCATTCGTCATTAATGCTATCAAAACTAGACCGGATATTGAGCGGATGAAGATAATGGTTCACGATTTTACATGTAAAATCGGGTTCAACTGTAAACCAACCGTGAACCAACCGTGGTGTTTTTGCTTCAACTGGCCGGTTTGGTCCGGTTTTAATAACATTGTTCATCATATATGGATTTTCTATTCAGTTTAGGTCCTTTTGAGCAAAGTGAATTACAAGTATCAACTAATAAGGTTGGAACTTTGTTGACAAAACATAAAATGGACTAATTAGAGTGTATATTCAAAAGCTAACTAGTAAGCTGTAATAATAAATATTACCAAATGGATCTTCTTTTCGTACATATGTTCTTAACCTATTCAGGTTTCAAAGTATACGAGGGAAACAACTTCTACTTGAATTAGTGTAGCTATGTGAGAAAGAAATACTATTTCTTCTATCTGCCAAATTTGCTAGTGAATACAAACCAAGCCTTAATTTTTATGTGACTGCCTATACAGTTTATAACTTTTAAAGAGAATAATTATGTAACTAGCTTTATATTTTTCAATTTTGCTTTTGCAACTGTGATTTGTGCTCTCTGTAGATGAATATTATGTTCTATGTATTCGCTAAAAGGAATTTTCCATGTGTCTAACTTATATAAGCGGTGTGATGATCGTGCGATGCACATTTTCCATATAGGTTCAACAATCTCCTGTGTGTTTGTGTTACTCTTTTGTGTGGGAACTAACAGGAGATTGACATTGAAAACAACATACCTATTTGGGATCATGATTATCATTTTCTGATTTTAGCATGATGATGATTGTTTCTTTCATTTTCTTATTCAATTGTTGTATGAAGGTCCACTTGCAAGCATTAATATTGAAAAGTTCTAGCAAGTAGTTCAAGTATGGAACTCTTTCAATTTCTACTACATGTACTACATCAAGGTATCCTAAAATTTCACATTTAGTTGTTACTTAGTGTCTTCACTCTCTATTCAGATCTTGTTTAAGGTTTATCCGGTTTCACTCATGTCTATTTGTTATAATTAAATTCGAAATTTTCCTTAATGTTATTATGGAAGACCTAGTTTAGTCTTGTGATATTGAGTCATTTTGTCTATTTTAGGCAAATGTAGTTTGTAATGGCTCCCTTCAATCCAAATAATAATGTCACAAAAAATTACAATTTTGTGACAATATTTTATTGTGACGAATTGTAAAAGTTCTCATATAGTTTTAGTTTATTTTGTTGTATAATATGTGACAACATGCTTATTTGTGACAAGAATTTTCATTTTTGATTACAATAAAATTTGTAACGAATAAATTTAATGTGACAAGAATATTATTGTCACAAAAAAACAATGTTTGTGACTATTTTATTGTTACATTTGAAAATACTTTTTTGTTACGGTGACGACTTTGTGACAACTTTTTATTGTCACAAATTGTTTCATGTGACTTAGTGTTTTGTGACAACTTTGGTTGTCACAAATTGCTTGATTTCTTGTAGTGATAATACGTGACAATTTGCTCTATTTGTAACAATAAATTTTATGTGACATGAATATTATTGTCACAAAAAATGCAATTTTTGTGACAACATATTTAAAAATATTATCAGTTAAGGAGTTATTAGTGACGATATATTTGTGACAATTATTCTTGTCACATATAGCCTTGTGTGACAATTTGGAAAGTTTTTGTGACATTAATTATTATCACAGATACTATTTTCGTGACGACAATCAAAAGTTGTCACAGTTTAATTTATGATATAATACGTGACAATGATACATTTGTGACAACTAGTTCTCTTTTCAGTTACAATAAAAGTTGTAACAAATAAAAATATTATGACAACAAAATTGTTTGTCATAAAAAATTGTAATATATGTGATAACTTTATTGTCACAAATAAATTTTTATGTGACGACTTTTTTATGTTATCATGTAGTTTTAGTTAATTTTGATGTATTATATGTGACAACTAGCTTATTTGCGACGATAATATTTTCTTTTCAGTTACAACAAAAGTTATCACAAAAAATTCTCGTCACAAAATTTTTTGATATTTGTGACAATATTTTTGAACATATTATCTGTTACGGAGTTATTAGCGACGACCTCATGACAACAAATTATTGTCACAAAATATTATATGTGACAAGTTCTTGCTTTGTGACAATATTTTGTCATAAAAAGCTTAATTTCTTGTAATGCATCAATCCCATGAAACTATAAAAGACTACTTTATGAAACACTTACAATATTTTTAATGTTTACACTTATATTTTACAACTATTTTCTTTCTCCCTATCTTTAGAAACTCAAAACATATTATGTATATGCCTGATTAAAAATATAATAATTATAATTTAAAGAAATATTTTTCACAAAACAAATTTATTAGATTATTTCTACTATGTCTATATATACAAAAATTATACGGTACATGGCAAGCATCGCCATGTACCGTAATTATATCCAAAAGTATTTAATGAAGTTATTATTATATTTATAATTAATTAAGTAAAGGAAATAAAATCTCTTTCTTATCTTGCCTAATTCATTGTTATTTTTTACCTTAAATGCATTTCTTCTATATATTTTCTTTCCAATTTATTTTTGAATTACTTTTTTCATATTTAGCTATGCTTAATTTTACTTTTCAAAATTATAGTATTTAACGTAATACAATATTTATTATATGAAACAAAAACTCAATGCTTTATAAACTTAATTATTTTTAAATTGAAATCCTAAATCTTAATGGTCAATAAAACTCCTAGATCTTTAACAATTTTACATATTTTTTCTTCTCTTTTCTTAAATTTATTGTATTTGGGATTTTTTTACAAAATTAACCCTACTATGCAACACAAACTCCTAACAGTATATATTTTATCATAATATATGATATATATTTTTATTTTTCTAGTTTATTGTTATGATTTCAAATACCAATATTTAAACATGTATTTTGAAACTTTGAACTTTAGTAATAATAACATTACAATATTTATTTTTAATAATTTGTTCAGTGATGCGCCCAAATCATGTCTCCGCCATCGAAGGGACGAGTCCAAACCACATTTTCGTCGTGGATGAGCATGAATCTGATGCACCCCAGCATAAAAAATTATATAGTAAAATAAAAAATTTAAAATTTAAAATTTAAATTAAATTTAGAATTTGAATATAATTTTAAATCTCGAACCTTAAACATTTAACCCATAAAATTATTTTAATTTACTTTTACATATTTGGATAATATATATGTATATATGCGACATTTTGAGCTAATGACGTTTTTGAAATAGTATAAAAGTAGTTTGAAGTCACAGTTGTTAATTGTAGTTGATATTAATAAAAAATATCCGAACGAGCAAAATATATGCATCGTTAATGTAGTAATTTGCTATGATTTTCCATTATTTTATGAATTTAATAGTCATACTCCAAATTACTTTGTATATTGTTTATGGTTTGAGATTAGACTCTAATGTTTAGTGGTAATGGTAGGGTTCAAATTTTCAAAGTACATCAATAAAGATATTTATCAAACTATGCTAGAATGTTTAAATACTAATATTTGAAATCATAACAATAAACTAAAAAGTAAAAAATATGTGTCATATATTAGGGTAAAAGGTTTAAGATTCAGGATTTGGGTTGCATGTTAGGATGAGATTTTTAAAAATAAAAAGTTTCAAATACATTTACAAAAATAAAAAAAAGATATATTACATTATTAAAGTCTTAAAGATTTTAAATTTTTATTGGCTATAAAAATTTAGGATCTGAGTATAAAAATAATTAATTTTTTAAAGGTATAGAGTTTACGTTTTTAAATTAAAATAAATATATCATAATGTAAAAAAGGAAAATAAAGTAGATAGAATTATGTTTGGAAAAGTAAATTGAGAAGAAAATATAGAAAAAAAAAGTATAGAAAAAAATATATAAAAGTTAATTAGTAAAGAGTAGAAAAAGATTTTATTACCTTTACTTTTATTAACTATAAATATAATAATGAGTTAATTAAATATTTTAAATAAAATTATAGTACATGACGGTACTTCACATGTACCATATAATCATCCTCTTATATATATATATATATATATATATATATATATATATATATATATATAAATCAAAACTAACAAGTCAATACATTGCTTTTTTTATTGTCAAATAAATAATATTCTAAACTACAAACAAGAAAAGTACCTCGAGAAAGTATCAACTAAATAAATGCATGCCTCTGACAACAATGGTGGCTGCTATCCATTCTTTCTATTTCCATCTTTTTTATCACTCTTATTTTAGCTGTACGTGTTCAACTCCAAATGTTAATTTCAATTAATTACTCTGACATCTTTAATTATGAATAAATAATTTGATGTACTTGATTAAAAAAAATTGGTGGACAAATACTTATGTAGGATAACGAGAAAATTATATTTTAAGAAGTGAATTGTAGACATTATGATTCAACATCTCAAACTTGCAACCAAATAATCAAATTGGGATAATTCTACCGTTGTTTCAAGGGTTTTATAGAGAGGATCATGTTCTTCAATGTAGGAAAATTACCATTAACACCATTTTCAGTCATATGTGTTAATTGACTTCAAAATTGTACAAATTTGAACCTATCAGCACAATTGGCAAAAATCAATATCAAGGCTTTTTTAAACATCAAAGTACTATATATTATAAATAGCTTAAACAATATTATCTGCTTTAGCGTTATTTATGGTCAACCTCACTGTTTTAAAACGCATCATTTAAATTAAGTCTTTTAAAACTCTATTTATATACAAACTTAATAAATCATCCAAGAGTGATATGAAATTCATTCCTAACGTTTATCTCCTCAAGTTCCCGCCCCAAGTCTCTCAATTATCTTAATTAATTACCCTCTGCATTTATTTAATAATATAATTGGTCTTATTAAGACAATTTCCTTCGTTCCGTGTTGAAGACGTTTTCAAATTTTACTTCTATGCTTTTCCTTCCTCAATTTCTTTACTTTTATAATTTCTTAACAAAATAAAAAAATATATTATAAAGAATATTTAAGATATTATACGAATACACAAAATCAACATAGAGATCCAACTATATCATTAATAATTGATTAAATTGTTAGCTTTGATTAGAATATATCTAAAAGCATTAAAAGACAAACTACAAGGTCTCAATTCTATGATGCAGTAGATGTGACACTGGACTTTCTTATTTCGTTATTGCTTAATATAATAAATTAAACTATCACCATATTGCAATTTATGCATAAGTCAATTCATTTTTTAAAAATATATATGGGACTAATTATTTGGACTTTACTACTATTTTTTATTTATTATTTCTTACTTTATGTGATTTGATTTCGAAACCCTTCTATTATTAGTGGCATTGTCAAATGAAATTTCACTCAACCATATCATTATTAGTGTGGTTACTTCTTGTTGAGTTGAGGTAAATTTTCTTATAATTTGGTAATTTTTGGTGACCTAACATCACACTTGTTAATAAATTTCCGCATTATATTTTTAGCTATTTCACGTACCTTCTAAATTTATATGGGGGGTTAAAAAAATTATGATCCTATTTATTTTCAGAATATATTATCAATAATAGTTGAAAACATTTAGGGCAACCACAATTTGTGTCATACTAAGGCCATATTCTTTTCAACTTTTGAGAACTGAACTGAACTGAATTGAAGTTGATTGAACTGAACTGAAGTGAAGTAAACTTATTTTAGTATAAATGTATAATTACACATAACTGAACTGAACTGAACTGAATTGAACTAAGCATAACAAATATGAAACCGTCAGCAAGTGTTAAGAAAAAGCATAACAAATTGAACCATTTCTCTCTCCATTTCACAAACTGCAACTGTCACAAAAATGACGTTCCAATCGGATTCAAATCTGTTGTCCCCAAATTAATATCCCCTTCCATGTCCTCCATTTAAATATTGACACGTGTCTGTTTTTATTATTATTTTATTCCTTTTCAGTTTATCTCTCCTATAAATGTAACACTTGTCAAGTGATTAATGGAGGGACATGGAAGGGGACACCAATTTGGGGACAGCAAATTTGAATCCGTTCCAATCCACTCCTCTATTTTATAGGTTTCTTATTCTTTTTTGCTATTTGAGACCCATTCCAACCTATTGATTGTTTCCATAATCTTGAACGGATTTAAATTGGCTAACTTGGTTTGATCCGGTTAGGTATAAACCCTTTTTTAAAAAATATATGTGCATGTTAGTATTGTTATGAAATTTGTTAATCCAATTGGTTAAGCTAAAAGAACATCCAATAGTTTATATTATAGTGATAATTTGAACACAATTCCGCCACTACATATTGAACCTAAGATGTCCCGCCACTACATTAAGTGGTGTACTAATTAGACTACACCAAAAAATAGTTATTTGTTGGGGGTAGTCGCGAATTGAATCTTACATAGGAAAGAAAAAAAAGATTAATGAATGATATATAATCGGAGAGGGCCAATAAACTTATTGACTTGAGATTTAGATTGGATGTAGCAAGTGTTGAATCTATATAACTCAATTATAGTTTTTGTATTATTCTTAAATCTCTTATAAACTTGTAGTGAGTACAACAAAGAGCCGTTTTTATATTATGTCACCCGAAACATCTTGGATCCATTTTTAAAGTTGTGGTGCAAATTGAGTTACAAAATAAACATAACACGTTGATGACTTTAGTCTTTAGAGCAGATAGACCAACAAATATTTAAGAAGCAGTGATGTCGAAACCCAGTTGCACTTGAAAGTAAGTGTTGAAGATATACACCAAAAGCATATAGTGAATCATAACACAAACCAGTTAATCTTATGCTAAACGAGTTTTGCTTCCATTTTTTTCTCATACAATTATAATCTTAACATTCTCGACAACTCTAAATTTGGTTTTATTCACCCTGAATTGCATAGACCATGTTATAAATTGATCAAATGTTTGATCACGGTCCACTAATTGCATGGCTGTGATTCCATCACCATCAGTTTTGATTAAACAACAAACACACTTGATTTCTTTTATATTTAAACACAAGAAAAGTAGTCAACACATATGGTGGCCTGTACCAATTAGCTAGTGGATTATATAATATACACATAATAGAGAGACATAGATAGATACATCTCTTATAGATTCTAGGCTAATAAGAAGGACAAACAAGAAGAAAAAAATCCCTCTCATAAATTAATTTTCTTCTATAATTCTTCTCTCATTTCTAATTTTATACTCATAAAGTTTCCATCTTTTTTCAATTTTCTTCTACTTGTACCTTTTTTAATTCCCCCCTCTCAGTATCTCTTTCTCCAGGCACCTATTATCTACCTTTTCTCTTTATATATAAACATTACCATCATTACAATTGAAAAGAAGCAAATTAAAAGCCAAGAAACAAATCAGAAATGGGCAGAGCTCCTTGCTGTGATAAAGCCAACGTCAAGAAAGGTCCATGGTCACCGGAGGAAGATGCTAAGCTCAAATCTTATATTCAACAAAACGGCACCGGCGGCAACTGGATAGCCTTGCCTCAAAAAATCGGTTCGTTTAGTTACCATTTAATCAACTCTTTTTAACCTAATTAACTATTTAAACACCTGATTAGTGTGTTGTTTACAGGCCTTAAGAGATGTGGGAAGAGTTGTCGGCTCCGATGGCTGAATTATCTCCGGCCAAATATAAAACACGGCGGGTTTTCAGAGGAGGAAGATAACATCATTTGCAGCCTCTATATAACCATCGGAAGCAGGTATTATAATCTTAGTTTTTGTGTTTCAATTTTTATTTTGATTTTATGTGTTATTGATAAATGATTTTCTTGATTTTAGGTGGTCAATTATAGCTGCACAATTGCCTGGAAGAACTGATAACGATATTAAAAATTACTGGAACACAAGGCTTAAGAAGAAGCTGTTAGGCAAGCAGCCAAAAGGACAGCCTCTCCGCCGCAGTTTGATAGCTCCGGCGGCCAATTTGAACCAACACATTGCTGCATACTGGCCGGAGCTGCCGTGTTTGGCCGAAGGAGGGAGATTTTCCGACACAAGTACTATGATGTATTCTCAAGATCAAACATATGTGAACTCGTCATTTAGTACGATGTTTTCCAATAGCTATGCAGTTAATAATATGTTTGAAGGATTTGGGGATTTTTCAACTGAAATATTGTACGGAAATGATCAAGAGCAGTTACAAGGAATTGGAATGGGGAGTTTGTGTAGTAATGGAGTTAGTTCAGTTGGAAGTAGCAGTTGGGGAAATAATGTGAGTTCATTGGATTATTCTCAACTTGTTTCTGAGTTTGAAAATTGCTTACAGAACTTACCACAAGAACATGCTTCCTTTGAAATTTCTAGTTACTTTGGTCCAAAATAATCTTATTTTACTACTATTGGGATGTAAATTTAATTTCATTTGTTTGATTGTAGAAGGAAATTTCTAGTTGGATATTCATAATTTCTATCATAAAAGTCTCCATTTATGGATTCTTAGTTCTTTATCTTTTTTTCCTTTGTTATACAATTTTTACTTTATATATAAGCGGGCGAGTTAAAACCAAAGAAGAGAAAAACATCTCAACTGAATTGGCATCTTAAGTTACTCCACAGAAACTAATCGAAAAAATATTAGATGTTGAATGTCGAGAAGATGTTGAAAATTACAATAAATGTGTCGCGGGATACACAAACTAGAAATAGTCTAAGAAAAGCAAGTGGATTTGGAAAATTGGGATAGTAGACCAAACTTTCCAATTGTACATTTTGAGTTTTCAAAGTTATGGCTTGCGTTTCATTGTATCTGTATATTTACCTTAGCTTTATATTACTGAAAGATAAGTAAGGAGAATCAAAATGTAGTCTTCAACATGACAATATGACCTAGGGCATATGAGCAAATGCATTTCCTTCTGTTTAGGCATGACTTGGTAAGCTTACTAGTATGACTCAGATTATGACTCTAACATGACAAATGTAGTCTTCGACGAAAGATTATGACTCTTAATACTAATTAATCTGAGTCTGTTTAAATTGCTATTGACCAAACTGGCCCTAAGTATGAGTTAATCATTTACATAAATTTTTTTATCGTAACTATTATTGAGTGCTTAAAAGACTCAGAAATGACTATAACAGAGTTTTTCTTATTCGTATTAACAACTACTCTAGGAGGAATGTTTTTATGTGGTGCTATATAACAATTTAATAACTATCTTTGTAGCTCCAGAATGTTTCAGTTTATGCTCCTACCTATTAGCTGGATATACCAAGAAAGATGTATATATTCATTCATTTCAGTTATTTCACAAAAAGAAAAAGGTGAAAACAAGGGATCTGTTCGAATTTCAAATAGTAACTTTCACTAATAAGATACGAAGACTTACTTCACATTTGGAATTGCATAGAAAAGACTTTTTATCTCAAAGAGGTTTGCCGAAAATTTTAGGAAAAAGCCAATGACTGTTGTATTATTCAGAAAAAAAATAGAGTACGTTATAATGAATTAATTAGTCGGTTGGATATTCGGAAATTAAAAGGAATGAACTTTATACATTTCAATAAAAGATGAGAAATAAGATTACCACTGGAAACGTAGCTGAACATGCTATTATTGAAATAAGGAAGTCCTAAAACAGGTAAAGGCAGAATACGAAAAAGTTAGAATTGGGTTTGACATTTTTAGGCATGACTTGGTAAGCTCTATTATCCAAAAATGGAAGCATTCCTTTATTGTTATCTTCATGTCTCTGCAAATAATTACTAATTAAGAGATGTACGAAAAGCACATGCTATCACTTCATCTCATCTGCTTCCAACCATTATTAACCCTAAAAACACCAAGTTGCCCACCTTTTCTTTTTTTCGTACTATGATTATCTCATTTACTATGTTAGTTCATGTTGGCAGTGTTTCAAAAAATATCTATTTGAAAAAGCACATATTCAATGCCTTTATAATTCATTCAGTTTTATTCAATATATTTTGGTACTGAATAGTTATAAATTTACACTTAAATCAGTTCAATACATATACTTATATAAGTTGAAGAGATGAGAGCTCCATTCTTCTTTTACGGTATCACTAGTTTCTTCCATATTCAAAAGTTTTAGAACTCTCAAATTTTATGTAGTATTTATGATTTTCCTTTTTCTTAATTGGGCAAATGCCCCTTCTATATATGTCTTTTATTTTGTTTTTGACAAATGGTGATCAAGTAGGAGAAACAAACAAAAAAGTAGGACGCAAGTTGAACTAGGAAAAAAATTACACTTACCAAAAACTAAATGAGAGACATTGAACGAAACACACAATCAAGCACATTCGATTTTTCATCTTTCTTTGCGCAAAAAATGTCAAAAAGATAAAACTATTACACAAACATTTCAATTTTTTTCGTTATATATATATTAGATTTGACAATAAAAAATTTGGTAATAATTGTATAAAAAGTGTTATATGTTAGAAAAAAATGTACATTTACTGTTATAAAGTTGCCACCCTATATATTTAGGGTTACAATGAGAGTTTTGATATAATTGTGTTCGGGTATTGAATACCTTTTCCTTTAGATATTTGACACATTGTCACATTTTGTTATTATAATATATAAAATGGTTCCATGTCAATAATCCTGGGAGAATATTTAATACCCATACCCATGTAAAATTTCCCTTGCTATATAAGCATTTCGACTACAAAATTTGGCTCGTTGTAAAGTTTTTATGATTAAATCTAACTTCTTTTTGTTAATTAAAGTTCTCACTTCTCTCTTCAATCTTATATAACTTACAATCCCTGTGTAATAACTGGAAATTTTAGATATCTTAAGATGTTTGAGATGTTATCAAACACTACATCTAAGAACAAGTCAAACTAGTGGCAAAGGCTTGGTCTAGTGGTTGATGTGATCCTAGATGTCGCAAGTTCGAGTCCACACTCGGGTGGGGTGGGATAATGTTTTCCTTTATTATTATTGTAAATCCATATGAGGTAAATATTTTTTTTTTTTTAAAAAAGAACGAGTCAACCTTAAAATTAAGTTAATAATTATGTCAAATGATCTTTAATTTATACACTTAAAAGATAATATAGAAATCAATTTTTAACAATAATTAAGAAAAAGAGGACGACAATGGTGTGTATTGTGCTCTTAAGTCAAAGGAGATGAAAAGAACAGCACAGTGTTGGACAAAATTGACCTGGTCCTTTGGTAGCCTTTCCCGTTAATTTAATGATCTAAGTTTAACTATTTTTCAGAATCAATCAATCTTCGAATAAAGAATAAGAAGGAAAATATAAATAATTCCAAGAAGTGAAAAGTAAAGTACATATTTTAACTGATAGTAATATTACTGTGTGACCCAGCAGAATATCAATAAATTTGATTTATAGCCGAAAATAAAAGAAATCGCAAAATCAACAACGATCGATTCTTCACAAAACTCTCAGAAATCGCAAAAACTAAGAGAAATTGTAAAAGTTGAAATATGAATTCTGATGACGGCAAAAAACTGCCAATTGAATGTGTTACAAGCTTATTTATAGTCTAGGGCAGCCATGTGCAAAACGGCAAAACAAAAAAATAAGCACACAAAGTTTTAAGAAAATACAATTTAGTCCCTAAAACTGAAAAACATAAAATTGAGGGCCTAAACGACATTATTTGGCCAAAGAATGACATAACTCACTCATAGCAGTGAGCAAATATTCACGGGACCGATTTTGATGAAAATAAGGCAAGAATTCACCAAAATCCAAAACTTGAAAATTCACCCATATTGACGATCAACCTTCTCCAAGTAGGTTAATGTCCTCTCAACTACATCATTCTCTCCGGGGTGGACAGAATTCGCCCTCGAATTGTCATCATCAGAAGAATCTCAAGAGTACGGCACAAGATGCTTAACATTGAACACGTCAGAAGTGCGAATATGACTAGGCAGTTTCAATCGATAGGCATTAGGATTGATTTTCTCAATAATCTCCACCGGACCGATCTTCTTTGTAGACAGTTTGTTATAATCCCCCACCGAGAACCGATCTTTAGTAAGAACAGCCCAAACAAAATCCCCTACTTCGAACTCCACATGCCGACGTTTCTTATCAGCAGTTTCCTTATACTTGGCGTTGGAACGCTGCAAGTTCTCTCGCACAGCATCATGAACACCTTTCAAACTCTCCACAAAGGACTCGGCGGTGCCGTTTTGACGACCCTTGGTTGGAAGGGGTAAGTGTAACACCCCCCTATAGGGAGTGCCACGGTAACTATAAACACCCAATAAATAACTCTACTCCATTATTTTGAAATTCAATATTTGTAGATTTAATATGTGCAAATACAAATATAATGTTTCCAACTTCAAATATTTCTCAATGTTACTTTATTCTCCAAATATTCCTCACTACCACTTTATATTTCTCACACTATCTAGTACATGCCATTATTCTACAAACCATAATATTACATTAAAATACATATCCACCTCGAGTCTTTCCTTATTTGCTCTTCAAGCTGATCCACTTATTCCACTTTGGTCCAAGCTATCTACAAGTTCTCCACCTACGTGTAGAAAAAAAAACTACACGCTAAGCAATTTGCTTAGTGGTGTCCATAAAAAAAATATAACAACTTTGAATATTTTTAAAATAGAAACAAAGTATATTTATAAGTTAAAAACAAATTAACCAACTTTATGGAACCAAATCACAAAACTTATATAGTAATCCTTTCAAAGTACAATCAAATTTGTACCCAATTTTTCTAAACACTTTAACCACATATTGCCCAAAGTAAACAAGTCCTGAATAACGGTAAAATGGATACGGGAGCGGACAAGCCCGAAGCTGAAGCTTCAAAATCAATATATCGGTCAAGCCCGAAGCCGAAGCTTCAATATCAATATATATATCATAATATCGACCAAAGCCCGAAGCCAAAGCTTCAATTGTTTGTACAGTACTGTACCCCCCTTTATTGGTGCCAATCTACCCTGACCCGTATTCTACTCGTTTAATAAGGGCAATAAATCAAAGTAACATCTTAAAAATTCCAGTATAAACCATCAATCATAACTCAACATAACTTCAGTAATTAAGAAATCCAAATCCCAAATTTTTAAGCATCAAACTTCAATTAAAACTCAATAAAATCAATATTCATACTTTCCAGAATTTTTTTTTCCAGGTTTTGTAACCTGACTTCCCCTGCATTTTTCACTATGAAAACATCACCCAATCGAAGAACTTTCTTCTAATTAGCCACATGTCTCAGCTTTCCAAAACCACCAGAATCACAGAAATCCAAATTGTATAACCAAAGTTATGATCAAAATACTAAACAGTGTACAAAGCTAAGATTTTCCGAAAACAGATTTCATGACTCAACTTCAAATGAAAATTTCACATTGAAAACGAATGAAATTGAACAAGGTTTCTTCTGAACATATATTCCTTACTTTCTTTAGATATCAATAGAATCAAGAATCATTCAAATCGGATTTATATAACAAGAGAAAACATTAAAACAAAACAGGGATACAAATCTGGAAATTTTCCGAAAAACCGATAAATCGAAATTCGAGACACAAACCTTTTTCTATGCTCTTTCTAGCTCTCTTCTACCTCTTTTGCCTTTGATTTATTTGCAATAGCTTCCTCTACAACAACCATATATAATTCTATCAAGATATTGCATAAATAAACTTTCTAATACCATAAATATGCTTAATCTACCATGGATTCTCACTACAAGAAATTTATCATTTTATGACGCATCAAAATTGTCACGAAAACATTTTTTTTGTCACTAAAGATAATCGATGACGAAAAATCATCGTCGCATGCTTCGTCATAGTATGTCCGTCGTATTTTATCTTTGTGACAATTTTCTACAACGTCATGAAAATTTTGCTTTTATATGACGAAAATTACACGTGTCACTATAACTTTTTTGTTTTCGTGACAACTATATTGTCGTTTTACTAATGTTTCATTGTCACTTTATAGTGTCTTTCGTCACTGAAAATGAATATTAAAATGATAAATCTTGCATTTCGTCATCTAAAATTCTTGTTACAATGACAAATTTCCAGTGAATACGAAATGCATAAAATTTTAGTGACATTGCAACTATCATAATTAATGCACAATTTTGTCAATGAAACACATAAGTTTGTCATGATAAAATATTAATTTACTACAACTTGTAATCGTCACCATTGAATACTTATTGTGACGTTTTAGTGCATCATTAAATGTATAATATTGTCATGCTAGTATAGAATTTATGAAAGCTTATTTTTTTCACGAAAGATTAATTTAAATGACAAAATATTTATTGTCATTGATGTTTATGAATTTTCGTGACATAATATAAATAGGTCACTTTTTATAAATCATGACAATAATATTGTCATACTAACATTATTTTTGGTACGAAATATAGATTTGGCAATAAAATAATCTTCGTCTAATTTATAATAAATATATCTATTAAAATTCTAAACAGAAAGACCATTTTCATTAATAACTGAATAACTAAAAATAACCATGTCTTTCTAATACAATAATATATAACATAATATGCATCGAAAAAACTACAACAAATCAACCAAATATCAATTCTAGTGAAATTAGCTTTGTCATACTTCTCCAAAGCCTCAATCTACTGCTAGTCAAATAGCCTCCATGAAAATTAACAATAATGGTTTAGTTTTACAATGAAAATCTCAAATTGAGTTTACTTTTTGCAAATAAAATTTACCTTGAGTATAGTTCCCACAAGCAACTATGTACCGGAGAGAATGCATGAATTCCCCTTCTCATTTTTTTAGACCATATGATTTGTTCCCTACACTTGCCAAGAAAATGAATAAATAAATAAAGACAAGTTTCGTAGAAACTACACATTTACGAAACTTGGTTTCACACGACCACTAACATGAAAAAGAATGAAATGAATTAGTGAATCCAATGCCTTTTGTCCTAATTTCATAGTGCATTGAGAGGGATTTTTCCAAATAACTAGACAAAAATCAAATGCCTATTTTCAATAGACATACATAACAAACCCAGAAATTAGTATTATTGTGCAGTTTATTTGTTACATCACACAAATTCATCAATTACTTTGAACAAATCCATTAACCAGTCCACAAATTTTAATACAGTAAAAATAGAAAAAGTCCAAAGGAAATAAAGTTAAAACACGACCTATAAGTATCAAGTTAGGGCTCACATTCACTCTCCTTTAATTTAAATCTTCATATCATTCTCCCCACAAATAAAATCAATTAAAGTATATAAACAAGAACAAATGTGTAGGAATGTTAAATAAACATTGTAAATATGATTATATGAATTAGAATGAATGTATTTCCGGAATCAAGGCTTTATCATTTTTTGAGAGATACGAGAAGGTAAAATCAAAACATTAAAACCAGATAAACTCTTACTTATAATAAAAAAAAAGCAGATATGCCATAATAAATAAAATCCCTAAAACCGTATAATTAAAAACACACTATCATAAATAAAAATATTAACATCATTAACAAATAATATGGAACAAATAGCTCACTGGTTAAAAAGCATTGCACACCTAGATCTTCAAAATGCTAAAAACAACTCGAATCTTAATCTGACCGAACAACAAAAGAACAAGTATCATGCATATTCCTTATGGCGAGTTGCAATAGTGTCACCAACTGCGGAGTCTGAAGCAGTTGAGAAAGATGAATTTTTTTCAAGTGCGGCGGCTAAGGGATATTTAGCACAATTAGGGTTCTAGACTCACGTTTTAACTAAATCAAAGAAGAGGTGGAGATGGAGAACGTGTCTAAGGTAGTTATTTACTAACTTTTCTAATTAAGAAATAATTAACTTAAGCCACCAATAATTATAAATTTTTAAATATTATATATAATATATTATTATAGTATAGAGTTAAGATAGTAATTTAGACTTTTTCTACTTAGTATCCTTTATATTTTTTGAACTAATATAATTTTGATTAATTTTTAATTTTATTGATATAAATATAAATATTAAATAATATAAAAAATATAAAAATAAATATTGAATTGATGAATCTTATTAAATTACTATACGTATTATTAGATTAAACCAATATTATAATTTATATTATATATTAAAATAGTAGTGATGGTTTATAACGTGGTTTCTTGATTCCTTCTCTATCTACAATTTGTAGATTAATTTAACTAATAAATGAATCAAACAGTATTATATTATTGTTAGTAAGCGTGGCCATGCAAAAAGATAAATATGCTTTTACATATTAAGAGGAAATTTTTTTTTTTTGACCGTGGCCAACCAAGAAAATAGCCCAAGCCACTGGCCGGCTGTTTTTTTTATTCCGGTCGCATATAAAATATATATTTTTAATTTTTTTAAAAAAATAAAAAATATGAAAGAAATAAATTGTCTATTTAATTTTCTTACTGTTAAATACAAAGATTAATTAGATTAAGAAGAAATAAATTGATATGAAAATTTCATTAAAAAATAGATTTGGAAAGAGAGAAATTAATAAAATATTAATGACATCAATAAATAGAGATTGTTTAGATTAGGAAGAATAAATTAGTGTGTATATATATATATCATGCAGCTTTGAACAGTTTCTAGCTATATTTTTATATTTTTGAATTTTTTATACTAATGAATGAGAAATATTTGTTACTCTCAGAAATTCTCGAATTTTTTTTGTAGTTTTTATCGTTTTGAGTCAAATATGTTAATTTGAAAATCGATGAACCCACAAAATTTATTTGTGTACTTGTCCTTTCAAAAATAGTTGGCATCTCATTTGAAAGAACTAATAATCACTTGGTAAAGTTTCTTATCGATTCGTCAATTTTTATTAATGCTTAAATTAATAGAATATATGGTGGCAAATGGTTTAAGTTAGTAGTTTAGTCCGAAGCCTAGAGGTCACAGATTTGAATTCACACTCGGGTGGGGTAGGGACTATATTTTTCTTTGTTATTATTATAAGCCTAATGAGACAAATTTTTATTTTAAAAAAATTAACAAAATATATAATTTCTTTTAAATAGATAAGGCTACTTCTTTTTAAGCTATGCTAAAATAAAAACTTTAAATTACCAAATCACAATTAAAATTCGACTTACATTTGAAAACAGACATATACTAAAATATTTTATTATTATTATCTTCTTACAATTTTTTATCTTAAAAATTATAACACATCTACTACTATCAATTTTAGCATTTATAATATAATACATACATTTACAATTATACATTTTTTTATCAAACACTTACAATTGTATTTAAAAATTTAATACTCTACCATATGTATACTTTATAGTAATTATTTGTCATAGAATATATGAATTACATCATTACATGTATATAGTATTAAATAGTAACTATACAATCAACTTCAGTTAACATGACAGTGACAAATTTTATATATTGTCACTAAATATAAAAAATGCATGTCTAAGTCAAAGTTATCATGGTCGTTGTTATTAAATCATGACATATTTATTGTCAAATAAATATTATAACTAATGATAATATACAATTGTCATTTATTAACATTATAGTGACATATGCTATATATTGTCACAAAATACACACAAAAATACATGACAAAATCCTATTATCATCACTTCAAGTTACAATATATGAAAAAAAATCAAAATTGTCATATTGTTTTCATTAAATCATGATATATGAAAATCATCATAAAAACTAATAAATAGTGATAATTTAAAATTGTCATTAATTATTGTAATTGTGACAATTACCATATACGTCATAAAAGCACATTAAATTATATGACAAAAAATTGATATTGTCACTATAAAAATAAATTATATGACAAAAATTTAAGTTGTCATAAAATTATTTATCAAATCGCGACGAATATAAAATGTCATCAAAAACTTTTTTAATCATGACGACTAAGTTGTTACTAATTGACTTTGGTAAACTTTCCCTCCAAATTTTTTCTACCCTCCAAATTAATACGTGACGATATTTCTTTTATCATCACAGGATTATATAATTAGTGACAAAAATTTATATCAATAGAGACAAAAAATAAATTTGTCATAAAAAAATATAAATAATGACAAATGTTAAGTTTTGTCACTAGAAAGCTACTTATTATGACAAAGTCATGTGCGTAGAGAAAAAACCGTCATAAAATGCTAAAATTCTTGTAGTGTCTACTAATTAAGCTTTAATTTCACCAAAAATCACTCACCTCAAACTCGGGTTACTATTCATCCCAACCTTAAAAACTGAAATTCTCCTCTTCTAACCTTAATTCACTGAAATTGATGATGATAGAGGGCTTTATGATCGATTTCTAACAAGAATTTGGAGTTGAATCGAAGAAATCGGAAGTTTTTGGATTAGGGAGAATTTGATAAGGGATAAATGGAGGAGAAGGAAATGATGAATGATGGATAAGGGAAGAGAAGAGGCTGTAATGTATTTGTTTGTTTGTTTCTTTTTTTTTGAATTTCCAATATTGCCCTTGGACAAATAATTAAATGCCCAATTCATCCCTCTTACTTAATTAGCTCTTATTTCCTCATGCCTTATATCCAATAACAATAATAATAACTACAAAAATAATTTCTATGATATTTTTAATACCATAGAAATTTATTATAAGCAAATTTTGGGAATTTCGGTTCGTTACAATTCTCCCCCTCTTATGAATTTTCGTCCCGAAAATTCCCTGAAAACAGTTGCGGATATTGAGTTTTCATTGTATCCTCCGGTTCCCAAGTTACTTCTTCAACCTTATGATTCCTCCAAAGTACTTTTACCAAAGGAATATACTTGTTTCTCAATTGTTTAACCTCTCTCGCCAAGATTTGTACCGGTTCCTCTTCATACGTCAGGTCGGGTTCGATTTCTACGACATCAGGAGATAAGATATGTGATGGATCTGATATGTATCTCCTTAACATTGACACATGGAACACATTATGAATTTTGTCGAGTGTTGGGGGTAGTGCCAACTGATAAGCTACCGGTCCAACCTTCTCTATAACCTCATATGGGCCAATGAATCTCGGACTGAGCTTGCCTTTCTTGCCAAATCGCAGGACTTTCTTCCAAGGAGATACTTTGAGAAATACTTTATCCCCTACTTCATAAGTAATGTCTTTTCTTTTTAGATCAGCATAAAAATTTTGTCTATCCGATGCAGCCTTCAATCTCTCTTGAATAAGTTTTACCTTCTCCTTTGTCTCCTGAATCAAATCCACTCCTACAATCTTGTTTTCACTAAGTTCGGTCCAATATAATGGAGTTCGACATTTTCTTCCATACAATGCTTCATATGGCGCCATTTGTATGCTTGACTGATAGCTGTTATTATAGGCAAACTCCATGAGGGACAAATACTTATCCCAATTTCCCTCAAATTCAATGATACAACTTCTCATCATGTCTTCCAACACCTGAATTACTCTTTCAGACTGACCATCTGTTTGAGGATGAAATGAAGTACTGAAATGAAGTTTACGACCTAAGGCTTCTTGCAACTTCTTCCAAAATCTTGAAGTAAATCTTGGATCTCGGTTAGAAATGATTGAAATAGGCACTCCGTGTAGCCTTACTATCTCATCTACATATAACTGAGCCAACCTATCAAGTGAATAATCCATTCTAACTGGAAGAAAGTGGGCAGACTTTGTCAATCTATCTACAACAACCCACACTGCATCATGTTTCTTCTATGTAAGTGGTAAAGATGCCACGAAGTCCATTGTGATTCTTTCCCATTTCCATTCTGGAATTGTTATAGGTTGCAACAATCTAGAAGGAACTTGATGTTCTGCTTTCACTTGTTGACAAGTTAGACATTGAGCAACGTAGTTAGTAATGTCTTTCTTCATTCCATTCCACCAATAATGGCTCTTCAAATTTTGGTACATCTTGTTTGCTCCTGGATGCATCGCATAAGGACTACTATGCGCCTCATGTAAAATATTCTTCTTTGATTCTTCATTGTTTGGCACACACAGTCTATCTTTAAAATATAGACACCCATCTTCTCGAACCATATAGTTGTCTACGATACCCACTTGTGTCCTTGCTCGAATGATCTTTAAGTCACCATCTTCATTTTGTGCTTGCTTAACCTGTTGTTGTAGTATAGGTTAAATCTTTAATTCTGCAATTAAGGCTCCACTACTAGTAAGAGTTAACCCTATATTCATAGCCCTTAGTGCCAACATTGTCTTTCTGCTAAGAGCATCTGCCACTACATTAGCCTTTCCTGGATGGTAATCAATAAGACAATCATAATCTTTAATGAATTCCATCCACCTTCTTTGCCTTAAATTCAACTCTTTCTGTATTGGTAAATATTTCAAGCTTTTGTGATCTGTGTAAATATAACATTTTTCTCCATAAAGATAATGTCGCCAAATTTTCAAGGCAAAGACTATTGCAGCCATTTCCAAATCATGAGTAGGATAATTCCTTTCATGATTCTTCAATTGCCTGGAAGCATAGGCAATCACTTTCCCTTCTTGCATCAAAACACACCCAAGACGGCTATGTGAAGCATCACTATAGATTACAAAGTCTTTTCCAGGCTCTGGTTGGGTAAGGATGGGTGCTTTTGTCAACATTACTCTCAACTTTTCAAAACTTTCTTGACACTTGTGATTCCACTCAAATTTTGCATTCTTTTGAAGTAGTTTCGTCAGTGGGGCAGCAATGACTGAAAATCCTTTCACAAATCTTCTATAATACCCTGCTAAGCCAAGGAAACTTCTGACTTTCGTAGGGTTCTTTGGTGGTTTCCATTCTACAACTACTTCTATCTTCTTAGGATCCACTTTAATTCCTTTGGCAGAAACAACATGGCCTAAGAAAGAAACTTCTTCAAGCCAAAACTCACATTTGCTAGCATACAATTTATTTTCCCTCAAAGTTTGGAAGACTATGATCATGCTCTTCCCGTGACTTAGAATACACCAAAATGTCATCAATGAAAACCACTACAAACCTGTCTAAGTATAAGTAAAAGACACGGTTCATAAGGTCCATAAATGCTGCTGGTGCATTAGTTAGACCAAATGGCATCACCAAAAATTCATAGTGCCCATATCTGGTTCAGAAAGCCGTCTTTACAATATCATCATCTTTCACTCTCATCTGATAGTAGCCTGATCTCAAATCAATCTTGGAGAAGTATTTGTCACCCTTGAGTTGATCAAATAAGTCTTCAATCCTTGGCAATGGATACTTGTTCTTGACTGTCAATTTATTCAACTCCCAGTAATCAATACATAATTGGAGCGACCCATCTTTCTTCTTAACAAACAACACTGGTGCACCCCAAGGGGATATACTCGGGCGTATGAATCCTCTGTCTAACAATTCTTGCAACTGAATCTTTAACTCTTTCAGTTCAGCAGGCGCCATTCTGTATGGTGCTTTGGATACTGGTGCGGTACCCGGTAATACATCAATTGCGAATTCTAACTCTCTTTTTGGTGGCAACCCCGGTAGTTCTTCTGGAAATATATCAGGAAAATCACATACCTTAGGAATATTCTGTAATTCTAACTCAGCTTCCTTCAATTCTAGAGCGAAGATTAGGTAGGCCTGACATCCCTTCCTAACTAATTTTTTAGTCTTCATAAAAGAAATTATGTTACAGAGGTAATCTGATCTTTCTCCCACGATAATTATTTCTTCTCCATCAGAAACTTGAAGTGACATTCATTTGTTTTTGCAATCCACCACAACTTGATGTTCCGATAACCAATCCATTCCCAAGATAACATCGAAATCTCAAAAAGGTAACTCAATTAAATTTGCATGGAAAAGTTGATGTTGAATCATAATAGGGCAATTCATATACACTTTGTTTACTATCACACTGTGTCCTAAAGGATTAGTCACTTCAATATTTTCTCCTAATTCTTCTACATGCAACCCTTTCTCTTGTGCTAATGCAGTACATATATATGAATGAGATGAACCAGAATCTATCAAAGCATAAACATCATGATTAAAGAATGAAAATTTACCGACAATAACTTCGGTAGATTCTCTAGTCTCAGGCCCTCGGATTGCATAACTTCGCGCCATTCCTCCCGGTCTACCACTCTGCGGTGCTTGTTGAGCCACATCATGTCCACTTGAACCACTAGCATTTCCTCTTCCCCTTCCTCTTCCACCTTGCATTGTAGGAGTAGGAACTACTGTAGGTGCAGATGTATGTATCTATCTTTGAGGATAATTTGCAATCAAATGTTCCCTAGAGCCACATTTAAAGCAGACTCTACCTTTTCCCTAACATTCCCCTGTATGCATCCTTCCACAATTAGAACATTGTGGAATATTTCCTCTTCCTCTACCTAAAGGTACGCTAGCCGCTGATCCCGGACTTATGGTTTGTCTCGGTGAAAACCCTCTAAAATAAGATTGTGTTTGTTCTGATGTTCCCTTCTGTCTCTTACTTGGAGATTTTGAACTAGCTGGACCCTGTGATCCCTTTTGAAATCCAGACCTTTTAGCCATTCTTTGTTGTCTATCTGAATTAATCTTCTCAATGCCCGTAGCAGCATCAACCAAGTCATTGAACACCCTAATCCTTTATGCAAGTAAATGCACTCTAATTTCATCATTCAGCCCATCCTCGAATCTCTTACATCGCCTCACTTCACTGTCAACGATATCACGAGCATACCTCTCGAGTTTGAGGAATTGAACTTTATATTCTGATACAGTCATTCGTCCCTGTCTCAAAGACAAAAACAATTTCCTCTGCTCATCTTTGAATCATTCACTAACGTACTTCTTGTCAAATTATTCCAAGAAAAGACCCCAGGTGATTTCTCCGGGTCGCCTTTCTCTCACAATATTATCCCACCACCTCCTAGCTTGTTCTTTGAGTAGACCCTGCACACAGTCTAATCTCTCTTCATCTGTAAAATGAAGTCTAGTCATACACCATTTAGTATGATCAAGCCAATCTTCTGTAATTGCAGGATTCACTGTGTCCCCTTTGAAATCATCAGCCGGAAGCTTCTTGATTCTTTCAAGAGGAGTTCTCTCCTCTCTTCTTTCAACATGAGGTACTGCAGGAACTTGAGGGATTTGTATGTTTCGTAGTACTTGTGTGATTACTTCAGTAGTCATATGTTGAAGTAAAGCAGCTTGTGCTGGAGTAGGTTGTTCAGGAAAGTCATGAACTGGTGAAGGTTCATGTCTTTGTTCATCCCCTTGTCTAATACGGACCGTACTCTCAGCATCCTCTTCCTCAATCTGGTTGTGACTACTACTAGCCATAACTTATTCCTGAAAATTGGACCAAAGTGGATCAAACAACTAACATAACATATTTATATCCTAAATGGCATGTACATCTAGTTCTAGAATCGCCTAAACCTCGCTCCGATACCAACAAATGTAATGCCCCCCCCCCCTTATATAGGGAGCGCTACAGTAACTATAAACACCCAATAAATAACTCTACTCCATTATTTTGAAATTCAATACTTGTAGATTTAATATGTGCAAATACAAATATAATGTTTCCAACTCCAAATATTTCTCAATGTTACTTTATTCTCCAAATATTCCTCACTACGACTTTATATTTCTCACACTATCTAGTACATGCCATTATTCTACAAACCATAATATTACATTAAAATACATATCCACCTCGAGTCTTTCCTTATTTGCTCTTCAAGCTGATCCACTTATTCCACTTTGGTCCAAGCTATCTACAAGTTCTCCACCTACGTGTAGAAAAAAAAACTACACGCTAAGCAATTTGCTTAGTGGTGTCCATAAAAAAAATATAACAACTTTGAATATTTTTAAAATAGAAACAAAGTATATTTATAAGTTAAAAATAAATTAACCAACTTTATGGAACCAAATCACAAAACTTATATAGTAATCCTTTCAAAGTACAATCAAATTTGTGCCCAATTTTCCTAAACACTTTAACCATATATTGCCCAAAGTAAACAAGTCCTGAATAACGGTAAAATGGATACGGGAGCGGACAAGCCCGAAGCCGAAGCTTCAAAATCAATATATCGGTCAAGCCCGAAGCTGAAGCTTCAAAATCAATATATCGGTCAATCCCGAAGCCGAAGCTTCAATATCAATATATATATCATAATATCGGCCAAAGCCCGAAGCCAAAGCTTCAATTGTTTGTACAGTATTGTACCTCCCTTTATTGGCGCCAATCTACCCTGACCCGTATTCTACTCGTTTAATAAGGGCAATAAATCAAAGTAACATCTTAAAAATTCCAGTATAAACCATCAATCATAACTCAACATAACTTTAGTAATTAAGAAATCCAAATCCCAAATTTTTAAGCATCAAACTTCAATTAAAACTCAATAAAATCAATATTCATACTTTCCAGAATTTTTTTTTCCAGGTTTCGCAACCTGACTTCCCCTGCATTTTTCACTATGAAAACATCACCTAATCGAAGAACTTTCTTCTAAACATAATTATCCACATGTCTTAGCTTTCCAAAACCACCAGAATCACAGAAATCCAAATAGTATAACCAAAGTTATGATCAAAATACTAAACAGTGTACAAAGCTGAGATTTTCCGAAAACAGATTTCATGACTCAACTTCAAACGAAAATTTCACATTGAAAACGAATGAAATTCAATAAGGTTTCTTCTGAACATATATTGCTTACTTTCTGTAGATATCAACAGAATCAAGAATCATTCAAATCGGATTTATATAACAAGAGAAAACATTAAAACAAAACAGGGATACAAATCTGGAAATTTTCCGAAAAACCGATAAATCGAAATTCGAGACACAAACCTTTTTCTATGCTCTTTCTAGCTCTCTTCTACCTCTTTTGCCTTTGATTTACTTGCAATAGCTTCCTCTACAACAGCCATATATAATTCTATCAAGATATTGCATAAATAAACTTTCTAATACCATAAATATGCTTAATCTACCATGAATTCTACTAATTAAGCTTTAATTTCACCAAAAATCACTCACCTCAAACTCGGGTTACTATTTATCCGAACCTTAAAAACTGAAATTCTTCTCTTCTAACCTTAATTCACTGAAATTGATGATGATAGAGGGCTTTATAATCGATTTCTAACAAGAATTTGGAGTTGAATCGAAGAAATCGGAAGTTTTTGGATTAGGGAGAATTTGATAACTGATAAATGGAGGAGAAGGAAATGAAGAATGATGGATAAGGGAAGAGAAAAGGCTGTAATGTATTTGTTTGATTCTTTTTTTTTTAATTTCCAATATTGCCCTTGGACAAATAATTAAATGCCCAATTCATCCCTCTTACTTAATTAGCTCTTATTTCCTCATGCCTTATATCCAATAACAATAATAATAACTACAAAAAATAATTTCTATGATATTTTTAATACCATAGTAATTTATTATAAGCAAAGTTTGGGAATTTCGGTTCGTTACAGTAAGAGATCCAAGGGACCACGAGGCAATGCTGAATAGATATTTGCAAAAGGACTATAATCGGTGTTGCGGTTCACCGCATGGTTGTGCGCAAATTCAGCCTGACTTAACTTCAAATCCCAACTCTTCAAATTTTCACCGACTAAACTACGAAGCAGGTTTCCTAACGAACGGTTGACTACCTCCGTTTGCCCGTCTGTTTGTGGGTGATATGCACTACTAAAGTTCAGCCGAGTGTTTACCATCTTCCATAATGTGCACTAAAAGTGACTAAGAAAATGTGTGTCTCTATCTGACACAATAGATTTTGGCAAACCATGAAGTTTGTAAACCTCCCGAAAATACAACTGCGCAACCTTAACAACATCTGTTGTCTTCTTGCATGGGATAAAATGCACCATCTTAGAAAAACGGTCTACAACCACAAAAATTAAATCATTTCCCCGTTGTGTACGAGGTAACCCAAGAACAAAATCCATACTAACATCCTCCCAAGGGTCTGAAGGAACCGGAAGTGGCATGTACAAGCCTGCGTTAGTAGCTGCTCCTTTGGACACTTGGAAAATTCGACAACGTTGTACGAATCTATCAACCTCTTTTCGAAGTGTTGGCCAAAAGTGAGAAGTCTGCACCAACTGTAGTGTCCTATCTCGACCAACGTGACCTTCCCCGTGTAATTCCTGAATGATAAGAAGCCACAAAGTATAATCTGGTATGCATAATTGGTTCCCTCTGAAAAGAAACCCATCTGATAGTGCAAACTCTATCTTCTCCCCTATCTCAATGCGCCTCAATACAGCAGCAAAATATGGGTCAGTAGAATAAAGATCACATATATTTTCAAAGCCAGGTACCTCCACAGACAACTGATTCATCAAGTTGCGCCTTCTACTAAGTGCATCTGCCACTTTGTTTGTAACACCAGCTTTATGTTTAACAACAAAAGTGAATTGCTGAAGGAAAGCAACCCACGAGGCGTGTCGGGCAGAGACTTTATCTTGTCCATGCAAATGCTTCAAGGCCTCATGATCGGTATACAATACAAATTCCCTTTGAAACAAATAATGGCACCAATCATAGCCTGCACAACAGCATGAAATTCCACATCATAAGTACTATATCTCACTTTTGCTCCCGAGAGCTTTTCACTGAAGTAAGCTACTGGTCTCCCGTTCTGGCTTAAAACTGCTCCCACTCCAATTTTAGAAGCATCACAATGCAACTCAAAAGGTTGCTGAAAATCTGGTAGAATAAGTATTGGCGCTAATGTCAACCGAAATTTGATCTCCTGGAAAGCCTTTTCTGCCTCATCCGACCACTCAAACTGTCCATTTTTCTTCATACAATCTGTGATAGGAGCTATGATGCTGCTGAAATGGGGAATGAATCTTCGATAAAAAGATGCCAACCCGTGAAAACTACGAACATCAGTAATCGAACGGGGCCTCGGCCATGTACGAACTACCTGTACTTTTGTCTCATCTACCATCAATCCCATAACTGAAATTTTATAACCCAGAAAAAGCACGCTAGGGGTCATAAAAACACATTTCTTAACAGCAGCATACATCTTCTCCCTCCTCAAAACAGCAAGCACTTCGCTTAAATGCCTCAAATGCAAATCATGGTCAGCACTATAAATCAAGATATCATCAAAATACACAACAACACAATGACCTATGAAGGGTCTCAAAACCTGATTCATAATCCGCATAAAAGTACTAGGGGCATTGGACAATCCAAATGGCATAACTAACCATTCATATAACCCCTCCCTAGTCTTAAAAGCTATTTTCCACTCTTCCCCGGGTTTAATACGAATCTGATGGTATCCACTTTTTAAATCAAGTTTAGTGAACACCGCAGCTCTACTAAGTTGGTCTAATAGATCATCCAAGCGAGGAATAGGAAAGCGATACCTGACTGTGATTTTATTAATAGCTCTCTTGTCTATGCACATTCTTCAAGTACCATCCTTCTTTGGAATAAGTAAGGCTGGCACTACACAAGGACTCAAGCTCTCTCTAACATATCCCTTAGTTATCAATTCTTCAACCAGTCTCTGCAACTCCTCATGTTCTGATGGACTCATACGATAATGAGGTTTGTTTGGCAAAATAGCTCCAGGCACAAGATCAATCTGATGTTGAATATCCCGCATAGGTGGCAACTCGTTTGGTAAATCTGCTGGAAAGACATCTCGGAACTCATTCAACAACGGTTTGACTGACTCGGAATCCTCATCAGTCGTCTCACTCATTACACGATCCAACACCGCATATACTACATTAGTTTGCTTCAGGTCCTCCTCAAACTGCCTACGCGTCAACATATTAATCCCGCTCTTTCTCTCCTCTTTTTTTGGGAGTAAAATTATCTTTTTACCCTCAAATAGGAAGCTATAAGAATTAGCAACCCCATCGTGGTTAACCCCCCAATCATACTGCCATGGTCTCCCCAACAACAGATGGCAAGCATCCATATCAACTACATCACAACACACCTCATCCTTATACTTCTCCCCTTCAGAGAAGGGCACTAGCGCTCTTTTATTCACTGTAACTTCCCCCTCCCCCCCCCCCCCCCCCCCCCCCCCCCCCCCCCGCTTTAACCAAGCTAGTTTATAAGGATTGGGATATTTCTCCGTTAGCAACTCTAATTTTCTGACTGCCACTAAAGAGATAATATTCTCACAACTGCCAGCATCGATCATGAACTTACAGACCTTACCCTTAATAGTACAAGTGGACTGGAATATGTTATTCTTCAACCACTGTTCCTTACTAGTGTGAGGGGTAAGGCAAGATCGCCTAACCACGAGTGTGGTACCCACTTCTCCTTTAACAATTATCTCCTCATCCACCTCTTCCTCAACATCATGCCCCTCTTCGTCAACATGAAAATCATCTAAAACTCCAGACTCTACAACCATAGCTTGCTTTCCTACCGCCTTACACTCAAATTGCCTATGACCTGTCTCTCCACATTTAAAACACTTGATAGTGCTACGACCCTGAGCTGCTGAAGAATTTACAGCTTGGGTGGTTGCCCTATTAGTTGTAGTGCCACTACCACCAGGAGAGTTACTAGCCCCAACATTTATTCCACCACTACTTCCGCCTCCGCTACCCCTGAAAAAACTTCCAGCAGAAGTTTGACCCCTTCTCTCCATCCTCAACGCCCCTCTGATGTGCTTCTAAAACCGTGAGAGGATCAAAATCATTAACTGCATCTCGAATTTGTTCTCGCAGCCCTCCAATATACCTCGACACCAATTGCTCCTCTGACTCAAAGAGATCATTCCTTGCCACAAGTTGATAAAGCTCTATAGTGTAATCATCGACAGATCGATTACCCTAATTCAAATTCTGCAGCCGTTGGTACACCAAGTGCTGAAAGTTATGAGGAAGAAAATTCGCCCTCAATTGCTTCTTCATTTTCTCCCAAGTAACAATTTTTTATTTTCCCATTCGCGCTCTTGTATTTTTCAATTGTTGCCACCACGCCATCGCCCGATCTTGCAATCTGGTTGCCACTAGAGACACCCGCCTATCTTCTGGAACTCCCTCAAATTCAAAGATCTCCTCTACTGCGGCTAGCCAATCAAGGAACTCTTCAGGTTGAAGGGTCCCTCGGAATTCTGGGACGTCCGTTCGCATTCCCGCTTTCCAACGCCTATCCTCCATTTCTCGATTCCTACTACGCCCACCACGAGTGTTTTCAGATTCATCATCACTATCGCGGTTTGGATTCGGATCGTTCCTCCTCCTAAAATTTCGATTCTGTTCTTCTTCGTTCAACACATCCCGAAACTGATCGGTTAATTGATCTCTCAACTGACCAATGAGATCATTAAACCTTGCTTCCAATTGACGGTCGACAATCGCAGCAATCCGTTGGGTCTCCTCCTCTTCTGCAATCTCAGCAACACTTCGCTCTCTCCTTGGCGGCATCCTTCGATCACAGTTAGGCTCTGGTACCAAACTGACGCAGCAGAATATCAACAAATTTGGTTTATGGTCGAAAATTGAAGAAATCGCAAAATCAACAACGATCAACTCTTCACAAAACTCTCAGAAATCGCAAAAACTAAGAGAAATTGCAAAAGTTGAAATCTGAATTCTGATGACGGCAAAAAACTGCCAATTGAAGGTGTTACAAGCTTATTTATAGTCTAGGGCAGCCATGTGCAAACGGCAAAACAAAAAAATAAGCACACAAAGGTTTAAGAAAATGCAATTTAGTCCCTAAAACTGAAAAACATAAAATTGAGGGCCTAAACGATATTATTTGGCCAAAAAACGACGTAGCTCACTGCAAGGCAATCAGTAATATTCACGGGACCGATTTTGATGAAAATAAGGCAAGAATTCACCAAAATCCAAAACTTGAAAATTCACCCATATTGACGATCAACCTTCTCTAAGTAGTTTAATGCCCTCTCAACTACATCACTATGTTAATGAATAATGGTGTATTCAACAGTAATGAATTAACGATCAACCTTCTCTAAGTAGTTTAATGCCCTCTCAACTACATCACTATGTTAATGAATAATGGTGTATTCAACAGTAATGAATTAGCTTTTGGTACTTTTTTTTCAGTCTTATCAATACCGGATCGGACCTTATATCAGTGAAGTTAATGGTACACGGTATTATCAGTATGATTGGTGGTCTTACTGGTTTTTCATTTTTATAAGAATATATATTATTTATAATTTTCAGTGGTTATTGCAACGGTTTCTGCGTCTTTTGCAATGCTTCTGCGTGTTGTTAGAGGGGTTTTGGAAAAGAATACTATATTATTTAGGATTTTCAATGGCTATTACAGCGCTTTTTGGGTCTTTAACAACGCTTTTACTTATTTCCAGAAGGATTTTAGCAAAACTAGATCTAAACTAATTTGCCGATTTATAGGTTTTTTTCAATTTAACCCAATTTTTTTAGTAAAGCTATTTTTTAAATAAATCGTACTATAGCCAAATCAGGTAAACCAGTCAAACTGACATGGTATTGATAACACCGCTTTTTTTAAAGAATTTTGGCACTTTATCTCAGTTTAAATCTTGCTACTACGGCAATTCGACCTCTAATTTGTAAAGCCATATTTTAAGACTTCTCGTACGCCCTATATGACTACAAGCCTTTCTTTGATGTAGGAGAAATATTCCATACCTCCATATTTTTTCAAATAAAAAAGAGCTTATAGTAATATAACAATGTTAAGATTATTTTTGTTCCATTTTATTATGTAAATAGTAAATGGTGTTGCTTGTTTGGAGGATGAGAACTGTTGGATGCCGACTCATACCTAACACATGAAAATGTGATCTCAGTTTCATCACCATTTGATCTTATTACTCTACTATGATGTCATCTTCATTTTTTTTTCTTCTCTCAATAAGCCTCTTTCAAGAATTTTGTTTCAAATCTTCACAAAAATTCTAAATATGGAGTGTACGCGGGCACTTTTAAAATGACTAATTTATTTATTATATTACTGTACTAAAATATATATTTTTTTAATTTTCAGACTTATAATTTCATTAATATAAAATATATCTTCTAATCAACGATAAATTAGAAAAATTATGGTAAGAATACATTTATAAACTAAATTGACAATAAAAAGAAAAATAATGAAAATGCTAAATGCACTGATAAAACTAGATTGAGTGAGTTTTTCTAAACCAAATATTATTTAGTCACATGATTAAGTTTAATGAGATAGAATTAGCTGGATTTTGACCCATAAAAATGCTATGGACAAAAATAGAATAAAAGAGGTGTAAGATTAGTAAAAATAAATTAAAAATGTGTTACTTTAATTGGCTTTAAAATTATAATCTGAAAGTCTTATTTTAATTTATAAAAAAAAAGGAGTCCAGCTTTCAATTTTAAGTCTAGAGCGGATTCATTAACATAAAATGAAAAGTCCAACTTTCAATTTTAATGCAAAATGGAATGAAAAGTGGAGCTTTTGATTTTAATGTAAAATGAAATGGGGAGCTGACCCTAAAAATCAGCTTTGAAATGGGAAGCTCAACTTTTCATTCCATTTTGTATTAAAATTGAAAGCTAAACTTCTCATTTTATACTGATAATCCCACCCCACGCTTAAAATCAAAAGATGGGGGTGTTCAAATTCTGATTCTAACTCCAATTAAAGTATCACTTTTTCGATTTATTTTCGCCAAAATCCAGAATTAGCTGCTAGTTTGATAATTAAGTTTTGTCAATACAAATCAATTAATAATAACAAAAATTTTACTGGCAGTCACAATCCATACCTACACGTTGAATTGGCAGAATTGCTTCCAGTCTGTATTGTGACGGTTGACAGAAATTTTACCATTGGATCCCTATTAAAAAAAAAAGGTAAACTTTTAAAAAGTATTATGGTTTCGTTGATTTATAAAATGAGATTTGAAATTTTTTTTTAAAATAAGGTTAGTAGTTTTAAAAAATTTATAAATAAAGGATTATCAGTATTAAATTATATCCTGAAAATAAGTAATTTTGTTTGTCTTTATTTGAATTTTTGCGGGATGTTTATTAAAAATATAATACACATCAATAAATTTTTTTGAAAATTTTTTAATAGACCAAATATTTTTTTAATTAAATTATGATAACAAATTTTAAAAAATAAAAAAATAAAAAAAATCTCTAAAAATTACTCAAATCATGATGAATAATTTTTAAATAAAAATATTAAATTATTATAATGTTAAATTATTAAAAATTTATGTAACATCACTATTTTGAGTTTATAGGCTCCCTTTTGTAAATTTTTTGAAACCATAGACCCCAGTTTCTAAAAAAAATTTCTCAGACCCCATTTTATAAATAAGTGAAACCATAAGGTACTTTTTTAAAGTTTATCAAAAAAACTTCTAATACGTATTTAGTGGACCCAAATTTATAGGGAATTACACACATCTACGTTTAATCATTATACTTAGTGTCCACGGCTTTCTCTTAAACTGGAGAAAGAAGTTGCAGGTTTTGGGTTTGAATCTCAGGTGTCATAAAACCATTTTATCCAAAAGATTAAGTAATTAAGTTAGGCCCAATCGTAATATTTATATTATTCCCAACACTCCCCCGCACACGAATATCACATGAGCTTGAAGCGGGTACAACTTAAATTGTTAGATTAGCCTAAATAATAGTATTTACATTATTCCCGACACCAAATTACTCAAAAATTAAATATTCCTACTTTCTAAACAAAACACATATACGATTTTTTTTGTTAAATATTTACGACCTTGCTTTCCACTTAATTGTTTGACAAAAGTGCACTTTCATGTTGTTGTATTCAGATTTTATAGTTTTTTAGTAATTTTTTTCAATAGTTTACTAGAATTCTATTATTTTGATGCATTTTTGTTATAGTTATGTGTATTTTACATTTGTTTTATAATTATATGAAAACTATAATAGAATGATAGAAAATCTGAATATGTATTTACAAATATATGAAGAATGTAATAGAATTATAGAAAAATTTAAGTAACGTATTTAAGTTAACTTTTTTTATAGCAATATGAACATTATAACAAAACTATATAAAAATTATAGCAGAACAAAACTATATGAAAACTATAATGGAACTAAATAACAATCTAGAAACAATTAATTTTATAGTTTTACTATAGATTTATCATAGTTTTTTATGAAATATTATCATCAATCAAATTTCAAAGATAAATGAGATGAAAAAAGCACTCTAAAGTAATACCTCAAAATAATGAAAGAAAATATAAATGAACAATTAAAAAACAAAGAAAAAGGTGGGTATTGCATGAGTGATGTAGGCAATTGGGGGAAGCTAATTTGGATATTTCAATCTCTAAATGCTATGGTTTTGAAATAAGTGTTATGTATGGGCTTGATAAGTGGGCAAAACGTGCGTTTTATGTGTTTTCCTCAGCAATTAAAATGCAGCCCATAATTTATAGAGCCTTTGAAAATTATGGCCCAATTTAATGGACTTGTGTATAGCCCATAAAATTCTTCTACAATCTGATGGTATTTTTAGTATTAATCAGCTTATTAAAATGTTTTTTTTACCATCTGGTTCACCGGAGCTTTGCACCGACTACGTTCAGATCCGACCCGGATCACGCACCTGGCTGTGGTGGGTGAGTCTCCCAATAAGGATTTTCTGCATTCACTAGGACTCGAACTTAAGACCACTTGAAACAACCCAACTTATTAAAATGTTTGAATTTGCTTTGTAATGATCCATGGTTTACATCGAAAATAGATATGATATTAAAGCAGAAATTCTGTTCATAGGTCATAAAAAAAATCCTTAAATTTACATTTTAGCTAAAATATCACTGAATATAAAAATATATAATTAAATAATGTTGACAAAATGTCTTTTTTTTCTAATAAAAGGACTTGCAATTGTAGAAGAAGCGAAATATCTCAATTAGATACGCATGCATCTTTCGTAAAGTTACAAAGCTAAAAGTCCTGATATAATTATAAATAAAGAACAATTCATTAAAATTTCTAAAATCGTATCAGCTCATAACAGAGAAAAAGTAAAATGAATACTGCTATAAACAATGTCATCTGAATCTACACAATTCTCAAATATCGTCTTATTACAACACTTCCTAATCCTCAAGCTATCACCTGTAGTTGATCCAAAAACGGTGTCTTTCAAGAACACTAACTATTGAAGGAATAAATTTGCAATTAGCCTTCCAGGGAAAATAAATTTATTTCAGTTTGGACTCCAATATTCTCATATACGTTTCACATTTTCACGGAATCTTATATATTTTAGTGATATTAAGCTCATATTCTTTTCAACTTATAAGTAGCAGTACTGAACTGAACTGAACTTATTTCAGTGTAAATTTATATATATGCAGTACTGATAAATACTGAACAGTACTTAACTGAATTGGACTGAATATAAGTTAAAAAGAACAGTACCTAAGTTGCTCCTGATTGTTCTTAACTTTCTACCCTTTGTTCTACAATTTCAATTGCTTGTTCCTAATTCCAACGTTTGTTCTTTAATCCCATTACATAAGTTAACTTTGAACAAATGTCACTTAATTATATGCATGTTATTATTTAGTCGTGTATAGAGAATCTCACATCGAAAATAATAAGAGTTAAAAAGTAGTATATAAATAATGTAGATTGGATCTTAACACAATTCAACTGGTTTCAATTACACTTATGTGTTCACTCAACTATCAAGCCCATCACTCTCAAGACCCATAAATTCTCTACATAATATTATAGTATAAAAAGGTCTGACGGTGGGCTCGGCCTCAATGTCTATAATGGATCATGTAAGACAATATATGTGGAAAACCTACCAATAATTAATATTTAAATTATGAAAAAAAATCAAAATTCTTGTTGTTGAAAGTATCTCTATTTTTGTAATAAGCCGCACACTATTTTCGTTGAAGTAATTTGTTTATGCCTTACTTAAGTTAATGCTTTTCACTCCTTGTGGCAATATATATGGTTAAAATCAAACTTAATTCTTAATTCACATCTTCAACATTTATTATCAACTGAACTATAAATGGTAAGTTAAAGTATCTCTGAATCAATATAATATATCATAGATAGAGACAAATAATAAGAAAAAAACACAAAATTAAGTGATTACTCAATGATTCAATCAGAAAAGAAATTCCAAGACAAAATCAATCTAAATATGATATATTAAAAAAGAAATAGTAAATGTATGGGAAGAAAATAGTGAAATTAAGAAGGCAATAGGCAATAAGGCATGTTGAATAGACCCATCTCTTTCTATTTGTCTGCATCAATTCAGGCATCTCCCTTTGGCCTGCATCCCAGGTTGCCCCCTCCATATAATTTTCCTTATTTTTTCTGTTTTCTTCATTATTTATTTATACAAAAAAAATAAATTATATTGCATCTTTTTTTCTGAAAATAAATAATTAAACTAATAAAAAAATAGGCAGGTGTTCTATGTTCCCCAGCATGTGGTTGCTCATGTGAAATCCACATGACTCCCATACTTGCTAATTAATCAAAGTTGTCATAATCATAGTTTTTATGAAATACCCTATCTATTTATGTTTCTTGCCATCAATCAATTTGACTACTTGATAATCTTGGATAAATTTCATTGTCAGGCCGTCACTCAATAGATGGGCACTGCGACATTAGAGCGTCCATAACAGGAAACAAACTAAAATAATTTTTTATCTAGTTCATAGTGTACAGAAAATAAAAATAAATTAAATTTAGATCAATTTGATATATCTCTTAAAAATATATTAAGGTTTGTACGCTCAATCCTTAGTCTTTTATCAAAATGTTAAATTTTGTTGTGATTTTTAAATTAAACGCTCTTCTGTATTCATAAAAAAAAAATAAAAATAAAATTAAATGCTCTTTTGTTATTTTGTATATTGCTTTGGTGAGGACTTCTAAAATGTCATGATCGACACAAAAAGAGATTGCTCATTGCCATTCTGTTTTTGTTAATTATGTATTTTATTACTACTAATACTGATTAATTAATTGACGGTTTTGGATTTAATTAAAACAACATAGATGGCCTTTCTTGTCACTGCCCCTATGCTATTAGCAGCACAGACATTTAGGGGGCGATTAATGTCTAATTGTGATGTTGGTGTCTAAGTTAGATTATTAAGATAACCTTTCTTAATCAACTCTTTTCATGTCTTAATTAAATTATTTTTTTTCAGTGTTGTAAAATAAGGCTCTTTACCTTCAGCCAAGGAAATGCAATTTCACTTTTATGTGATTATCAAAATGAATAACAATATTTTATTTGATGTGTTGGTTCGACACTTTCTATTATTCTTCGATTAAATTAGATTGCATAACTTTGTTTGCTACCTTTTATTGCTTCTTTATTTAGTTTATTTTCTCGTACAACAAAAGTTGTTGCTCATTCTTTACACTAGAGATGTATGTATATATTCATACTCGTTTAGGAGATTATAGATGTCTAACACTCCGAAATTTTTTTAAAAATAAATTGTCTCATTTGGGCTTACATTAAATAGAAATAAAAATCTTCAACCCGCCCCGGATGTGACTCGAAGCTGAGACCTCTAGAAGTTATAGTTTCAGTGTTAACCACTAGGCCAATATTTTAGTAGCTAACACTCCGAAATTTATTGTTGATTTAATTTGATTAATGAATTACTCCTTTTCAGTTCCAAAACTAGTCATTTTAGATTTTTTATATTAGTTAGAAAGCGACCGGTTTTTTCAAAATAATTTTCTTCAAACAATTGTTTTTTGACTCAACTTTATAACTTGATTATCATACTTTATTAGAAGTTCTAATGCATCATTACTCCCTTAATTTTGCCCGTTTCATTGGATGTCATCCCAACTTTCAAAAGTTTCAGATAATCCCCTTAATAGTCAGACTTTGGAGAATGCACAACACGCGTCGCGCTATGTGCAAAATTTTGAAAAGGAAAATCAATGAAAACGTGACACAGACATAAGTTGAAAAGCATCTCAACAACCCAATTGTGGAAGCGGTGGCGGCCATGGAGGAAATCGGAGAGGTTTCCAATAATAGGTAGGATTGTAGAGATGATGCACTTGTTTACAGAGGTCTGAATAAGAAATTGATAAGAAAATTAAGAAGAAGATGATGATAATATATGAGGGATGAGAGAGAAAGAGAGATGATAAAGGGAAATTTTATACGGGATTACGTATTTAATATCTTTCTCGTTGGATACTTGACATGTTATATATTATAATAATAAAAAATACATATATGTCAAATATTTAATAATAATAATATTAAATACCCGATTTCATATAAAAAATTCGATAATAAAGAAGGAGGAAGTTGAAATTTATATTTTCGTTCCTAATGGAACAAACTCGCTTGAAAAGTCAAGGGTCCACATTACCTTTCAATTAGGATTGAGAGGATTAAGTGATTTACATTTGCGGGCTATTTGAAACTTTTAGAATTTATAGGTAACGAATCAATTTCAGGAGTGTTAATGCATTTGGCCTTATCAAAAGCTAAAAATTTATTAAATAACCAAAAGTTATATTTACGGAATTAGGTTCAAACTCGAGTTTAAAATGAATTTTTGAATTCCTTCGCAATCTTTACATATATGGTAGTGTTTGGTGCGGAAATTTTATTTTGAGGAATAAAATTAGAAATGAATGAAAAGATGTCAAATACAGTAGAGTATATGTTTAGAATTCGTCGATGCACGAAAATTTTTTTCTTTATTTATATACATATCAGGGAAAAGTTATTTTTTTGTTTCAAAAGGGAATAACTTTCCCGTGAGATGTATTTTAAAAAAAAATTGTCTCATTTGGGCTTACGATAATAACAAAAGAAAACCTTATCCCAAGCTTTTTTGTGCGGCGACGGATTCTAGATGAATAATGTGTCATATTTGACATCTTTCCATATATTCTATTCTATAAAATAGGCATTCTGAAAACCAAACCAGCCCATACCAAAAAACTACTACCTAATAATGCTTGTGAGTTTTTGTCAGTTATATTATAATCGTTAATTTTGGGGGGGGGTGAAAGATCAATTTTCTCTCTTAGGTTACTAGGATCAATTTATTAAAAAGCAAACTTTATCATTAATTTAATTTATGACGTATATTTTATTAAATCAGTATACTAATACTATGCTTTATTTATTTATTTTTTAATCTGATTCACCAGAGCTTTGTTTTAACTATATTTAGATTCGATTCAGGTCGCGCACCTGATTATGGTGGGCGAGTCTCTCAAATAAAATTTTTTTGCATTCACTACGATTCGAATTCAAGAATTTACTTAAGTGATATCAAGTCGCTGATCACTTGGATCAACACATATTAGTTGATACTTTGTTTTATTAACATGAAGCTATATATTAAGTAACACTTTTATTTTTAAAGTAAGTATTTATCGTGCAAATACAAAATATACTCCTCATATATACTAATTCGAAAAATTAAAAATATATGCGATAGGGATTCTGGCTAAAGTGTCATATAGTTCGGTGTGAAAATTTGACTTTAAAGGATGAAAATATCCATTTATCCGAACATTATCCTATTGTTTATTTATGTTATCTTGTGCTTTCTTTTGTTTGACATTTATATTTCTGATTGAATATTTTTTAACTTCACAGATTCATAATCTCATTAGCGTTAATTAAGAAGAAAAGAAGGTAGCCTTAATTAATTCCAACACTGAGTTGACTTGGATAAAATATTTAATACTACTTAATGAAGAGTTCTAATGACTTAATATAATATGTAGTACATTATAACTTCTTAAGAAAATATTTTAATCTATAAGCTCCAAAAGCTAAGAAATATCTACGGCACATGGATTCAAATATAGTCAACAAGAAAATTTGAAATCGACCAAAATTCCCATTTCCTACCATGGATTTTTTTTATTTCTCTAAAATTTCATTCTAAATGTTATAAAAAATTATAAATTTAATTATAATAATATCAACCTCTAACAAAGAATACCAAAATCCAAATCACATGGAAGTATCATGGGTAGTTTTGACAGGTATTGGCGCGTATCAGGGATATAACTAAAATAATACAAAAACTATATTATTCGTAGTTACAAACTAAAACTACTCCTATTAAAATATTTTATATTTCATAGGAATTGGAGTACTTGTTGATTTTATATACTTTAATGAATTTACTAGTATCATGTAAGAGATTGCATATCCAATTATATATTCTGGTATTTTCTAGATAGTTTCAACCAATTAAGTTGGTGATATTATTATTATTATTATTATTATTATTATTATTATTATTATTATTATTATTATTATTATTATTTGTTTTTATTGCCTCCCCCACACACCACATGGTTTAGGGTCCTTTCAATCCGGATTATAATAATAATAATAATAATAATAATAATAATATTATTATTATTATTATTATTATTATTATAAAAATAAATTTAATAAAAAAACGAATTCTTTTAATATGAAAAAAACTAGCTTAGAATTATGAATAGTATATAGAATCACGGGATATTAATAAAGATTGGTCCAAGTGGTAAGCAGCCTGATATCACTTAAGCAAGGTTTCAGGTCATGAACCTTGTGATTGTAAAAAATCCTCAATGGGAGACTTAGCCACTATATTTAGGTGTGCAATCCGAATCGGATCTAGGTATAACCAGAGCAAAGCTCCGGTGAATTGGATCAATAATAAAAAAAAAAGTTATAGAATCAGGAAATACTAAACATTTACACTAGTTGTGTTTTACTGCAATTCTAGCTCAGTAGGTCGAGTATGTTAGACTAAAAAAAAAAGTAAAATCTTATTAGATTGTTATGAAAAAATGAAAAAAATATAATTTTGTAATGCAATCAAATTAAGTGATAGTTTGAGATCATTTTAAGTTATAAAAAGTACTTTTCCATAACGCTGCTCTCATATAAACTTTTATAGAAAACAATTTCAAACTGATCATACATATTAAGACTTGCAAGAAGAATATACATTTTTTAATCCACCTGTGAAAAATTTTTTCTACAAAAAAACCCATTATTTTCCTTTTCCTATAAATGTTGTAGGGTAAATTTAAAAAAATACCTTGTGATTTCACTCATTCGTAAAATAGGGCATGAGAAATAAATTTTAGCAAAACTGGAAAATTAACAAAAAGAGGATAAAAACTATTTTTGTTCATAATAGTGATGTTACATAAAATATTTTAACCAATTCAATATTCTCATAAGATCTTATTATTTGAAAATTATACGTCACGATTTGAGTAAGTTTTAGAAATTTTTTCCATATTTTTTGATGATTTTTTAAAGTTTATCATCATATGTTAATTATAAATAATATTTGTATTATTAAAAAATTTCAAAATTACCAGTATTATAATGCATTTTTATTAACCAATCCACCAAATTTTAAATAAATAAGAATAAGATTATCCAACAACATGACATAATTTAATATTCAAAATAATTTCAATTTTTTTTGACCCGTATACCCCGTTTTAAAAAAAAAATTCTTTAGAGCCTATTTTATAAATGAGTAAAACCTTATGATACTTTTTTTTTAAGTTTGTCCAATCATTTGTAGAAAACATTAAAAAAATAATTTTGGTTAGGCTTGTAATTTAATGTACTTGCTTCAAAGCAGAGAACATGTGAAATAAGACGTAATAATGGGTTAGCATAAATTAAGTATGCATATATATGAGAGGGTAGGTAGCATATTATTTGTTTTCACCATATGATATAATTATATATCAATTATGGACTAATTTTTTAATATATTGTTGTTATTATTATATCAGTTCCCATAATTCCAATTAAATCAAAAAAGCAAACAAGTCATCACATTAAGAGAACTTCCATATCCTTGTAACCGATTCTCATTTTATTCATTTAAACATTATTATAAGAGATATGGAAAAGGCCTTAAATTATAAATTATCGGTCATATAATTAGGATATATTAATGAGCTTCAGTTTATAACTATAATTGCGGTTATTTTGAAATATATTATTGGATATACCTTAGCACTTTTTTGTGAAAAAATATTATTTTAGTGCATTTTTTTTATAATAAATCCCTTTTCATGTATGGCTGACTATTATAGTTCCTCTAACAACCAAAATGTATTTGCCTCTAATAATGCAACAATGTATCACAAGTTATATTAATTTGTCTCATTCCGTTTATTAGCTCCCGAACTTTGAAAATATCAATGTAGTATACGCACCAATTTAAAAAGAGTTCATTGTTTTAATTTTTATTATAATTATTTAAATTCATTTTAATATGCTTATTAATAAAATAATTAATTTTTTTTATTAGTTTACTCACTTAAAATAATTGATAATAATTTAATAAAAATAAATATCAACTCAATAAATGTCAATAATAATGAAATAATGTTAACACAGATAAATGTTAGTCAAATGAGATCAACACCGTCCCATTATGAAGCTTTTCTTTTTCAAAATATAAATTTAATTAATTTGGCTTATTATATTTTTTTAGGGAAAAGGTGGTATGTGTATTAATTTGGTTTATTATATAGTGGTTAATAACTTAAGAAAAACGAAATCTTCAAGCTCAATAATTGAATAGTGCAGTTACATGATATCAATCAGTGGCCTCATGATATAATCATATCTTGAATTTATATTTTTTTTAGTTTACATATAATCATTGTTAGTTATAACTTGATTGAATATAATTAATTAGCTAGTGTATAACAAGATAATAAAAATTCTGGAAAAAAATATCGTCTCTAAATTTGTTACTAAAATTGTTGGCATTATCAGATCCAAAAAAAATTGTTGGCATAATGGGATACTCATAATGGGATACTCATAATCAACAATTGAATTTGTTTTTCACATTATTTTTGGTTTTATTCAAAGAAAGTTTATATATTATGATTCTATTTTAAGCATGCTTAATAGGTCTAGAGACAAGCATTGTGGTTTGTTCACAATTAATTTTCAGATACATTTCAACTGCAAGAATTGGAAGTGAACTATACATAATTTAATGTAATTTATGCTGGAATAGAATTTGTTTTCACAAAAATTGATGTTCTGTTTTGTGTTCCTCATTTAGTTTTAACACGTAACACAATCGTAGGAAATGAAAACTGAAAAATATAAAAGAGAAATTGAAAAAAATATTATAAGGATCGAAAAGTAAATGAAAGATATGAAATTGAATACCCATTTTTTAGCAACATAATTTATTATGTTTATGCACACTTCAAATTAAGGCATATTATGCATAGAGGAAAACGAAAAATTAATTTATAGTTGAGAATTTAAATAAAAAAAGTTAACTTTTGTTATAATGTTGCTTGTAAATTGCTCTTCCTGCTTGCGTCGGTGAGGAAATAGCCACAAGGCAGACCAGTTCAATTTATTTCATTATTTTAATTTTTGTTTATTTCAATTCTTTTTTTTACAATCAGTTTTTGAGAACTTTTTGACGGTAGTTTTTTATTTCTCGGCATTAGATTAGAATTTTAAGTGTTTTCTACCTATTATCAACCATTTATTTAGAGTACAAAAAATTATCATTTACCATAAACGACAACCTCTAATTATAATAGTAAAACTAAACCAAACAAGAGCTATACAGAGAACATGTCAATTATGCGTCTTCTTTTAAGCCTGTAAGGGTGAATCTTCTTTCGGATAAGGGTGAGCGGCTTGAACACGCACAAGAGAATTTTGTTCTAAACAACGTTAATAATTTCGTTTCTTCCCCAAATGTAACTCTCATTAATTACAACTACAAAGACACCAGTTATACCGAATGCTACATCCTAAAGAAGAACTGGGCTTCAATCCCAAGGCAACAAACATGACAAACTTGGAATAAGGGATTCAGACGAAGCAGGCCATTCAGAGCCGTGCAGAGAAAGGACCGCAATCTTGGGCAGATTGATGTGAGAATAGTAATAGTGAAATGAAAATTATTGACACTGAAGCTCTGGCAGTCGCTTTAACAAAGATAAAAAATTTCACGATTAAAGAACCGGTGAAATCTCTTATTGTTATATAAGCTTCAAATGCATTGTATTAGAAGTATGAAAAATCCTTGTACAAAGTTAGTTATTTAGCTAGTTATAAAACAGTCTATATCCATTAGAAGCTAGGGGTATTTTGGTCTTTTTACTCATTAAGTCTGTTATAGCCGTTGTATATAACAGAGGCCTTAGCTTCTTCTTCATTGAACAATTCCAATTCTGTAAATGTAATCCCTAATTTCATTTCTCTAAATCAATAACAATGGAGTTCGTTCTCTCTCTCTCTCTCTCTCTCTCTCTCTCTCTCTCTCTTCGATTTTGTTCAAATGGTATTAGAGCATAAGTTTCCGCTACAGAGTCTTTCTTAGTTCATTTATTTCCTTCAGTTCACAGATTTTCTTGATTCTTCCCTTTCCTTCTTTTTTTCCTTAAATCCTCGCTATGGTGAATAGGAACCAATTTCGCGTTGACGAGAACAGTCCATTCTACCTGCATCGTGGAGAAAATTCATCCTTAGTGTTGGTTATGCCGCTGCTTGGTAGAGGAAACTATCACCTCTGGGCCAGAAACATGAGAATGGCGCTCATATCCAAGAATAAGTTGGATTTTGTTGATGGTACTATCACCAAGCCTGTTGCAATAGATCCTAATTTCAGGTCGTGGAAGCGTTGCATCAACATGGTGTTGTCCTGGTTGATAAAATCTATGACAATTTCAGTGGCGCAAACTGTTATCACCTTCGAATCAGCTCAATCGCTTTGGGAAAACTTGAAGGAAAGATTTGCGCAGTCAGACGTATACCGGATTGCTGAATTGCAGAATGAAATCTTTACTATTTCTCAAGGTAAGAGATCGATCACTGAATATTTCGCTTCACTGCAAGTTCTTTGGGATGAGTTTACTAGTTTGAACCCATTACTCTCTTGTGTTTGTGATAGATGCTTCTGCAATGTGACTCAAGCAATAAGAAAGAAACAAGAGGTCAATTTGGTAATATGTTTTCTAAAGGGCTTAAATTCTTCTTTTGCGAATATCAAGTCTTACGTAATGTCTATGGAGCCTTTGCCAGTTATGAATAAAGTTTTTTTGCTAGTGTTACAATTTGAAAGGGAATTTTGCTCTCAAGAACAAGATAATATGGCACATGAAGTGGTGGCAATGGCAAAAAGGACGAATGGTTTTTCAGGGCATTGGCACACAAGGTAGTTCAAGCAATGGTCAATTTCCAACTACTATGGATAGTTTAATTTCTTTCGAAAGAATCAGAATCTTGGACAAATCAAGAAAGGGTTGTGCTCTTATGGCAATGGGAATCATCTGGTTGTAAACTGTTGGAAGAAAAATGGATACCCTCCTAATTTCAAGTCCAAGTTTAGTAGGGTAAATGCAGCTGCAAGACAGGAAGATTCAGAAGATCAAGATCTGTTTGATCAAGATTGTTTCTTATAGAATGATCCTTTTGTTAACCCTGGTTTGGCCCCTACTTCCAGCCAAAGTCAGGTTCCATAAACTCAAACTCAGATTCAATAGACTGGTGGATTTACTCAAGAGCAGTTGAATCAGTTGTCATAAATTATTCAAGGTCAAGCACAACAATCTGTCCAAGCTGCTCTAAATAATGCTCAAGAGCAACATGGAGTCTATGTTGGTTCTGCACGAATAAATCATGATCACGTTTGCCAAGTGGATTATATGGACACAGGTAACACTCATAAACTGAATAATCATTCGTGGATAGTAGATACTAGGTCTAGTTGCCATATTTCCAGTTCCTTAGAATTATTTAGAAATGTTAGGCCTGTTGAAAATTGGTATGTGTTGCTACCTAATAGTTTGAGGTTAAAGGCAGTTTACAGGGGTGACATTTATCTATCTAATAACTTTGTGTTGTTTGATGTGTTATATGTGCCTATCTTCACTTATAATTTACTGTCTGTGACTAAGTTAGTTAAAACATTAGATTGTGGGTTATTGTTTTCTCAAAAACATTGTGTGATACAGGATTGCTAGAACAAGAGGAAGATTGGTTCAGCTAAGGAGCATAATAGATTATATCTTCTTGACTTAGACCAATTTTGCTGTGGTGTTTTGAACTCTAGTATTGCTTTCACTATAAGATGTAATAAAGAGGACCTTTCGAATTATAGATTAGGCCACTTATCTAGTGGTGTTTTAGCTGTAATTAGAAAGACATTGCCTAATATAAGTGTTTCTTCTGATTTGGTTTGTGATATATGCTCTGAGGCAAAACAAAAGAGATTGCCTTTTCCTGTTTCAAATCCTGTGTCTAATAGCGTGTTTGATCTTTTGCACATTGGCATATGGGATCCTACTGTTATGGCAATGAATGGAACCAGATATTTACTTAGTATAGTTGATGATTGTAGTAGATTTACATGGGGAATTTGTATGAAAGCCAAAAGCGATGCCAATGAACTTGTAAAACAGTTTTGTTTCATGTTTAAAAAACATTTTCAATAAAAATGTAAAGATAATTAGGACTGATAATGGTCCTAAGTTCAACATTGCCAATTTTTATGCTTCTAATGGGATTATACATCAATGATCTTGCATGGAAACTCCACAACAAAATGGAATAGTGGAGAGAAAGCATCAACACATCTTGAATGTGGCAAGATGCCTAAAAATACAAAGTAAGTTACCCACTAACTTCTGGAATTATTTCATTGCTCATCCAGTTTACTTAATCAATAGAACACCTACACCTTTATTATCTAATATTGGTCCTTTTGAAAAATTGTATGGCAAACTCCCTGATTACAGTGATTTAAAACCCTTTGGATGCCTTGCATTTGTAAGTACTTGGCTTTATCTAATCAGTGGCATATCCATCTCTAAGATTCAAAAGGTATTTTCATTGCCCTAAATATCTATGTAGATGATGTAATTATAGCTAGCAACAGTGAAACAGTTATTAAAGAGACAAAAGAATACTTAGATCAATGTTTCAGCATCAAAGACTTGGGTAAGTTGAAGTATATCCTTGGGATTGAGATTGCTAGGAACAAAACTGGTATACACATGTATCAAAGAAAATACACTTTAGACTTAATTGCAGAATATGGTTTCCTTGACTGTAAAGCAGTATCAACCCCAATATCAACAGAAAAGTTTGATCATACAAAGACAAAGGCACTTGAAGACATTACTAGATACAGAAAGTTAGTAGGCAAACTTCTGTACCTAGCAAACACAAGACCTGATATATCATTTGCTGTACAACAACTATCACAACACCTTGATTCACCACATGAAGGTCACCTAACAGCTGCTCACAAGGTCTTGAGATATATCAAGGGTAGACCATCACAAGGAGTGTTCTTTCCAGCAACACAAGATTTGAAGATTAAAGCTTACACTGATTCTGATTGGGGGAATTGTACTGAAAGCAGAAAGTCTGTAACAGGGTACTATATCTTCATAGGAGATTGTTTAGTTTACTGGAAATCCAAAAAGCAAAACACAGTTGCAAGGAGTTCATCTGAGGCAGAATATAGGGCAATGGCCTCTACAACAAGTGAAATACAATGGCTCATATACTTGCTTCGAGATTTCCAAATATTGTATACAACTCCAGCCCTACTTTTTTGTGACAACACCTCTGCGATTCACATAGCCAAGAACCATGTCTTCCATGAGAGGACCAAGCACCTTGACATTGATTGTCATTTCATGAGAGCAAAAGTCCAAGCTGGAGTCATTCATCTCATGTCAGTTTCATCAAAAAATCAACTGGCAGATCTGTTGACAAAAGCACTACACTCACCAGAATTCACAGCACAAGTTCAAAGATTGGGTCTCATATCAATTCAATGACTTCCAGCTTGCGGGGGGATATTAGAAGTATGAAAAATCCTTGTACAAAGTTAGTTATTTAGCTAGTTATAAAACAGTTTATATCCGTTAGAAGCTAGGGGTATTTTGGTCTTTTTACTCATTAAGTCTGTTATAGTCGTTGTATATAAGAGAGGCATTAGCTTCTTCTTCATTGAACAATTCCAATTCTATAAATGTAATCCCTCATTTCAGTTCTCTAAATCAATAACAATGGAGTTCTCTCTCTCTCTCTCTCTCTCTCTCTGGCACAAATCATTCAGCTGCTAAGTCTCAACCATCTAGGCCATCGTCGTTTTCATCATATATGAAAGCTCTTAGCATGATACAGATAAGGGAAATTTCACGCCATACTTTTTCTCTCATGAAAAAGAGCCAATTTTTTTGTGGCTATTCTACAATTAGTTAAACGCACGCATCAAAAACCTGACAAATTATCTCCCTCTTAGTTGAGTTCTGTTGAATTCTACTTATACTTCTTACAAGTATTTGATTATTTCCTTTTTATTTTATCATTTTCTTTATTTTATCTTTTTCTTTATTTTATCTTTCCTTTATTTTCCTTTATTTATTATTTTTATTTTCTATTATTTAATAAATTCGAGCATGTTTCCGAGTATCAGCTTTATAACAAAGCCTATAAACAAATACTCCAAGTAACAGATATTATCAATGCATAAGAAATAAAAATCTTAACCATATACTAGATAAATCGTGACATCATTAATAATTGAAGAATTACTTTTTCATGTTATCAACTATACTTCAAATCATATTGCTACTTCTTAAAAAAATATTTTTGTCATCAAATGGTTACCATATCCTCTCATTGTCTTATTAGGGGCTTTTATATGGTATATTCAGTCATTTGATGTGAAAAAATCTTTTAATGTCTACTGATAATGAAGCCTTAATTGTAACACTCGGGTCCTTCAACACACATGATGTAATGTATTTGGCTAAATGCATTCAAACTTTCTTAACTTGACAACTTTCATTAAATGTCACATTTAACTTTCAAAAGTTATGGTCGCACATATGGTCGCACAAATTGCATAGTATCATAAATAGCTACTCTTACCGTCTTACCTATCCACTAGGAGAGTTTATAATCGGTTTGCTCCATCAATGTCACGTGTCAGCTTATGGATGGTTTAACTTTTTAAAGATGTCATTTTTATGATTTTTTTTAATTTCTTCAATTTGAAGCTGACACATAACAATGAGGGGGTAAACTGGTGCCATTTTATCCCGTTTATGGATGATTTCAAAACTTTTAGGCACCTTAAATTTAAAGAGGTTAACTATCGAACTCAAGCGCTCACACTTCTACTTTGAGAGGTGTATAATGCATAGATTGAATTTGGTTTCGAAAAATAACTTTGTACGTATGTAAAATAGAAGAGTTTTCCAAACTTCTATTTTCACCATTTATAAAGCTCAAACTTTATACAATTACATTTTACTAAAAACAAAAAGCCTTAAATGACTCCAACAAATAGCTTACAGGTAAGAATTCATTGGTAATAAATAATTTCTAAATATATACAGTTAGTTAGTTGTAATTATTACTTTCTTAACCGTGTATATATATAGAAATGTATACATACACGTACATACTTACTAAAAGAAAGTAGAGAGCACTATGACTTAATCACGATACAGGGATGTTCCTTTCGAAGCTATCTTTCTCATATCATGTGGTTAAAATTCAAAATTAAAATTAAATACGTCAAAATACATTCCCTCCAATTTAAATACTTGTCAAAATCATTCAGATCAAGGTCGGTCCAAACTCAATTATTTAACTAATCAATTAATGCCCATCAATTGTACTACTAATTCTTTAATTTTTTTAATTATTTGTAACATATGTCTACTATATCAACTTTCACAATGTATAATCTCATTATCATCACATATGAACACAAATAAATAATAGCAAGAATTTTCATTGAATAAATTGTTTACAACACATAATTTTACATGTAATTAAAGCTTTAGAGAGCCACTTCAAGATCCACCCGCATTCCATAATCGGACCTGAGTGCACTTTCTAAAATTACAAAAATAAATTTACACCAAAACATACTTTTGGTCTAATAAAAAAATAAGTATACACTTCCACACTTCTTGTGAAAAGAAGAGGAAAGAAAACACCAGACTATCGTTCTTCCTGCTCTCGGCCGGAGTCAAAAGATAGCCGGAAAACCCACTTAGTGAGAGATCTTCTTCTTGAATTCTTCATCATTTGGTGATTACTACTCTGACTCATTGAGTCAACAAACGATTTCAATCGCTCCATCGCTAAATCCAATGTTTCTTCAGACATATTCGCAAAACAAACCCGAAACCAACCCGGTTCTGTGCAATGGCAAGACGAACCGGGCGAAATATTTAACTTAACATCATAAACAATATTTTTCCACAGCTCCATCTCGGCTTCGAATGTGTTCGATTTCAAAAAATGCCTCATATCAACCCAGCAGAATAATCCAGCATTGCTTTTTAAGCAACTAATACCAGTTTTTTCGAGGCCTTTTACGAGCATTTTTCGCCTTTGTTTAAGCCTTTCCTGATTTTCCGATAAATAGTTTTTCGTAAACTTTTTATCGGATAAAAGCTCACCAAGGAGATACTGTGTTTGTGACGAGACTAACCCGAAACTTGACATTTTTGTAGCAGCCGATACAACCAATTCATCATTGGAATAAATTGCAGCAACCCGAAAACCGGGTAGGCCAAGATCCTTAGAAAGGCTATACACAATATGAACTCTTTTGCAAACTTCGGTTTCACATTTCCTATCCTTTAAAACTTCCATTATACTTACAAATTCGGGGGATTTAAACACAGTACCCGAGTAAATTTCGTCACTGATCAGATGAATTCTCTTAGCTGTAATGAAGCTAACGAGAAGATTCAATTCGGCTCGAGTCATTGTTGTTCCTAAAGGATTAGAGGGGTTTGTGACTAGGACTCCTTTAACCTTTAGGTTTCGGTTTTCGGCTTCGAGATAAGCTCGCTCAAGAGCTGATGCAGTAATTTGGAAGCCATTTGAACTTGTGCATTGAATTGGCACAATTTCTACTCCAGTCCTCCATTTAAGATCTCTATCAAAACTGCAAGAATTTTGCAAAAAAAAAAAAAAAAAATTCGGAAATACGTACATTTAAAAAAAATTTGCTTAAATAACTAACTTAAAATTTCTTAAAACAATACTAACCCAGGATAGTATGGAGTTGGAAGAAGAAAGGCTTCGCCAGGTTCGGCTAGGCAAAACATGAGAGTTTCATTAGCAGAAGTTGCACCGGCAGTTAGAACAATATTGTTCTCATTGAAAAAAACTTTGTTTCCTCTTATTTCCGCCATGAAATCGACCAATGCCTGTAAAATTTATTCGAGTTGTCGTTAAATAAAAATGTTGTCACAATTACTGCAATTTTACTGTAAATGAGAACACAATGGAGACTCACTTTCTTGAAATCGGGTAGGCCATGATAATCTTGAAAGAGTGCAAGCTCTCTAAAGATGGACTGGCCATCTTTCTTGAACCTGGCTGGGTCAGGGTTATTGGCTAGCCATTTTTCGAGAAGATCGAACGAGAGTTGATTCTCTGCAAGACCCATTTGGATAATCCCAGACGGATTCTTGAGGTGGTCGTAAGGGTTTTTCTCGTATTCTTGCCATCCTAGGAAGTAAGAAGAATCTTGGCCGTGAGTATTGCATGCGGCTTTTCTAGACAAGAGCCCCATTTTTGACAAATTGTGGAAATATGAACAAACTAAAGAGATGATTTGATTAATTGAAAGAAAAGAGGAAGAATGTTTGAGAGAAAAGAAGACAGTTGTTTTTGTGTAAAGAATTGAATTTGAGTTTAGTTTAGTTTAGTGGAGATGAGATGTGTATTGCAATTGGAAAGGTATATATAGTGGTTCAAACGATAAATACACTGTTTCTTTTACGTCTCTCATTCAATATTATTTCTTCTATATATCTGGTATGTGTTGAAAACCGAATAAAAGACATAAAAAAAATATATAAACTGAAATAGCCAGAATAACAGAAATTCTCAACAAATACAAATTTGACTACGAGGACAACAACATTTCTATTAATTATTAATTCTTTTTATTGTTATTAATATATTATTTTAAGTAATTCAAGATAAATCCACACTTATGTATGCGCTTTAATTCATCACCGCCCCTAAGGAACGTAACACATTTTTATGCTCAACTATAATCATTATTAAAATCACAAATAATATATGTATCTCACTCTATTGGGATCTGTTTATAAATTTTTTATTTTAATTTCAATATATTGATTTGTAAATTGAGAGAGTGTTTTACAAACGAGGCAAACTCAGGTGGGGGATTGAAAAATAACATGATCAAATAATAAGTAGAGACATAGACATGAATGTAGGAAGTAAAAAAACAAAAAAATGAAAAAGGAAAATGAAGTGAAGAAACGGTAAGTCCGACAAGAAATCTTATAGAAAATGGCAACACAAAAGTAAAGGTCCCAAATGGTTTAATTTTACAAGTGCAAAATGGTTCCAGCTTTGGGTCCATATGTTTCTTCATTTGCCCCACCCATGTCGGCCACATTTAACCTCTTTAAACATCATTTTTAACAAGGTTTTTGGTAGCATGTTCAACAATAGTTGTTTGACTTTTCGGTGTGGAGAGTTAAGATTTAATATACGTTTTTCTAAAAAAAATTTCTTTTAGGCCTTGTTTTTTAATTATAATTCAGTTTATTCCAGTTCAATCCACTTTAGTTTAGTTCAGTTCAGCTATGCGTAGTTATAAATTTATATTAGAATAAGTTTAATTTAGCTCGCTTCAATTCAATTCAGTTCAGCCAATTTCAGTTTAGTTCAGTTCAGATTTAAAAAGTTGAAAAGAACAAGGCCTTAATTCCTCAACTCCTATATCGCTCTAACTTTACACTAAATTACTTTCGAGAATCTTAATTCAATAATTTAAGTATCTTTTAATTAAATTGTTACAGTTTACAGTTACAATTAATTATTACATATAACTATTTATTATTGCTAATAATTTATTATCTCTAAAATAACCTAAAGTCATAACCAAATAATTAAAAACAATGTTTAATATTGAAAAGATAAATTGCAGCTCTTTGCTTCTATCTACAGTGAATAAATTAAACGATAATTGAGAAAACAGTTTCAAAAATTTGAGTACAAAATAAATAATATTATTTACCATAGTGGAAATAGAGAAATAAGATCATGGCTTCAATCCCATGATTTTTTTGTTTTGAATTGATTACAAGTGTTCTAATTAATTGTTTATTTTCAAATTAGTAATTTTACTGAAAGTAGGATACTCAGCCTTTTTTTTTATTTTGCGTTTTGAAGTCAAAGCTTGAATATCTCAAGTGGGAATAAGTTAGTAATGGGTATAAGATTTTGTGCATGTTATTATACCACATAATTATTAGCTTAGGGAATATTTTTTGTTCATTATAGGCAAGTCGGTATTTGATTCTTTCTATATAGAAATCAGATTTTTTAATTAGGGGCTCAATTTTAATCAATTTTGTGAAATTGCATTTTCTTTTATTTTATCAAAATTACTCCCAAAATTTAATTTACGAAAATAACATAAAATAAATGGAGATTGTTGGTGTTGTTACTTGTTAGTAACAAGTAATAAATCTTATTATAATTTTTCCTTTTGTTAGTAGTAAGATGCAAAAGCGAAAGGAGATAATAATTGGCAACAAACTTATCCCAGGAAGCAATATTTCCGCCGTTGGTTTTAGGCTCCTTGATTTTTAAAAAGAAATTTAGTTATTGGTTTAGATATTATGGTAGTTGTTGATTGTTTATTATAGTTTTTTTTAATTGCCTTATTTGGACTTATAATTTAATAGACAGAAAAAACCTTCAGCTCACCCTAAATGTGATTCGAATCTGAGATCTATAGAAATTATAACTTTGCCAATAATATTTCATAGTTATTTGTAATTATTAATAATTTTTTATATTTAAAATAAATTAACTTAATCATGATCAAGTATTTAATAACCGAAAGACAAAATACAATTATTAAAATACTTCCTGAACACCTAGTAAACATAAAACCATCAACAACTTATACAAGTTTTCTAAAAGCTACCAAAAAAGGTATGTTAAAAAGGTAACAAAAAAGAGGGGCAATACATTCTTTTTGGTCTTTTATAAACCTTTCACTTGTTCACCTGAAACTACTAAAAAGTAAATTCAACTTATTTGTTAGAAACTAAAATTTCACCTATTTAAGCATTTTTTTTGATAAACTTAAAAAAAAAAGTGTATCGTAGTTTTATTGATTTTTAAAATGGAGTCTGATAAATTTTTTTTGCAAAACAGGATCTGTGATTTCAAAAAATTAGTAAAAGGGGCTTACGGATTCAAAATAGTGGTATTACATAGAATATTTTTAACAATTCAATATTTTAATAATTTAACCTTATTATTTAAAAATTATACGTCATATTTGAGTAATTTTCGGAGATTTTCTATTTTTTATAATTTTTTAAAGTTTGTTATCATAATTTAATAAAAAAATATTTGCACTATTCCAAAAATTTCAAAAAAATTCACCGATGTGTATTGTATTTTTAATAATCATCCTGCAAAAATTCAAATAAAAAAGAAAAAGATTACCTATTTTCGTGATATAATTTAATTTTGAGAATCCTTTATTTGTAAATTTTTTGAAACCATAAACCCTATTTTATAAAAAAGATTTCCCCAAACCTCATTTTATAAATGAGTGAAACCATATAGTATTTTTTTAAATTTATCCTTACTTTTTATTAGCTTAAGCTTAATAGAATCAAAATTTGACCTTATTTATTCAAATTTATCTATTTTTTTTATTGATTTGACACATTGGAGTACTTTTTTTCCTCCTTTTTATATACCTCACTTTGCATATACAATTTTAACGTAATTTAATTTGTACCATCAAGTAGTTCAACATCAACAGGAAGAAACTTTTACATAAAAATTCAACATTTTTACATAAAATCCAAATAACTAAAATAGGTTGCTTTTAAAATATAAAATCTTGATTAGATTTCTTCGTCAAAAACGTAAAATGAGAACGGTTTTACAGATTTGAATTGAGATAGAGTGACAGCTCAAAAAGGCAAAATTAAAATAGTTCAAGAAAAGTAAATATATTAACCGCAGTTTTATCTTGTTGCTATTTCATTGAGAAAAGGAACACCATAATATTTTTTTGATGATAGTTTTTTAAATTTAATTTCACCTTTCTGTTTAGCATGTTTTGTCGAATTAGTCTAGCAAACCATTACCAAATTTTTTTTAATAAAATTGACACAAGCATACAGAAACTTGTCAATTTAAGCTATTCTTAATGAAGAGTAGATTAGTACATCTATATAATTTATTTCTGACTAATTGCATGAATGTTTTTATTTATAGAGGCAAGTTAATATGACTTTCTATCCATTTTCGTTTATTTGGGAAGGAAATAGAATCTATGGCAAGTGAAGCTGAAAGTGCTGAAAGTAAATTATTTCAATGTGACATATAAATACAGTAAAACTAGTGAATTAATTTTGTGTTAAGTTTATGTTAGCTCATTCTCACTTGTATGTTCAAGAAATCTCTTCATTATTGAATGGTTTTGGACCCACTTATATAGACTTATTGGAGATAGGATAAGTAAAGAAAACTAGGCCCTGTTCTTTTCAACTTATATTCAGTTCAGTTCAGTTCACTATTGCATACATATAAATTTACACTGAAATAAGTTCAGTTCAGTTCAGTACTGCTACTTATAAGTTGAAAAAAAAATTGCCTAAACCGCTAATGTCCTCATTGCGTTTTGTTACTAGTAATATTTGAGTTGACAACATGAAAATTAGTATAGGCCAACTGTACTTAATGCAGAGTTTTGGAGATCACAAACCAAAAAATAAAAAATTTGAGGATTAAACTATAATATTACAGAATTCCATTAAGGCCATATGTATGTAGAGTAAGTCTATTAAATGCCCGTCTAATAAGATTTGAGACTCTTTCTGAATCCAACCCATATACTTTATAGATTTTAATGAGTTTGGATCGGACCGAATAAAATGCAAAAACTTATTTCAAATGCAACGAATACATTATGAGCTCGGGTGGGTGGGATGGACGGAACTTGAAGCCCTCGAGCAGGTATAGTAGAGGAGAGGGCCAATTAAATTTTTTATAAAAAAACATAAAAAACAAAGCTTGAAACCGTCTTATAAATTCATCTACTAAAACTAAATAGGTAGGGTCCCCCAGTTCTACCATTTGGCTAAAATGATCTGACTGATTGAAATTTAAATTCTTGAACAATTACATAATTAATTTGAACAAATTATACAACTGTATTTTTATGGGACTATAGACATACCCAGGACATGATATGAAATTTCTCAATAATTTGTTACAAAATATACAAACCCCAATTTTGATTGTGCATAATAAATTTAAAACAAGCAACTATTGATGTAGGCTGCATTGGTTAATCTTATTAAAGATTGAAGACCTATAGTTATTAATTTCTTGGGCAACAAAATTATTAGTTTGTCTATATGATTCCAAGAGCTTGTATATGTTTTTTGGCTGCCATGTTTTTTTGACCCTTTTCATGATCTTTGTTTAGTTTTATTGCATCAGAAACATCCTCTTCTAGTTGATTTTGTTATATTGTTATGATTTCAATATTATAGGTTCACTTTAATTCAAAATTATATTAAGTAATGATAATTGTTGAATTTAACATTAATTGGGAATTAAATTAGTCTAAAATGTACATCTACATTGCCTAAATTGAATAGGATATATATTCTTTTGTCATGCATCAAAGAGTTGTTTGGGTTAAAGATTCAGTATACTCTATTTATATGTCACTTTTTATTATTTTCCATGTGATGCTCACGTTCAAGTGCAACTAATAGTATTTTGGACCAAACTTTTTTGAGACCTAAAGTCATTTACGAGTTTTCAATCTTCTCTAATAGTCTAAACTCTACCTAGTCTTTGAATACGCATGTTTGATGAGATTTTTTTGGTGTTAAGGATAAACACTAAATACATGAAGAAATAAACCTAATATTACGTAGATAAAAATCAATCTAAAAGAAATGTAATTGTTGGACATTAATGAGTACATGATCTTTGGATACAGCCGACCCACCTAAAACATGACATTAAGGCTAGGTTTATTAGAAGGGTCAAGTCTAGGTCCATGAGTGAGCATATAAATGGGATTGATCCTATTTAAGATAAAATTAATTAATTTATGTTAAGGTCCAGTTTATAACATTTATATATTACTCATGAGCCTTGTATATATCCCATGTGAGATAACTCATAGATTTGCAACATGAGTCAATAGTGAGTAGGATCTTAGTTTAAGACACTTGTATACTATTTTTAAAACTTGTTTACATCTTCAAAACATTAAATACATATCAAAAGTGTCATTCAACTTTTAAAAGTTGAACTGAATTAAAGTTAATTAATTTAAATTGAATTGAAGTGAGCTGAACTGAACTTATTTTAGTATATATTTATAATTATATATAATTAAATTAAATTAAAATAATCTAAATTGAACTGAATTAAAGTATTCTGAATTTGGAATGAGAATTTGGCATGGAGAGTTGTTAGATTTGGACAAAATTGAATATGAGAGACCCAAAATGTAGAAAGAGGGGGGAGGGGGGCCACGTGGAATGTAGTAGAACAAGGTTCAATAAGACATGTGAAAGAGTGGGCCCAGAAAAGCCCACAAGAGAATGGCGACAAGTCAGCTAGGTAACATGAAGTCCATTCCTCCCTCATAAACAACCTACGAGCTTTTGTCTTCCTCCATTGGTCCCCCTCATTTTCTTCGTATTCCTCTTTTACCCCTCCCATCAATGTTTTTTTTGTCTTTCTCTTTACAATATTTGCCCATTTTATATAATATTATGTTTTTTCCAAATTATATCTTAGACTAAGAATGTCAACGAAAACTACACTTACCAACTTCTTCATCCCTATTTTTTATTCTTATTTAATATAATCAACTCACATTGGTTTTAGCTTCAATTTGTCTATCCAAAATTGTGGATGAATGGTTGCTTTTGATGTTTTTTTTATATAATTGATCTAACATTTATACGATTGAGAATGGAATTTAAACCGGATTTTTGTTAAAAAGAATTTGAGTTACACTCTCAATTAATGTATTAATTAATTGATGCTTTTTTTTATGAGAGGTGGCCTCATAATAGAGGTCACCGAGGCGAGCGCCTACGGCGTCATAAAAATAAAGACCCAATTAATTATTAATCTATATTTTATCATTATATTTTCATTCTATTCTTTCAAATTATAAATTAAACATGATTATTTTATCTTAATAAATTAAGTTAATTAATAGCACTAAACATGATATATATCATTAGACTAAATATTAAAGTAATTTTGAATTTTAATTTTTATTATTTTATTTCATAATGAACTATAAAATTATTAAAATATAAACTTTCGCTTAGGCCCCAAAACCTGTTAGATCGGCCCTATTCTTATGTTAAATTACAGCATTTTAGTTATGTATATTTTGACTAAGCAATAAGGTGTACCTCAGTTGGCAATGCAGGCTGAGCTAGTCGGAGAAGAAAAAAAGTTCGAATCCCACCAAATGCACTTGTTGGGAGGGGTGAGAAGCCTTAACTGTGAGTCATTATTTTAAAAATCCTCGCCTAGTCTCGACTAGGGCCCGCATAGGAGCTATTTTGGGGCTTGCAGCCCGACTTTTTACTCCTAGGGCGCTATCAAGCGCTCGGCCTATTTGTTGCCGCCTAGGCACTGCCTAGTCCAATTTTTTCCGCCTAGACAACATTTAATTTTGATTTTTATGGTACCATTATTTATAATAATCATAGTTTACTAACAAAAAGTAGTTTAGTTGGTAAACCTAAACTACATTAAAGTGTTCTCATAATAAAATTGTTATTTTGAGTCTCAAAGCGAGAAACAATATGCTCTATGCCACTCAGTAATTTTTAAAACATGATCTAAATTTATTTTTTTAATATTTTATATTATTATAATTTACTTTTTAGTTGAATTTATACTATATATATAATAAATACTTAAAAATAAAAAATATAAATTCGCCTAATTTCCGCCTAGGCATTTTGAAGCTCCGCCCGCCCGACTAGCGCCTAGCGCTTTTTAAAACATTGGCCCTGTGACTAAGCCCCGAACAAGATTATCTCAATGAAAATATTGTAAATATTACCAAACAAAAGTTATATATATTTTGAATCCCATGTATATTCTTTGTTTTAATTTTCAATGTGCAAACAAATTTGTATGCATGTCTCTTGAATACATGTCTACTATCTTTGGTTTGTCATGAGATTTCTTTTACTTTTGTTTTATGAATTGACTATGCGGACCTTGAAATAGTTGGGTCAATCTATATGCTTAATTGGATTTATGAAAGCAAAACTATGTTAATCTAGATGCTTAATTGGATTTATGTAAGACAAAACTATGATAAAATTAAGTTTAAATCACTCATTTCTCGCTATTGCTATCGAAATTTTATATAGGGTTGTTTAGAACTTAAAACTTTTAAATCAATCTTTAATATAAGATTTTTTTCCACAAAAAAATTGCTAGATTGAAAACAATTAGGTGGCATATGTAAGAGAACGGTTTTTATTAAATTATTTAAGAAGTTTAGAAGTTGAGTGAATGAATAAACCCAATTTCACTTTCTAAAATTGGGTTTTGTTATGCTGGTCGAATAGTCATTATCGAAATGGGTCATTTACCAAGAATGAAGAAGGTGATTGGATATAAAAAATATTAAATATGGGGAATTAAAATAATTTGGAATTGGCCATCTAGGTGAAGAAACTTAATTAATTTGAAAGAGACGGAGGTTGATATAGCTTCATAGTTTTCATTCATATCCTAAAATGGAAGCCCAAAATATACCTACCTAAATATAAATATGTATTGCATGTCATTGGAATAACTTTTTTTTTATTATATTCTTTTTCCCATTTTGATGGAATTTCATCTTATTTACCTTTTTGAAGATAGTATATATAAACACTGATGCCTTAAAATATTAAGGAGCTTGGTGCTAATATGCTATCGTATAATCTAACAAATTAGTATTCAATAGAGTTGTTAAATCATGTCCAATTGCGAGTAGCTCGATTGGTATACCATTTAATGAAGTAATGAGGATCCTAGGTTCAATAGTTAACCTCTATAAAAATCAATATATATATCACAAAAAGAAAACTATGTTCAGTCTAACATGTTCGTCTTAAGAAAAACGACAACAACTAAAGGAAGAATGCTATTTGAGTCTATTTAATAAATATTAATGTTTGGAAAAAAAAAATAGAATGTATACGGTGGATACCAAGTAGAAATGATAAGGTACAATGCTCTATTTATAAGGAAAATGTAAAAATTTATACTAGTGGCAAATAATTAATTTAGTTAAGGGTATGTTATTGCATTATGATCCCATTGATAAATATGAGTGTTCACTTGAAAAAAAAACCTACACTATAATTTAGTTTTACTTTACCTACATCCTTCGTTTTGGTGTAGCTATATAAATTTTTATTTTCGAATTACTGAAATAGAACTTGTCCGAACAATAATTACATTCTTAAATCAACTCTAACTTTTGGAACTTGAAAAAACAGTAAATTGAAGTAAGTTGAAACAAGAGGGAGGAGGCAGTCATAGTCATATACAGATGGATGGGATAGTATATCTTTCAAAGTAATTAAGGCACAAATTGTCTTATTATGTATGCAAGTGGATATAAGAGTCAAACAATTAAGAACAATGTATACCCATAAGGACACATCAAGCTCAAGGGGTCTACAATTAATAGTTGTAAAAACTCTAATTTTTTCCAATTATCGATTAATTTGCCTAAAATTTAATTTCCCCATTTCTAGCATTACAATAATTTCAAAACAGTCTCCAACCAGGCCATGCAATTGCATGATCAGTAATTGAGTCCAGCTTATATTGAAAGTGATTGCTGGCTATTAATTCATTTGCATACCCTACCACTTCATTCATCATTGTACTTGTACATAGAGAGAAGATATATGTAGTTTTTGTGATTATGGAGTTTAATGTCCGGAGTGGAAAACGATATTTTTTATAAGAATTTAGTGTTTAAAATTCATCATCTCTGTCAGGTATTATTCATCCTCATTGGAGTGGATCCCATTGATTTTAGGAAATTTATGCACCATTTGCAATATCTTAAGAGAATAAAAGTACTAAAATACATCAAGAAAATATTAATTAAGAGAATAAAAGTATTAAAATACTCATAACACTAATAATTATTTAAAAAGATGATTTGTCCTTTTTATCTTTTGTCATTTATAATGTGCATTAAATAAAGGTAAAATGGAAAAGATGATCAAACAATTACATTAAAATTTGAAAGTGATATTTGTTAAAAAAATTTGTTTGGCTCTAAAGCGAGGGAGTGGCAACTTACAAATCAAAATTCATTAGTTGATTATTTTGTAGCTTATTTTAAAAGAGCTTTTAAGTAGTTAAAGTTTGACCAAGTAAAGTGGAAAAGGTATTAGCTCAGTGATTGACTTCGAAACCAACTTTGAATTCATATTCGAGTGAAGTGGGGTTTTTTTTTGGAAAACTGTTAAAAATATACATATCCCACTAAAATATTTATAAAATTGACCATTAAGTTAAACTAATTACATATCTACTGTTCAACCATAAATAATTTACAAATTAAAAAAAAGAGAAAATAATTACATAAATACGGTCTGGTATTTATCTGGTAAATATTTAGCATTCATCTGGTATTTATCTGGTAAATATCTAGTATTTGTTTAGTAATTGTCTGGTGGTTATTTAGTAAATATTGTTATGAAATTGCCATATACACATCTATTATATATATATATATATATATATATATATATATATATATATATGTTAGGTGTTATTAGATCCATAAAAAACTGTCAAAATTATGTTATGTATATTTTAAAAAAATATTTGAAGTTATGATTTACCAGATAACTATTAGACGATTACTAGATATTTACCAGATAACTACTAGACGATTACCAGACGATTACTAGATATTTACCAGATAACTACTACACGATTACCAGACGATTGCCAAATATTTACCAGATAAATTCCAGACCATATTTTTGTAATTATTTACCCCTGTTTTTGTAAACTTGTAAATTATTTATGGTATCATCAAATTATATTTATTTTTTTGTGGGATTTTGGTAAGAACCTCGTTTTTCTTTAGTATTATTGTGTAAGCCCAATGACATAATTTTTTTTAAAAAAAAGTTTGAACAAGTAAAAGATAAATTTACCTTTATTTAATTTCATACAACCAAAAATTTCTTTTAGCTAAGTACCATTTTTAGTTATTTTGTAGCTTATGCAACTTATAAGGCCTTGTTCTCTTGTATTACAATTCAATGCAGTTCAATTCAGTTCAGTTCAATTCAGTTCAGTTCAACTATGCGTAGTTATAAATTTACACTGAAATAAGTTTAGTTCAGTTCAACTCACTCCAATTCAGTTCAGTTCATTCAACTTCAGTTCAATTTAGTTCAGTTCAGTTTCAGAAGTTAAAAAGAACAGGAACTAAGTCATTTTACCAAAAGTTTCAATTACTTATAAGCCGCCTATAAACCAACTTTGAAAAAACTTCAACTTCTTATTTTTGAGATGTTTATAATTTTTTTTAATTTGCCTCATTGGACTTACAATAATGGCAAAGAAAAACCTCACTCTACCTGTCGAATGTGGAATCGAATCTGTAACCTCTACAATCACAACTTCAAGCTCAACCACTAGGCTAAAGTATTTTTAAGCAATGAACAAAAAAAAGCCGTAAAGAGAAACATCCCTAACTCATTTCTAACATTCCAATCGAACCTTATAGAGCTAATGCATATGTTGTTTCTCATCATTGTTCACATTTTGATATATTTTGACCCAACATGTAAGAAAAATACCACCTAAGAAATAGAAATGATTTATCAAATATGGTAATATATTTTTAGGAGTAACATGAGGGTTTTTCAAAAAGAAGGAACCAATGCATATTATTATGGTGGGATAGGGTTGGATGTAATAAGACACAACACAATCAAATGGGTGACTAAAGGCTCATTAGTAGTTGTTACTGGCAAATCTAATGAATATGTGATTACTTACTAATTTGGCCTATCTTATCAAATCAAACTAAGTACAAACTTAAAATGGGCTACCTACACATGCCTAGTTCAATTTCACATTTTCATTTTATACCAGAATTAAGAATTGGACCCATTTGAATTTGCATTTTGCATATGTGTTAAGAAATTAACTGGCACTCTCAGCATTTGTTCTCATTTTGAATTGCTATAGTTGGCATGTTTCTCCAAATGTCTCTAAGCTCATGTTCAAATATCTTGATAGGCTGAATAATGTATCACCTAATATATAAAATAATTGCTTTGGTTTGATGCAATTTGAAAAGAGACAATTTGTTTTTGAAGAAATGAATCAAATGGACGGGCCTAGGAAAGCCCAAATTAAGAGGAGACCAATATTAATTTTTTAGTAATAAGGGGTATTTTTTTCCAAATTTGTTGAATGTGGTATTTAAACTCATAACAACACTTGTTGATTTTTTCCAGATAATGTGGTGGTTGCTAGACCAAAACCTAGGCGGGGATCAGTCCTAGCCTAGAAGGGATGAATCGGATTTGTAATTTCTTTATGTTTTTTGTTAAAAATACATGGTTTAAGTTTGCTATTTACCAAATTAATATTTTAAGTTTTCTTTGCACTTTCTGACCAAATATAAGTTTCCAATTTTTCTCCATACGTTCTATATAAGCTCGTTACTTTGCTTCTTCTGCCTCTATTTTGGAAAAATTCACTATGTGTTTCCCTCTCTTCAATGATTTTCTCTGCATCTTGCTCTCTCTCTAAGAGCGATCTCTTGCGTTAGAATTGTAGTTCTTTGTCCGGCAATCCTTTTCTCTTCATTGTTATTGCGGTTCTTATCTATACAATTCAAGTTATTCTCTACTTACAACCAGATTTGTAATTTTAATTTCGAAATTGCGATTAGCTTGTTTTCTCATTTTTGAAATCTTTTTGGATCTAATGTTTTGTTGTTGGGTGAATGAAAAGTTAAGTTTATCGTTTTAGTTTTGTGATCTATTTTGTTTGATTTTGATTTCGAACATGTTATAATCATTTGATTTGAAGATTTGTATGCGTTAAGAATTTTGCACAAAAGGTGTTTGATGAATCATTTTATTTGTTTGTACATAAGGTGCTTGATGAATTTCCTTAGTTGTTTTCGATTGCTATTGTGTGTTGTGTAAGTAACTAACACTTAACATCTGTTAACTATTTGGAGAGTAAGTGGTATTTACCTGGTATGATTTTGCTATGTCTTTTAAATGTTGTAAAATGTTTGATGAATTTACTTAGTTGTTGTGGATTCGTATTATATGTTGTATAGGTAATGAACACGTAGCATCTGTTAAGTATCTGGTAAGTAAGTGGTAGTTCTGATGTTGCCATGTGTTTCCATTTTATCGTTGTTAGATATGTATTTAAATGTTGTTAAATGTTTAATGAATTTCCTGAGTTGTTTTGGATAGCTATTGTGTGCTTTGTAAGTAATGAATACTTAGCATCTGGTAAGTATATGGTAAGTAAGTGGTATATAATGAACTAGGTATCTGGTAAGTAAGTGGTAAGTAAGTGGTATATAATGAATACTTAGCATCTTGTAAGTATCTGGTAAGTAAGTGGTTAGTAAGTGTTGCATAAGTAATGAAAACTTAGCATTTGTTGTTTTTTATTCACATTTTTTGTATGATGTGTATATAATGAACATTCAACTTTTAGTAAGTAAGTGGTAGTTTTGTAGTAGCATTATGTAATTCAATATGTTTTTTCTCATTCACGTTCTTTCTTTTTTTGATGTTAATGTGTTTCCGTTGATTGTTTTTCTTTATTTTTAACTTTTGAATCTTTGTAGGATGGATCGTTTTCCTATTTTGATTTGCTATTATGGTTATCGGACTGAGGATTTCAAATTTGCTGGATATAAAGTTGCTGGTCTAGCTCCTCTAGTTTTGGTGATTCTAGAAAACTTCTGTTTGAAAGCTTAAAGCTAGACGATAAGTTAGAAGATTTGAAAATTGAATTTCAAGATTCTCCTTTAGATGCTCCCATGGAGATAAACATTGATAATTTTTTCTAGTTTTTCATTTCTTGTAAATCTCGAAGTGTGCATTTGAGTGATTATCCGTTGTGTCTCACTAAGGTTCCTGTTATTACTCAAATTGCTGCAAGTAATTTGTACTTTTTGTTCTTATTTTTTTTGAGTTAGATTTTGTTTTTCTGTATTTGGTAGGAATCCGTTAATGTGCTGGTAGTTTTTGTTTTCATGAATTCATGCTTTGTGTTTTACATTCATACTTGATACCTCCCATTTAGCTACTGAATTCTATGCATTTATGTTTTTTCTTGTTTGGTTCTTTATCATGATTGTATCGATTTCATAATAGATTTTTGATAATATCCTGACTAGTATTTGTCTTTTTTAATAAACACTTGGCTGTTTTGATATAAATTTTGTACATTTTTTAAAAATATGTTTTTGAATTTGTTGTGATCTATTGATCAAGTTTTCATTTTCTTTACTCATGTTTTATTTAGTATTTTTTTTGTTTTGTTGTTTGATACATGTTTCTTACTAGGTAGTTACCAGATTGTGTACATTGTTTTTTTTTTTTTGAGGTATGTTACATTCTTATTTTGTCTTTAGGTTCTGAAATAGATCAAGAGCTTGAATTGTCTTTATAGAAGTTGAGGAAGTAGAGAATCGGATGGAAATTGATGTTGTTGCTTCAAGTTCCAATGTTTTACAAGATTCTTATGATGATCATGACCTCTACATTGAGAATATTACTGATATGGTGTTTGATGGGATGAATTATCTTATTGAGCAAGATTCTATTGAAGATGATGTTCAAGATGTTGAGATTTGTGAACCTACTGTTGACACTGTGAGGGTTGGACAAGTGTTTAAGGACAAGTCAGCATTGAAGGGTGCCATGAGCTTGTATGCTAAAAAAACAACTTCCAGTTCAAAGTTTACAAATCGTGTGAGAGTCAGTATTATCTTAAATGCATTGATTCAACTTGTTCTTGGTTTTTTAGATCATCAAAGCGGAAAAACAATGAATTTTTTGTTGTGAGGAAGTACTGTGGGGATCATACATGCAGCCTAGATTTGAGAAACAGTGAAAAGAGGCATACAACTAGAACTTTTATTGCGAAGTATATTAAGAATACATTTTTGAGTGAGAAGCGGGTATACAATCCAGGAGACATTGTCAATGATACCTTGAATGGTTAAGGTGCAGATATAAATCATCAGAAAGCATGTGTTCTAAAGAAGAAGCACTTAAGTTGATTAGAGGGACTCCCTCCGAATCGTATAGCACGTTGCCTAGTATGATGTACATGATTCAACAACAAATCCTGGTTCGGTTCTTAATATTGTTATGGATGGAAGTTGTTTCAAGTTTTTCTTCATGGCGTTGCATGCATGTATTCAAGGTTGGAAGCATTGCAGGACTGTTGTTGTGACAGATGCCACTTTTCTGAAGACATGTTATAACAACACGCTCTTGTGTGCTTGTGCATATGACGCAGTAGGTGATTTTCATGGTTGTTGTGTCTTTTTTATGATTTACATTTTTACCATGCTATTACTTGCTAGTTATTGGTTTGATTATGTTATGTTTTTTTTACCAAATCATGTAGAGAAGATTTTCCCTCTTGCTTTTGCTGTTGTGGATGGAGAAAACGACGATTCAGGGGTGTATTTGGTGATAGACCTGATATGGTTACTGTTTTGGACCGTTATCCAAGTATTGAAAAAGCCTGCGAGAATGTTTACCCTGGTGTAATGCATGGTATTGAAAAAGCCTACAAGAATGTTTACCCTAGTGTAATGCATGGTATTTGCACCTATCACGTCCTCCAAAACTTGAAATCTAAGTACATAGGCAACTTAGAAGATATGTCGAAGTACTTTTGACTTGCGAGCTATTCGTACTCAGTTCGTCGCTTTGAATAGAATATGTCTCATTTGGCGAATATTAATGAAGGTATTCCAGCTTATTTAATTGGTGTTGGTGTCAAGAAATGGAGTCGGGCACATTCAACCTCTAACAGATATAGTGCAATGACTTCGAACAATGCGGAGTCACTCAACTCTATGACTAAAGCAGCGAAGAGCCTCCCATTTCATCGCTCGTTTCTTTCTTACAGAATTTGCTGCAAAAGATTTTCCATACAAATATAAATATTGCTCGGAAAACCATAACAGATCTGACATTTTGGTATCACAAAAAAATTATTGAAAAAGTACGCTCTTGCTTCAAAAATGGAGGTTCGGCTTTCTTCCTTTCTCTTATTCTTCGCATTTTTTTATTTTCTATACAGTTTTTGCAATATCATGAAATGGGAATATGCAATTGGCTTTATGTCTTGCTTTGGCAACAATTTTAAATTTTTTATGTGATGGTTTTGTGAAGTTTACCAATTTCTAACTAATTTGTTACCAGTTTCCTTCGTTCCTACATCTATTCTTCGTTTAAATACTTGATTTATTTTTTTCCCAATTGTTGGGGCCTTTTGATATCTTTAATTATATACATTGATTATAATTTTTTGAAAATTACTTTAAATTCTTTTTTTTATTTTTAGTCCTTTGTACAGTCTTTTACTCATTTGAAGTTAGGTTTCATTACGATTGTTATCCCTATGGGATATATACCACTTATTTACCAGTTTCTCAATATATTCTGTTACTCTATTTTTTTTCCTTCTCTTCCAAATGTGTTGTAACGTTTTCTATATGTGAATTAGATCATTGTTGCTCATGTATCTGTCTTCCTTTTGTTTTTGATTATTTAGGTCGTGCCATCTATTAACCATTTGGTGTGTGTCAAGAGTAACAGTTTTGAATATGTTGTTGATATGCTACTGCGGACATGTACTTGTAAAAGGTTTCAGATTGATGAGATTCCTTATGCTCATGCTCATGCTTATGTAAGGAAGAATCGTTTAAAGTCAATTAGTTACTATTCGCCTTACTTCACGAAATAAAAGATGCTTGAAACCTATGCAGAAATTATACATCCCATGCATTCAAGAAATTATTGGGAAATACCTCCGAATATCCTAGATCAAGTTATTCTCCCACCGACCACTCTTGTCAAAGTTGGGAGGCTGAGGAAACATAAAATCAGTATGCTTATGAACCAAATAGAATGTCAGTGTATGTTGCAGCTCTTGTCGGCTTACTGGGCGTAACAAGAGAACTTGTCCGGGAGTGAAGTGATGTTTGCCTAATAAAATCATCTATTAATATAACCATTTTTTTGCTGTTATTATTTAGAAGTTGTAAAAACTTGGCTCTTTGGAGCTTTGATTGTTGAGAACTCATTTTTAGGATATCAATTTAGTGTTTTGTTCATTTTTTAATGGTAATGTTGATACTATCTTATTTTTCTGATGTATACCAGTTCCCTACCAGATTTTATGCAATTTGTTTTTAAGTAAGGGATTATTAGACATTACTACCTTTGTACCTGTTTCTTACATGTTATTCAATTATTTTTGTACTTTGACCATAAATGTATTGGAAGCCAGTTTGATTTCTTTCTTTCTTTCTTTTTTGATGTTTAGGTCTTGTTTACTCCTTTTCAGTAGAATACAATGTAATTTTCAATAGAATTATTTTTCATACCAAGTGCTTACCGCTTTCCTACCACTTTCCTTTTTGTTTTTGCATTTCATTACCTTTTTTATCCATACATTGGTTATTAATTTACTTCAAATCACTTTATATTCCCTTTTCTTTGTTTTTAAGTGCTTTTTATTGCTACTAAGTTAGTTTTAATCAGAAATACTTTTCGTACCAGTTGCCTACTACTTACGTACCAGTTTCCTACCTTTTTAGTATTACATTACTTGATTTCTTTCATACATTGATTTTGAATTCATTCCAAATTATTTTACATTTCTATTTTTTTTTATTTTCAAGTCGTTGCCCTTTTTAACCTTAAAAAAAGTCTTGACTATTTGTTTTGTTGACTGAAAGTAAGGTTTCATTGGACCAATACTTTTTTTATCAGGTACCTACCACTCACTTACCTGTTTGATACAATATTGTTTTTGTTTTTTGTCTCTTTTTTTGTGAATTTTTTTGTAATCAGTCTGTACATCAACTGCATTATTTATAAGCTTTTTATTAATGAAATAAAAAATGCCCATATTAATTTAGCACTATATAACATTTCAAACTTAACTATTGAAAAACTTGTTCTAAATTACACGTAATAGAGAAATACTAACTAAATCTGTTTGAATCAATATATTTTGGGGGTACCATACATCTGACCATATGTTTGTAAAACTTCTTCCTCGCTTTCTTCATTTGTTTCTAGTCGTCTTTCACCATGTTTATGCAAGCTTAGTGTTAGCCTCTTCCTCTGCTGACTGATGTTGAATTTTTTTGGCATTTTTTTTCCTCTTAATCTCATACTCAACATAACTTATGACATAAACACTACAATCACTGCAAATTTCATTTGAAGAGATAGTTTTTAGTATTGTATTTGATTGGCAGTTAGAGATATATAGAGAGATAGAGTTAGAGTGTGTTTTTTTTTGCATGAATGGACTTACTTATATTTATATTGGGGCAAGTTTTGAACGATCACTATTTCCAGATCTTTGAGTGGTTCTTTGTCCTTGTACGCCTTTGTTTCCATGATATCAGAGTTGGCAAATAGTTTGAATTTGTTCAGATACACTACAAGAAATTTAGCATTTTATGACGCATCAAAATTGTCACGAAAACATGTTTTTTCGTCACTAAAGATAATAGATGACGAAAAATCATCGTCGCAGGCTTCGTCATAGTATGTCCGTCGTATTCTGTCTTTGTGACAATTTTCAACTTCATCATCAAAATTTCGTTTTTACGTGACAAAAATTACGTGAGTCACTTTAACTTTTTTTTTCCGCGACAACTATTTTGTGATTTTATTAATATATTATTATCACTTTAAAGTACCTTCCGTCACTGAAAATGAACATTAAAATGACAAATATTGCATTTTGTCATCAATAATTCACTTTATGGTGACGAATTCCAAGTAAATACGAAATATGTAAAGTTTCGGTGACATTGCCGTTGTCATGATAGTGCACAATTTTGTCATTGAAAACATATAAGTTTGTCACAATAAAATAATAATTTGCGACAACACAAAATCGTCGTTGTTTGAATACTTATTGTGACGTTTTAGTACATCATTAAATCTACAATATTGCCTTGTTAGTACAAAATTACCGACGCTTTTATTTGTTATGAAATATCAAATTAAATGACAAAATATTTATTGTCATTTAATAACAAATGCGAGACATCATCTAAATGATAATATAATGACAATCAAATAATATATTTTGACTAATTATAATTGTCAAAAAAATAAAAGATATATCGTGACAATCACTTATTATAAATTTTAACACAATAATATTGTCATACTAAAAATTTTTTGGACACGAAAAATTGACTTAGTCAAATAATTAATTCATCTGAATCAATAATATATATAATTATTAAAATTATATAAAAAGGAGACCAAATTCGTTAATAACTAGATAACTAAGAATAAACATGTCTATCTAATAGAATATATAACATAATAAATATATAAAATAAATTTCTAAAAAACAAAAACAGTCTAATCTAGTAAAAATCTTCATTGTGCTTCTCCAAAACCTCAAGCTACAACTTGCTCAAATACCCTGGATGAAAACGAACAACGACGATTCAGTTTTACAGTAAGAACCTAAAATTGAAAGTGATTGGGAAAACCTCTTCTTCTAAACACTCAGAAACAGTTTTGGAGCTAGTAGAAGAAGACCCTTTGACTTTTTTCGTCAAACCTGCAAAAGATTTATGCATGATTATTTATTTATATAACAAAAAAATGCCATATGTTGTCAGTTTTTATAGAAAATTACCTTAATGAATGGATTTCCTTGTAGCAATTAAGACCATATTAGGGGCCACTGCTTAAGAGATCAACAAATAAGACATGATTTTTCTCTTGATTTCTCTCTTCCTCGCTAACAGGGTAGACGAAAGCTTTTCATAAGAGATTGGTCCCAGGAGCACAGATTTTAGTCCATTTCAATTACCATAGAAGAGATGTCATAGAGAGAATTTCTAATTGCTTTGTGAGCTTCTCTTTTGCTGTGAGACCAAGTGGCTTCTCTATTCCTACAAAAAAAAGTTTTACTTGAAAATCTATGATATAAAATAATTTATACAAGCAAACATTAAGATATATAATTCAGTGCACATATATTTGGAGCTAAAATTGCCCTTTAAAAAGAATGAATTCTAACTACATACAAAGCAAATGAAACAAATAGATCTCACACGCTCACAATTGATCCATGGAACTCCTCTTCATACAATTCATCTTCGAAAAGAATACGTGCAATACAATAAAGATCAACACTTGAATACAAAAGTGGATGAATTTACTAAGATTTTAAGAAAATAAGAAAACGGTCACAAGGCATAATTTTGATGATTCACATAATTGGTTTAACATATATACATTAACAATAAACCAAAAATAGCAGTGAAAGAGGCATTATGATTCAAGTACAAGATCCAGATTAAACCTTTTGATTCCAAAATTATAGATCAAGCTCAATAGACTAAATATTCACAAATCAGAATCTCTATCATGTATCGCTTAATTAGAGCTCTTCATCCATTAAAGTGTATAAAGGATAAGAACTCCTAAACTATATTCAAATACAGAATGAAAATGCAAATAGGAGATATATAATACAATGAGAAACGATAAGTGAAGGATAAGAGGAAACATTTACCGGCATGCTTTTTTACGGAGATTGGGGGCATGGTGGTGAAATCTCTGAAACCACGACCCTTCTCACTTCTTCAAGCCACTCACAAGATTGTTATATACACACACGGCGATGTATATGAAATACGAGAAAAAGGGTTTATTTAATTGATATGGGGCATTGAAGAGAACGATGGTATGAGAATCGAGAGAAAAGGAAAGGAGAGAATGAAAGAATAAATTGAGGAGGGATTAACGGTTCCACCTCTGGATTAGAGGGAGTTACTACAGAAAATCAGAGAAAGAGAAAGATTTCTACAGTATTGGAAGCTCTACTTCGCCGCAGGAAGGGAAGAGAGGGGAGCGACTACTTCGCTTTAGTGGTAGAGATTAGGGTTTAATTATCCTTGAGCAATAACTGACATAAAATGATCCTAGTAAATTGGGCCTAAAATTAGAACTTTAGAATTGGTTTTCGGTTGAAACACTCCAACAATATTATTTGATTGGTTTTACTAATAACTGGTGCCAATCCTAAAAAAAAAAAACTGGTGCTAATAAAACCAACTTTTTCATTAAGTTTTTTTCTACCAGGGACTAACTAGAAGATGTTTTCGCTTGATGGTAAGAGTTATGAAAGTATTGGTGAGTATGATGGTAAAATTTAGTTATTATTTATTTATTTATTTATAATATTTACTTGATTAAGTCATTTACGTAATTATGGTTTACTATTTGTTTCTTTTATTACTTCTCGCCATTGCATAACTCATCAATCAATTTAACTAAAATATGATATATATATATATATATATATATATATATATATATATATATATATATATATATATATATATATATTCTGTAAATGTAGTAGAAACACTAATTTGCATATAAATTGAGTTAATGGTGTGAATCATAACATTTTAAATTGATCTTCTTCCAAAACTTAATATTTCTATTATTTATCACTGGAATAATGTAATCGTATTATTTCAAAAAATTTATGAATGTTTGAACATTTCCCAACCATTTTATATATGCTATACATTTTACATTTTTGTGTTCTTAATTAATGAGAAATATTTATCATGCTAAAATTTTTTGATAATAATGTATACATATCTTCACTTTAAAATGAAAATATATGACAAAATTAAAATGATCATGTTATTAAATTGTGACATATAAGTGTCATCATAAAAAAAAGTAATAAATAATGACGAATATAATTGTCATCAATGAACATTATAGTGACATATTTTATACATCATCACAATATACTCTAAAAATATATGACAAAATAAAAAATTGTCACCTTTTTGTTGAATTGTGACATACAAAAATCATCATAAAAAACATTATTTACATTGACGAAATAAAATCGTCGTTAATTAACATACTTGTGACAATTACTATAATCGTCATAATAAAACATTAAAATATGTGACAAGAACTTAATAATGTCAATATAAAACGAACTATATGACAAAATTTAATTTGTCATATTAATGTTTATAAGATTATGACGGGTATAAAGTGTCATTAAAATTCAAATCAACCACGATGATGCAGCTGTCACGGATTAACGTTTTCTTGTCATGATAAGTTTTTCCCTCCAAAAATTTCTTTAATTTTTTGCCTCCAAATTAACAAGTGACGATATTTCTTTTTCGTCACAAAAATTATATAATTGGTGACAAAAGTGTATATTAACGGAGACACAGATTAAATTGGTCATTAAAAAATAAAATTAATGACGAATTGTTAATTTTGTCACAATTTAGCTACTAATAATGACAAAATCACGTGCGTTGCGTAAAAAAATGTCATAAAAGGCTAAATTTCTTGTAGTGACAGTAGGGTATGATCCTTGCATATCTTTCCGCTGCTTCTCTCATGTATCTCTTGCTGGGCCTATCTTCGTATGAATCATATATATATATATAGCTTCCTTGTCTTGACTTTAAATCTTCCTAAAATCCAGTACTAGTTGCCAGCCATCAATGGGAAAAACATGTGGTCACGGTTTGATACAATACATCCCAGCGCCCAAGATGCGTGAAGACAATTCGTCATCCTTTCTTATGTCTCTGCAATCTTTTCCTCTCTCTTTCCATTGTCTAACTCTCTAAGAATTTCTGGTGCAAGCCCATCGAAGTGCAAATTGATTGATGTGATGCTGTATTTGATTATGTCGTAGTGTTTTCCCTTCTTCCTCAAGTAGTAAAATATGAGGTCTATATACTGCATCATTAATCATATGGGATTATTAATTTGTTAAGTTAAAGACTCAGTTCAAATAAGGTTTCATGTATATCCTACCATATAAGTACAACATTCCTACCAGATACCTACAAGAATCGCAACATTCTTTTCTTCCTATCGGACAAATACCAGATTTCTACCATATACTTACCACATTTAGTACTCTATAGTTTTTGAATACATAACCAATATACAATGTGTGAGGTGTCGATGACGTGTGGGTCTTTCTTGGCGCTTGTGTGAGAGGCGGGGCCCACTAGGGGGTTGATTAGATTTAGGCATGAATAAGCATTTTTAGTTAAAGTTTGCACAGTAAGCCAATTTTAATGAATAAAAGAATCAAGACCCAAATCTCGATACAAATGATAGAGTCTCCACCCAAGTTGTCTACTTGGGAAAGAGTTTTGGTACGGTTCTCTCTAGGCGGGAGACTCATAACTATTGGATAAGAGATTTGGGTATCGGATGAGTCACTTATTTCTCATTTAGTTAATTCAAATTACATTCATCACGAAAAACCATTTTTATTTTCATCATTTGGGGAATTATCACAGAAATCCTATTTCTACACTCTTTCACACTCGTTACATGCGTTTACATATTATAATAAAGCACAAGCAATAATTGGGGAATAAAAATTATAACCGGAGGAAAAGGGAAATTGCAAGAGAACCTATACATTTGTTCTAAGTTATAAAACAAAATAAAAATAAATTCCCCTGCATCCACAAAGATTAGCATAGTTTATGGCACATCATAAGTCAACATTTTATTAGGAAAAAGTGATTATGTTAGCGTGGCGGTTTTGCAATCGATAGTGCCCGGGCGACTTCTAGGATCAGAGAGAAATAACCAGTCTTCAACGTATTTTGTTATAAAAACACATTTTAACTTTAGTTGGTTGAATTACCAGATTATTAGTGAAAGTGATTGCATGGCAAGTGGTGAGTTGGATTGATTTTTTAACCAAATTAAAATGAGTTCTGGATTATACCTAGGGCAAGTATCCATACGGGTGGGGGGACCGTATGACTATCAGGGAGGACTGGTACGGGTATGGTGCACCTGTATGGGTTATATCTGGTCCAGACAGAAACTTTGTGTAGATTAATTTACAGATTAACAGATTGATTGTAGAAAAATAAAATAAAAAGGGATTTTTTCTCAATATGAGTATGGCTCACCGATCTGATATGTTGACGATACAAGGTACCAATAAGGCTCATATGGGTTGGGACCAGACCCAAAACATGAAATAGAAAGAGTAGAAATAATAGAAGAGACAGAAAATAACAATAATAATAAAACTGAAATGTGAGTCTCTTTGAAACTCAGGGGCGTTACCTTTGCGGCATGAATCCACTTTGAGGTGATCCCTTTACTTTTGAGAGAGTCTGGCCAAAGTAGATGGTGGAATAAGACTATTTAGGTAAGTATTTGTGTGGACAGAACCTCCCCTAAATTCTAATGAATGGAGTTAGGAATGAATAAAATGTGGAAAAAACCTCAAAGAATGGATTTTCTCGCTATTTTATACCTCCTATACCCCCACTATACCTTTTCTATACCTATAGAAATTGCTAGAACTTTTACTATAATTTTTCTGTAGTTTTTCTTCTAATATGAATGTGTGTTATGAAATGAAGGGAAATGACCCTATTTATAGGATGAAAGTCAGGTCTGAATGAAATAAACTGCATTCAAGACCTCCCTTTTCCCGAAAATGGTAAGAGATTACTTTCAAAAGAGGCTGATTAGGAAATTAGAGGACCCATACGAATGGGGCCACATCCGTACAGGGTACTGGGGGACCCATACGAGTCCTCTCCATATGTATGGAAAGAATCACTCGTACGGGTCTGTAAGTGGATCCTAACCACTAAACAGAACCCGTATAGGTACCCAAGGGCAGACTAGGTCTCCAGACTTCGGCCAAACTCAACTCTATAGAAGTAGGAACACCTCTGATGGACCACCTGAAAGACATTACATCATATAACTCTCATCATAGTTTCATGAGAAGGATCGTTAAAATCCAGTGCTCACAGACTACCCCTCGTGGGATCATTGTAGATACGAATCTGTATGATCTCACGATGTGAGAGAGGGATCTAAAATTATACTTGAGTTGATGACATGGGTGAGTTCCTTTCTTGAGGTGAACTCCTTTCATGGGTGTCCCTTTCTTGAGGTGGATGGCTTTCCTTTACGGATGCATATCCCTTTCTTGAGACGGATGACTTTCCTTGCCAATGCATATCCCTTTCTTACGAAGGATGACTTTCCTTTGATGATGCGCATCCCTAGTGACTCTACTAGGGAAGATGGCGTATCCCTTTCTTAAGACGGATCAACTCTCCTAGCTGGTGTATCCCTTTCCTAAGGCGGATGACTTTCCTTTTACTGATGGTGTATCCCTTTCATAAGGCGGATCACTTTCCTTTTATTACTATGCATATCCCTTGCATATCCCTTTCTTGAGGTGGATGACTTTCCTTTTACTACTGTGCATCCCTGGTGACTTTATTGGGGAAAGTGGTGTATCCCTTTCTTAAGGCAGATCAACTTTTCTGGTTGATGTATCCCTTTCTTAAGGCGGATTGACTTTCCTAGTTGATATTGCATCCCTTTCCTAAGGTGGATGATTCTCCTGACTGATGTATCCCTTTCTTATAATGGATGACTTTCCTGACTGGTGGTGTATCCCTTTTCTAAGGCAGATCGACTTTCCTATTGGGGAATTTGAATATCTTGAAAGAGACAACAATCAAACACCTAGTTAGTCATTGTCTAAGTAGATACCTCTTTATTCTTCATTGAATTTTGTGAAAAAAAAATATTTTTGCGCCTTCAATTAAGAATAAAGATGTGTGGATGAGATAATTATGTACGAGAAATATCGGGTTCGATCAGATCACTACTGGGGAATGCCCCTAGGGTGGTTGCCATTAAGGTTTTTTTATGATAGGGGTATGCCCCATGGCCGATTCTACCACTGGAGGATGGGGGGTGCCCCTGGATTGGTGGGGGGATGCCCCTTGATTGACTGATTCCACTGATGGGGAATGTGGGGGATGCCCCTTGAATGATTCTACTATTGGGAGATAAGGGGTATGTGTGAGCATAGGATTTTGCAGTCCCTCTCGCGAGACAATGATGACGTGTACCCGATTTTAATGCCTTAAAATAAAATTTCTCTTTAGAATTTTTATTACCAAAATAATATTCCTTGTGAATTTTATACTTGGTAGAATCTAGTTCGCTGTGGCCGATAACGCATCCGGTAGGAGCTTGAACCGATGATTTACACCTAAATTAAATAATACCCATTAAAATATAATTAAAATTCAAAAAGATACCTTTCCACCCACTATTAAACCACTTTTCCCGACTTTTTAGGCTTTTTGACCCGTTATTTGTCGGTATGCTGGAGGATGATGTCGCCACCGACATCATCCATGCTACCGGCGGCATCACCATACCGCCGGTGGCATTAGCCATACCACCAGCGACATCATCATGTCGCCGGCGGCATGGCTTAAAATGGGTCCTTCCACAGACAGCCTTTCGGCCACTTTCGACGGAATAAGTAAAAAAGGTCTCGAAAAGCACCCCAATTTGCCTATAAAAAGGCACCTTAAGCTGCAAAATAAGGGGGACTAAAAATTGCAAAATAGGGAGCTAAAATTGGGCAATTGAGAGGTTGAAATCGAAAGAGAAGATCTTAGTGAGATAAGAATTAGAAAAGGTAGGAAAAAGGATTCTAATCCATTTTTCCCTATTTTTCTTCTTTGAACTCTCTGATTGTGAGCTTAAAATCTGTGGGTCTTTGAGTTAAATCAACTTGATAGGATTTAGAGACCTAAAACTCTTAAATTGATAATTAAATCATCGTTGCAAGCTCCCCGGAGGTGTTTCTATTCAGTTCACGAAGAGTTGGATGCACTACCCCGAGGTGAAAATCCTAAGTCTCATAGCTCTTTGGTATTATTATTATTGATTTGTGATAATTTTTATTGATTTGTACTCCTTTTTCAGTTTTCGGTCATTTTGACTGCGCACCGCTGCTACCGCAAGAAATTGAAGTTGCTGGAGACATGTGATGTTGCCGGCGGTATCACCTATGTCGCTAGAGATATTGTTGATACCGCCGTTAGCATCGCGTTCCCCAAAGACCTCACTTTCTTACGGGACCCTTTCTTTACGGTACTCAGAAAGCCTTATGCCTGTCTGCATACTGATGTCACCCTCGACATAATTGATGTCGCCGGCGGCATCAGCCATGCCGCCAGCGACATCAACCATGTCGTCGATGATATCAGTTGCCTCGTCGGCGACATGACTTTCTGGAACAGCAGTTTTATTTTTATTTGTTCCTGAACTAACTTATTTTTTGAAGCTAGGACATATAGTGTAACGATGGAGGTTCAAAAACCCCTGAAAATAGACCCCACCCACAACGAGTGGCATTTTCACTTATAATCCGATTAAAGCAACAATTGAATCTAAAATTTGGATAAAAATGGAATTTCCCCGCAAACGCCATTCAAACCTTATTTTAGCAATCCAATCAAACCTTATGATATTGTAAATAAAATATTGCATATTCGTGCCAACCATCTTCTGTAGATAGATGTATATCGGACATTCGGGTATTTTATTTATTGCATAGAAAATGTACGGGACTTGAAAACCTTGTAATAATTTTACTTTCCGCACTTATTTTTCCTTTGTTGCTGTAAAAATTTTATTTATTGCTTCAATTGCTTGATAAAAGCGAAAACAACAAAATAACCGAAAATACAAATAAATAGGATGGATCAAACCGATTAAGAAAGAATGAAGTATCTTAACTTAGCCTAATGAAAAGTAGATAACATCATCCGAACTCGAAATCTCTACTTAAGGTATGGTCCAATCACTCGGTGGGAGAATCGTACCAAAAATTTCTCGATTGAACTAAACCGGGTGGCGACTCTATTTTAAGTACGGAATTTCGATCTTGTATCTTTTGAGCATTAAAATGTGCAAAATCATTTTTCAAACACATCACACTCATCTCCCGATACTCCAATGGGCTGGCTTGTCCAGACCCGGCCCCGCGCCGCAGCCACGTGAAGCTTCGTCCGCTCACAGTGGCGACTCTGCTGGGATTTTCTTTAAACTTGAACTTTCTTTCATAGTTTAAAATTTGATGATGTATTGAAATCATTGGCCAAAGTAAGACTTCATTCTTTTTTTATGACGTTTTATCCTTACGCGTATAGATAGTTCGGTAATTTTAGGTGCCCTATTTCACTCGAGAAGCTCAGAAAGTAGCACTCATGCCCTGTTGGAATTGAGGATGCCTAGTGGGTGGATCACTCGTTTTAACCAACACATAAACTCCTACGATCGTGCCCATTTGGGTAGTGGTTGAGTAACGAGGAATCAAGGTAAACGGGAACCTTCTACATCAACAACCCTATACCAAAGCCGCGCTAGAAAAAAGCCTTAGCACATCATTCCCCTTAGGATTACCCAAAACAAATAAAATAATTGGGACGCGCTTCTTTCGCCATTACCGGTGAAGCAGCCAAACTCCATCCTACCAAAGAGTCGTTAAGCGGGAGTCATAAGGTTGGAAGAGGGCCGATTCACGTGCTATGTGCTCTGTGATCATGTACCCCCCCATGCATCGGCTTTAAGAGCCGAAAATGAATCAACTTACCCTTACCACTTCCACCCGTGGAAGAGGTTTAGCAACATACGTAAGACTTCTCTTGTGCCTCTATTACGTCACCACGTGAGATACAAACGTCCCACGTATGTTGAAGGGATAAGCCATCACATTATCTCTAACCACATCTAAGTGCAGCCATACATATCATGCACCACGTCTAATAAAAAAAAGACATACATACATACCATCCATACCATTTACAACCCATTCATGGTCTGACCCACGACTCATGATCCTAAACAGTCTTCCTCTTTAATCGAGACCTTCACAACCAGCCAAGTCTCTTCCTTACAATGATAACTCTACCTTACCCAGAGAACAGACTAGTCTTCCCCCCACCTCAGGAGCAACAGTTCACCCTCCGTCTCTTGGATGAGAGATCACCGCTGCTATCGTCCAGTGTTTGAACTCTAATCAGTTCCGAAACATCATTCAGGAGCTAGTGTGTGTATCCGTCAAGAAGGCCCTAAGAAGTTAGGACTTCGACCAGGTCATGCGATCTCCGGACATGACACCCGATGGCAATACACTCTGGCAATCACCGCCAACCGCTTACCCCGAACAAAGGGAAGGAGCCTAGAGTCCAATTCTTCCACCATTCTTTAACACCTTACCTCCGACGTTGGTCACCCCATCATAATTTAAGGTCCCCACTACCCTGATGCTTCCTCAATATGACTAGGTCATGCAACACAAAGTTGAAGACTTCCCACGTTAATTGATGATAGTAGGCTGCTATTAGAAAGAGGGAAGGGTCCAATCAGAAGAGGACTAGATCTTTCAGAACACTGACTCACCCATACCCCTACCTCAAATCATAGTGGACCAAGAGACCTCTCAGAAATTGGCACCAGCTGCCATTATTCAGCCAAACAATGGTCTTAAGTGTAGCACAAATCCGTGGAAACTGCCGCTTAATGTAATCTTCATCGGATTAAGGGAAGCCGACATTCTTAAACCTCTTCGCGAATTCAATCCCCCCATGAGAGAAGAAGGAAAAGGCTTTTGCAGATATCATATGTTGTCAAGTCACCATACCAATCATTACAAAGCTTTGGTCTGTACCATCCAACGTCTGGTGGAGGATAAGAAGATTACTGACCCTGAAAGGGCATCCTGCCCCTTGCTAGAGTTTTGCAACCAGACACGGACGATTGATCCCGGCTTTTCCAAACAACGGAATGCACCTCAAGGTCTCATCAAGGCCATCTACTCCAATGGTAGGGGAAAATCACGCTCCGACGGCGAGGACAAAGAATCCCGATTTACAATCCTTAGAGTTTAGACTTTTTAGCTTCATGAGCAACTTCCATTTTTCTTACTTATGTCATGTCTTTATCATTTGATCCGTGTCTTCATATGAGCATACATACGATGCTTTCAGTATTTAAGATTTTTTTATTGAATGAAATTAAGTTGAGTACAGATGTAGGCTTTTATGTGGTAATCAAATCTAATAATTTAACCCCTGTTAAACATATGTGAGATAATAAAGTGCTTAAAGACCATGATAATGCTTTTGCTTAGCTTAAATAATCAGATTGTTAAAACGCCATGGGTCACTTCTAGAATTAACTCGATAGCCCTACGATAGTACACCTTCAAGCTACCAAAGAAGTATCAACCGGTCCCCTGAAATAGAGAATCAAGGCTTACACCCAACGAAGCACACCTCCATCGAATAAACATCGTAGCTGTGAGCACGGGATTTTGCAGTCCCTCTCGCGAGATGATGATAACATGTACCCGATTTTAATACCTTAAAATAATAGTTCTCGTTAGAATTTTTATTACCAAAATAATATTCCTTGTGAATTTTATAATTGGCAGAATCTAGTTCGGTGTGGCTGATAACGCATCCGGTAGGAGCTTGAACCGATGATTGACACCCAAATAATGAATACCCTTTAAAATATTATTAAAAGTAAAAATAAGATGCCTTTTTACCCACTATTAAACCACTTTTCCCGACTTTTTTGGCTTTTTGACCCACTAACTGTCGGCATGCTGAAGGCAGATGCCGCCAAAGGCATCGCCCATGCCACCGGCGGTATCACCATACCATCGGCGACATAAGTCATATCGCCGGTGACATCGGTCATACCGCCGGCGACATTGCCATGTTGCCGGCGGCATGACTCGAAACGGGTCCCTTCACAAACAGCCTTTTCGGCCACTTTCGGTGGAATTATTAAAAAAGGCCCCAAAAAAGCACCCCATTTCACCTATAAAAGCACACCTTGAGCTGCACTTGAGAGGAGGATTTTGAAGGTGTAAATAGATTATAGTGAGATAAGAATTAGATAAAACAAAAAAAAGGGATTCCGACCCATTTTTCCAGGTTTTTTCTTCTTTGAACTCTCTGATTGTGAGTTGAAATCGACAAGCCTTTAAGTTAAAATCAGTAATTGAACTTAGAAACCAAAAAGCACTTAAAATCATTGTTAAACCATCGTAACAAGCTCCCTGGAGGTGTTTTATTCGGTTCACGAAGATGTGGATTCACGACCTCGAGGTAAAAATAAAAAATAAATCCTGAGTCTCATAGCTCATTGGCATTATCATTATTGGTTTGCACTAATTTTCGTTGATTTGTGTTCATTTTTGAGTTTTCGGTCACTTTGACTGCAAACCGCTGCTGCTGTAAGAAATTGAAGTCACCGAAGACATGCGATGTTGCCGGCTATATCACTCATGTCGCGAGAGACATCGTTAATACCGTCGTTAGCATCGCATTCCCCAGAGACCTCGCTTTCTTGCGGGACCCTTTCTTTACGGCACTCAGAAAGCCCTATGCCTGTCTGCATGCTGATGTCGCCCGTGACATAATCGATGTCGCCGGCGGCATCAGCCATGCCGCCAGCGACATCGATTGTGTCTTCGGTGGCATCAGATGCCCCATGGCAGCATGACTTTCTGGACAGCAGTATTGTTTTCGTTTGTTTCCAAACTAATTTACTTTCTAAAAGCTAGGACCTATAGTGTAACAATGGAGGTTCGAAACCTCCTGAAAACAGACCCACCCCACGACAAGTGGTATGTTCACCTGTAATCCGATTAAAGCAACGATCGAATCTGAAATTTGGATAAAAACGGAATTTCCCCGCAAACGCCATTCAAACCTCATTTTAGCCATCCAATCGGGCTTTATGATATTATAAATAAAATATGCCATATTCGTGTCAACCATCTTCAGCAGGTAGATGTATATCAGACATTCGAGTATTTAATTTGTTACGTAGAAAATGTACAGGACTTGAAAACCTTGTAATAATTTTACCTTCCGTACTTACTTTTCTTTTGCAATGGTAAATATTTTATTTATTGCTTCAATTGCTTAATAAATGTGAAAACAATAAAATGACTAAAAATACAAATAAATAGGGTGGATCAAACCAATTAAGAAAAAAATGAAGTATCCTAACTTGGCCTAATGAAAAGTAGATGACATCATCCGAACTCAGAATCTCTACTTAAGGTATGGTCCAACCACCCGGTGGGAAAATTGTACCGAAAATTTCCCGGTTAAGCTGAACCGGGTGGTGACTCTATTCCAAGTACGGGATTTCGATCTCGTATCTTTTAAGCATTAAAATATGCAAAATCATTTTTTTCAACCACATCACACTCATCTCCCCGACACACCAAAACGGGCCAGCCCGACCGAAACCGGCCCGCACCGCAGCCGCGCGAATCGTCATCTGCTCACAGTAGCCAAATCTCAGACCAATGTCGCCACCAAGAATATAACGAAATTTGCATAGGAATGCATCTTCACCGGTACAAATCAACCCCATCAAACCCTTCGACCAATAAAGTTCAGGGGGCAACCACTTCCTAGAACACCAAGTCTAAGGGCAAGCACCTTTATCCCACCAACCACAAAGATATTCGCACAACCGATGTCGCGATCGCCTTGCCAAATAAACCAATAAAGCAAACTATCACTTCAAAAACACCAAATAAAAGGTCCTCAAACCAAACATCACTTGTTGAAAACCCTTTACCACCGATACAGGGTGCAAATTCAGGCCTAAACAAGAAGGACTCTGCAAACCACAGACTGAAGGAGCAATCAAAAAAGCAATCAGGATGACAATTGAACCAATCGATAAAGCTTTGGGTAAGCGCCAAAAACTCCCGCAAACTAAACAACTTGCAATAAGGTCAGCCAAAATCAAAACAAGGTTACCCGATGAATGTTAGAATGAATCGAGTGATCCAGGAAAAAACTGAATGGACACCAAGAATATCTGTAAAGGCACAACCAAGCGCACAACAGTGAATTAGACACTCAACGCCCGTGCCGAAAGTCATAGGCCCGACACTGAAGCATCTAAAAACCTCCGATACCAATGAAAGTTTAGACCAAATTGAGAAGGCTGTCATATGGCTAAGGATGGTAACGAAGTCATAAGCACACACAAGAGCGAGTTCTAGTCAACCAGGACGAGCTTAGGCATTATCAGGTCTAAACAAAAGAAATAAATTAGAAAAGCGGCACAAAAAAATGCATATGAGATAATCACCCACCTTTCGGTCTTTTACTAATGGGGCAAAATTAAGGTGGCACCCGATGGTCGGTATCCCGAAAACCAGCCGTGCAAAAATTAGGGGATAAGTCAATAACGCCTGCTGAACTGAAAACCCAAAAAGGGCGGTTCAGACAAAAATTAGGGCACGAGAGAAGAATCGCGAGATGTTAACTTGAAAACCTTTAGAGGCCGGTTAACACTAGGAGTTCCGTTAATGGAAATGATTGCCAACATCTTGTACTCAAGTTAGATTCACTCGATAAAAGTGTCTTTTATACTAAAACCTCCGTGTTTGTGATTATATAAATGTCTGGTGATCAAGTGGTGGAAACATCGCAATTAAGCTTAATCGAAGAAGCTACGAGCTCATAAAAAAAATAAAAAATAAAAAAATAATAAAAAATAATAATATAAAAAATAATAAAAAAAATCCGGATAGACTGAAAACATCTAGGTCTATGCAAAAGTCGGAATAAGTCTGTTAGGTCGAAAACTCGAAAGGACAGTTTATACAAGCGATAGGGTCAAGTTGGAGCCCAAATTTCCCCAGTTCCCTCCAGTCTGCGTTCCCCAGACTCTGCAAAAAACCCCGAAGCTTTTGATGGACAGAATAGCCAAAATCAGATCACTGGAAGATTGATACCGCCGGCGATATGGGTGATGCTGCCAGCGATTTAAATTATGACGCCGGCGACATGGATGTAGGCGGTTTTCAAGCGATGCACCTGGCAATAAGAATGATACCGCCAGCAACATGGGTATAGGCAGCTTTCAAGTGATGCAACTGGCAATAAGAATGATACCGCCGGCGATATGGATTATTTTAGGCGATATCAGTTGATGCCGCCAGCGGCATGGAGTTAATTTTCTGGGCGACATCAGAAGCAATATCACCATTTCAGACCTGGGCACAACCTGTAAACGATCCTATACTACATTTCCAACGCCTTGTTGAACAACAATTCATTCAAAATAAAAGCCCGAAGGCGTAAATCACTCAAAATATCCCAAAACATCTAGCCTACGACAAAACCAAATTATCCAAACCCCAATGTATCGAGGGTACAAACAAAGAGCTAAAAAAAGCAAAATGAAATAAAACTAAGCATGCCCGCCACTGCTGGCCGGGCGGGATTAAATGTCATCAGGGCTTGCAAACCAGTCATCAACATCGTCCTCGTCTTCCTCCCTTCCCTCTGTCATAGGCACACTGCTGGACTCCTCAACCGTAGTAAACGTACGTCGGCCAGCGGACATCTTGATCCCCCTACGACTGGTGCTCCCGGGGTGCGAATGGTCCAAGTTTTGCTTACTTCTCCATTCCTGAGCGGTGGCTACCAGCTGACCCTCAAGATCACTCACGCAACGCTGTAGGACCGCAGTCTCCTCCTCATATCGCCACCGGGCTGCATTAGCATCAGACAGCGAATCGTCGTCCGCTCACAGTGGCGACTCTGCTGGGGAATTTGTCTTTAAACTTGAATCTTCTTTCATAGTTTAAAAGATTTTGATGATGTATTGAAATCATTGGCCAAATTTAAACTTCATTCCTTTTCTTATGACATCTTGTCCTCATGCTCGTAGATAGTTTGGTAATTTTAGGTACCCTATTTCACCCAAGAAGCTCACAAAGTATCACTCATGCCCTGTTGGAATTGAGGATGCCTAGTGGGTGGATCACTCATTTTAACCAACACGTAAACTCCTATAATCGCGCCCATTTGGGTAGTGGTTGAGTAACGTGGAATCAAGGTAAACGAGAACCTTCTACATCAACAACCCTATACCAAAGCCGCATTAGAAAAAAGCCTTAGCATACCATTCCCCCTTTAGGATTACCCAAAACAAATAAAATAATTGGGACGCGCTTCTTTCGCCATTACCGGTGAAGCAGCCAAACTCCATCCTACCAAAGAGGCGTTACACGGGAGTCATAAGGTTGGAACAGGGCCGATTCGCATGATAAGTGCTCTATGATCATGCACCCCCATGCATCGGCTTTAAGAGCTAAAAATAAATCAACTTGCCCTTACCACTTCCACCCGTGGAAGAGGTTTAGCAACATATGAAGGACTTCTCTCGTAACTCCGTTGCGTCACCACATATCGTTATGTATGACGTGAAGTACAGACGTCTCACATATGTTAGAGGGATAAGCCATCACATCATCTCTAACCACATCTACGTGCAGCCATGCTCACTACACGTCATTCCCAGGGCACGAAAGGCATGTATACTACGCATATCATTCACCAATCCATGCATGGTCTGATCCGCTGCCTACCATTTCAGCTAGGAGGAGGCGCACTGACTGTCACATCCCGACCTGGAAAAGGATAGAACATCGCCTGATACATCATCCTCCGACCCTAATTGCCACCACGAAAGTCGAGGGAATTCCCCATACCCATTCCAGCGAGGAATCAGATTCAGAATGAGTTCAGTTGAGCCAAAGTCCTTCTCGACCAACCATGTCTTTCCCAAGAAATGAAGGGACCCCTCCTCTAGAAGAGCCCTTTGGTCCCACTTCCAGCTTGGGAACAGGATCCCAACCACCCCCCAGTTTAGACTTGACCAGTGCTATTATGCAATTCTTAAACTCAGATGCTTTCCAAGCCTCTATCCAAACTACGGGTGAGGCAGCAGTTAAGCGAGCTCTGGAAGACAGGAATTCTGATCGAGTATCAGCATCTGACATTTAGGCCCCGAACGGTACAACACAAATATTGACCAGTTTAGTAGAGGGGAGACCCATCGCGCCTATGCTTCAATCAACCCAACCCTTGACGAGTCCATTCCAGTTTGGACAGACTTCAGCTCTCTTGTCGGCTTCAACCACTCTACCAGATGTACCTTTCAACCCGAGACCTTTCGCCCAAACCTTCACTCCTCTGACATTCAATCACCAAAGCCCATTATCTCGGCCACTACCCTCATTCACGCCTCCGCAGTTTGTCATAACTCCTAAAGGCACCACTTACCCCTAAAATCCATTTGCCAGCCATTTGACTGTCCGCCCTACGCTACCTCTGACATTCAACGACCAGGTCACGCAACCTCCGGGCGTGACACCAAAGGTAGCCGCTTTTGTTCGACAAATAATAGCTTCTCAAACCGTCAATGACCAGGTCGCGCATTCTCCGGGCGCGACACCTGAAGCCCCAACCATCTCTGATGAACCGGTCAGCGACCAGGTCACGCAACCTCCGGGCGTGACACCAAAAATCCAAGCTTACATCAATCGCCTAATCATTAATAAAAAACCTGAAAGGGACGAGGATTGGGACCCCGATAAATTTACTATGCCAAACATGGCTCATTATGATGGCTCAGGAGCACCCGCCTCTCACATCATAATGTATGAAAGGGTGATGCACGTAAAGAAGCTAAGTGACAAGGTGCTGGCTGAGATGTTTCCTTATTCTCTTCGGGGACCTGCACTCGAGTGGTACCACACTTTGCCGCAACATATTATCGCCGATTGGATGCTCTTATCTGAGGCTTTGAAAGTATATTATGGTTTCAATACTATGATGGAGACGACCCTCCAACATCTTGAGAGGGTTCGTCAAATGCCCAACGAAACCTTTAAGTAGTACTTCAATAGGTGGATATCGACCCAGGTCTTGATGAAGTCCAACCTTTGCCTTGAGGAAATGATTGTCAAACTCCTCGAAGGATCTCTCCCCCTGTTCCGCAAGGAAATGGCTACGGATTCCTTTCTTTCTTACAAGGCTGTGTTTGAGAAAGCTGAGAACATCGAGCGTGAGGCAAAACGCGAGAAGGCTGAGAGAGCGGGCAAACCATGGTTCAGGAAAAACGAAGCTCAACCATCGGCCCTAGCGCCCGCTAAGCCAAAAGCACCGGCTGCTATATAAGGCATTTCTCACACCCCAGCTACGCCACTTACAACCAATCCGGCTCCATCAATGATTGCTATAGTCCAGACTCCTCGCCCCTCTTTTGTCTTGACCAACCCCTATAAATTGCCCCTGCGGGTTATCTTCCAACGCTTGAGGGAAGCAGGTTTTATACAGTCCCTTCAGGAATACAAAACACCCAGACCTAAAGATAAGAATAACTTCTATAATTATCAAGTTCAGGTGGGACACCAAACCAATAACTGCAAGGCCCTGCTCTCAACTATTCAGCGGTTGGTTAGTGAGGCAAAGATTGCTGAACTAGATAAGGCCCCGAGCACCATGAATAACCCTTTATCAAACTTCATAAGTAAGGTCAGAATGGTCTAATTTGGTTTAATGGAAGCCACAGTCTTCAATCTCCTTGCTCAGAGGCCGAGCAGTAGTAACTCCGTCCTGGTCATCGGCTCAGGTCTTCCATCTTGCTCAGTTTTTAAACTTATCAATCAGGCCAACCCGGGACTCAACTCCATTCAAGGAATTGAAATTGATCCAAGCCAACCAAAACAAGAGAGTCGCAGCCCTAAACCATTTATGGTAAAGAGAAAGAAAGCTGAGGGGAAGGCACTATTCAGTGTAGATTCTTTTATTTCAAAGGAGAACTATTATGATGAGTATGGGGAAATGGCTCAGGAATCCAAGGCTATAAGTACCAACTTGTTCAAGGTCGACCACCATGACCTTTTTAGTGTGGATAAATATGAACTACGAGACCCAGATTCGGACTCTAAAGAGCAGCAGTACCTATTTGAGACGCGAGCCACCAAGAGTTTCCTACTCGACAATGTCCTCAATATCACCTGGAGTGGTCGCATATATCAGCCAGAAGACCAGTATCTCTATCTTAACAAAGACCTGATTCCTGGCAGGGTTGGAACTACTGCAAGCCCCCTTCTCTACCTCCACCTGTCCCTACTAGTCTTGAGCTTGACCCTCTTATTACCCAGTTGAGAAACAACCAAGCCCGATACAGCATCTGACAACTGGTAATTGACTCTAAAAGGCATCATAAAGGTTTGATCAAACGGCTCCTTGATCTGGAAGCTAATCCGACCACCTCGGTTGTTGAGATGTGCACCACGATAGGAGAAGGCATTCCCCCGAGAAAAGGGCCTCAGATCATGTTTGACAGTTTTGATCTTACACTTGAAGGAAGGGATCACAATAAGGCCTTGTTCATCCGGGTTCAAATTCTCGATAAGGTCATCCCGTGCGTCATGGTGGATGATGGCTCCACCCTAAACCTATGCCCTTTAAAGATCCTTCCTCATCTGGGACTATCAGAGGACATGCTTGAAAGGTCCAGCACAGTTATTAGAGCTTACGATGATTCAAAGCGTAATGTAATTGGGATCTTTGAGGTAGGGGTCACTGTCAAAGGTGTCACAAGCAATGTACATTTCACCATCCTTGACATTCCTGTTACCTATTCTCTACTGCTTGGCCGGCCATGGCTCCATGCTTTGGGCACAGTACCCTCCACACTACACCAAAAGATCAAGCTAATCCATGGTGATAGAATGATAACTATAGAGGTCGATCCTGCTTCCGTCATGGCCGTTATGGAAGCTGAAGCTATCCTAGAAAAGGGCCTCCAGATTGCCATGATTAGTAAAGCTCAAAAACCCCCTCCCCTTTGGCACAGCTACCTCTACACGGGTATGGGCAAGCTAATGAAGAAGTTTGGTTACAGGCCTGGCAGGGGTGGAGGAATACATGAACAGGGAATTATTGAGGTGTTGGAACCAAAAATCCTCATCCGTGGAGTTGGACTAGGGTATAACCCTAGAAAAGCCTATCGTCGAATCCCTTACTGTTATTGCCGCATGGTCACTACTTGTGAAATCCAGGGAAAGAGGCTTTATAAAGGGGAGCCCGAACCAATCAAGCATGGCGGGAAAATGTGGCCCGGCTTTGAGATCTTTAAAGATGTCTATGACTTTGAGGCTGGTCACATGATAGTTTTAGCTGAACCTGAACCAATGGAGTCTGACGCGCCTGTCAATATGATTTCTGATAAGGATAAGGGGAAAGATAAGATGTATTCTAAAGATGAGCCTATCGATCCAGAAATTGAGGATGCCGTGGCAACCGTGACAAAAGCTATGGCACTGCTGATGAAGAAAGGATGGAAGGGTAACGAGAAAGAAGATGCCATGATGGCTATAGTAGAAAAGCTCGCCAGGACTCTAACGGAAAAGGCTGACCTGTCTGAAGAGCCGTCGCTCACCACTACCCAAAAGACCACTTTGGAGCGCAACCTAAGCACCACCCTGACAGATGATACAGAGAACACCTCTCCCATCGATGCTGCCACTGAAGCCCCTCCGCATGTGGAGGAGGATATGAATGATGTAATTTTTAATATTTCCGATGTTTTTGATACAAACAATGCCACTTATGAGGCTTTTTACGCAATAAATAACTCCTGTTTGGCTTACTTGTTTGATGTCTTTCCTGATGGGTCCATGCATTCATATAACAATATGCATAATGTTTTTGGCATTAGTGAAACTCTATTAAGTGAAATAAACCTAAGTACGGATGACAATCCCAAAATGGTAACCAATTCCAAAGATTTAACTCCCGAGGAAAGAAGTAAGATCATAAAAGTGCTTAAAAATCATGTTAACGCTTTCGCCTGATCGTATGAAGACATGCCTGGGGTTGACCGATAAATCGCTGAACACAGGATCCCAACTGATCCTAAATTCTGACCTGTCAAACAGAAGCTCCGCCGGTTGAGACCTGAATGGGCAAAATAAGTTAAGACAGAGGTTTCAAGGTTGATCGAAGCTCGATTCATAGAAGTAATGGAATACCCGACTTGGTTGTCCAACATCGTCCCAGTACCAATGAAGGATGGTAGAGTCCGAGTCTATATAGACTTTCGAGACCTCAATAAAGCCTCAACGAAGGACGACTTCCCTCTCCCGCACATCGATGTCCTAATTGACAGTGCTGCCAGGGAGGCTATATATTCATTCATGGATGGGTTCTCAAGATACAATCAAATCCTGGTTAATATTGCCAACAAAGTCAAAACAACATTCATCACTGAGTGGGGGGTGTATTGCTACAAGGTAATGCCATTCGGGTTAAAAAATGCCGGAGCCACTTATCAGCGAGCTGTAACTGCCCTCCTACACGACATGATCCATAAAGAAGTGGAAGTGTATATGGACGACATGATTGTGAAATCCGCCACTCGAGAGGAACACCCTGCTATTCTTGACAAGTTCATGACTCGCATTGAAAAATATAATCTTCGTCTAAATCCAAAGAAATGCGTGTTTGGAGTTACCTCCGGCAAGCTGTTAGGATACGTGGTTAGCCAAAAAGGGATTAAAATGGATTCGGACAAAGCCAAAGCCATCAGGGATATGCCTTCCCCTAAGACGAAGAAAGAGGTCCGATCGTTTTTAGGGTCCTTACAATATGTTAGTCGATTCATTGCCCGCCTCACTACCGTCTGTGAACCCATCTTTAAGTTGTTGAAGAAATAGCAACCCATGGTATGGAACAATCACTGCCAAGTAGCATTCGACAGAATCAGGGCATACCTTGTCAATCCACCCGTCTTGACGCCCCCCCATCCCAGGGAAACCACTCATCCTTTATCTGGCCATTGAAGAAACGTCCGTCGGGGCCATGCTTGTCCAAGAACATGATGATAAGTGCGAGCATGCCATCTACTACCTGAGTGAGAAGCTGTTAGATTATGAAACCCGATATTCGATTGTAGAAAAGACTTGTGCTACCATGGTTTAGCTCACTAAGAAGTTGCGACATTATTTCCAATCCTATCGAGTCCAGGTCGTAGCCAAAATTGATCCAATGAAGTTTCTTTGTCAATCCCCCACTCTAGCCGGCAAATTGTCCCGATGGCTACTTCTCCTATCTGAGTTTGACATTGAATATGTAACCCGAAAGGTCATTAAAGGGAGGGTTGTAGCCGAATTCTTGGCTAATCAACCCCTCAGCTCCGACTATAGGGAAAATTTGGAGTTCCCTGATGAACAGCTCGCCTCTGCTACAAACCTTGATGACAGTTGGATAATGTACTTTGATGGCACTGTGAACCGCTGGGGAGCAGGTCTCGGAGTCATCATCGTCACACCAGATAATGAGATAATTCGGTTGTCCAAACGTTTAGAATTTGATATCACCAACAACGGCGCTGAATACGAAGCTTGCCTGTTTGGCCTCGAGGCTCTTCTTCAGGTTCAGGCACACCATGTATCCGTCATCGGAGATTCGGCTCTAGTTGTGTATCAGGTCATTGGAGATTGGGAAGTTAAAGAAGAATCCCTTCGCCCTTATGTTGAGGCTGTCCGTGAATTGTCTGAGAAATTTACCTCATGCTTATACCGCCATGTCCCTTAAGATGAGAACCAAATGGCAGATGCTCTCGCCACTCTCAAGTCCTTATGGGAAGGACCCCAACAGTAACCTATCCGCCCGTTGGTTTTGCTATCCACCAAGACCCCATATCGTGTTCAATCGACTCCTCCAGTTCTCGCCATTTCATCCAAACCTTGTTGGTATTCTGACATAGTCCTATTTCTTCAGACCAGCCAATACCCCACAGATTCTTCCGACTCGGACTATACCACCCTACGGCGGCTTGCTACCCAATTTCGTATTGTAGATAATGACCTATTCTAGCACACCAGTGACGGCCTACTCCTCCGTTGCCTTACTGATTCCGAGGCTCAGAACGTAATGATCCAGGTCCATGCCAGCGACTGTGGCCCTCATATGAATGGTCTTGCCCTCGCAAAGAAGGTCCAGCGACTAGGGTATTTTTGGCTCACTCTCACGGCCGATTGTATCTCCCAGGTCAAATGATGCCACCAATGCCAGGTTACAGAGATATACGGCATTTGTCATTGACCGAGCTCCATCACTTATCCACCCCTTGGCCATTCTCGGCATGGGGTATAGATATAATTGGTAAAATCCATCCTTCCTCAACAAATGGCCATAAATTCATTGTGGTAGCAGTAGATTACTTTTCAAAATGGGTTGAAGCCGAATGCTTCACCAATGTCACTGCCAGGCAGATGGCGAAGTTCATAGAAAAGCATATCTTTGGGCGGTATAGGCTCCCACATCATATAGTCTCAGACAACGGGGTACAGTTTCAAGGAGAAACTGCTTCACTGATTGAAAAGTATAGGATCGAGCACCATAGATCTTCTTCATATAGACCACAAGCCAATGGAGCTATTGAGGCAGCCAATAAACTGGTAAAGACGATTCTTTCTAAGATGATAGATGGTTACAGAGATTGGGCGGATAAGTTACACTTTGCTATTTGGGGATATCGCACCAGCATACGTACCCCGACAGGCTAAACTCCATTTTCCTTGGTCTACGGGATGGAAGCGGTCTTGCTAGTTGAAACTCAGGTGACCACATTAAGAGTTGCCTTGGAGGCTAAGTTAGAAGAATCCGAATGGACTCGGGCAAGATTCAAACAGTTGAACATGATGGATGAACAAAGGTTGAAGGCCCTTGACAACCTCCAGATGTACCAACAACGTATGGCTCGGGCATATAACAGTCGGGTAAAACATCAAAAGTTCCCCCTGAAGGTCGGTGATCTGGTCCTCAAGCAGTTGAAACACTCTACCACTGATGCGAGGGGTAAATTCAGGCCAAACTGGGAAGGACCATATGTGATAAAGAAGCTGCTTAGCAAAGGGGCAGCTAAACTTATGGACATGGATGGGAACGAGTTTGTAAATCCCATAAACGAAGACAGGCATAAGCGTTATCATGTTTAATTCAAAAGAAACAAACCAGAAAAGTAGCACACAAAAAGATACATACGTAATAATCGCCCGCCTTTCAGTCTTTCACTGATCGGGCAAAAATTAGGGTGATACCCGATGATTGGTATTCTGCGAACCAACCGTGCAAAAATTAGGGGATAAGACAAACCCGCTAGATCGAAAACCCGAACAGGTCAATCTAGGCAAAAGTTAGGGTATGTGAGCACAGAGCGAGTGCCTTCTAGAAAATCGATCTCAGCTAGTCGGCACCGGGAGTTAAGTCGATGGAAATGTCAACCAAACATCATGTACTTTATTTTATCTCAATTAATAAAAGTTCTCTTTTGTTAAAATCTAAATGCTTATGCTTATGTGAATCCAGTATTCATAAATTCAAGACAACTTCGACAAGCTTTGAACATGGTTCATTTTGTTCCATTTTAGAGTATTTGAAAAAAAACAAAGGGGATCCTGATGGTTCCGACAATAGCAAGACTTAAAACGAACTTCCCGCATCATCGTCTTGGTACCTAGAGATCCGCCTCGGAGTGCTAGTAGAAAGGGGATCTTCCCCCCGCTCCGCTCATTCCCCCTCCAAACGGGCCCATGACCGCTTTCGACGGGTCGGCAAACTTCTCATCTCGGCAAGCCATACTCTATAGTATGTGTCAGTTTCAGTGGTTTCTAGTTGATCGAAATTCAGAATCTCGAACACAGCCTCCCTGGACCACTTCTTCTGAATATGGTTGACCCACCTAGCTTTGTAAACTCCGATCTAGTCGTGGAATAACTTGATCGGGACTCTCTGGCTTTTACCATACTGACGACATAGCTGGTAGGGGGTATAAAATGAAGATTTCTCTAGACCTATCAATTGAACACATGCTCCCTAAGATTCTATGACCACATCCTAAATTCTCCACCATGGACTAACCCACTGAACCTGCATGTCAGTATACCCCCTCAAGATAGGCACCCAATCGTCATATGTCAGCTCATCAAAATTGGCCCGCATAAGCCCTCTCTCCCTCAGATGGACGGGAAGATACTTTTTCGGATTCCCTCGGGGTGCCTCCCTCAGCTTTAGCTTCTCCATCAGCCAGACCTACAATGCAAAACTTGGGTAAGGATAGGAGAAAGAAATGTTTGGATCAAAAAGAACAAGAGATACCTGTAATAATGTGAATTGATCCCCAATGAGTGACGAGTCAACAGAAGCAGCATCCACGTTTAACAAAACATCGGCCAACCCCACGGCCACGGGGGAAGCCCCTGTCGACATAGGACCAATGAGGGAAATTAGCCTGAGCGGAGCAACCAGGCTCACTCCACACATAAACTCCGCCATGAGTAGTAATGCCATCATAAATGGCCAACCAGGATGGGATTGGGGCACTCCACGACACCACTCCAAGACTGCTTCGAGCTGAAAACTAGGTCTGTCAGGCAACTGAGACAGAAATGGGTTGACAGAATCTAAATTCCATAGCCCTCATGGAATTCCATCTATGCCAAAATGAAGGTCCAGTAATGCCGGTGAAACGTGTTTAGGACACGGCGTCCCTAAAATAGCATGGAATTCTTCGAGCAAGGGGCAAAGCTCGAACGATGAAAATTGAAAAACGTGGTCCATTGGATCCCAAGAGGACAATGATGCTCGAAGGAATTCGCGGCTTACGGGCCACGCTGCGACATATCAAAACCCCTAAAGCCTGAATTTTTCGAGCCTCTTCCAGTCGGCATTCCCCAAACTCTGCAGAAAACCCCATAGTTTTTGATTATGGGTTGCCATGAGAAGTAGTGGACAGATTGGTTGAAATCAGATTGCTGGAAAGTTAATGTCGCCGGTAATGTGGATGAAGCAGCCGATGATATGAGTGAAGCCACCGGCGATGTAGTTGATGCCGTCGGTGATATGGAGCCAATTTGGGCGATATGGGTCATGCCGCCGGCGACATGAATTGAATTTTCCAGCGACATTAGAAACATTTCCTCCATTTTAGACCCGTACAAAACCTGTAAACAATCCTATGCTACATTTCAAATGACTTATCAAACAGTAATTCATTTTTGTATTCAAAATAAAAGACCGGAGGCGCAAATTGCTCAAATTGTACCAAACCATCTAGCCTATGACAAAATCAAATTATCCAAACCCCAATGTATCAGGGGTACAAACCAAGAACTCAAAGGCAAAACGAAAATGAAAAATAGAACTAAGCATGCCAGCCCCTACCGGCTGGGCGGGATGAAACGTCATCAGGACTTGCGAGCCAATCGTCAACATCGTCTTCCTCTCTTCCTTCCATCATAGGAACACTACTGGACTCCTCAGCCGCGGTAAATGCACGTCGGCCGGCAGATATCTTGACCTCCCTACGATTGGTGCCTCTGGGGTGCGCGCGGTCCAAGATTTGCTTACTCCTCCTTTCCTGGGCGGTGGCTACCAGCTGACCCTCGAGATCACTCACGCGACGCTGTAGGACTGCAGTCTCCTCCTCATACCGCCGCCGGGCTGCGTCAGCATCAGACAAAGAAAGGGCCAAGAAATCCTGCAAACTGGAGAAAATATCAGCCTTGCATGTCATGCATAATGTCCATACATATATCCCATCTTAACATGTGCATAAAATACCTGAACGAGGAACGATTGCCCAATAAGGGTATCCCGGAGAACAAAATTGTTCTCCACAAGTTGCTCCACATGACTCCGCGCCACCTGGAAAATCCAAAAAAGCAAATCCTTAGACACTCACATCTAAGGCTCAATAAGAAAATAATTATTAGGTCTTACGTAGGTAGTATTTTCAGGCATGAAAATCGGGGCTTGCCGGCTCGAGCTAACATTCCTATGAGAGAATTCGCCTCGGGAGTTCATCAACAGGAAGGTAGTTTCCAACGGGTTGACCAATCTCCCCTCCACAAAGTTTATGCCCTCCGGCATGCCATAATACTGGGTCCCACTTTGGTTATCCTGACCCCTCTTTCTCGCGGGTTCCTGTAGAACGTGAAAGTCACACGTCAACAACATCCCTAAACGACTTCAAAATCATACACACAAGCACAATCATACCTTGAAAGAACGTTGCTCCCCTTGGGACATCGACACGCTCCCGCCAGCTACGTTCACACCTACTTTGTCCTCCCCCTCAGGGTCAACCGCATCGTCCCCTTCCAGCGCTTCATCCTCATCATCATCCTCCTCATCAACGTCCACAACGCCTTTGAGGCGCCTCTTCTCGTCCTCCAACCGTTGCTTGTTGTGATACTTAATTGTATCGTTGCCATGGATGCGAGGACACACGGGGAGTAGACGCTGAAGAAGCTGCTCGTAGAGGCCAAGAACGCTAGGGATTACTCGGCCATTCCCTTCAATATAATCAGCTTTGTCGGCCTCGGCAGAGATCACCAAATGAGGCCACCATAAGCCCCTCGGAGGATTGGCAGGCACCGGTCTAGCAGCAACCAGAAGGGACCTCCAGCCCCGGACGCGCTCGCCCAGATACCACTACTGGGACAGGGGGCACTCGATCACAAATCGGCGGTCATCCACCTCCGTTCGGACCCTTGCAACCTCAGCCAAGTTTGCCACCCCATCGAATGGGTCCAAGACGAGCTACTTCAAAACAAACAACATAAGTCCATAGACGAAAAAAAAATAAATTAATTAATAAATAAATAAATAAGTAAATAAATAAATAAATAAAAATTGCACACCGAGCTCAACCGGCCGCTCCTTAGGACCTCCCTATACTGCATAGGGTACTTGGCCTTCCCACCGATACCCCCGCACCAGCGAGCAAGGAAATGAGAGCCCGGCGGCACAACCTTCTTAAACTCCACCAGCGAGAGGATCTGATGCTCGAAGGCCCAGACCTACACAAATAACGACCGATCAATCCAAAAAACATCATGCAATAAATGAGAACACATGCTATCAAGGGAAATATCTATAAAAAGTTATACCTGGAGTAGCAGGTGGCAAAGGCAAAGGGCTTTCTTCTGCTTCCGGGATCCCACATCCAGCCTGTGGTACAATTGGGCCAAGATGGCCCTCGGCCAATTCTTCCTCCTAATTCCCGACACATCTTCCACTGCGGTTATAAGCACGTAGTTGATCTTACTCCCCGAGCCTCCCTCTCCTCCTCGGGCACCACATTCACCCAGGTCCAGTGATGGTACAGCTCACCATAGGACAGCCGCCCAGAAATGGGCTTCAGACCGAACAACTCCCTTACCCGCCTAACCACGGGCCTCTCGACATGGTACTTGTCCACGTAGGCATCAAAATGAATGACCTCATCCGTCCAAGGGAGGCCAGTCATGGCTACTACATCAGAGGGGGTAATTGTAGCCTCTCCAAAGGAGAAATGGAAGGTATGGGTGGTCTCAGACCATCTTTCAGTCAGGGCCATTACTACAGAATGAGGAAGCTTAGGCATCAACATAGGCATGATTCGAGCCAAATCCCCAAACCCTGTCTCATTAATTGCAAGTGCGAGCTCGGGATCGTTCTCTGAGATATGATGCCACCATTCACCAATGGTGCCCATCCCACCTGTGTAAGTCAGTTCATATGGCTGCAAAATTGAAAAACAAAATGGATCAGTCCTGCTTATTTTTGTCAGAAAAGCTGCTGATGTCGCCTTTGTTGAAAGTGATATCGCCGGCGACATGGTTCATGTCGCCGGCGACATCACCTTATACAGAAGAGACATCAGACTCCCATAAAGCCTTTTGTAAGGACTGATGCCGCCAGTAAAAACACTGATGTCGCTGGCGGCATCACTCAGGCCGCCGGCGGCATCACTCAGGCCGCCAGCGGCATCACTATGTGCGGGCAAAACCAGTTTTCTCCCTAAATCGCACCCATCATGCCAAAAATCACAAAAATCGCAATCAATCGAACAACAAGCCCAAAAAGGGTAAAAATCGGTCCTAAAGCATGCAATAAGACTGATCTATTTCACACTTTAAACCCCTATCATGCCATGATTTCAAATCTAAAGCCAAATCAAATCAAATCCAAAAAGTAGTAATTCGGGTTTTTTGTGAGATTACCTGGACATAACAGAGGTGTTTCTCCTTCTCCGGAGTCAGATTGGTGATAGGAGAGTTAATGCCATAACCATACATTTTGGCTGTCTCCTTCAGTCCATATGCAGTAGGGACGGAGAGGATTTTCAATCCCTCAACGGAAGAATCGGGCACCCTGAAAGCCTTGCTGATTCTCTTCATGATTTCAAAAACAACGGAAGAAATCAAAAAGCTTTAGAGGAGAAGAGAGGGGATGCGGTTTCTGAATAGTAAGGAAGAAGGGAAGTCCATCACTTTTTAAACTGCCGTGCGGAATTCGAGGAGTTTTAATTTATCTGAAACTGTTCGTCCATGCCACCGGCGACATCAACTCATGCCGCCGGTGATATAATTCATGTCGCAGGCGACATCGCCTCTTGTAGTTCAAATTTTGAAATTATCTGACCAGTCAAAGCTGCCACGTGGCACTGATACCGTCGGCGGTATAAATCCATGTCGCCAGCGATATAAGTCATGCCGCCGGCGATATCACTTCCCCAAATCAGATTTCTATACAAGTTCGACCAGTGGACAATCTCTACAAAGCTCAAGTCCAACCAAGGGACAATTTCCTCAAAGCACAAGTCCGACCAAGGGACAATTTCCTTAAAACACAGGTCCGACCAAGGGACTGTATCCCCACAAAGTACAAACCCAACCAAGGGACAATTTCCTCAAAGCACAAGTCCGACCAAGGGACAATTTCCTCAAAGCACAAGTCCGACCAAGGGACAATTTCCTCAAAACACAGGTCCGACCAAGGGACTATATCCCACAAAGCATAAACCCGACCAAGGGACAAACAGTCGATAAAGCGTAAGTCCGACCAAGGGACAAACAGTCGACCGAGCGTACGTCCGACCAAGGGACGACCAATCTACAAAGCGCAAGTCCGACCAAGGGACGAACAATCGTCAAAGCGTAAGTCCGACCAAGGGATAAACAAACAACAAAGCGTAAGTCTGACCAAGGGACAAACAAACGACAAAGCGTATGTCCGACTAAGGGACAAATAAATAACAAAGCGTAAGTCCGACCAAGGGGCAAACAATCGATAAAGCATGAGTCCGACCAAGGGACAAACCAGTCATCCCTCAGGTATCATTCTTATCCCTTGCTCTTTCGCGTGATCATACTGACCTGTGGCAGCAGTGATCCCCCGAGGGGCAGCCTGTAAGCACAGGATTTTGCAGTCCCTCTCGCGAGACGATGATGACGTGTACCCGATTTTAATACCTCAAAATAAAAGTTCTCTTTAGAATTTTTATTACCAAAATAATATTCCTTGTGAATTTTATAATTGGCAGAATCCAGTTCGGTGTGGCCGATAACGCATCCGGTAGGAGCTTGAACCGATGATTGACACCCAAATAATGAATACCCTTTAAAATATTGTTAAAAGTCAAAAAAAGATGCCTTTTTACCTACTATTAAAGCACTTTTCCCGACTTTTTTGGCTTTTTGACCCACTAACTGTCGGCATGCTAAAGGCTGATGCCGCCAAAGGCATCCCCAATGCCTCCGGCGGTATCACCATACCGCCGGCGACATAAGTCATATCGCCGGCGACATCGGTCATACTATATCACCGGCGGCATGACTCAAAACGGGTCCCTTTACAGATAGCTTTTTCGGCCACTTTCGGTGGAATTATTAAAAAAGGCCCCAAAAAAGCACCCCGTTTCACCTATAAAAGCACACCTTGAGCTGCACTTTAGAGGAGGATTTTGAAGGTGGAAATAGATTATAGTGAGATAAGAATTAGATAAAACAGAAAAAAAGGGATTCCAACCCATTTTTCCTGGTTTTTTCTTCTTTGAACTCTCTGATTGTGAGTTGAAATTGACAAGCCTTTAAGTTAAAGTCAGTAATTGAAACCAAAAAGCACTTATTATTATTGGTTTGCACTAATTTTTGTTGATTTGTGTTCATTTTTGAGTTTTCGGTCACTTTGACTACAAACCGCTGCTGCTGCTAGAAATTGAAGTCGCCGGAGACATACGATGTTGCCGGCTATATCACTCATGTCACGAGAGACATCATTGATACCGCCGTTAGCATTGCATTCCCCAGAAACCTCACTTTCTTGCGGGACCCTTTCTTTACGTCACTCAGAAAGCCCTATGCCTGTCTGCATGCTGATGTCGCCCGTGACATAATCGATGTCACCGGCGGCATCAGCAATGCCGCCAGCAACATCGATTGTGTCTCTGGTGGCATCAGATGACCCATGGCAGCATGACTTTCTGGACAGCAGTATTTTTTTCGTTTGTTTCCAAACTAATTTACTTTCTGAAAGCTAGGACCTATAGTGTAACGATGGAGGTTCGAAACCTCCTGAAAATAGACCCGCCCCACGACGAGTGGTATATTCACCTGTAATCCAATTAAAGCAACGATCGAATCTAAAATTTGGATAAAAATGGAATTTCCCCGCAAATGCCATTCAAACCTCATTTTAGCCATCCAATCGGGCTTTATGATATTATAAATAAAATATGCCATATTCATGTCAACCATCTTCTGCAGGTAGATGTATATCGGACATTCGGGTATTTAATTTGTTACGTAGAAAATGTACAGGACTTGAAAACCTTGTAATAATTTTACCTTCCGTACTTACTTTTCTTTTGCAATGGTAAATATTTTATTTATCGCTTTAATTGCTTAATAAATGTGAAAACAATAAAATGACTAAAAATACAAATAAATAGGGTGGATCAAACCGATTAAGAAAAAAATAAAGTATCCTAACTTGGCCTAATGAAAAGTAGATGACATCATCCGAACTCGGAATCTCTACTTAAGGTATGGTCCAACCACTGGGTGGGAAAATTGTACCGAAAATTTCCCGGTTAAGCTAAACCGGGTGGCGACTCTATTCCAAGTACGGGATTTCGATCTCGTATCTTTTAAGCATTAAAATATGCAAAACCATTTTTTTCAACCACATCACACTCATCTCCCCGACACACCAAAACGGCCGGCCCGACGGAAACCAGCCCCGGCCGCAGCCGCGTGAATCGTCATCCGCTCACAGTAGCCAAATCTCAGACCAATGTCGCCACCAATAATATAATGAAATTTGCAGAGGAATGCATCTTCACCGGTACAAATCAACCCCATCAAACCCTTCGACCAATAAAGTTCAGGGGGCAACCACTTCCTAGAACACCAAGTCTAAGGGCAAGCACCTTTATCCCACCAACCACAAAGATATTCGCACAACCGATGTCCCGATCGCCTTACCAAATAAACCAATAAAGCAAACTACTACTTCAAAAACACCAAATAAAAGGTCCTCAAACCAAACATCACTTGTTCAAAACCCTTTACCACCGATACAAGGTGCAAGTTCAGGCCTAAACAAGAAGGACTCTGCAAACCACAGACTGAAGGAGCAATCAAAATAGCAATCAGGATGACATTCGAACCAATCGATAAAGCTTTGGGTAAGCGCCAAAAACTCTCGCAAACTAAACAACTTGCAATAAGGTCAGCCAAAATCAAAACAAGGTTACCCGATGAATGTTAGAATGAATCGAGTGATCCAGGAAAAAACTGAATGGACACCAAGAATATCTGTAAAGGCACAACCAAGCGCACAACAGTGAATTGACACTCAACGCCTGTGCCGAAAGTCATAGGCCCGACACTGAAGCATCTGAAAACCTCCGATACCAATGAAAGTTTAGACCAAATTGAGAAGGCTGTCATATGGCTAAGGATGGTACCGAAGTCATAAGCACACACAAGAGCAAGTTCTAGTCAACCAGGAAGAGCTTAGGCATTATCGGGTCTAAACAAAAGAAATAAATTAGAAAAGCGGCACAAAAAAAAGCATATGAGATAATCACCCACCTTTCGGTCTTTTACTAATGGGATAAAATTAAGGTGACACCCGAAGGTCGGTATCCCGGAAACCAGCCGTACAAAAATTAGGGGATAAGTCAATAACGCCTGCTGAACTGAAAACCCAAAAAGGGCGGTTCAGACAAAAATTAGGGCACGAGAGAAAAATCGCGAGATGTTAACTTGAAAACCTCTAGAGGCCGGTTAACACTAGGGGTTCCGTTAATGGAAATGATTGCCAACATCTTGTACTTAAGTTAGATTCACTCGATAATAGTGTCTTTTATACTAAAACCTCCGCGTTTGTGATTATATAAATGTCTGGCGATCAAGTGGCGGAAACATCGCAATTAAGCTTAATCGAAGAAGCTGCGAGCTCACAATAAAAAATAAAAAATAAAAAATAATAATATAAAAAATAATATAAAAAATAATATAAAAAATAATATAAAAAAATCGGGATAGACTGAAAACATCTAGGTCTATGCAAAAGTCGGAATAAGTCTGTTAGGTCGAAAACTCGAAAGGACAGTCTATACAAGCGATAGGGTCAAGTTGGAGCCCAAATTTCCCCAGTTCCCTCCAGTCTGCGTTCCCCAGACTCTGCAGAAAACCCCGTAGCTTTTAATGGATAGAATAGACAAAATCAGATCGCTGGAAGATTGATACCGCCGGCGATATGGGTGATGCTGCTAGCGATTTAAATTATGACGCCGGTGACATGGATGTAGGCGGTTTTCAAGCGATGCACCTGGCAACAAGAATGATACCGCCAGCAACATGGGTATAGGCAGTTTTCAAGCGATGCAACTGGCAATGAGAATGATACCATCGGCGATATGGATTATTTTAGGCGATAACAGTTGATGCCGCCAGCGGCATGGAGTTAATTTTCTGGGCGGCATCAGAAGTAATATCACCATTTCAGACCTAGGCACAACCTGTAAACGATCCTATACTACATTTCCAATGCCTTGTTGAACAACAATTCATTCAAAATAAAAGCCCGAAGGCGTAAATCACTAAAAATATCCCAAAACATCTAGCCTACGACAAAACCAAATTATCCAAACCCCAATGTATTAAGGGTACAAACAAAGAGCTAAAAAAAGCAAAATGAAATAAAACTAAGCATGCCCACCACTGCTGGCCAGGCGGGATGAAATGTCATCAGGGCTTGCAAACCAGTCATCAATATCATCCTCATCTTCCTCCCTTCCCTCTGTCGTAGGCACACTGCTGGACTCCTCAACCGTAGTAAATGCACGTCGGTCGGCGGACATCTTGATCCCCCTACGACTGGTGCTCCTGGGGTGTGCACGGTCCAAGTTTTGCTTACTTCTCCATTCCTGAGCGGTGGCTGCCAGCTGACCCTCTAGATCACTCACACAACGCTGTAGGACTACAGTCTCCTCCTCATACCGCCACCGGGCTGCATTAGCATTAGACAGGGAAAGGGCCAAGAAATCCTACAAACCAGTGAAAATATCAGTAGTGCATGTCATGTATAACATCCATACATACATCCCATCTTAACATGTGCATAAAATACCTGAACAAGGAGCGACTATCCAATAAGGGTATCCCGGAGAACAAAATTATTCTCTACTAGCTGATCCACATGACTCCGCGCCACTTGGAAAATCTAAAAGGCAAATCATTAGACACCCGCATCCAAGGCTTAATAAGAAAATAATTATTAGGCCTTACGTAAGTAGTATTTTCAAGCATGAAAATTGGAGCTTGCCGGCTCGAGCCAATATTCCTATGGGAGAATTCACCTCGGGAGTTCATCAGTAGGAATGTAGTTTCCATCGGATTGACCAAACGCCCCTCCACAAAGTTTATGCCCTTCGACACACCATAGTGCCGGGTCCCACTATGGTTATCCCGACCCCTCTTTCTCGCAGGTTCCTGAAAAACATGAAAGCCACACGTCAACAACATTCCTAAATGACTTCAAAATCATACACACAAGCACAATCATACCTTAAAAGAACATTGCTCCCCTTGAGACATTAGCGCGCTCCCGCCAGCTACGTCCGTACCCACCTCATCCTCCCCCTCCGGTCGACCGCAACATCCCCTTCAAGCGCCTCATCCTCATCATCCTCTTCCTCGTCAATGTCCATAATGCCTTTGAGGGGTCTCTTCTTATCCTCCAATCATTGCTCGTTATGATACTCAATCGTATCATTTCTATGGATGCAAGGACACACAGGGAGTAGATGCTGTAGAAGCTGCTCGTAGAGGCCAGGGACACTAGGGATCACTCGGCCGTTCCCCTCAATATAATTAGCTTGTCAGCCTCGGAGGAGATCACCAAATGGGGCCACCATAAGCCCCTGGGAGGATCGGTAGGCATCGGTCTAGCAGCCACCAGGACTGACCTCCAGCCCTGAATGCGCTCGCTTAGATACCACTACTGGGACAGAGGGCACTCAATCACGAACCGACAGTCATCCACCTCCCTCCGGACCCTTGCGACCACGGCCAAATTCTCCACCCCATCGAATGGATCCAAGACGAGCTACATCAAAATAACCAATATAAGTCCATAAGCGATTTTTGTTTCGTCTAAAGGTAAAAAACAAAGACTAAATCAAAAATTGCATACCGAGCTCAACCACACGCTCCTTAGGACCTCCTTATACTTCATAGGGTACTTAGCCTTCCCACCGATGCCCGTGCACCAGCGAGAAAGGAAGTGAGAGCCCGACGGCACAACCTTCCTAAACTCCACTGGCGGGAGGATCTGATGATCGAAGGCCCAAGCCTGCACAAATGACGACCAATCAATTCAAAAAGCATCATACCTTAAATGAGAGCTATCAAGAAAAATATTTCCAAAAGGTTATACCTGGAGTAGCAGGTGGCAAAGGTGAAGGGCTTTCTCCTTTTTTCGGGCTCCCACGTCCAGCCCGTGGTACAACTTGGCCAAGATGGCCCTCGACCAATTCTTCCTCCTGATTCCCGGCACATCTTCCACTATAGTTATAAGGACATAATTGATCTTACTCCCTGAGATTAGGAAGAACAGTACAGTGAGTAGAGAAATCACGAAGGACCGGACATAAGCCTCCCTCTCCTCCTCGGGCACTACGTCCACCCGGGTCCAGTGATGGTACAACTCTTCATAGGACAACCGCCTAGAAACGGGCTTCAGACCAAATAACTCCTTCACCTGCCTCACCACGGGCCTCTTAACATGGTACTTGTCCATGTAGGCATCAAAATCTATGACCTCATCCGTCCAAGGGAGGCCAGTCATGGCTACTACGTCAGAGGGGGTAATTGTAGCTTCCTCGAAAGAGAAGCGGAAGGTATAGGTGGTCTCGGACCACCTCTCAGTTAGGGTCGTTAAGGCTGAATGAGAAAGCTTAGGCATCAGCATTGGCATTATCTGCGCCAAGTCCCCAAACCCTTTCTCATTAATAGCAAGCGTGAATTCGGGATCATTCTCCGAGATATGGTGCCACCATTCATCGATGGTGCCCATTCCCCCTATGTAAGTCAGTTCATATGGCTGCAAAGTTGAAAACAAAATGGATCAGTCCTACTTATTTTTTATCAGAAAAGCAGCTGATATCGCCTCTATTGAAAGCGATGTCACCGGCGGCATCACTCCATACCGCCAGCGGTATGGTTCATGCTGCCGGCAACATCACCTTAAACAGAAGTGACATCAGACTCCCATAAGCCTTTTTACAAGGATTGTTGCCACCAGCGACATCACTCATGTCGCTGGCGACATCACTATGTGCGGGCAGAACCAGTTTTCTCCTAGAATCGCACCCATCATGCTAAAACCACAAAAATTGTAATCACTCGAACAATAAGACCAAAAAGGGTAAAAATCGATCCTAAAGCATGCAATATGGTCAATCTATTTCACATTTAAACTCCTATCATGGCATGATTTTAAATCTAATGCCAAATCAAATCGAACCCAAAAAAGAAAAGAGTCAGGATTTGTGAGATCACCTGAACATAGCAAAGGTGCTTCTCCTTCTTTAGGGTTAGATTAGTGATGGGAGAATTAATCCTATAGCTATACATCTTGGCCGTCTCCTTCAGGCCATAAGCAGTAGGAATAGAGAGAATTTTCAACCCCTCAACAGAAGAATCGGGTAAGTTCTCCCTAGCCTTGGATTTGCCCCTGAAACCCTTGGTGATTCTCTTCATGATTTCAAAGACAAAGGAAAAAAAATAGAAAACTGGAGAAGAAGATAGAGAGGGGTACGATTTTGTGAATGAATAAGGAAGAAGGGAGTTTTAATCCCTTTTAAACTGCCGTGTGGAATTTGAGGAGTTTTAATTTATCTGAAACTGTCTGTTCATGCCGCCGGCGGCATCATTCCATGCCGCCAGCGATATCATTCATGCCGCCACAGGCATCAATCCATGCCGCCAGCGATATCATTCATGCCGCCGGCGACATCGCTCCTCCAAATCAGATTTTTAACACAAGCCCGACTGAAGGGCGATCTCTTCAAGGTGAAAATCTGACCAAAGGATAATCACTATACAAAAACAAGCCCAACCGAAGGGCAGTCTCTTCGAAGTGAAAGTCCGTCCAAAGGACAATCACTTTACAAACCATAAGCCTGACCGAAGGGCGAACTCTCCACAAACCATAATCCCGACCAAGGGGCAAAATCCTCATAAAGCACGAGCCCGACCGAAGGGCAATCTCCTCACAAAGCACGAGCCCGACCGAAGGGCAATCTCCTCACAAAGTGAGAGCCCGACCAAAGGGCAATCTCCTCATAAAGTGAAAGCCCAACTGAAGGGTGATCTCCTCACAAAGTGAAAGCCCAACCAAAGGGCGATCTCTTCACAAAGCATAAGTCCAACCGAAGGGCGGACTCTTCACAAAACATAAGCCTGACCGAAGGGCGATCTCTCTACAAAGCGTAAGTCCGACCAAGGGACAACCAATTTATAAAACACAAGTCTGACCAAAGGACAATTTCTCCACAAAGCACAAGTCCAACCAAAGGATAATTTCTCCACAAAGCTCAAGTCCGACCAAAGGACAGTTTCCGCAAAGCATAAGTCTGACCAAGTAATGATTTCTGCAAAGCTCAAGTTCGACCAAGGGACAATTTCTCCACAAAGCTCAAGTCCGACCAAAGGACAGTTTCCGCAAAGCATAAGTCTGACCAAGGGATGATTTCTGCAAAGCTCAAGTTCGACCAAGGGACAATTTCTCTATAAACCATAAGTCCGACCAAGGGATAATTTCTCCACAAAGCATAAGTCCGACCAAGGGACAACCACTCCATAAAACATAAGTCTGACCAAAGGACAATCACTATACAAAGCACAAGCCCGACCAAAGGGCGAACTCCTCACAAACCATAAGCCCGACCGAAGGGCAAACTCCCCACAAACCATAAGCCTGACTGAAGGGCAAACTCTCCACAAGCCATAAGCCGGACTAAAGGACAATTTCTCCACAAAGCATAAGTCTGACCAAGGGGCAACCAATCCACAAAACACAAGTCTAACCAAAGGAAAATTTCTCTATAAAGCTCAAGTCTGACCAAAGGACAATCTCTATAAAGCTTAAGTCTGACCAAGGGACAATTTCCGATCAAAGGACAACCTTTCCATAAGTCCGACCAAGGGATAATCTCTACAAAGCTTAAGTCCGACCAAGGGGCAACCAATCTATGAAGTGTAAGTCCGACCAAGGGGCAACCAATCCACTAAACATAAGTCCGACCAAGGGGCAACCAATCTACAAAGTGTAAGTCCGACCAAGAGGCAACCAATCTACGAAGCATAAGTCCGACCAAGGGGCAACCAATCTACGAAGCGTAGGTCCGACCAAGGGGCAACCAATGTACAACGCATAGGTCCGACCAAAGGGTAACCAATCTATGAAGCGTAAGTCCGACCAAGGGGTAACCAATCTACGAAGCGTAAGTCCGACCAAGGGGTAACCAATCTACAAAGCGTAAGTCCGACCAAAGGGCAACCAATGTACAAAGCATAGGTTCGACCAAGGGGCAACCAATCTACAAAGCGTTAGTCCGACCAAGGGATAAACCAGTCATCCCTTAGGTATCATTCCTATCCCTTGCTCTTTCCTACGATCATACTGACATGTGGCAGCAGTGATCCCCCGAGGGGCAGCCTGTGAGCATGGGATTTTGCAGTCCCTCTCGCGAGATGATGATAACGTATACCCGATTTTAATTCCTCAAAATAAAAGCTCTCTTTAGAATTTTTATTACCAAAATAATATTCCTTGTGAATTTTATACTTGGTAGAATCCAGTTTGGCGTGGCCGATAACGCGTTCGGTAGGAGCTTGAACCGATGATTTACGCCCAAATTAAATAATACCCATTAAAATATAATTAAAATTCAAAAAGATACCTTTCCACCCACTATTAAACCACTTTTCCTAACTTTTTAGGCTTTTTAACCCGTTGGTTGTCGGTATGCTGAAGGATGATGTTGCCACCGACATCATCCATGCCGCCGGCGGCATCACCATACCGCTGGCGGTATCATCATGTCGCCGGCGGCATGGCCTAAAATGGATCCTTCCACAGACAGCCTTTCGGCCTCTTTCGGCGGAATAAGTCAAAAAGGTCTCGAAAAACACCCCAATTTACCTATAAAAGGCACCTTAAGCTACAAAATAGGGGGGACTGAAAATTGCAAAATAGGGAGCTAAAATTGGGCAATTGAGAGGTTGAAATCAAGAGAGTAGATCTTAGTGAGATAAGAATTAGAAAAGGTAGGAAAAAGGATTCTAATCCATTTTTTCCGATTTTTCTTCTTTGAACTCTCTGATTATGAGCTTAAAATCAGTGGGTCTTTCAGTTAAATCAACTTGATAGGATTCAGAGACCTAAAAATCTTAAATTGATAATTAAATCATCGTTGCAAGCTCCCTAGAGGTGTTTCTGTTCAGTTCACAAAGAGTTGGATTCACTACCCCGAGGTGAAAATCCTGAGTCTCATAGCTCTTTGGTATTATTATTATTGATTTGTGATAATTTTTGTTGATTTGTACTCATTTTTAGGGTTTCGGTCATTTTGACTGCGGAGCGCTGCTGCTGTAAGAAATTGAAGTCGCCAGAGACATGTGATGTTGCCGGCGGTATCACCTATGTCGCCAGAGACATCGTTGATACCGCCGTTAGCATCGCATTCCCCAGAGACCTCACTTTCTTGCGGGACCCTTTCTTTACGGTACTCAGAAAGCCCTGTGCCTGTCTGCATACTAATATCGCCTGGGATACAATTGATGTCGCCGGCGGCATCAGCCATGCAGCCAGCGACATCAACCATGTCACCGGTGATATCAGTTGCCTCGTCGGCGACATGACTTTCTGGACAACAGTTTTATTTTCATTTGTTCTAACTTATTTTCTGAAGCTAGGATATAGAGTGTAACGATGGAGGTTCAAAACCCCCTGAAAACAGACCCCGTCCCATAACGAGTGGCATTTTCACTTATAATCCGATTAAAGCAACGATTGAATCTAAATCTTGGATAAAAATGGAATTTCCCTGCAAACGCCATTCAAACCTCATTTTAGCCATCCAATCGGACCTTATGATATTGTAAATAAAATATGCCATATTTGTGCCAACCATCTTCTGCAGATAGATGTATATCGGACATTTGGGTATTTTATTTATTGCATAGAAAATGTACGGGACTTGAAAACCTTATAATAATTTTACATTCTGCACTTATTTTTCTTTTGTTGCTGTAAAAATTTTATTTATTGCTTCAATTGCTTGATAAACGCTAAAACAATAAAATAACCGAAAATATAAATAAATAGGATGGATCAAACCAATTAAGAAAGAATAAAGTATCTTAACTTGGCCTAATAAAAAGTAGATAACATCATCCAAACTCGGAATCTCTACTTAAGGTATGGTCTAATCACTCGGTGGGAGAATCGTACCAAAAATTTCCCCGGTTAAGCTGAACCGGGTGGCGACTCTATTTTAAGTACGGGATTTCGATCTCGTATCTTTTGAGCATTAAAACATGCAAAATCATTTTTCAAATACATCATACTCATCCCCTGACACTCCAACGGGCCAGCTCGACCAGGCCCGACCCAACGCCGCAACCGCACAAAGCGTCGTCCGCTCACAGTATGCCCCTTGTCTGATTCCACTACTTAGGAATAGGGGATATGGCCCTTGATTGGCTGGTTTCGCTGTTGGGAAGTAAAGTGATATCCTTTGGTAAAACTTCTTCTGCTAGGGAAGTCCTTTCTAATAGAATTTGTTTGCTGGGAAAGAACTCCTGTGCTAGGATGGTCCTGTACATAAAAATTTTCCTGATTAGTGCTCAATTCGAAAATGGCTTACCTTGATTCTTGATTGACTTTTGTGAAAATAAAAATATATTTTTGCCCCTTCAATCAAGAATCAAGGTAAGCATAGGGACATGTCCCGAATATTACTGAAATATAGGGGTGAGGAAGAGCGGGGTTGGCCCCGAGCTTAGACTTGATTAATTTCTAGTGCTTTGTGAAACACTGGTTCAAAAATTTGCCCCTGGATGGCAAGAGAGGGCCAGTATGGGTAGGCCAGGACCCGTACGGGTAGGGTGCTCGAACATTGGGACCCGTACGGGTGGGGTGGGACCCTTACGAGTCCCTGATGGGGGGTTTAAAAGTCTAATCATTCCCCTTAAATCCCTTCATATACCTAAAATCAACTAAAGATGTATAAGAAGATCCCACAGGCTGGTATCTTTTCCCTTAGACTCGAGGACTTGCCCCCAATGGGCAATTCGAGACTTCGAGAATGCCCGGTTTCTATCAGGTCTACTTTTTGAGAAGGAGACTCATTTCTGGGGCTCACTCCTACCTCCATGGTGTCCCTAATCCCTTCTCCTAAGACCCACTCTTCAAAACTCCAGGTAATTTTGCTTGATTTTCCATTTTCAAACCTATGAAAATTTCTCAAATTTTTGCATTAATTAGGGTGTTTTAGACCTTGGAATAGAGCCTGATGCATGTAACTTTATCTTAGGATGCTTTTACGATAGTTTTGGATGAATTTGGATTAGAAGGGAGATTTTTCGCAGAAGGACTGCTTTCAGGGGACCTGTACGGGTGAGGGAGACCTGTATGAGTCCACTTTTTGGTACGGGTACCACTTGTGGACCTGTACGGGTGAAGCTTACCTGTACAGGTCTTGTTCTTAGGGACAGAATGCTGGCTACTTCAATTTCTACAATCCTTTTCTAATTTTTAACTTGTCTGCTATATTCTTACCCTGTTAAGCTATAATTCTATCTTTGCAGTTTTAATACAAGACTATAGGGGCCCTGAGCTTCTACAAGAAATGGTATGAGAAGATTCATACCACGGGGGATACAGAGTTGTTGACCCGTATTGATTCCTTTAGCTTCAGCGACATTATCAGGGCCATCCCTCAGGCTCCTAAGACATTGGCCCCAGGTGTCGTTTCAGCTCTGATAGAGAGGTGGTCGAAGATAACCCATACTTTTCACTTGCTGATTGGGGAGGTTACTATCACTCCTTCCGATGGATGTGCTACGATGCGCTTAGAGTGGAGCGAGGATATAGTACATTTTGATGTTTATGCCGACCGATGGCATTCCTAACCCGAGGTGAAGGTCTAAATTACCAGACTACTTGGGCTTTGTCTAGGTAGGATGAACAAGCTCAAGTACAGGGACCTATATGCTTATTGGATCAGGTAACCGAGTCCTGTTGTGGCTAATAGAAGAGATTAGTATGCCCAATCTTTTCTGCTGACATTTCTTACCACTGTCTTCTTTCCTGTCTACTCGAGCAACCTCAACTATGGCTTGCTCTCTACTATGAATAACCTTACCGCTGTGCTAGGCAAAAACTGGTGTCAGGCGATCCTGACACAACTTTACTATACGCTAGATGTTGGAGTTTGGGGTGAGCAGTCTGAGCTCAAGATCTGTCACCTGATACTACTGGTAAATCCTAAACTGATCTCTTGTGCTTTATGCTTTCACTTAGATTGTGCTGTGATTTGATCTTTATTTTGTTTTACAGATTTGGGCCTTTGAGCACCGATTCATCCCCAGGTCTGGTTTGCCCACGCAGCCCGAGATACCATATATAATATCTAGATGGATGAGGCTCTGGCAGGGCTAGCCTTTAACTACTACATAGTACCGAGAGTTTATAAGCCAGCTACATTCAGATCGGGTAAACTTCTTCCCTACTAAACCTACATTTTACATTTCAACAAACCATTGGTAGAAACTGTATTCACGAGGGTGTGGTACTTACAGTGCATTCATTCTGTACAGGTTTGTTGAGATTCGTAGGATAGATTGGCCATACATGGGGCTATCGAGAGGATACTGGTTGGCATGGATGACCACCGCTTTGTCCTGGAGTCACCACTCTCCTACGAGTGGTATTTTAATGAGCAGGTCCGTGGGTGGAGGACCCGTACTATGGTGGAGAGACCGATCCCTCCCCTGATCCTAGCGGTCATCTTCTAGCCTCATCTTATACTAGTGAATGACCAGGGGTTATACTTGTTGGGTGAGGGGGCTCGCGTGCTATCTGTGGGGGGTTCCTATTCCGAGTTCGCTGATTCCTCACTTCTTCCTCCCTACCAAAGGATCCACCATAAGGATGAGCCCCTTAAGTTTCACTAGAGTAGTAGTGAGGATAATGATGATGATGATGACAAGAAAGGTGGACCGAGGGGTGACTCTAGGTGTCCATCCATAGTTCAGGGCACCAGGAGCTCAGCTAGGTCTGCTACCCCTTCTTCTTAGGTATGCCTCTAACTTAGCCTTTATAAATACTTTACTGCTTTTTAAAATTGATTGTGATTTTAAATCTTATTCTTTGTTGCTACAAGCCTCCCACTTCCATGCAGAAGAGATCTGCCACTGCTACTGCTGTTGCCCCTGAGCCACCAGTGAAGCAAGTTGAGCTAGATACTTTCTTCTAGCTCCTTGACCATTTGGGGAAGCAAGCTGTCAAGGAGGTCGAAGAGTCGGTCCAACCTATTGGTTTCACTCCTTCCAACTTTACTAGTGTAAGGAATTTCTAGCCTTAATCTTTGTCTATTATTATGACTGCTTAGAATGTCTCATCCTAACGTGACCTTTCCCTCTTAGGTAACTATTGCTGAGGCTGAGAGAATTGTCAGGGGCTACTTTTCAGTGCAGGATCTACTACTGGGCCAGGATGCACTAGCTTCAGTAAGTTTCTTTTTCTTGCAAAAATTAACAAACTATGCATGCATGCTATGACATTTATATATGTGTACTGATCTTATGATCTCTACTATAGACCCTGCTAGCCATAGAGCGCAGTAAGTCCACCCATGACATGGATGCTTCGGAGGGGAGAGCTCGGTTCTTGGAGGATTAACTTGCGGGCAGCTATCATTGAGGCTGATCAGGTTAGGACTGAGACCACTCATGCAAGGGCTGAGATTGAGATACTGAGGGGCCAGCTGTCTAGGATGACTAAGGATAGGGAGACGCCGATTCCTTTTGATGATGAGTCCGAGGATGATCTTTCTGCATATTGGGACTCAAAGGGGCAGAGATTAGTCCATTGAGGTTGCTTATGTTGCTGGGGCTACTGCTAGGACTTTAGAGGCTAGGGTCTCCACTCAGCCAACTACTGATACTAATGAGGTTGAGGATCAGATGACCATAGATGTGGATTATCTTCTAGCAGATACTCAGGACCAGAATTAGGAGGGTCTCTAGGGACAAGATCCCCTGGTAGCTTAGGTTATGATTACTTTTTGAACTGTTGATACTTTTGGGCCCTGCGTGGCTTGTTTTGATTGTAAACTTTGGATTTGGTACTTTTTACATTTGACTTTTATGCATGCTGACTTTCTTTGAACTGAGAGTATTGCATATTGCTGCTTTACGAACCCGTATTTTATCCAGTGATTTTATAGTGAGGGGACCGAGTGATGTTTTAACTTTTGCATAGGCCGTTTGATGCAAGGTGACCTATCGAACATTTATTTTTCTTTCTTTTTGTCCTAATTTATGCTTGAACTGTCCTTGAAGGTTCAGTCCAGCGGACCTTTTCTTTTTAGCTTTAACTTTTGCCTAGAATGCCCTTTCGGGTTTTCAACCTAGCAAGCTTTTTTTTCCTTACTTTTTTTGCCTTAATTTTTGCCGAGACCACCCTTTCAGGTTTTCAATCCTGCAAGATTTTTCTTTTGTTTCGTCTTAACTTTTGCCTGGACTGCCCTTTCGGGTTTTCAATCCAGCAGACTTTTTAGTTTGAATTTGCATATGCCTGATTTTTATTTTTATTGGATTACATGTAGAAGGAATAAATAACAATGATGCATAAAATGTAGAGAAAAATTGATGTTCACATACCAGCGATTATTTCACCTAAAGACATGCATGCATTCATAAGACCAAGATTCTTAGCAAGATCATAACATGTTCTTTGATGAGATTAATTTGAGTACATAGGCAATGGTAAAAATTTCCAATGGTCAACCCCTACTGCCTATTGGTCTTTTACAGATTTTCCAAATGGCAACTGACATTTTTCTCTCGATGCCCTAACTTTTGCCTAAGCTGCCCTTTTCGGGTTTTCAGCTTAACGGGCTTTATTACGTTGGAGTACCCTAATTTTTGCCTGACTAATTTACGGAATACCTATCAGCGGGTTGCACCCTAATTTTTGCTCGAGTCGTAGAGGACTTCTTGCCGGGTGATTTATTCTTTATTTCTTTTATTGTTTATGCTACTTTTTTATGATTTAATTCTTTTAACCTAGACATGATAACTCTTGAGCCTATCTTGATTTACTGGATTCATGAACTCATTTCCATCCATATCCACAAGCCGGATTCCTCCCTTACTAAGGACTTTCTTTACAATAAACAACCCCTCCTAGTTAGGCCTAAACTTGCCCCTATTGTCAGTGTTGACCTGGCGTAGCTTCTTAAGAACCAAATCACCTGCTTTAAGAGGTTACTTCGGGTATCTGACTCTGTCATTGTAAGCTCGAGCCATACACTGTTGATACATCTTTAGGTGGTTAAGTGCTTTGAGCCGCTTTTCATCTATTGCGTTCAACTATTCATACTAGGCCCTTGCCTAATATGATTCTTTTAACTTAGCTTCGAGTGCCACTCTTAGAGATCTTACTTCTATTTCTACTAGTATCATAGCTTCCATTCCATATACCAAGAAGAATGGCGTCTGATCGGTGGGAGTTCTTATACTGGTTCTATACCCCTAAACTGCGAATGGAATCTTATCAGCCCAGTCCCTGTAGGTAGGCACTATTTTGGATAGAATCTTCGTGATTTATCAATGATCAGCTTCTCGTTAGAGCTTCTGAGGGATTTTGGGCACCTTTTATGATCCAATATGCTTCCTATTTTTCATAACCAGTGCCAGCCTACTACTAATGCTTTAATGAGTCTTCTTGGTTGTCTTTCTTAGCGATGTGTGCCTTTGTACCCTTTCTCCCTTTTCATGAAGAAAGATGAGCTAAGACTTATCGTTATCATATCTTTTATTTGGTAGGTTTTAACCACTGGATATTTATACCATTGTGATGTATTCAAAGTCAACTTCATCAATAAATATGATGATATTTTAAGAATGTTGTTGTTATGAGTGCATGGTGTAATTAGAATGAAATACTCGAGTGAAATGTGAATGGGAGATGCATCAATTTATTCATGACATGCTAAAAAAAGAATACTGATGTTACAACTTATTCATGATATGCCTTATAAGCGGCACTATTTGTGTCAAAAATATTTGCAACATTAAAAATTACATCATTTAAATAATCCTCCACAGGCGGAGGGCCTTGTTGATCGGCTTTGGTAATACTGACAAGTGAACTGGTAGTTGCATGTGATTCTTAAGCTACTAGTCTTGCTAAGTTTTTGACAGCCTTGCTGATAGGATTTCCCTTCTCACTTCCCTTCCAATTCTTCCTCATAAGTACTGTCAGTGCCTTGGTGATGGACTCAATTGCTTCCTTCATTTCATCTTCTTTAGCATTCCCGTATACTTCCACAGGAACTGAGGTTTTAATCTGCAGTCTTTCTTAAAATCGTATACATCATTGAAGATCTTAAAACTAGGGACTGTTTTGCCCCATACCTCAACAGATTCTTCCTCACTCTAGGGTTTAGACTTCTTAGTACTTAGGCAATTCCCCAAACCGAGCCTAAATGGCCATGGAAGGGGTAAAATGGGTTCCAGCATACCCTGCAGATTCCTTCTGAGCCCCCTTACCTTTCACATAACCTTGCTTTATCATGATCTTTTTGATTTTAAGCAATATGTACTTCCTAATCAAAAATTTTATATCCTGGTGAGCTACAGCCACCCTAGATTCTTTTTCTTTGGCCTCTATAGCTACTATAACATATGGTTTGTCAGCTTTAAAGGTTACTAGCTTGCCAGTGTGGATAAGCTTAACTTTCTGATGGACTGTAGAAGGGATGGCTCCTAATCCATAGAGCCAAGGTTGACCCAACAATAACAAGTAGGTGAAGGGAATGTCGAGGACAGTGAACAAGACTTTGGATTTTACTCCCTCAATTATAACTTCAGCTTTAAAGACCCAAATGGCACTCCTCTTCATATCATTATATGCCCATCTTACAGTATTAGATTTTTCCAACATGGATTCATCCAGCCCTAAGTGAGGGCAGATCATGGCAGGGTAGAGATTGAGGGCGGAACCATCATCCACCATAAGACATGGGACAGAACGATCAAAGATTTGCACCTTAATGAAAAGTGCCTTGTTATGATTATTTCCTTCGGTTGGGAGGTCTAAAGGATAAAACTTAATGGGTTCAAGTTGATCGGGCGTAGATCCCCCGATAACCGAAAATACCTCCACCAGAGTGGTAGATGGTGTAGCTTCCATGCTTAATAACTTTTCTATTCGACCCTTGCGATAATCTTCAGAGTCAATGAGAAGCTGCCAAATGCTATACTTAGCAGGGGTAACTTGCAACTGCTGGATGAGAGGGGTAACTTTTTTTCAATACCACCGAAATTTGAGTCCTAATAGCAGGCATAAAGATTGGAACCTGATTGATATTTAGAATGACCTAGATATCCACATCTCTGCCCCTTCTTCTTTTTGGGATATGTTTAGGAGGGATCCTTCCACTTCAGGTAACATGCAATACCCCATTTTTCATATAACTTCTTCTTCGGAAGTTTCCACCAACAAGGCGGGTCCTTTGAGCTCATCACTCTCTAATATATAAGCATCGATATCAATTGGCTCTGGTTAAACCAACATAGCTTCCCCGTCATGAATTAGTTCTAACTCGAATGCATCGATGTTAATGGGGATTGGTTCATTAGGTAAAGCCACTACTGAGTGAACCATAGGATTAGCTTGCGAGATCATTTTGAAGACATGGTAGTACGGTAACCCTGACTTGACAGCTCAACCTATTTTTCAAAATTTTGCAGGGGGTAGGCTTAAGCTCAGGTTCTTGTATCATTTTGTCTCTAAGTAAGCCATGAATAGCCTCAAGTAGGTCTCTATAGGCACTAGTGTAATGCCCTTTACTGACCTGATAAGCTCAAAATTGATCTATGTCCTCAGGTTTAGGTGGGACATAAGTTTTGATACTCTAAAGAAGGCGAAGTGCCCTTAACTTATTGAAGATGGCGGGCAGAGATGCTTTCCAAGGGGAGATGCCATCTTCGATGGTACAGATTATGGCTACCTTTTCTTGCACTACTGCTGCTTTAAATCAGAGCTAGACTTTAATTTAGAAGCCTGGGCTAAGGCTAAAGAGTCATTCTTTTTGAACCAAGGTTAGGCCGGTACACTCGCCTTCCCTAATTCCTCAATTCTTTCCCATTTCTTAGCTTTTACGAAGACCTCAACATAGCTAGAGAATTAATCCATGCCAAGAACCTTATGATAAGTAAGTAGGGCACCATCTATCAGCTTCACAATCATCTCGGGGAGACTTAGCCTATCTTTCAACAAAACCTGAGTGGCCATCCATCTTTTGAAGTAGGGTTTAAATTTCTCATTGGGGGCTTGCTTGATGGCCTCTAAATTCTGTATAGTAGTTTTAATGGTGGCATTGAAACCATAATTCTCAATGAAAGCTTCAAATAAAGCTTTCCAATTTTTGGTCACCTCATCTGATAGAGTATTGTACCATTTGATAGCAGGGCTTTCCAGGATGGAAGGGAACATTTCAGCTGTGACTTTATCACTTAACTTTCTGACCCCTATAACCCTCTGATAAGTGGTGATGTGGGATTGAGGTGGACTAGTTCTCTTATACTTCACTATGCTAGGCATACTAAAGTTTTCAGGGACCCAGTCCTCCTCTCTAGTGGTTTGAACTGATAATAATCATGGTTGAGAGCTGGGATTGGCAGCTAGCAATTTTTGAAGAAGATCACACAATTATGTGGACAAGGATGACCCCTCTGATTGAGTAACCAAACCTAAGGGCAAACCTATTGATTGAGGAAAGGTTGTTCCCTTAGGTGTGACTAAAAAATTGGTGGTTGGACTAGATGCCCCAAACTGAAATGAAGGCGGCATAAACCCCTGACTAGGCTGAGCAAACTGACTGATGGCTAGTGGAACCACTATACCTACTAACTAGAATGACTGGTTAACTGAACCGAATGGACCCACAAAACCCAACTGACAAAACTAATTGGAAGAACCCTGGTGAGTCCGCACAGGTGGCAACTGAAACTGAGTAAATAGATTATGAGTAACCCCCAATACTTGCTCACTCATCACTGCATTCACTGCTGGACCACCGACATGGGCGCTATGAGGAGCATCGATCATTCTCTCTTCGGCCATGATCGCCCTAATAGAGGCCAATATCTTATCATTCATTCGGTCCAACAATTGATCACTTCCCAAATACTATAAGAAGACATTTGCGATCTTCGACCTAACCTCGGCCCTTGATACATTTACCTCCTCACCAGTAGCGACATTCTCAACCCCAACATCAATCTGGCCCTCTGGAGTCAGGATGCGAGACATTTGCTAAGGACAGAAAGATCAATCGGACTAAACTAACTGTTGGATGAAATACTTGTTGACAGAGACAGAGTATCCCTTAACTAAACTGGAGGAAGAGATGATGGTGGAGGAGCCAAAATGTGAATCAAACGGACCTGAGAACATCACCAAGCTCTTTCTCCTTGAGGTTTGGTTTTGGCTGAGGTAGTAACCAAGAGATCAGTATATGAATGGGATGTGGTATGCATGCATAAATTACAACGATGCATGGTGGGGTTAATCACAAGGGTATGTAACACAACACATGTGAATCGATCGATTCGGTCCTTATTTCTCCCACCGAGTCTGAGGGTATTCTTCCTTAGTCTAATCTCACACAGAAATTAGGGTACCTAGAAGGTAAAATTCTAAGGCTTTCGATAAGAATGGCATAGGGATATATCAAAAGTTTGATGTAGAAGGTTCCCATCATATCAAGCCTCTTTTAGAGGGAGATAGCAATGAGTGCTCCACCTACTAGAGCGTCCCCAATTCCTGGAGGGCATGGGTAACACTTTCATGAGTGTCACGAAAATAATAGGGCACCTTAACCTAGCACTAGAGAAAAGCACATCTAACTAAAGAGAGAAGGAGGTGAGAAGATAAAGTGTGATAATTTTCCCAAATGATGAAAAAAGAAAACGGGTTGAATCAAATAAATAATTTTTGGTGCTTATCTTAATCTTTTAAGCTTTTAAAAAAAATCAAAATTTTGCAAGTTAATAGATCATATCACCAGCAGAGTTACCACTGTGAGGTGTCGATGATGTATGGGTCTCCCTTTATGCCTGTGTGAGAGGCCGGGCCCACTGGGGGGTTGGTTGGATTTAGGCGTGACAAAATATTTTTAGTTAAAGTTTGCACAATATGCCAATTTTAATGAATGAAAGAATTGAGACCCAAATCTCGATACAATTGATAGAGTCACCACCCAAGTTTTCTACTTGGGAAAAAGTTTTGGAACGGTTCCCTCTAGGAGGGAGACTTATACCTATTAGATCAGAGATTCGGGTATCGAATGAGTCACTTATTTCTCATTTAGTTAATTCAAAGTACATTCACCGAGAAAAACCATTTTTGTTTTAATCATTTGGGGAATTATCACAGAAATCCTATTTCTACACTCTTTCACACTTGTAACATGAATGTACATATTATAATAAGGCACAAGCAATAATTCAGGGAATAAAAATTACAATCGGGGGAAAAGGGGAATTGCAAGAGAACCTATACATTTGTTCTAAGTTATAAAACAAAATAAAAATAAATTCCCATGCTTCCACCAAGATTAGCACAGTTCATAGCACATAATAAGCTAGCATTTTATTAGGGAAACGTGATTATGTTAGCGTGGAAATTTTGCGATCGATAGTGCCTAGGCGGCTTCTAGGATCGAAGAGAAATAACCGATCTTCAACGTATTTTGTTATAAAAACACATTTGAACTTTAGTGGGTTGATTTACCATATTATTAGTGAAAGTGATCGAGTGGCAAGTGGTGAATTGGAATATTTTTTAACTGAATTAAAATGAGTTCTGGATTCTGCTTAGGGCTAGTACTCATACGGATGGGGGGGCCCGTACGGCTACCAAGAAGGACTGGTACGGGTATTGTGCACCCGTACGGGTCCTGTATGGTCCAGACAAACTTTGTTCAGATTAATTTACAGATTAATAGATTGATGGCAGAAAAATAAAATAAAAACTGATTTCCCTCCGTGTGAGTATGGCGCACCGATCTAATATCTCGACGATACAAGGTGCCAATAACACTAAATAGAAAGAGCAGAAATAATAGAAGAGATAGAAAATAACAATAATAATAAAACTGAAATGTGAGTCTCTTTGAAACTCAAGAGCGTTACCTTTGCGGCATGAATCCACTTTGAGGTGATCCCTTTACTGTTGAGAGAGTCCGGCCAAAGTAGATGGTGGAATAGGACTATTTAGGTGGGTATTTTTGTTGGCAGAACCTCCCCTAAATCCTAATAAATGAAGTTAGGAATGAATAAAATGTGGAAAAAAACCTCAAAGAATGGGTTTTCTCCCTATTTTATACCTCCTATACCCCTACTATACCTTTTCTATACCTATAGAAATTGCTAGAACTTTTATTATAATTTTTCTATAGTTTTTCTTCTAATATGAATGTGTGTTATAAAATGAAGGGAAAATGCCCTATTTATAGGGTGAAAGTCAGGTCTGAATGCAATAAATCGTATTCAAGCCTGCCTTTTCCCGAAAATGGTAAGAAATTACTTTTGAAAGAGGCTAATTAGGTAATCAGAGGACCCGTACGGGTACTAGGGGACCCTTATGGGTCCCTTCCACACGTATGGGAGGAATCACCCATACGGGTCAGTAAGTGGATTCGTACCACTAAACAGAACCCGTACGGGTACCTAAGGGCAGACTAGGTCTCTGGACTTTGGCCAAACTCAACTCTGCAGTAGTCGGAACACCTCTGAAGGACCACCTAAAAGACATTGCATCATATAGCCCTCATTATAGTTTCGTGAGAAGGATCGTTAAAAAATCTAGTGCCCACATAATGCATTTTCATTTAGTTTTGAGACTATAACTGTATGTTCGTTGATTTTGAAGAAGGTATCCCATAGATTTTTGCCCCTATCAATTTTCAACCACTTAGTACTTATTTCTCTTTTATTCTATTTTTCAAATTTGTTTCCAATCATTTTTCTTTACATTTTATTTTTCATAAGATCTTACCTCACTAGCGAGGTATTCTCCCTAGAAGAACAGTTTTGCCCAGAATGTTTTCGTCGATATATCGATGAGCTTGTATGTAAATCTCTATATTCTATCTTTCTCATACCATTTATCTCCCCTGTTGAGAGTAGTTATTGTTTTAAATAATCAGATTCATTATTCAATATATTTATTTAAGTGAAATGTTGATATATAGGATTGATGCTTTACTTACACTTTTTCATCCAGCTTGTCATATGTCATATATCGTGTCAATTTGTCAAGTGCTTCCTTATCATTTATTGGCTTTCCAATGAGCGCAAAGCCATCAAGCACATATTTACCACCAACTTTTTTCTCTTTGAGCTCTAATCCAAAGCTTGGCATGTATGGTGATGTTATTTTGCTTTGCTCTCTTCTTGCATTATTTCGGCTCAGCTACTACAGATCTCTTTGTCCTTTTGCTCTCTCTTTTTTGTGCTGTCTTCTCTGCTTGTTCCTATAAGAAACACAAAAAAGAAAATAATTTTAGAAGTACTTTGATGAGTGCAATGATGTGTGGATGATTTGTCTTTTTTCATAACAGTATACGCACTTGTTCATGTTTTTTCTTCTCTGATATTTTTTCATTGTAGTCAGCCTCTATTTTATCGAGCTTAGCACAGTCATCAAAGTCTAAATAAAAAGGTGATTCACCCTGATAATATTAATAAAGGAAGGTTGATTAGAATTGCGGCGATTTTCTGTAAGTAGTTGTATTCCTTTGTTTTTAGATTTTGTACCTTTCCTTTTTGCAGACTTTCTATTACGGTTGCCACCTCAATCTCATCTGCGTCCATTTTGGTCATCTTTCTTTCTGTAGCCTATTCTTTGGGTTCCTCCTCATGGGTGCTCTATGTTGATTCAGCTGTACTTTGGGATAGCAAGTGGAATGTTGGCAGTGGTTTTATCTTCTTTGCAGATTTCTTATATCTTCTTCAGAATTGTAGTACTTTCTTAGGTTGTCTAATGCTCGCTGTCGCTTTCCATCCGATTTCTTCGATGAGGTCCCAATTCCTGACATTTAAGCTTGTAGGCTATTTATGAACTTTTTCTTTAGCTTTTTCCCGATTTTCTGGAGCTAGGCCCATTTCTGCCGCCTCAATCACATGGCTTACTTCTTTCTCCATTGCATCTTACTTTTCATCCAATCTCATGTCCTCTTGTTGTCTTTCATCTTCTTTCTTGTGATGCTCAACATCTTTATCCACAGTCTGTTTTTAAGAAGTAGTATACATCAATGTTTTATATTTACTTCATATATTATTTAAATTTTTATGGTTTTTCTTACCATCCTTTACTCTTCACTTTCCAATGTCGTTGTTGGCATAAAATCATCTTCCGCTTCTGTAGACTATTTAAAAACAATGTTAATGTTTTCATGGTTATCTTATTTATATTAGATGTTTAGTAGAGAATGTAATAGGTTGCTACCATATTTGTACCACGTATCTACATTTTTTTTATCAAATATAGTTGCTCCATTTCTTAAGCATCCTTTTTTGTTGGAATCATTTTTAGATGTCTACTTTTGGATTATCTTACCTCATATTGTGTTTGTGTTTCATCCATTTCCTCTATTTCAGTCGCTTTATTTTATGCTTGAGGCATTTCTACTCCATCATTTTCTTCATTGTTTTCTTCCTCTTGAATTGTAGCTATCTCAGTTGTTATCTCAATTTATGTGCCCTATTTTTAAATTTTAGTCAAGCATTAGTCTTGGTTAATTTCAGATTAGAAACATTCATTCTGATGCAGTTATGTTTTTTTATGACATAAATATATTTATTAAGACAAGAACAGAAAAGACTTGTATAGAAGACAAACGTTCATTAATTATAACAAATACCTACCAATTATCTACCAGTTATTTAGAATATTCAGTAATTTCTAGATTTAGACCATATTTAAGAAATTCATCATCTGTATCAGATATCTACCAGTATCTACCATTTATTTATAGTATTGAGTAATTTGTTAGTTAGCATTTCCATACTTGATTTACAACAGTGTTGACACATTTGTTCTCCAAACCAGATTCTTAAGAGGTATATACCATTTTTATACATTATACTTTTCGTATGTGATCGAATATAGGTTCCTAGCAGATATTCACCAGATTCTTAGTAGGTTTAATATCGTTCAATGCTTGTAAAATATATCTATCATGCTCCTACCATGTACCTACCAGATTCAGTCTTCTGTATCAAGTGTTGTAATCATATTATATTTACATGTTATACATCTTTTTTTGTTTTTTTTAGTTATAATTATAAGTTATAATTGCAAGATATAGATTGTTTTTTTCTGTTGCTTACCTCCTTCACTTCTTCAGCCCCTCCAACTTCATCACTTTCCTGTGTTTTTTCTTCCAATCGGGCTGTTGCTAGTGGCTGAGTGTTTTTAATCATTGTTCTCTGCATTTCTGTGTCATCAGTGTTTGGGACCACTTCAACATCTTCCTCCTTATCATCAATATCGTTGGCTCCTATCTGTTGTCAAATTTCAAAAGTTTTAAATTTTAAATTTCATCCATGTATTTCTTTTTAGGAATATTTTTTGATATGTGATTACATTTATGTTCATCGTCTTATTAGTATCCTCGTCTATATTGCTTCAATTAGTTGTCCTTTGTTGTTTTTCTCACTAAAGTCATCATCACTGTTTCTTGAGCTTCCACTTTCATCAGATTCTGAATCTCTATTTTCCAAGCTATCCTGCTCGTTACTGCCATCATTGGAATTTTTGTCTTTATTGATTTATTTGTCTGAACTCTCTCATGATATCACATTCTTGTCATCGGATTCTTCATCTTCTCTCAAATAACTTTGATCCATTTCTCTCTTTCTTGTGAGGTCGTTCTCCTCAAGAATTTTCTCCATCTAGGTTACTTTCCCGACAAGCATTTCTAGTCTCTTATTTATCTTCTCAAATCCCTCTTCTACTATTCTTGCCAAGTTCTTCATGCCCTCTACAATATTAGGATGGATCACAACCTTTTCTTCAAGTTATAATGGTGTTGGCCATGGATTGAATTCATCTAGTGGGAGATTGATCATTTCATCATCTATTGGTTCAATCTTTCTGACGTTCATCTGAAATTTAACATGACAGAAACAAATTAATGGGTGTCTAGTAAAAATATAGTAGATATTTGTTAGTGAGAAATTAAATATTTTTGGAAAATAATAGAACTCTCAAAAAAGAACCATATATCGTACAATATGGTAATAAGCTACAATAACTTTCTTATAAGTTGTGGATATTACTTACCCACTTATCACACTTATCAAACAGAGCCTTTCCAGGCCAGCAGTTTTCCAATTTTTGTCATAAGGCTTCCATTTGAAAAATCTTTATGTGAATTCTGCAGTTTCTATCATGTCACATATTCTCCCTTCACATGCCCCACACACCTCATAGAACCATACTTGCAATACCATCGGTAATCCATTGACCAAGTATGATTATGGTCTATTTATTTTCGTGCATTTGTTCTTAGGGATTTGATGGTATCTTGGAAAGATAAGTATCTTTAAGCTTCCCTCATGTAGTTGTTTTCGTGAACTGCATTGAAGTATTCAAGTGGGATATTGCCTTTCTTACCATAACCCATGATGTAGTAGGTAATGAAGTATACCATAGCAAGGATGAAGTACTCTTCATCATTCTCAACCTCGATCCTTCCGTGCTGGTTGATGTCATTATGATCGGTCTTTTTTAGAATCCTCTCCATCATTGGCCTTGTGATCTCGCCTCGATTTCCTAGGAAGTACCTTAAGCACAAGTTGTCTAATTGTCTTATTCGTAGCATCTTGTAATCATTTTCTGGTGTTGCTCTTAGCCCACTAATCAGTATAAAGTGTTCTAACCCAAAGTAGATCGGCTTGTGTCCAATTAGAATAAATATGTGTCTGTAGCATCTTGTAATCATTTTTCAGGGTTGCTTTTAGTCCACTGATCAGTATAAAGTGTTCTAACCCAAAGTACACTGACCTGTGTCCAATTAGAACAATCATGCAATTTTTATTATTCTGGTCTATTTCTCTTAAAAGGAGGTTGTGCAGAACATTCTTTTGGGCCTTAAAAGTGTTGTACTTGAAGAATTTTCAGAATATTGATTTGTAGAACATGTCCAATACATTTTGACTCCTTGCATGTTCTTTAATGAAATCGATTATATCTTTATTAGATGTAACATGGAGGGCAAATGTGTATTTCTCCTTGGGTGATATAACCAAATTGTACCTCTGCAAATTTCTAGAACTATAACTTTAGATTTGACAGTCATCATGAAATAAAAAGTTATTTACTGTGCATGTTTTAAATGTTTTATTATCTTTTCACAATTTTTCCTCCTTTTATACTAGTTATTTACGAGTTACCTACTATTTTTCTATAAATTTTAACCAGATTCATTTCAAATTGGTCACAGATGTACTTCCAAATAGATAACTACACTTTTAAACTAGATCATACCATGCTTATAAAAAAATAATTGTTATCTGCCATGTACCTACCAGTTACCAACTAATTTTTATCATTTCCTCTTTTCATACCAGTTATTTACAAGTTACCTATAATTTTTCTACTAATTTTAACTAGACTCATTCCAAATTGGTCGTAGATGTACTTCCAAACAGATAACTACACTTTTAAACTAGATTATACCACACTTATAAACAAATAATTGTTATCTACCATGTAGCTACCAATTACCAACTAATTTTTATCAGATTCAAACAAGTGTTGACACAGTTGTTCTTTCTTCCAGATAGCTACCATGTAGCTGCCATTTTCTTACTTGTTTCAATAACTATAATATTTTTTACATCATATCTTAACTGGTAAAACCCTCCAATGCATTATTTTTTACTTTTAAGACTTTATTGCTATTTTTCCCAGGTCTTACTATCTTACTACCTGTTTTTTTACTAGTTTTGTACCAGATTTGAATCTTTTATATATTTTTTTAGGTGTTGCTATGTGATTACCAGATTTCTACCTTATGTTAACTGTTAACACTCTCCAATGCATTATTTACTTTTAAGACTTTATTGCTATTTTTTCTTAGGTTTTACTATCTTACGACTAGTTTTTTACTAGTTTTGTACCAGATCTGAATCGTTTAGACAATTTTTTAATAGTTGCTGTTTGATTACTAGATTTCTACCAGATCTAATAATATTATTTTTAGTAATTGTAAGTAATACTTATGCATTAGTAAGTCACCTGACTCTGAATTTGCTGCGTTGTAGTTTCTTTTTCTTGAGTCGTTTTTGTTTTAGTCTCCTTAAAACGATTTACTTGCTGCTCTTTTTGGTTGCAAATTTTCCTGTTGCTTTCTTTGGTGCCATTTTTTTCTCTATTTTGCAACTAAACAAACATTAGCAGAAGTAGAATATTGGAGTTAACTCGATCTATCTCTTTTGAAAATCGTATGTAGATTTGTGAAACTGTAGCTTACCTAATTTTATTTTTGCTGATGTAGTTGAGTGCTGAACTGAAGGAAATCGTGTTTTGCCTGGTGGAAATCGTGCGATGGAAATTGAAATCTTGATGTGAGACGAAGGAGAAGGAGTAAACTGATGAAATCGTGGGTTTCAGTTTTTTTTGAAATGTTTGAAATCGTAGGTGAATGAAGTGGAGAGGTTTTTGCGTGGGTTTAAGAAACTTATTTTTTATTCTTGTTTAATAAGTCAAGTCAGGAAATTGGTTGGGCAGATAGAAAAGAACTTAATTTTCAGCCCAGTTTGTTTATATTAGTAGGAATTGTTAATAAAACTTTGGATACCAATTAGTTACCACTTATCTACCACATTTTAAATACATTGTTTTTCTACTATTTTGTGTATTATTTATATAATTGATTTTATTGAAATTTGATGTAATTATCTTTTTCAAGTTAACTTATAACCTAACAAAAAAATTTTAACAGTTACTTACCACTTATGTACCATTTTATTACATAACATTCTCTTTGTCTGATTAATTTTTTTCATTTCAGTTGCTCATTTATTTCCATAAATTTTTGTTACCAGTTTTTACATTTTATTTTTTACAATTTAAGTTTGAACGTAACAATTTTTTCAACAGATACTCACCACCTTCGTACCATTTCTTTTGTTTCTCCAAATGTGATGTAATATTACTTTATATCAACTTACACTTTTTTCAAATCCCGTTCTTAATTAAATAAATCAAAGTATTAAAAGCTTGTTCTGAAATTCATAAAACCTAAAAACATAACTTCTGTTCAGAAATCAAATACATCTAACAAATCTAAGGTAGATATCATATTTGATGCCATCACTTTGCCTTCTTTGATGATCCTAAATTGCTTGTTGATCTTGTTAGTCCCCTCTCTCCCACTACTACTGCAACATCCATTTTGCTTGTTGATCTTGGTGCCTTTGGTGCTTTTGATTTCTTTTCAGGTCCCATTTTAGTATTAAAAACAATAAACAAAAATCGATCAATGAGTTTTTGTAAGGATTTCTCATGCATGTAATGATGTATTAATCGATTTATTTGCATAACAAAATATGCACTTGTCCGAGTTCCTAATTTTCTGTTGTGGCTACTAGCCCCGAGTTTTGCACTTGTGTATCCCATTTTTCATATTTTATTCAAGTGTTAGTCTTCATGAATTTCAGAATAACAATTTGTTTTTATTTTGCATTACATTATTACCAGGTTCTTACCAGTTACCTACAATATTCAATATTTTTTAGATCTTTTATTTTATTCCTATCTCATTTGTTGTAATCATAGTCTATATCATGTTTTGGTTATTTTCCAATCTATTTACTAGTTACATACGAGTTTCCCACTAGATAGTTTTTTTTTAGTTCTTTACCTCTTTGTCTTCTTTAGTTCCTTGAAGGTCATCAATTTGTTGGTTTTCTTTGTCAATCTTGACTGTTGTTGTCTGCTCCATGTTCCCCACTATTGTATTATGTTTTTCAAGTTTTTTTGCAGTGTTAGTTCTTGTTTGTATTTATATTAACAAATTTTGTTTCAATATTTATACTTACACATATGTTCATTTCGGTCTCGTTTGTTTTAGGAACTATATCAACATCTTCATTACCAGCATTTTCTTCATTGACTTCTTCCTATTGCTTATTTCATTTAATTTTTAATGTTAGTATTTATAAATTGATGTTTTTGTTGAAGAACATGTATGTGAATCTCTTCTTACCTCGATTTCCATCAACATACTTTTATTTTGTTCTCTCTCAGTTTTATCTATGGCCTCCTCATCATCTTTTCCACTGGGGTCATTCTCGGTATCCTTATTATCTTTGATGTTGCTTTGGTGGTCAGTGTTGTTAGAGCCTGAACTTTTTTCTTTCAAGCCATCTCTGCCATCTTGGCCATCAAAATTATCATTTGATTTTTCGCTCCTCTCCAGCGAGCTTTGAATAACTATTTCCTTTCAATTGAGGTTGTTGTCCTCAATAATCCTCTGTATCTCAACAATGTACTGCTTAACATTCGCCTGATCTGCTTCTATTATTTTAAGCCTTCTCCTTATTTCAGCAAATCCCTCCTCCAATATTCGTGCAAGGTTCCTTATCTCCTCTATTATCTTTGGTTGGCTCATTTCTTCATTTAGTTCTCTTAGCTACGGCCATGGAATGAATTCGTTCAGAGGGAGGTTGGTGATTTCTTCTTCGGTTGTTCTAATTACCCTTTTCTTCATCTATAATGAAATTTATATTAAAAGTTCTTATTATAATTTATGAAAGAAGGCATTTGTAAAACTTTTTTCTATTTATATTAGTAGTTCGGTACTCATAAAATTTTCCCATATGTTGAATATATTCTTTTCAAATCTGGAGGTCTTGAACTATCTATTGTAACTTTTCCATAACTTTTCCAGTTGTGAGCGGACGACGCTTCGCGCAGGCTACGACGCGGGGCCGGGCCCGATCGAGCCGGCCCATTGGTGTGTCGGGGAGGTATGAGTGATGTGTTTGGAAAATCATTTTGCATATTTTAATGCTTAAAAGATACGAGATCAAAATCCCATACTTAAAATAGAGTCGCCACCCGGTTCAGCTCAACCGGGAAGTTTTTGGTACGATTTTCCCATCGGGTGGTCGGACCATACCTTAAGTAGAGATTCCGAGTTCAGATGATGTTATCTACTTTTCATTAGGCCAAGTTAAAATACTTCATTCTTTCTTAATCGTTTAATCCACCCTATTTTATTTGTATTTTCTGTTATTTATTGTTTTCGCATTTATCAAGCAATTGAAACGATAAATAAAATATTTACGACTGTAAAAGAAAAGTAAGTGCAGAAAGTAAAATTATTACAAGGTTTTCAAGTCTTGTACATTTTCTACGCAACAAATGAAATACCCGAATGTCCGATATATATCTACCTGCAGAAGATGGTTGACACGAATATGGCATATTTTATTTACAATATCATAAGGCCCGATTGGATGACTAAAAGGAGGTTTGAATGGTGTTTGTGGGAAAATTTCATTTTTATCCAAATTTTAGATTCAATCATTGCTTTAATTGGATTATAGGTGAAAATGTCACTCATTGTAGGGTGGGGTCTGTTTTCAGGGGGTTTTGAACCTCCATCGTTACGCTATAGGTCCTAGCTTCAGAAAATAAGTTAGTTTAGGAACAAACAAAAATAATACTGCTGTCCAGAAAGTCATGCCGCCGGTGGCGCATCTGATGCCGTCGGCGACATGGCTGATGTCGTTGGCGGTATGGCTGATGTCGCCGGCGACATTAATTGTGTAACGGGCGACATCAGCATGCAGACAAGCACAGGGCTTTCTGAGTACCGTAAAGAAAGGGTCCCGCAAGAAAGCGAGGTCTCTGGGGAATGCGATGCTAACGGCGGTACCAACGATGTCTCTGGCGACATGGGTGATACAGTCAGCAACATCGCATGTCTCCGGTGACTTCAATTTCTTGTGGCAGCAGCGGTTTGCAGCCAAAGTGATCGAAAACTTAAAAATGAACACAAATCAACAAAAATTAGTGCAAACCAATAATAATAATGCCAAAGAGCTATGAGACTCAGGATTTTCACCTCGGGGTAGTGAATCCGACTCTTCGTGAACTAAACAATAACACTCGGGGAGCTTGTAACGATAATTTGATTGTTAATTTAAGGGTTTTAAGTCTCTAAGTCCTATCAAGTTGATTTAACCCAAAGACCCACTGATTTAAGCTCACAATCAGAGAGTTCAAAGAAGAAAAATTGGGAAAAAATGGATTAGAATCCTTTTTTCTGCCTTTTCTAGTTCTTATCTCACTAAAATCTATTCTCTCAATTTTAGCCTCTCAATTGCCCAATTTTAGCTCCTTCCCTCTACAATTTAAGTCCCCCCTTCCATTTTGCAGCTTAAGGTGCCTTTTTATAGGCAAATTGGGGTGTTTTTTGAGACCTTTTTGACTTATTCCGCCGAAAGTGGCCGAAAGGCTGTCTGTGGAGGGACCCATCTTAGGCCATGCCGCCGGCGACATGGTGATGTTGTCGGCGGTATGGCTGATGCCGCCGGCAATATGGTGATGCTACCGGTGGCATGGATGATTTCGGTGGTGACATCGTCCTCCAGCATACCGACAACCAACGGGTCAAAAAGCCTAAAAAGTCGGGAAAAGTGGTTTAATAGTGGGTGGAAAGGTATCTTTTTAAATTTTAATTATATTTTAATGGGTATTATTTAATTTGGGTGTAAATCATCAGTTCAAGCTCCTACCGGACGCATTATCGGCCACACCGAACTGGATTCTACCAATTAAAAAATTCACAAGGAATATTATTTTGGTAATAAAAATTCCAAAGAGAACTTTTATTTTGAGGTATTAAAATCGGGTACACGTCATCATCGTCTCGCGAGAGAGACTGCAAAATCCCATGCTCACAGGCTGCCCCTCGGGGGATCACTGCTGCCACAGGTCAGTATGATCACACAAAAGAGCAAGGGATGGGAATGATACCTGAAGGATGACTGGTTTGTCCCTTGGTCGGACTTACACTTTGTAGATTGGTTGCCCCTTGGTCGGACTTATGCTTTATAGATTGGTTGCCCTTTGGTCGGACTTACGCTTTGTAGATTGGTTGCCCCTTGGTCGGACTTATGCATTGCAGATTGGTTGCCCCTTGGTTAGACTTATGCTTTGTAGATTGGTTACCCCTTGGTCGGACTTACGCTTTGTAGATTGGTTGCCTCTCGGTCGGACTTACATTTTGTAGATTGGTTGCCCCTCGATTGGACTTACACTTTGTAGATTGGTTGCCCCTTGGTCGGACTTACGCTTCATAGATTGGTTGCCCCTTGGTTGGACTTAAGCTTTATAGATTGGTTGCCCCTTAGTCGGACTTACGTTTTGTAGATTGGTTGCCCCTTGGTCGGACTTACGCTTTATAGATTAGTTGCCCCTCGGTCGGACTTAAGCTTTATAGATTGGTTGCCCCTTAGTCGGACTTACGCTTTGTAGATTAGTTGCCCCTCGGTCGGACTTACACTTCATAGATTGGTTGCCCCTTGGTCGAACTTACGCTTCATAGATTGGTTGCCCCTTGGTCAGACTTACGCTTTGTAGATTAGTTGCCCCTTGGTCGGACTTACGCTTTGTAGATTGGTTGCCCTTTGGTCGGACTTACACTTCATAGATTGGTTGCCCCTTGGTCGGACTTACGCTTTATGGATTGGTTGCCTGTTGGTTGGACTTATTCTTCGTAGATTAGTTGCCCCTTGGTCGGACTTACACTTTGTGGATTGGTTGCCCCTTGGTCGAACTTACGCTTCGTAGATTGGTTGCCCCTTGGTCGGACTTACGCATTATAGATTAGTTGCCCCTTAGTCGGACTTACACTTTGTAGATTGGTTGCCCCTCGGTCGGACTTACATTTTATAGATTGGTTACCCCTTGGTCGGACTTACGCTTCGTAGATTGGTTGCCCCTTGGTCGGACTTACGCTTTGTAGATTGGTTGCCCCTTGGTCGGACTTACACTTTGTGGAGAATTTATCCTTTGGTCGGACTTGTGCTTTGTGGAGAATTTGTCCTTTGGTCAGACTTGGGCTTTGCGGAGAATTTGTCCTTTGGTCAGACTTGTGCTTTGCGTAGAATTTGTCCTTTGGTCGGACTTGTGTTTTACGGAGAATTGGTCCTTTGGTCGGACTTGTGCTTTGTGGAGAATTTGTCCTTTGGTCGGACTTGTGCTTTGTGGGGAATTTGTCCTTTGGTAGGACTTGTGTTTTGCGGAGAATTTGTCCTTTGGTCGGACTTGTGCTTTGCGGAGAATTTATCCTTTAGTCGGACTTGTGCTTTATATAGTGATTGTCCTTTGGTTGGACTTATGCTTCATGGAGTGGTTCGCCCTTCGATTGGGCTTTTACTTTGTCAGGAGATTGCCCTTCAGTTGGGCTTTCACGTTGTGAGGAGATTGCCCTTCGGTTGGGCTTTCACTTGGTACAGTGATTGTCCTTTGGTCAGACTTTCACTTTGAAGAGATCGCCCTTCGGTTGGGCTTGTGTTTTATACAGTGATTGTCCTTTTGTCGGACTTTCAGTTTGAAGATATTGCCATTCGGTCGAGCTTGCATTTGGTATAGTGATTGTCCTTTGGTCGGACTTTCACTTTGAAAAGATCGCCCTTTGGTCGGGCTTGTGTTTGGTATAGTGATTGTCCTATAGTCGGACTTTCACTTTGAAGAGATAGCCCTTTGATCGGGCTAGTGTTTTATACAGTGATTGTCCTTTGGTCGGACTTTCACTTTAAAGAGATCATGTTTGGTATAGTGATTATCCTTTGGTCGGACTTTCACTTTGTAGAGATCGCCCTTCGGTTAGGCTTGTGTTTTATACAGTGATTGTCCTTTGGTCGGACTTTCACTTTGAAGAGATCGCCCTTCGGTTGGGCTTATGTTTTATACAGTGATTGTCCTTTGGTCGGACTTTCACTTTAAAGAGATCGCCCTTCGATCGGGCTTGTGTTTGGTATAGTGATTGTCCTTTGGTCGAATTTTCACTTTGAAGAGATCGCCCTTCGGTCATGCTTGTGTTTGGTATAGTGATTGTCCTTTGGTCGGACTTTCACTTTAAAGAGATCACCCTTCGGTCGGGCTTGTGTTTTGTATAGTGATTGTCCTTTGGTCGGACTTTCACTTTGAAGAGATTGCACTTCGATTGGGCTTGTGTAAAAATCTAATTTGGAGGGGCGATGTCGCCGGCAGCATGAATGATGTCACTGGCGGCATGGGTTGATACCGCCGGCGGTATGAGTTCTATGTGGCAGCTTTGACTGGTCAGATAGTTTCAAAATTTGAACTAGAAGAGGCGATGTCACCGGCAACATGAGTGATGTCGCTGGCGACATGGATTGATGCCGCCGGCGGTATGAACAGACAGTTTTAGATAAATTAAAACTCCTCGAATTCCGCACGACAGTTTAAAAGGGAATGGAACTTCCCTTCTTCCTCACTATTCAGAAACTGCATCCCCCTCTCTTCTTCTCCAAAGCTTTTTGATTTCTTCTTTTGTTTTTGAAATCATGAAGAGAATCACTAAGGCTTTCAGGGGCAAATCCAAGGCTAGGGAGAGCCTGCCCGATTCTTTCGTTGAGGGATTGAAAATCCTCTCCGTTCCTATTGCATATGGCCTAAAGGAGACAGCCAAAATGTATGGTTATGGCATTAACTCTCCTATCACCAATCTGACTCCGGAGAAGGAGAAACACCTCTGTGATGTCCAGGTAATCTCACAAAAAAACCCGAATCTCTTCTTTTTGGGTTCGATTTGATTTGGCTTTAGATTTGAAATCATGGCATGATAGGGGGTTTAAATGTGAAATAGATTGGTCATCTTGCATACTTTAGGATTGATTATTACCATTTTTGGGCTTATTGTTCGATTGATTGCGATTTTTGTGGTTTTGGCACGATGGGTACGATTTTGGGAGAAAACTGGTTCTGCCCATACATTGTGATATCGCAGGCGATATGAGTGATGTCGCTGGCGACATCAGTCTCGGTAAGAGGGGTTATGGGAGTCTGATGTCGCTTCTATTTAAGTTAATGTCGCTTTTATTTAAGGTGATGCCACAGGCGATATGAACCATACCGCTGGCGGTATGGATTGATGCCGCCGGCGATATCACTTTCAACAGAGGCGATATAGCAGCTTTACTGATAAAAAATAAGCAAGACTGATCTATTTTGTTTTCAATTTTGTAGCCATATGAATTGACTTACACAGGGGGAATGGGCACCATCGGTGAATGGTGGCACCATACTTAGAGAATGACCCCGAGCTCACGGTTGTAATTAATGAGACAGGGTTTGGGGATTTGGCATGGATAATGCCGATGCTGATGCCTAAGCTTCCTCATTCTACAGTAACGGCCCTAACTGAAAGGTGGTTTGAGACCATCCATACATTCTATTTCTCTTTTGGGGAAGCTACAATTACCCCATCTGATGTAGTGGCCATGACCGGCCTCCTTTGGATGGATGATGTCATACATTTTGATGCTTACATAGACAAGTACCATGTTGAGAGGCCCGTGGTGAGGCGGGTAAAGGAGTTGTTTGGTCTGAAGCCCGTTTCTGGGCGGCTGTCCTATGGTGAGTTGTACCATGACTGGACCTGGGTGAACGCCGTGCCTGAGGAGGAGAGGGAGGCTTGTGTCCATTCTTTCATGATTTCTCTACTCACTGTGCTGTTCTTCCCAATCTCGGGGAGTAAGATCAACTATGTACTTATAACCGTAGTGGAAGATGTGCCAGAAATCAGGAGGAAGAATTGGCAGAGGGCCATCTTGGCCCAGTTATACCACAGGCTGGACGTGGGAGCCCAGAAAAAAGAGAAAGCCCTTCGCCTTTGCCACTTGCTTCTCCAGGTATAACTTTTTTTTTGGCAACATTTCTCTTGATAGCATGCGTTCTCATTTATTGCATGATGCTTTTTGAATTGATTGGTCATCATTTGTACAGGCCTGGGCCTTCGAGCATCAGATCCTCCCCGCTGGTGGAGTTTAAGAAGGTTATGCCGTCGGGCTCTCATTTCCTTGCTCACTGGTGCGGGGGCATCGGTGGGAAGGCCAAGTACCCTACGAAGTATAGGGAGGTCCTAAGGAGCGTGCGGTTGAGCTCGGTATACAATTTTTTTTCGGTTTACTCTTTTTTCATTTAGACGAAACAAAAAATCGCTTATGGACTTATATTGGTTGTTTTGACGTAGCTCGTCTTGGATCCATTCGATGGGGTGGAGAACTTGGCCGAGGTCGTAAGGGTCCGGAGGGAGGTGGATGACCACCAGTTCGTGATCGAGTGCCCTCTATCCCAGCAGTGGTATCTAGGCGAGCACGTCCAGGGCTGGAGGTCCGTCCCTATGGCTGCTAGACCGGTGCCTACCGATCCTCCCAGGGGCTTATGGTGGCCCCATTTGGTGATCTCTTTCGAGGCTGATAAGGCTGATTATATTGAAGGGAATGGCCGAGTGATCCCTAGCATTCCTGGCCTCTGCAAGCAGCTTCAACAATATCTACTCCCCGTATGTCCTCGCATCCATAGAAACGATACAATTGAGTATCACAATGAGCAACGGTTGGAGGATGAGAAGATGTGCCTCAAAGGCATTGCGGACGTTGATGAGGAGGAGGCTGATGAGGATGAGGCGTTAGAAGGGGATGTTGTGGTCGACCCTAAGGGGGAGGATGAGATGGGTGCGGACGTAGCTGGCGGGAGCGTGCCAATGTCCCAAGGGGAGCAACATTCTTTTGAGGTATGATTGTGCTTGTGTGTATGATTTTGAAGTCGTTTACGAACGTTATTGACGTGTGGCTTTCATGTTTTGTAGGAACCCTCGAGAAAGAGGGGTTGGGATAACTAAAGTGGGACCCGGCACTATGGTGTGCCGAAAGGCATAAACTTCATGGAGGGGCGATTGGTCAATCCATTGGAAACCACCTTCCTGTTGATGAACTCCCAAGGCGAATTCTCCCATAGGAATGTTGGCTCGAATCGGCAAGCTCCAATTTTCATGCCTAAAAACACTACTTAAGTAAGGCCTAATAATTATTTTCTTACTAAGCCTTGGGTGTGGGTGTCTATGGATTTGCCTTTTGGATTTTTCAGGTGGCACAGAGTCACATAGGGCAGCTTGCAGAGAACAATTTTGTTCTCCGGGATACCCTTATTGGACAGCCACTCCTCGTTCAGGTATTTTATGCACATGTTAAGATGGGATGTATGTATGGATGTTATGCATGACATGCACTACTGATATTTTCTCTAGTTTGCAAGATTTCTTGGCCCTTTCCTTGTCTGATGTTGATGCAGCCCGGCGACGTTATGAGGAGGAGACTGCAGTCTTACAACGTCGCATGAGTGATCTCAAGGGTCAGCTAGCAGCCATCGCTTAGGAACGGAGAAGTAAACAAAACCTGGATCGTTCGCACCCTGGGGGCACCAGTCATAGGGGGATTAAGATGTCTGCCGGCCGACATGCGTTTACTGCGGCTGAGGAGTCCAGTAGTGTGCCTATGACAGAGGGAAGGGAGGAAGATGAGGACGATGTTGACGATTGGCTTGCAAGCCCTGATGACATTTCATCCCGCCCGGCTGGTAGTGGCGGGCATGCTTAGCTTTATTTTTTATCTTCGTATTGCTTTTGAGTTCTTTGTTTATACCCTTAATACATTGGGGTTTGGATAATTTGGTTTTGTTGTAGGCTAGATGTTTTAGTACATTTTGAGTGATTTGCGCCTCCGGGCTTTTTATTTTGAATACAAAAATGAATTGCTGTTTGATAAGGCATTGGAAACATAGCATAGGATGGTTTACAGGTTTTTGTACAGGTCTGAAATGATAGAAATGCCTCTGATGCCGCCCAGAAAAACTCCATGCTGCTGGCGGCATCAACTAATATCGCCTAAAATAATCCATGTCGCCGACGGCATCAACTAATATCGCCCAAAATAACTTATATCGCCGGCGGCATCATTGAAATCGCCGGCGGTATCAATTTTCCACCAATCTAATTTCGACCATTCTGTCTATTTCTGTCATGGCAACCTATAATTAAAAACTGCGGCGTTTTCTGCAGAGTCTGGGGAATGCAGATTTTGGGCTCCAAATTGACCCTATCGTTTGCATAGGCTGTCCTTTCGAGTTTTTAACCTAACAGACTTATTCCGACCTTTGAGCGCGTAGCGTCTTCAATTAAGCTTACTTGTGATGTTTCCATCCTTTGATCGCCAGACATTCATACAATCACAAACACAGATGTTTCATTATGACAGACACTTTTATCGAGTGGATCTAATTTGAGTACAAGATATTGGCAATCATTTCCATTAATGGAACCCGTGGTGTTAACCAGCCTTTATAGGTTTTCAAGTTAAGATCTCACTGTTTTACTCTGGTGCCCTAATTTTTGTCTGAACCACCCTTTTTGGGTTTTCAGTTCAGCAGGCATTATTGACTTATCCCCTAATTTTTGTACAGCCAGTTTGTAGGATACCTACCGTTGGGTGTAACCCTAATTTTTGCCCAGTCAGTAGAAGATCGACAAGCGGGAGATTATTGTATATTTTTTAGTGTGCCACTTTTCTGATTTATTTCTTTTATTTAGACATGATAAATGCTTAAGCCTATTCTGGCCGATTAGATCAATGAACTCGCTCTTGCCTATACTTATGACTTCGGTACCATCCTTAGCCATATGACAACCTTCTCAATTTGGTCTGAACTTTTCACTAGCATCGGAGGTCTTCAGGTGCTTCACTGTTGGGCCTATGACTCTTGGCAAGGGCATTAAGTATCTGATTCACTGTTGTACGTTTGGTTGTGCCTTTACAGATATCCTTGGTGTCCATTCAGTTTTAGCCTGGATCTAATTCATTCTAACATTTATCGGATAACCTTATTTTGATTTTGGCTGACCTTATTACAAGCTATTTAGTTTGCAAGAGTTTTTAGCGCTTTACCCAAAGCTTTATTGATCGGTTCGATTATCATCCTGATTACTATCCTGAGTGCTCCTTCAGTCTGGGTTTATAGAGCCCTTCTTGTTTTGGCCTGAACTTGCACCCTGTATCGGTGGTAAAGGGTTTTGAACAAGTGGTGTTTGGTTTAAGGACCTTTTGTTTGGTGCTTTTGAAGTGGTAGTTTGCTTTGTTGGTTTATTTGGCAAGCTGATTGCGACATCGGTTGCGCGATCATCTTTGTGGCTTGTGGGATGAAGGTGCTTGCCTTTAGACCTGGTGTTCTAGGAAGTGGTTGCCCCCTGATCTTTGTTAGTCAAAGGGTTTGATGGGGTTGATTTGTACCAGGTGAAGATGTATTTCCCTTCAAATTTGGTCATGTTCTTGGTGGTGACATTGGTATGAGATTTGGCTACGATGTTTATTTAATGGAGGTTGGGCTCCGTTGGGTGTAAGCCTTGATTCTCTATTTCAGGGGACCGATTGATACTTCTTTGGTAGCTTGAAGGTGCACCGTTGCAGGGTCGTTGAGTTAATTCTAGAAGAGACCCATGGGGTTTCAACAATCCAATTATTGAGCTAAGAAAAAGCATTATCATGGTCTTTAAGCACTTTATTATCTCACATGTGTTTGACAGGGGTTAAATTATTGGATTTGATTACCACATAAAATCCTACATCTGTACTCAGCTTAATTTCATTCAATAAAAATATCTTAAATACTGAAAGCATTGTGCGTATGCTCATATAAAGACGCGGATCAAAGGATACAAACATGACATAAGTAAGAAAAATGGAAGTTGCTCATGGAGCTAAAAAGTCTAAACTCTAAGGATTGCAAATCGGGATTCTTCGTCCTCACCATCGAAGCGCGATTTTCCCCTACCATTGGAGTAGATGGCCTTGATGAGATCTTGAGGCGCATTTCGTTATTTGGAAAAGCTTGGATTAAACGTCCGTACCTGGTTGCCAGACTCTAGTAAGGGGCAGGATGCCCTTTCAGGGTGGGTAATCTTCTTATCCTCCACCAGACATTGAATGGTATGGACCAAAGCTTTGCAATGATTGGTGTGGTAACCTGACAATAAGTGATATCTGCAAAAGCCTTTTCCTTCTTCTCTCATGGGGGGTTGAATTCGCGAAGAGGTTTAAGAATGCCAGCTTCCCTTAATCCGATGAAGATTACATTAAGCGGCAGTTTCCATGGATTTGTTCTATACTTAAGACCGACGTTTGGCTGAATAATGGTAGCTGGTGCCAATTTCTGAGAGGTCTCTTGGTCTACCATGATTTGAGGTAGGGGTATGGGTGAGTCAGTGTTTTAAAAGATCTAGTCCTCCTCTGATTGGACCCTTCCCTCTTTTTTATAGCAGCCTACTATCATCAATTGACGCGAGAAGTCTTCAACTTTGTGTTGTATGACCTGATCGTATTAAGGAAGCGTCAGGGTAGTGGAGACCTTAAATTATGATGGGGTGACCAATGTCGGAGGTAAGGTGTTAAAGAATGGTGGAAGAATTGGACTCTGGGCTCCTTCCCTTTGTCTGGGGTAAGCGGTTAGCGGTGATGGCTAGAATGTATTGCCATCGGGTGTCATGCCCAGAGATCACATGACCTGGTTGAAGTTCTAACTTCCTAAGGCCTTCTTGACGGACACACACACTAGCTCTTGAATGATGTTTCGAAACTGATCGGAGTTCAGAAACTAAATGATAGCAGCGGTGATCTCTGATCCAACAGACAGCGGGTGAACTGTTGCTCCTGAGGTGGGAAGACTATTATGTTCTCTGGGTGAGGTAGAGTTATCATTGGGAGAAAGAGACATGGCTTGGTTGTGAGGGTCTCTGTTCAAGAGGAAGACTGTTTAGGATCATGAGCCGTGGATCAGACCATGAATGGGTTGTAAATGATATGGATGGTATGTATGTATGTCCTTTTTTATTGGAAGCGGTGCGTGATATGTATAGCTGCACATAGATGTGGTTAGAGATAATGTGATGGCTTATCCCGCCAACATACGTGGGACGTTTGTATCTCATGTCTTACATAGCGATATGTGGTGACGCAATAGAGGCACAAGAAGTCCTACGTATGTTGCTAAACCTTTTCCACGGGTGGAAGTGATAAGGGTAAGTTGATTCATTTTCAGCTCTTAAAGCCGATGCGTGGGGGTGCATGATCATAGAGCACATAGCATGTGAATCGGTCCTGTTCCAACCTTATGACTCCCGCGTAACGCCTCTTTGGTAGGATGGAGTCTGGCTGCTTCATCGGTAATGGCGAAAGAAGCGCGTCCCAATTATTTTATTTGTTTTAGGTAATCCTAAGGGGAATAATGTGCTAAGGTTTTTTTTTCTAACGCGGCTTTGGTATAGGGTTGTTGATGTAGGAGGTTCTCATTTACCTTGATTCCATGTTACTCAACCACTACCCAAATTAGCGCGATCATAGGAGTTTACGTGTTGGTTAAAATGAGTGATCCACCCACTAGGCATCCTCAATTCCAACAGGGCATAAGTGATACTTTGTGAGCTTCTCGGGTGAAATAGAGCACCTAAAATTACCGAACTATCTACACGCGTGAGGACAAGACGTCATAAGAAAAGAATGAAGTTTTAATTTGGCCAATGATTTCAATACATCATCAAAATCTTTTCAACTATGAAAGAAGATTCAATTTTAAAGAAAATCCCCAGCAAAGACGCCACTGTGAGTGGACGACGCTTCGAGCGGCTGCGACGCGGGTCCGAGCCCGATCGGGCCGGCCCGTTGGTGTATCGGGGAGGTGTGAGTGATGTGTTTGGAAAATGATTTTGCATATTTTAATGATTAAAAGATACGAGATCGAAATCTCGTACTTAAAATAGAGTCGCCACCCGGTTCAGCTCAACCGGGAAATTTTTGGTACGATTTTCCCATCGGGTGGTCGGACCATACCTTAAGTAGAGATTCCGAGTTCGGATTATGTTATCTACTTTTCATTAGGCCAAGTTAAAATGCTTCATTCTTTCTTAATCGGTTTAATCCACCCTATTTTATTTGTATTTTCTGTTATTTTATTGTTTTCCCGTTTATCAAGCAATTGAAATGATAAATAAAAAATTTACGACTGTAAAAGAAAAGTAAGTGGGGAAAGTAAAATTATTACAAGGTTTTCAAGTCCTGTACATTTTCTACGCAACAAATGAAATACCCGAATGTCCGATATACATCTACCTGCAGAAGATGGTTGACACGAATATGGCATATTTTATTTACAATATCATAAGGCCCGATTGGATGGCTAAAAGGAGGTTTGAATGTCGTTTGTGGGGAAATTCCATTTTTATCCAAATTTCAGATTCAATCGTTGCTTTAATCGGATTATAGGTGAAAATGCCACTCGTTGTAGGGTGGGGTCTATTTTCAGGGGGTTTTGAACCTCCATCATTATGCTATAGGTCCTAGCTTCAGAAAATAAGTTAGTTTGGGAACAAACAAAAATAATACTGCTGTCCAGAAAGTCATGCCGCCGGTGGGGCATCTGATGCCACCGGCGACATGGTTGATGTCGCTGGCGGTATCAATTGTGTCACGGGCGACATCAACATGCAGACAGGCACAGGGCTTTCTGAGTACCGTAAAGAAAGGTTCCCACAAGAAAGCAAGGTCTCTAGGGAATGCGATGCTAACGGCGGTATCAACGATGTCTCTGGCGACATGGGTGATACAGCCGGCAACATCGCATGTCTCCGGCGACTTCAATTTCTTACAGGAGCAGCAGTTTGCAGACAAAGTGACCGAAAACTTAAAAATGAACACAAATCAACAAAAATTAGTGCAAACCAATAATAATAATGCCAAAGAGCTATGAGACTCAGGATTTTCACCTCGGTGTAGTGAATCCAACTCTTCGCGAACTGAACAATAACACCTCCGGGGAGCTTATAATGATAATTTGATTGTTAATTTAAGGGTTTTAAGTCTCTAAGTGCTATCAAGTTGATTTAACCCAAAGACCCACTGATTTAAGCTCACAATCAGAGAGTTCGAAGAAGAAAAATTGGGAAAAAATGGATTAGAATCCTTTTTCCTGCCTTTTCTAGTTCTTATCTCACTAAAATCTATTCTGTCAATTTCAGCCTCTCAATTGCCCAATTTTAGCTCCTTCCCTCTCCATTTTGCAGCTTAAGGTGCCTTTTTATAGGCAAATTGGGGTGTTTTTCGAGACCTTTTTGACTTATTCCGCCAAAAGTGGTCGAAAGGCTGTCTGTGGAGGGACCCATCTTAGGCCATGCCGCCGGCGACATGGTGATGCCGCCGGCAGCATGGTGATGCCGCCGCCGGCATGGATGATGTCGGTGGCGACATCATCCTCCAGCATACCGATAACCAACGGGTCAAAAAGCCTAAAAAGTCGAGAAAAGTGGTTTAATAGTGGGTGGAAAGGTATCTTTTTGAATTTTAATTATATTTTAATGGGTATTATTTAATTTGGGTGTAAATCATCGGTTCAATCTCCTACCGTACGCGTTATCGGCCACGCCGAACTGGATTCTACCAATTATAAAATTCACAAGGAATATTATTTTGGTAATAAAAATTCCAAAGAGAACTTTTATTTTGAGGTATTAAAATCGGGTACACGTCATCATCATCTCGCGAGGGGGACTGGAAAATCCCGTGCTCACAGCAGTTGCTGGCAGTCCAGTTATAAGCATAAAGTGCTCGATTCCGAAGTAAACCGCCTTCTCTCCAAGAAGGAAGAACATGTAGTCTTGTTGATTTTGGTCACTCTCTCTTTTCAACAGGTTATGTATCAGGGACTTCTCGGCCTTCATGAAGTTGTTTATGAGAAACTTGCCAAACACCGATCCATTTAACATATCTCTTACGTTGTCGTTCGGAGCATTCAATTCTATGAAATCCGTGATATCCTTATTTGATGTACCATGGGGGTAAGCTAAGTATTCTTCTGTCGGTTTAATTGCATGCTTGTATCTCTGCACACAGTAAGATTGATTATTTTATATTATATATTCAGCGTGAAAAAAGAAGCTATTGCATTTCCTACCTCTTCTACTAACCAGCTTCTTAATAGGTTTTTACTTTATTCTTAGTCGGTGTATATCATTTGTAATTATTCTTTTTCTCTTAACACATACTTACCACATAGCTACCAGTTGTATAATTTAGTTAGCAGCTTGAACATTTTTTACATCAAGTGTACTGTTTTATGCTGTATAATGTAATCTTTTTTACTTTCAATGCGTTATATTGTATTTTTATTTCTTTTTGTTTTAGTTTAACTATATATTAATGTTACTAACTATTTAATCACCATATAACTACTAGTATTTTTACTCATTTGGTATTTTTACTTAGTAGATTTGCATTTTTTTCTCATACTGTATAACAAACAAGCCCCTAACAGATACTTACCAATTTTTGTCTTTTTTTAAACACTCATGGCTCTTTTTTTAATATATTCCGGTAGCAGTATAGTTTATTCTACCAGATTTGTAGTAGTTTTTTATACCTTACGACTGTCATTGTATTTCTGATTGATTTTATTTTACAATAGTTGTCTTTTTTAGTCTTTTTTGCTTGCTACCTTGTTTGTGGATGATTATTAACAGCATTTATAACATAATGTTTGTTGTTCCCTTTTTTATCTGTTGTAGTTTTTTTATTAGAACAAATTTTTTTCTAGTTGTTACCATGTGCATACCAGTTTTGTACTAGTTAAACATGTTCCAAAACATTTAAATATGTCTGTATGATTCCCTGTTTCCTACCATATGTAATCTTTCTTCTAATAATCATTTTCGATCATATTATAAGTAAAACGCACTTTGTTAGGGTTAGTTACCTGAAAGTGCTTAGTTTCATGTTCATCTGCTTCTGATGTGTGCTTTTTCTTCAAAGTTCTCGCTTTCTTTGCCTGTTTTAATGGAACTTGTGTCTTTGATGCTATTTTAGGCGCCATTTGTAACTGAAATTTGCAGCAAATTCGACTTAAACACAAGAATCTTATGTAGATAACTAAAAATTAACAAAATGATTCAGATTTTCTAGAAATCTTACTAGAACTTGACTTTATGTAGGAATTTGGAAGTAAATCGTCTCTAGCTGGAAGAAGTACATTGTTGTTTTTTGAAATGAATTTGTAGTTTTTAGAGATGGTTAGTGGAGATCGTGTTTGCGGTTGCAGATCGTGGATTTGAAGCGTTTAGAATTTTTTTTCAAAAAACCTGAGAGAAGTTGTTGAGAGTGGGAGTGGAACAGTTTCTTTTCATTTGGTGTGTTGTTTTCAAATTTTTTAGGTCAGCAAATTTTAGCTCTTGAAATGTGAGCTTATTGGAAGTTTTAATATTAGCCCATTTTCAAAGTTTACAATTACTCCCTCCATGTAGATATATATGACTTTTTGACTATTTTGTTGCATCTAGATTTATATAACTTTTCCAACTTTCAAGATATTTTTTGTTGAATTATTCCAGTCCTATCCTTATCTAGATTTATTACTTGTTTTTTACCAATTTCTTATCAGTTTGTCATTATCTGATTTTTTTATATTATTTTTGTCATTACTTGATTTTTATCTGGTAGTTATGTGGTATTTACCTGTTGGGAACCTCGTTTTTTTTTTCTTGAAATCACTTTTAATCCCTTTTTCGATCTTATTTTTTGACATTTATATTGTCTTTGTTGATATCAATTTAATTTTCATGACCACAATTTGTCATACCGTGTATATACCAATTACCTACCAGTTTCTTGCCATATTTTTGCTACCTTGTCAATTTTTTAATTTTCCAAATGTGATGTAATCTTTCTTTATAAATTTTATCAACTTCAATTTTCATAAAATTTGTTCTTTTTTAATCAAATTAAAAATCTAAGCATTCTTCATAAGATAAATTAAAATCCTAAGCATTCCCATCAATTAAAAGAAAATCCTAAGCATTGCCATGAAATAAATAAAAACCTATTCTGAATTACATAAAAACAAACCCAAAAAATTAAATATTGTTCCAAATCAAACTACCATTAACCAAAAATTTCATCGAAATTGTGGTATATATCATCTTCACTTTCTTCCCCGTTCATTAACTTTGTTTCCCCATGTTTGAATAAGCTTAATGCTAACCTCTTCCTCTGCTGATTTTTGTCAAAGTCATTTGGAATAACTTTCTGCTCTATTTCATGTTCGGCATAGATCTAGACATAGACACCACAGTCACTGCAAATTTCATTCAAGGAATGTTGTTTTAGTAAATCTTTTGATAGACAGACGTATATAAATAGAGAGGTACAGTTACAACCAGTGTGTTTATGTGTGTTTGTGTTTTCATGTTATAGATCAACTTACTTTTTTTCTTATTATGGCAAGTTGTTTACCATTACAATCTCTAGGTTTCCTATTGGGTCCTTTCCCTTATATGCATCTGTCTGCATGATTGGAGAGCTACTGAAGAATTTGAATTTGTTGATATAGTATGGTATTATCCTTGCATATATTTCTGCTACTTCTATTGTTTCTTTGAAGCTACCTCTATCTCTTTTTGAATCATAAATATGCAATTACCTTGATCCTATTTCAAATCTTCCTAGAATCCAATGGTCTTTCCCGGCCATTATTGGGAAGAAAACATTCTCAACTTCCTCCCATTTTTTAATGCAATGCATTCCGATCCCAAAGATTCGTGATGCAATTGGATCTGTAATGTTGATTTCCTTCTCCTCCTCTTTTGAATATGTGTATATCAATTTGATCCTTTCTTTCACAACCCTATCAAACTCAAGGTCTATCGTCGTGAGGCTGTAACTATTTCTCGTGCAGTGTTTTCCCTTCTTCCTAAGGCAGTAGAATCCAAGATCTAGGTGCTGCAGCATGAATCATATCAGATTGTCTGTTCAAATCTGGTTTCATGCAATTTATACCAGTTATTTACTAAGTTCCTACCAGTTTTGATACTTTATTTTACTTTCAACCAGATATCTATCAATTTTTTACCAGATACGCACCACAATCATTTCTCTATTGTTTTTTTAACATGTAATTTATTTGTAATGTATTTTCTATCAGTTTTAAGACTTAAATTTGTTTTTTCAATGCTGTTGAATATTGTTTCTAGTGTAACCTACCATGTTCCTACCAGTTTCATACCATATAGCATTTATTTCTTTTTGTTCTTTTTTTCATCTAATCTACACTTTTCACCTAACATATTATTTATAAATGGTTAATTTGAGTATGATTTTTTGTAAGATTCTTACCTAACTCGCCAGATACTCTGCTGGAAAGTATAATTCAGTCCAGTTATATACCAGTTTCGTACTTGATTTAATCAGTTTAATAGATTTAACCATATGTTTAACAGTTACCTACCATTTTTATTTTTATATTCACTTTTCAGCACATGAATTCCATTTTAAACACACTTTTTCTTTCCTACGAGATATATACAAGTTATATAAGTTTGTACTTGAATCAATAACTTCAAATGATTCAACCATATATTTAACAAATGTAGCAGATTCAAACAAATGTCTATCAGTAACTTTGAAAAAGTGTAAGCAATATGCATTTTTTTAGTTCTTACTTTTGCTTTATGCTTCTCTATCTCAATTTCCTCCTTGTTTTGAGCCTGCTTTCTTTTTTTATCGTTCCCCTTGAAATGGTGTTTCATTTGATCTCTTTGGCACCATTTGTATCTGCAGTTATGAGGAAGTTCAACTTGATACTAATTTTATTCAAGAAAGTTATGATAAACAATTTGAAGTTTTTTTTTTGCAGAAATCTTACCTGTGATTTGTAGAAAACTGTTTAATGAACAAATGGAGTTATCGCTTTAAGATTTGGATTAGTGCGCCAATGAAAGAGAACTTGTAGAGCGAAAATGATGTAAATAATGGAATTTGAAATGATAACTGTCATTAAAGGAGGTGTCTAAACAGTTTAAGAGAGGTGTAGCGTAAGCACTACAAGAAATCACACGATATGTGACAACCATTTAACTATCACGAAAGTTGTTGTAACAAAAAGTTTATTATTTGTTACAATAAATTTTTTGTTGTCACGAAAATTAGTATTGTGAAATTTTTTTATAATATATCACAAATAATAGTTGTTATTGTGACAATTTTTTTTATACTTGTCACTAATTGTTTAGTTACAACTTAAGTTGTAACCTAAGATTTAGAATATGTTACAAGTATTTTCTCGTCATCACAAAAACTACTTGTGTGACAACATAAAAATTTTGTTGCAAATAATTAATATGTTTTGTGACAAAAAAATCAGACTTGAAACAAATATTTTTGTGAGAATTTTATTACTTGTAACTTATCATTGTTGTTACAACTTAAGCTGTAACCTAAAATTTAAAATATGTTACAATAAATTTTTATGGTTACAAAAACTATTTGTGTGACAATATACAAATCTTGTAGCAAATAATTTTTTAGTTTTGTTACAATAGCTTTAGCTTGAAACAAATATTTTTGTGACAATTTTTATACTTGAAACTAATTTTTTTTCTGCTACAACTTAAGTTGAAACCTAAAATTTAGAATATGTTACAGCAAATTTTTTATAGTCACAAAATTACTTGTGTGACAACATAAAACATCTTGTTGTAGACAATTTCTTAGTTTTGTGATAATAAGTTTTACTTAAAACAAGTGTTTTCCTATCTATATTTACAATAATAATTACTCTTTTTCTATAACAACATTATTTATTATAACTATTTTGAATGAAGGGTAGCAGATATGTGTTGTTATGAATTTAGAATATACAACAATAAAATTTTATGGCTTCAAAAAATATTTGCAGAATAACATAAAAAATATTTCTTGCAAATAAATCATTAGGTGTATTATAATATAACTTAAAATAATAAAAGATATTGCAATCCTTATTCAATCTTATAAGGATAGCCTCTAACTTTCTATTTGAATTTCATCTTTTTTCCAACTTTGCCTATAAATTTCCCTGTTTTCTATTTACTATTTACTTTTCCCTCTTTTTCTACTATTTGTTTGTTTTCTCATATTCTACATTTGGATATTTCATTTATTACAATTTTATAATCTAGCAATATATTTCTTACCTTTAATTATTTAATTTAATTTCAAAATTGGTAGATATTACTTACCTTTAACTATTTAATTTACTTTCAAATTTTGTATAAATTGAATCACCATTTGATAATCATCTTCTGATTTTTCTAGAAGAATTAACGATGATATTTCTTTTATAGTTCAAGCCTATCAACCTTTGAAGCTTGAGATATTTCAAACTAGTTTGTGATCCTTCTTTCAAAGAGAAAATAGATGTAGAAACACTGAATGGTACAGTGGGCAACTAGAGAGCCTACAGAAGAAGTTTAATGCAGGGAAAAAATAGTTTATCTTTTGTAAGCATCAAATAACATAGTGAAAGTGCAGATCCATTAATACGGTGGCAAGATTGGCATGCCAACAGCGACCAACGACGAATTTTCCAACAGGTTTTCCTTTTGTTTAGATTGAATGGTATTTTGTAATTTATAAATTAAGTTTTGTGTTTATTGTATACCATTTAAATCTCAAATTCTGTAGTTTTTATTACTTCAGTATTTCACACTCATAAGTTTTCTATTAGAAACTTAGGTGCAAGTTTGATTTTTATCTGTTATTAATTTTTTTAGGCTGCAAGTTATATGTTTCTTTGTGAAAAGTATTTAATCTCAAAATTTTGACGGGCTCTCTACTCCCTCTCCTCCAATATTATTCTGAATGGTGTTTTATTTGTATTAATTAAGCTTTTAGTTTTCTAATTTATTCCTTTATTTGACAGAAGAGTAATTTCGATTTTGTTTGAGTTTGAGATTCAATATCAAATATGTTGCTCGATTTCATGTCTCCTGAAGCATGCTTTTAAATGACTAAGAACTATGAAATACCTTTTAATGGGAAGGATGAGTGTATCAAACATTTGGGAGAAAATAATAAGATTTATATGCCTTCATCGACAATTTAATTGTTTGAGTTGTGCCTGAATATTGTTTTTCAATTGGTGACACACAGCTTCGTCAAGGTCAATTTTTCAACATTGAAGCTGGGAAGAAAGCTTTCAGGAACTTTACTATCAATTTTTGTAGCATATATCGTTGAAACTGAAATCCCTTCATGAGGTCAGCATAAGTTGGCATATTGATGTCTATTGATTCTAGTAAATTAGTGTTGATATCTTTCATAATGATAACAGTACATAGGACATTGGTCTTGTAGGAGTTAACGCTTGCTAATGGTGCAATGATACTATTATGATATGCAGATTTTGTTGCTGTGATACAAAGTTTTACTTGATTGTTGATTTCGATCACACTCCTCAATTCTGTGGTGAAGAGATGAAATTAGGTCATATGTAAATGAAAGTTCTATTTAATATTTATACTAAATTTATCTTAAGTAATTAGATACTTTTTGGTTATTTTATATGTACAAATATAATGTAAAAAATAATATCTAAATATAATTATATATTTGTTGTCACTATTTCCATGCTTGTCACTTTTTTTAATCTAGTTAATTTTATTACACATATGTTATCACTCTTACATATTTGTTACAGTATTTCTTTTCTGAAATTTGCATATGTGACACTAACAATGTCATGTAATTAAGAGAATTTAAATGTCACAAATTATATACTATGTGATGAAAATGACCGTCACATATAAATTTCTTATAATTAAATATTGTTACAGATATTTTATTATGACAAGCTAATATTGTAACCATTAATAAATTGTGATAAGACAAAAATTGTAACAGACAAAAATATGTTACAATAAAAAATATTGTTACCCAATTTTATACTACGTCACAAAAAAAGGTCACCAATAGTTCTTTTTGTGGCAACAAATTAAAGTTGTCATATGGTTTCACGAAATTAGTCACATAATACGTGACAATTTAATTTATCAGTGACAAGTAATTTTATTTTTCATTACAACAAATGTTGTATCAAATGTAAAAAAAATGTGACAAGAATCTTTTGTCACAAACAACAACAATTTGGTGATATGTAATTTTATTGTTGCATTTTAACATATGTGACAACCGAAACTTTCTGTGACTCAGTTTTATATTACAACAATTTATTGTCACGTATATACTTTATATAACAACTTTTTGATGTTTTGTGACAGTTTCACTTGTCACAAATTGTGTGATTTCTTGTCGTGATGGAAGGTAAAAGGTTTTCTTGGAACAGAGCGTTCTAATCCATTAATAATTACAAACAACTTCTTGAATATTGAGTTATTACCACTTTTTAACCTGTTTTTCATTACATGATTTTTTTTATTATTTTTTCATTACTTGCTTTTTATGTGGTACTTATCTGGTATTTGTTGGGAACTGACAGTCAGATTGAACATGCATAAGAGGCATGGCGGAAATTTAAAATTTTATCCCTGTCTCCAGGAACTCCTATTAGTTGCATATAAATTAAATAAAGCCTTAACTAAATAATTCTCTACCTAGGTTAGCATGCTAAAGGACTAGGCATACCATAATTCCAAATTATATCCTAGCATATTTATTTTATACTAAGCATGTTATAACTCTAAGTTATAGCCTAAGTATAAAATAAACTAAGCATGCAAAAATAACCTAAGTATAATTATTAAGTCTAAAAACACTTAAAGAAAAAGATTTAATAATTAAAAGAGAAAGAAAAAGAACTTACCAGTTGAAGCGTGCTTTTGCAGAACCTTTTTGCACAAGCCTCCAATCCTAGGATAGCCTCTATCAGTATCCACACAAACCCCACTAACCAAAACATTCCCGGGAGGAAGAACTAAGAATCCACAAGTAGTTGCTAGACCACTCTAGAAGCCTCACCCAAAAAATATAAACTAGCGGTGCCCGAATAAATTCAGGCTCCACAAAAATAACTTGCTCAATTACCCGAGAGATTAATTGTCTCGCTTAGGATTTATGCTTTGAGCTTGGTGCATTTTGAAAGAAAAGGGGACAGCCTATTTATAGGCTTAGGGAGCAAAACTTTGCTCCCCATCAGCGATGTGGGATGGGAGAAAAACTCTCATCCCACATGTATTATTATTCACATGCAGCATGCACGCTGCATGTGTGGGCTTTCCTTGCATGGGCTGCCCTTGTGCAACCCATGAACATGGGCTGCCGTGAACACTGCCCAGCAGTGTTCGCGCACCTTTCGGTGTATTCCACGCAACCGAATTTTGTATAAAATATTTCATATTTTTTTGTTTTAATACGCCAATGCAAAATCCTCTTTAAATCCTTTCAAATAAATATATATTTTTGACTCTAATAAATTAGTTACCAGTTAAAATAAATTTCTTGGTCCAACCAAAATTGATCTAATCAATTATAATTTATTTATGACTCTAATTAATTAGTTACGGGTCAAAATAAATTCCTTGGTCTATCCAAGATCGATCTAATCAATTTTAACCAATCAAATAATAATCCAATTATTATTTATGTTATATTTTCATAATAGAATAAATCTATTAGTTCTTTACTTAGTCCGATGAAGGTCCAATGTGTGTGACCTTACAGGATCCCGAAGTATTAAGCTGTTAAGGCTTAACCAACCCTTGTTCTAATGGAACCATTGGCTTGATGCTCTAGACCGTGAATAGAACTCGATTACCTTAAACTACTATAGTATGCCTCTAGCAAGGGTCTACCATCCCCCATTACTCGGAATGTTATTTATGCTTATGACTTAATCCCGGTTAATGCAATAGTTATCCAGTGCGATAAATTCCTTTCATTCTTTAATATTAGCACCATCTGGTTTATAGGGTTCGGTTAAAGTGTTAACCCACTAATAGCGAGGTTGCTCCAAGCTATCCCAATTATTTACTTGTTACCGAAGTATATTGCCTTTTAATATAGTGTGTTTGACTAGAAACCATTTCTATCAAACACATACTCTGATCAGATGTTTATGGCAATCATCACTTCAACAAGTGGCTAGGTACAACTCCTTAATATATCCGAAGCGATGGATTCTTTCCGACTACTCAGCTTACCAACGTGTTGTCATTATTATACCCCGTAATCACCCATAGCATCTTAAATAAATTAGTGTATAGTAATGACCTATAGTATAGCAATAGTACCATACAAGGTAACTAGCATCTCAAGTATGAGGACATTTGCAAAGCTCATTGCACAAAGATAAACACTAACACATTGATATATATACCAAGTGTTTATCTTACTGCGGTCTCCAATATATCTCCCAGATATATCCATATGTCAAACGTAAAGCACCACCTTTAGTCCTTAAGAGATTGGCTACTTAGACCCTTTCCAAGAAAGTTGACCACATGCTAGTCTTTCCGTTTCATCAATATCCTTTCTTGATGAAACTATGACTAGGGATAGTTTAGACATAATCATAATTGCACATGAAGCAGGTTCCACCAAATATAGTCCAACTATAATTTCTCTGACTTCATGCTATGATATGTCAAGGACTTTTGCATACATCAATGAATATATATTTAACCAGCTATAATATATATATATATATATATATATATATATAGAGAGAGAGAGATAGAAACACATTGATATAAACAAAAGAACAAATGCCTTTGTTGATTAAATAAATTATTCGTACTATTACATAATTAAGATATATCCCCTAATTGCCTTAAGAGCATACATCATATCCAACAAACTCCCACTTGGACTAAGGCTAATAAGCCATATGTTTTAATCCATATGCTTTAACATACTGGTCATGTTTGACTTGAGTCAATGGCTTTGTCAGACCATCCGCGAGGTTCTGATCAGTGGGTTCATATTCTAATCTTATTATCTTAGCATTAACAATCTCCCTGATTATATAATAGATACATGTCTATTTTTCTGATGAGACCGTGGTTCCTTTTCCTGAGCTATGGCACCATTGTTATCACAATATAAAGTAATTAGATCAACAGCCTCAGGCACCACACCGAGATCACCAATAAATTCCTTTAACCAGACAGCTTCTTTTGTTGCTTCGCATACAGCAATGTATTTAAATTCCGTGGTTGAATCAGCAGTAGTTTCTTGCTTAGAACTCTTCTAGCATACTACCCCTCCATTTAACACATACATAAAACCTGACGGAGACTTATAGTCATTCTTGTCAGATTGAAAAATTGCGTTAGCGTAACCTTTGATAGTGAGGTCACCTTCTCCATAAATCAAGAACTCATCCTTAGTCCTTCTCAAGTACTTAAGGATTGCCTTGACGGCCATCCAGTGCTTTTCACCTGGATCTGATTGATATCTGCTCATAAAGCTCAAAGCCTGAGAGACATCCGGCCTAGTACATATCATAGCATACATGATGGATCCTATTGCGGATGTATAGGGTATATCCTTCATGCGCATTCTCTCCTGCGCTGTCTTCGGACACTCAACCTTAGATAGGTTAATCTCCTTTGTCATCGGGAGATAACGTTTCTTAGAATGCTTAAGGTTGAACCTATTCAACACCTTGTCTATATATGTACTTTGAGAAAGATCTAACAGCCTCTTGGATCTATCCCTGTAGATCTTTATACCTAGTATAAATGCTGCTTCACCAAGGTCTTTTATGGAGAACTTTCTTAATAACCATACTTTAACGTTTTGAAGAAGAGAAATGTCGTTTCCTATTAGTAGAATGTCATCAACACACAATACTAGAAAAATGACCGCACTCCCACTAACCTTCTTGTAAACACAAGGCTCATTTGCATTTGGGCAGAAATCCAGTTCCCGAATTATCTGATCAAACCTTATATTCCAACTCCTGGATGCCTGCTTAAGTCTATAAATGTATCTTTGTAGCTTGCATACCTTTGAGCCATTCTGAGATGTAAAACCCTCAAGTTGTGTCATATACACATCCGGGTCTAAATCCCCATTCAGGAATGCTATTTTTACATCCATCTGCCAGATCTCATAATCATAATAAGCAGCAATGGTGAGGAGTATCCTTATGGATTTGAGCATGGCTACCGATGAGAAGGTTTCATTATAGTCAATACCTTCCCATTGACTATAACCTTTCGAACCAACCTTGCTTTATAGGTAATTACATTACCGTCTATGTCTGTCTTCTTATTGAAGACCAATTTACACCCAATTGGTCTAACCTCTTACGGTGCATCAACCAAATTCCAAACTTAGTTCTCGTATATGGAATCCATTTCTGATTTCATGGCCTTTTACCATTTATCAGAATCTGAGCTTTTCATTGCCTCATCATATGTCCTTGGTTCATCATCCTCCATAAGATATAGTTCCTTATCATTAGTGATGATAAACCCATATCTATTGGGACCCTTATAAACATGACCTGATCTTCGCAATGATTGTGTTTCAATAGGTTGCTCTTGGATCACACTCTCTAGTGTATCTAGAACGGGGTCAATCAGTTGATCATCTATTTCTTCCTCTTCAACTTCCAGTACAATATTGCTCCCACTGACTTTTTCAAGTAAGTGTTCCTTTTCTAAAAAGTGAGCATTCCAAGACACAAATACCTTTTGTGCTTTGGGTTGGTAAAATAGATATCCAATTGTTTCCTTTCGATATCCAATGAACAGACATTTGTTAGCCTTGGCATTTAGCTTATCTGATGCTATCCTCTTTACCATAGCAGGACAACCCCATACTCTTAAGTGAATTAGAGATGGCTTTTTGTTACACCATCTTTCATAAGGTGTAAAATCAATTAATTTAGAGGGCACTCTGTTTAAGACATAAACCGCGCTCTCAAGTGCATATCCCCAAAAGGATTTACTAAGAACTGCATGGCTCATCATGGACCTGACCATATCTAATAAAGTCTGATTCCTCCTTTCTGACACTTCATTGTGTTGGGGTGTATAAGGAGGGGTCCACTGAGGAACTAACCCATTTTCCTTTAGATAATCCTGAAACTCCTGACTTAAGTATTCTCCACCTTGATCCGATCGAAGTGTTTTAATACTTTTCTCAAGCTATTTCTCTACTTCAGCTCTGAATAGTTTGAATTTTTCAAAACTTTTAGACTTATGATTCATCAAGTATAAATAACCGTATTGTGAGTAATCATTAATAAAGGTTATGAAGTAGGAGTATCCTCCTAGTGCCTGAACACTCATTAGACCACACACATCAGTGTGTATAAGTTCGAATGTACTCGTGGCTCGTTCACCCTTTCCTTTAAAGGGTAACTTTGTCATTTTTCCCTTTAAACAAGGTTCACAATCACCATAAGACTCCAAGTCTATTGGGCCCAAGTCTCCACGCTTATGCAACTTGGTTAAGCGATCTTTGTTTATGTGGCCTAAACGGCAATGCTATAAGTAGAAGGAATTCTCATTATCTAATTTAACTTTCTTCACATTGTTTATATTGAAAACTTCTATTTTAGTATCAAGAATATAAATGTCACCTTTCAACATTCCATAACCATAAAGAATATTATTCAAACAAATCTGACAATTATTATTCGAAAATAAAATTTCAAATCCCTCTGCTGCTAAACACGCAATAGATATAATATTCTTAGTAACACTTGGAATGTAGTAACAATTATTCAAAACTAAAACAAGTCCACTTGGCAAAACAAGACTAAAGCTCCCTACGGTTGCTGCAGCAACTCTGGCTCCATTTCCCACGCGTAGGTCCATCTCCCCTTTTGCAAGTTTTCTACAGTTCCTTAGTCCCTACATAGAAGTAAAGATATGAGAACCACAACCAGTATCTAATACCCAAGTGGATTCTCGCGGAAAGGTAGTAAAGTTTTCAATTACAAATATACCTGAAGTAGATGCCTCTGTAGGCTTCCTTTTCAAATGCTCAAAAGCAGGAGCTTTGCAATCCCTCTTCTAATGTCCTGGTTTCCCACATTGGAAGCAGACATACTTAAATGCCTTCTTTTCATTCTTCTTCTTACTGATTCTTTTCTTAGCACCTAGTGCCTGCTTCCTCTTTTTAGAAGCCTTGCCTTTTACAACCAACAGTAGAGGTTTCTGATCCTTTTTGATATAAGGTTCTACTGTTTTTAGCATGTTGATTAATTTAGGGCTAGTAGAATTAATCCTGTTCATGTAATAGTTAGTCACAAAGCTTGAGTAACTATCTGTCAAGGACATCAACACAAGGTCAATGCTCAAGTCATGATTCATCTCAAATCCTAATTGATTCAGCTTCTCAAGGTATCCCAAGAGTTTCAGTACATGCTGAGAGGCTGAGGTGCCAGCCTGCATCTTGGTTCCAAAAAGGAGCTTGAAGGTCTCATACCTCTCTGTCCTCTCGCTCTCTGAAAAGAGTTCTTCAAGATGGAGAACCATATTCTCTAAGGGCATGTTCTCATGTTGTTTATGAAGCTCAGAATTCATGGACCCTAATATAATACACATGGCAGTCTCACGATCTTTCCTGTGCTTCAACCAGGCATCATGTTCCACATGATCCTCAACATCAGGTTCTACAGGGAAAATTTCACTTAGGACATAGGCAATTCTCTCGGATCTGAGAACTATTCTCATGGCTCGGAACCAATCAGAAAAGTTTGAGCCATTCAATTTGGTGTCAAGTAACATACAGATATTAAAATTGGAAGCCATTTTCAACCTAAGATGTAAGAAAAGAAAAGTGTTTAGATATTAGTTTAAGTACATGTATTTAATATGAGGACTTTTAATTAAATACATTTTCCTACTATTTTTCCTCAAAATTTACAATAGCTCATTTTATTGAATTCGTGAATTTTAGCCCAGCTAAATTTCCTAGTAGGTAGCATCTATAACTAGTCTATTACAACCCCCAATTTTATGAGTCAAGTCATAATAGTAAGTCATAGTTGGAATCCCGTTCCATTTGCATCATATGCAATTGCTAATTCATTCAAGTTCCCTAATCCCAAGGGGCATGTGCTCTTATATTAGCATCTCCTTGAATATATCTCAGCTCTGGGCCTAGCCCCCAATTTTGTGGTGGACTACCCCAGCTCTGTTAAGGCAAACCCTATCTCAAACTTTACAACCAGTCAATGTGGGCTAGAAGGAACGCTTTGCGTAGCACTTTGATAGCCCAAAGAGACCGTATTATAAATTTGAGTAAGGAAGACTATAACTTGCCTTAATATATTTACTTTGGGATTTTATTGGTGTTAAACGTCTCACCCAAACTACGATTTTATCAGATGGACAAAATTATAATAACTTGTATGAATTCAGGGAATTTTAGAATTAATTTATAAGGTCTAACCTTAGGTGGGATCAGCTCTTTATTATAATTATTCCATCAACCTAGATTATATGCAAAATAATTAACACTTTTATTTGTTATATTTATATTGCATTTCCTTTAACCTTTTATTCAATAAAGTTAATTTTTTACTTTGTTATAGAAACATATATAACCACCATCTTATATACTAGAAATAAATTAGTTCATATTAACCCCCCGGTTGGTCAATTCAAATTGCACCGATATAGGTTCGCAGGTAGGAGAGGTGCCCTATGAGGAGTAGAAATCAAGTCCAATCCTTAGCAAGAACAAATACGGGCACAAACTTGAGGACCAATGGATTCTCTTGAACTAATAAATTTCGTTCTTCCAATTCATGTAAATTGGGAGCATCTATAACTCATATAATTTAAATAAATCATTGACACTTGTATAATTTGAGTAAGTTGAGCAGGCTTATTCAAAATTATTCATAACCATTTTCTAACCTTGAAATGAAAGGCACAAGTTTATATATACTGTTCCAAACAATTAAATAAACAAATCATTTCATTTAGAAAATAATATTTAGTTTGCTTCTAACTTAATTATGCACTAAATAGGCAAGCTCTGATACTACTGTTGGGAACTGATAGTCAGATTGAATATGCATAAGAGGCATGGCAGAAATTCAAAATTTTGTCCGTCCCCAGGAACTCCTATTAGTTGCATATAAATTAAATAAAGCCTTAACTAAATAATTCTCTACCTAGGTTAGCATGCTAAAGGACTAGGCATACCATAATTCCAAATTATATCCTAGCATATTTATTTTATACTAAGCATGTTATAACTCTAAGTTATAACCTAAGCATAAAATAAACTAAGCATGCAAAAATAACCTAAGCATAATTATTAAGTCTAAAAACACTTAAAGAAAAAGACTTAATAATTAAAATAAAAAGAAAAAGAACTTACCAGTTGAAGCGTGTTTTTGCAGAACCTTTTTGCATAAGCCTCCAATCCTAGGATAGCCTCTCTTAGTATCCACACGAACCCCACCAACCAAAACCTCCCCGGGAGGAAGAACTAAGAAGCCTCGAGTAGTTGCTAGACCACCCTAGAAGCCTCACCCAAAAAATATAAACTAGCGGTGCCCGAATAAATTTAGGCTCCACAAAAATAACTTGCTCAATTACCCGAGAGATTAATTATCTCGCTTAGGATTTATGCTTTGAGCTTGGTGCATTTTGAAAGAAAAGGGGACAACCTATTTTTAGGCTTAGGAAGCAAAACTTTGCTCCCCATCAGCGATGTGGGATGGGAGAAAAACTCTCATCCCACATGTATTATTATTCACATGCAGCATGCACGGTGCATGTGTGGGCTTTCCTTGCATGGGCTGCCTTTGTGCAGCCCATGAACATGGGCTGCCGCGAACACTGCCCAGCAGTGTTCGGGCACCTTTTGGTGTATTTCGCGCAACTGAACTTTGTACAAAATGTTTCATATTTTTCGGTTTTAACACGCCAATGCAAAATCCCCTTTAAATCCTTTCAAACAAATATTTATTTTTGACTCTAATAAATTAGTTACCAGTCAAAATAAATTTCTTGGTCCAACCAAAATTGATCTAATCAATTATAATTTATTTATGACTCTAATTAATTAGTTACGGGTCAAAATAAATTCTTTGGTCTATCCAAAATTGATCTAATCAATTTTAACCAATCAAATAATAATCCTATTATTATTTATGTTATATTTTCGTAATAGAATAAATCTATTAGTTCTTTACTTAATCCGATGAAGGTCCAATGTGTGTGACCTTATAGGATCCCAAAGTATTTAGCTGTTAAGGCTTAACCAACCCTTGTTCTAATGGAACCATTGGCTCGATGCTCTAGACCGTGAATAGAACTCGATTACCTTGAACAACTGTAGTACGCCTCTAGCAAGGGTCTACCATCCCCCATTACTCGGAACGTCATTTATGCTTATGACTTAATCTCGGTTAATGCAATAGTTATCCAGTGCAATAAATTCCTTCCATTCTTTAATACTAGTACCATCTGGTTTATAAGGTCGGTTAAAGTGTTAACCCACTAATAGCGAGGTTGCTTCAAGCTATCCTAGTTATTTACTTGTTACCGAAGTATATTGCCTTTTACCATAGTGTGTTTGACTAGAAACCATTTCTATCAAACACATACTCTGATCAGAGGTTTATGGCAATCATCACTTCAACAAGTGGCCAGGTACAACTCCTTAATATATCCGGAGCGATGGATTCTTTCCGACTACTCAGCTTACCAACGTGCTTTTATCACTATACCCGTAATCACCCGTAGCACCTTAAATAAATTATTTTACATTAATGACCTAAAGTATAGCATTAGTACCACACAAGGTAACTAGCGAGGACATTCGCAAAGCTTATTGCACAAAGATAAATACTAACACATTGATATATATACCAAGTATTTATCTTACTGCAGTCTCCAATATATCTCTCAGATATATCCATGTGTTAAACTTAAGGCACCACCTTCAGTCCTTGGGAGATTGACTGCTTGGACCCTTTCCAAGAAAGTTGACCACATGCTAGTCTTTCCATTTCATCAATATCCTTTCTTGATGAAACTATGACTAGGGATAGTTTAGACATAATCATAATTGCACATGAAGCAGGTTCCACCAATTATAGTCCAACTATAATTTCTCTGACTTCATGCTATGAAATGTCAAGGACTTTTGCATACATCAATAAATATATATTTAACCAGCTATAATATATATATATATATATATATATATATATATATATATATATATAATATAGAGAGAGAGAGAGAGAGAGAGAGAGAGAGAGAGAGAGAGAAATAAATTGATATAAACAAAAGAACAAATGTCTTTATTGATTAAATAAATTATTCGTACTATTACATAATTAAGATATATCGCACTAATTGCCTTAAGGGCATACATCATATCCAACAGTATTTACCTATTGGGAAGCTGGTTTTTTAATATCATGGATTTATTGTTATTTTTTTTCTTTGAGATCACTTTAAATCCCCTTTTTTATCGAAGTTTATTACATTTCTACTGTTTTTGTTGACAACAATTTAGTTTTCATGACAACAATTTATTATACCTAGTACCAATTATCTACTAATTTCCTGCCATATTTTGGTAACTTATTATTTTTGTTTTAATTTTCAAATTTGTTGTAATCTTTGTTTATAAATTATATCGACTGGAATATTCACAAACTTGGTTCTTTCTTAATCAAATTAAATATGATAAATATAAATCCTAAGCATTCCCATGAAATAAATGATGTTCAAAAATTACCAAGCATTAAAAACTTTATTTGTTCTGGTTGAAATGAAACTAACAATTAACATTGAAATTACAGAGCTACCAACTTAACCAAACATGTCTTCCAATGAGTGATAAATATCATCATCACTCTCTTCGTCATTCATCAATCTTGTCTCCCCATGTTTGAGCAGGCTTAATGTTAATTTTCTCCTTTGGTCATTTATGTCAAGATCGTCTAGAATTTTCTTTTCCTCAATCACGTATTCGGTATAGCTCAGGACATAGACACCTCAGTCACTACAAATTTGATTTAAAGAAAGTTGTTTTAGTAATTCATTTGACCGACATACATATATAGATAGAGTAGGAGAACTACAATCAGTTTTTATGTATTTGTGTTGTATATCAACTTACTTATTTATTTATTGTGGCAAGTCCTCAACCATTTTTATCTCCAGATTTTCTGTTGGCTTTTTGCCTATGTACGCATCCATCTCCATGATTCCTAAGCCAAAGAAAAAGTTGAATTTGTGTAGATAGAATGGTATTATCCTTTCAACCACTACATTTACCAGTTTCCTACCTGTTTTTTACCAGTTTGTTATTCATTTTTTTAGCAGATGTATAACACATTTAACAATCGTGTTATTCATACCAGACACATAGCATTCAAGCACTTTTTAGTTCTTTATTTCATTGAAGCACTTTAATATACTAACAATTAGTAGTTTCTACCATTTTGCTATTCATATTTTTTCATGAGATGCATAGCATATTTAACAGTGTTACTCGTCTTACTAGATATTTACCACTTAGTTACTAGTTTCACACTTCATTTAAGCATTTTAAGATATATTATTGGAATTTAAAGTTTTAAATTCAACAATTATGAGTTTCTTTCCATTTTCATACCAGTTTCCTATTCATATTTTTTAGCAGATGCATACCATATTTAACAATGTTGTTCATCTTACGAGATAATTACCAGTTTGTTACCAGTTTTGTACATAGCAAATTTAACAATGTTGTTCGTCTTACTATATACCTACCAGTTAGTTACCAGTTTCATACATAGTATAGTTAATAATGTTGTTTGTCTTACTAGATACTTACCTGTTAGTTACCAGTTTCATACTTTATTCAAGCATATTAAGATATATTATCGTAATTTAAACTTTAATCTCAATAGTTATTAGTTTCTTACCATTTTCCTACTAGTTGCCTACTCATTTTTCATCAGATGCATTTCACATTAAGATAGTTGTTTTTCCTATCAGATACTTACTAGTTAGATACCTGTTTTATACTTGATTCATGCATTCTAACAAATTTAGTAGATCAGATCATATCTTTAATAAGTTTAGCACACTCAATCAAATATCTAACTGTCTCTTTGAATAATGTAAGTAATATGCAGTTTTACATTTACCTGATTTCGCTGAGTTTGCACTTTGTGTTTTGTGTTTTTTTGCGTTAGGACCTTTGTTCTTTTCGCTTTGTTTTCTGGAACTGATTTTGCGATTCTCTCTTTGGTGCCATTGTTTCTGTAGTTTTTACTAAGTTCGACGTTAACAAGAATCTTACTTAATCAACTACTATAGTTTCCAGTTTTAAGTAATGAGAAATCTTACCTGTTGATGTCAAACTGAAATCATTTTCGAAATGAATGTTATCGTGTTTTGATTCTTGAATAGTGCAATAGATTGTGCAGTTTGCAGAGCGAAATTGATGGAATTTGAATAGTTAATCGCCATTTCAGATGATTGAACGGTTTAATGAAGTGGAGAGTAAGGGAGGTGAAAGGTTTGTCTTGGAACGTACGACGGGATTTTTTGAAATTTGTTTGGTCAGAGAAAGATATGGGCCAAATGTTGGGTTGAAAGGAAACTTTAATTTCTCTATATTTATATAAAAAGCCCTTTTTTAAATATATTAAATTATAAATTCTATGAATTATGGTATAAAAATATTATAAAAAATAATAATATACATTTAAGATTAAAAAAACTAAAAAAATATGATTTTAGGTATTTATCCAATAAAAAATACATTACAAATATAAAATGTTTTATAAGGACTTTATCTTGATTGGATGTATTTCAAACTCCTTATTTTTTTTTTGTTGCTTACAATGCATTGTTACTTAATTTGAGACTCAAAATGAGATTTCTATGATGAGAACACTTTAATGTACATTAATTTTATCAACTAGGCTACTTTATATGGATGTGAAAAATTGAACTGCCGGACTATATGGTAAAATTCAGGTTAAGCGGAGCCTAGACAGAAAAAATTAGACTAGATGATGCTTAGGCAGAAATAAATCGGCCAAGGGCCTACTAGCACCCTGTGAGCAAAAAGTGAGGCGGCAACTAACGAAATGGGGGCCTAGGCGGGGATTTCTAAAACAGAGGCTAGAATTAGTAATCAAATTTTTTCATGACACAAAGCTGGTTGTCGAAAAGTTGATATAGCAGCAATATCTTAACAGTAATTGTTCACTTTGAACATAAGCCCATGTGAATTTGATCTTGGGTTTTACCCAACAAGCCTCGTACCACTGAGGAAATTGTTCACAATTATTATCATTAATTCTCCAACATTCTAGCTAATGTGGGATATCTGTTCGCACCTTTACAATCCTCCCCTCAAACAAAATATCATCAAGTCTCCACTCGATCGATCATCAATCCATCCCCTAATACATATCACTTCACCCGAATGCGTTGGAGGACATGCCTTACATAGGGCACTAGCTATTTCACGAGTTTATTGGTGATCGACGAAGCGTACCATCTTTGTTCGATACAAAGAGGATTCATCAACATCACGCCTAAGGTAGAGACATGGCTCTGATATCACTTGTTGTGCGGCACACGAAAGCACTTGGACAAAACATATCCCCATAATGGTATGATATTGTCCACTTTTGGCCTAAGCCCTCATAGAATTGCTCTTAGGCTTTACTCCAAAAGACCTCAAAGCAATGGAAACATTGTTCACACTTATATACCATTGATTCTCTAACCACCATCTAGACAATGACAAACATTTGTTTGCACCATGATAATATATACAATTAATCGACAATTAAGTCTCTTCTCTTTTAAGAAACTAAAAGACTTTGAGAATTGAGCGGCTAGGGTTCTCTCCTGAATCCTAGCCTCCTAGAAGCCTACTTTCACCGGCTGTTTGGCCGGCAGTTCGACAAGGGTTGGCAGCTCCTCCATCGATTATTGCCAACACAACGGCCTGTTCGTTTCTCCTCCTTCGAATCGTTAAAGAGCAGGCGGCTGGGGCTCTATTTAATCCCTAGCCGCTCTAGTTTTCTCTTCTTACCGGCGTCGTTCTGACAGTTCTTCAAGGAGGGTCCAGGCGCCCCTCCCCAACAAATCTAATGCCTACTTTTACCACAGTTTTGGCCGGCAATTCGACAAGGGGATAACCCTCGTAACTCCTCCTTCGGAGCGTCATTGAGCAGGCGGCTAGGGCTTTCATCTAATCCCTAGCCGCTCAGGTTTTCTCTTCTTACCAGCGAAGTTCCAAAAGTTCTTCAAAGAGGGTCCATGCGCCCCTTCCTTTTTCTTTGCCAACGTTGGCCTTTGGAGGTTCCTCGTTGCCTGCGGTGCGTTGCACAGGTGGTGCCTTTTCTCGGGCAGTAGTAATTGTGAATCCTTCGACAGTTGTGATTCCTTTGACTGCAGCCCCTCGCATGAGTTGGGCAGTTTTGAACTTGCCGGAGCTTTGGTTCCTCATCGGAGAGCTGTAGCAGCTCTCTTCGGACGGTACTACTTCAAGACCTTACCCTTGAAATGGTTTTGATTAGCAGCTTGGATCTCCAGAGTGGACACAACTTTATGATGTTTCTTACTTGGCCAGCTGCGGTTATCCTCTGAAAGTGAATTTGTTTATTGGCTTGGATCTCGGTTTTGATCTGAGTCGACAGTTTGATGTTTTGACATTGTGCATATCTTGTCACGACCTCGAAATTGCTTTGAATTTTGCGATGATATTGCCATCATCGCTGCTATTAGGCCTCATCATCTCAGCCTTCTCGCCGGGATTGACTATGTTGCATCGGAGGGAATTTCATCTCGTCTTTCCTTACCATGCCGGGTACAGATTAATTGTGTCAAAAAGGCTGTTTGGATTACAACAAGCATAACTATTGCGGATCTTTGGATCGTTAGGATCAGACTCTATTGTGATTGATTTTGTCAGCTTGCTTGAGATGTTTTTTATTTTTCTTTTTTCTTTCCTTATGCTTTTTCCTTTTTCGATTTTAATAAATGGAGCCGGTATTTGCCGAGCTAAACTTTCAATTAAAAAAAGTCTCTTCTCTTTTAATAAACAACATAACACGGCAGTAGTAGTTTATAATCTCAGAATTAGCTAGTATGGTACTGATAACGTATCAATTCACACCATAATTAAAACACTAAAGTAACAAAATTGACTGATAAATTTGTTCACAATAATTTATAATTATAGTGCTCTGCCTTCTCTTAATGGCACTCGTTGTACTCACCAAAATGGGGAATAGAATATAGATAATATTAAGATAAAGCAATGTTTATAACTGAAGTACGTAAAGGGTTTTGCATTGATGTATTCACTATGAAGTGTTTCGAGTTTCGACTGCATTAAGTCGTTGGATTACTTGGTGCCTTGGGACACATTGAAACATAGAATCAGCAGAAAAGGAACCAAAGGAGTTTCTGCAGTTGGAACCCAGAATTACAGTCTAGAGAGTCCAAATACTAATAGATTTTGAACAAATGTACTAACAATACGGGGCTGTGTATTGTTAAGGAGATAATATGGAGTGGAAATGTCTTCTTTTCTAACAATTGATCCACCCAGCTAAGAAGATGTCTTATATAAATGGCACCTAAATTACATTTGTTGGCTAAATTTATGCCATAAACAAAAACTGTAAAGGAATGATCATCTCGGGAATTTTCGAGATTGATAACTAATGGTAGGGTTTCAAGTGGAATACTTGGCATGCTGGAGTGTAGGACTTCTTGGATGCAGCCTGCTCAAACTTCTTAAGAGCAACATCGTTTTCTTCCAAGCTTGTCTGGACAAAAAATCGAATCCACCAGGACGGGCTTCTCATTTTCGCCTGAAATTAAATGGTCAAATCAATGTTAGAGTTAACAACCGCTTAGTAACAAGTAACTGACTACAAACCTCTGAATAACAATGACTAACATGCATCACAACATTTAACATGTCATACTGCCAATACACAAGCTACAGTTTTTACATTTATCAACATTTCCCTATTTATTATACATTATTCTTTTTGAAATTTTCAAACAATTTGAAGATTTCAATTTTTAATTCTCTACTCTATTTCTAGCATTACCATGTGATATCATCTGATTTATTTCATCATTTGTCCCTGATTGAAGGAGATAACTGTAGAATTCAAGTCCAAATCATATGGCTTCTAATCATATTTCAAATTTGCTGAATTTGTTTGCAACTATATTACATCTGTTGAACTCAGAAATAGCAGAATATTTATGTCAAGGACTGGACTGATATTTAAGGACACTTGAGGATAAAAACCTCAATTACCAAATAATTATATGAATATAATTAATTAATGATACAAAGAGTGGGAAACAGACACCCTGACTCAAAATAGCACAGCACAATCCACTCAATCCTATATAGTTAAAATCCACAAAACATTAAATATAAAGTAATATCTAAAGTGTAAAAATACAGAACAAAAGGGAGTAAATAAGTAAATAAATAAAATCAGTAATAACCACTCACCGGCCGTCCAAACTTAGACAACTCTGCAACTCTAGCTCTCTGTTGGCCAGGGTAACCTAAATATGACAGGAAAATGATGAAACTACATCCACATAGAAACAGAAAATCTAGTAGCATTTAATCATGTTTAAGTTTAACTCAAGTAAAATCACACAAATCATTAAGAGAGGATTAAACAGCATTTTTACATTAATCATTCTCGAAACACGAATGTCCATTAAGTTTTTTCAAGCATTGGTGGTTTGATAAAGAAAACAAATTATTACGTCATTCTTTTTTAATTTCTTAAAGTCATTCGACATTTTGGAAGTTCAAAGGAATCACCTGCAAAAATAACAAGACCATCAGTAGCCACCCTTGTGATTTCTGGAAGAGACCTGTTCAGGTATTTGGGTGACAGGTAATCAAGTGCATCTGACACAATAACAAGAGAAAATGACTTTGTCTTGTAAGGAAGAGGAAACTTGATGTCAGCTACACGAACTTTGCCTTTGCGAATTGCATTCTTGCAGTTTGCATCTGCATCTTCTATATCATATGGTTCTACCCCCCACGCTTCAGTATCTTCCTCTTTCGACAATTGAGAGACCACTGAGCAACTATCAGGGCCCACATGCAAAACTTTGCGCATGCTGTCACCATATGCTTTTTTCAGAAGGGGTATTGCTCGCTCAACATCCAACGTGCATGGAAAGTCACCTACAATCACAGGAACGCCACATACCATTAAAGCTGATAACAATTACTTGCCAATAATTATTCACAGCTATTTTCGCTGAAGTATTTAAACCTCAAGAAGTGGCCACAGAATCACAACTGACCAGAATATATAAGGTGAACAGTGATTGTGATGCTTTATATACTCTGAAATTTGATAATGGGTATCATGAATTGCACATAATAACAAGTAAACTTTCTATTCTAGAAATGAAGTAGCATATCTAATGTTGACCATAATCAATTTATACTCTTTCCCCAAAACCAGAACCATCGACGCCAAAGCTTTAAGATCAAAGCAAGAAAGCTCCAATCCAAGCATTACCAGCAGTTTGATGAGAAACAACAACACACAAAAGCCAATGATACTCAAACTACATAATAATCAGTAAAACAACAACATCCATTGCTAAACATTCCTCAAAGTATGAAGTGGATGATAATCACATAGACACACACTAACTCAAATTGTACATATGTTAGCAATTCACTCTAGTTTCACTCCCTTCTTGTTCACTAATTTGATGGATTACATAAGTTGCATAGGTAACACAAAGTAAATTTATGCACTGCTTGTCAAGGTCATCACCCAATAATCTCATTATGACAGAAAAATGCACAGTCCATTAGAGCTTTGCAGAAACAACTAGAGACAAAAAAAAATGTAAGCTTCAGGAGGAGAGCCTGAAATGAAAAGGTTGGATAACTTACCTTCAACCCTATTAACAGCATGTATCTTTCTTCCAAAAATCCCTGCATATTCAAAAATCTACAATTTAATCATAAGTTCTCCCTGAATCATATCAAATAGATACCACAATTGAGATCTTGCACAACAGCACAACAGCACAACGAACTATAAAACAATCAGATCAACAGACAAAAAAGTATTAGTAAAGGGATCAAAACACTAACCATGACCACCGCTGTAAGCATAAACAATAAGAAGGAAGGTCCCCTGCATCATTAAAAGGAAAATATATTAACACTAGCCAAAAAGAAACTCAAATCAAACAAAAAAAAAGAAAACTAAACGCTATACCAGAACGATAAGGCCAACGGATAGCAAAGGTGAAGAACGCGATTTAGAATGCAAAACACCTGAAAACGGAAAGTTTCCAGAGTCAACAAATCGGCGAGTGGCGCTTACTTGCCTCCGCGACATGGCCAATACTGCAATTTACAATACTTGTCTATTATATCAAGTTCCCTTCCCTGAATCGCCTGAAAAACCAAAAAAATGCAAAAAGAAAATGAGAAACCTCATAGCATTGAACTGGTATTGAGTGCGAACTGGAGAATTAAGGAAACAATGCAGGAAATAGATATAGATCAAGCGTTGCGAGTAGTTACTAGTTAGAGCTAGCGAGAGTTGCTGAAAAATGGAGAAAACGTAGTACAAGAAAAGAGAGAAGTAACCGTAGATAGAGAAATGACGAATGGAGAAGACGATCTGATGTGGAATTGAGTTGTGGTGTTGGATCTAAGATCTTTGCTGTTCGTTAATGGCTACTCGATTCAGAGATTTGGATGGTGTCTTTGGTATAAATGGAATCGTATTGATGATTGATGATGCTTGCTTTTGTTAATTCTGTCGGCGGCAATACAAAACGATGTCGTTTAAAGATAACTTCATTTCCTTTTTGATATATAGTCTAGTTTTTCCCATTTGAAATTAATTTATATATAAGATTCAAATATATATTATAAATAGCAGAAGTAAATTAATAAATATTTATTTTAATATAAATATAAATTAAAAGAATAGGGCTATAGTCCTTTAATTTGGAAGGTTTTATCACTTACCACTTTTAATTTTTATAAGTGTCTATTAAACCCCTAAACTTGATAAAGTGTTCACTGCAGCCTATTTAATGTTACGTATCACCTTATAATTAGTTTGACTTTTTAAAGTTATTAAATTTTTTAATTTTACTATTTTTAATTAAAAGATGACACGTAAAACTAAGGAAATTCCAATCAACACTCACAACCATTACATTGTTTGGTGTTATATGTTATTATATTACAAATTACTTTCAAGCTTCAAATTGAGTTAGAACTCTAAATTAAGTGCTGACACCACAATATGAGTCACCTAGATAAACAATTTGTTTATGTAGCTAATTAAAAACCAACACTAAAATTAAATAAAGAGAATATCAAATTCTACTAGATTTGGTCAAATTTGCCTATGTCTGATGACAATACCAAAATAGAATTTAAATCACAATGGACGCTTATTAATTTTGAATTGATCCGGTAGGGTGAATTTAATAGATAAAATTGCTCAATTTGATCTATATTTAATAATGAAAGTGTACATTTAATCTTCCAATTACATTTTTCTTTTGCTATCAGTCGGTATCATACTTATTTTGTTTGGATTAATAAGGGTTAGTTTAGGTGGTAAGCGGTTTGATATTATTTAAGTAAGGTTTTAAATTCGAATGTTAGTAAATACAGAAAATCTTTATTAAGAAACTTACCCACCACACAGATAGGCAATCTACCTTATATTAAATTGAGTCCATTAACCCCCACATATTTTTTTAGAATTAATAAATTGGACACCACTTTGTAAATATCAATGGACTAATATTAGTTAAGATATTATCCTACAAATAGTTTGACAAAAATATTTCTTATATAGATTATTTATTTAATGAATTATTTTACCTGTCTCATAAATGTATTTGAAAAATTTAAAAGAGTACTTTGTCTTTTGAGAATTCGTTTTTCTTTTCCCAATTTATAAAGTTTTACTTATTTAACGATTAGTATTCATTTCAAAGACAAAACTTCACTATAGATAATTAGGTAATTGGAATAAAATACGTATCAATTGATTAATAGAATGACACTAAATATCAAACCCGTATAAAAGAACTCTTACATAAGCACACAATTCGACTTTTAATAGCATTGACCAACAACTTTAAAATGTGTTAATTTGTTTATTTAGTTTTCTTTTGTAAATTTTTGGTTTAGTTTACATATGCTATTTTGCAATTTTTTTTGTGTTAATTTGGGTATCTTGTAACTTATAACTTCGCCTCTTTTTATGATATTAATTTTTCACTAACTTAAATTAAAATTATTATTTTTCTGTGGAATTGTGTCGTATAAACAGTGAAGAGAAAAGAAAAACATATACACTCAAATCAGTAGAAATACCATAATTTTTTAAATCATTGGAAAAGCAGTAAATTATAAAATAGATGTTAAAATCGGAAACTTGAACAGTTAAAATACTCTAAATCCCAAATAAAACCTAAAAATCCAAATATGTGTATCAAAGAATAGAATTAGATAGATATTTTTAAGGAATTCTTAAGAAAAGGTAGTCTGTTATGCACTATTTTATTATATTCTATGACCATATGCCACAATAGAAGTGGATAGCAGTGTCGATATGGAATGTTTTCAATGAAACTACTAAAGGTTGTTTCTTATCTTATTTACACACCGTATATCAGTAAGCTCTGCTCAAACTTGAAATGTGATATATTGTTTTCAAAATCGGTAGAAACTAGTTTGGTTGGAGCCACCATGGCCTACGGGGTGACTAATCGAGGCTTAGACGGATAATCGTTTTTGTATTTTTTATTTCTTTTTTAAATAATTAAAATTTTTAAATTTGATGAAAATGTGAAGTGTAGTGTAAAATACTATTGAAACAATAAAAGACATTGAAGATTAATGAAAGTTAAATTCTTATATAATAAAAAACTTCATACTTATCTTAATTTGAAATATTTCAGATTTTGTATTTCAGTTCAAGAGCCGAAACGAGATTTTCATCATGAGAATACTTTGATGCACACAATGGCGGTGCTAGGTTCATCGACTTGGGTGGTCAAAATCACCTTCAAAAATATGCTTTCATGGGGCAAATTATGGAAAATAGATGCTCACATAGTTAGGAACATTGGTGACTAGTTATATCTCTTTTGATATATAAAGCAATAAAAACACCCACAACACCACGTAAGAAAATAATAATTATCTATTATTTTTACTTAACTTCTAAAAATATAGAGATCTAAAAATAAGTTCTTAATTCATACAATGGTTTTTTTGATGGGAAAGGTGGTTTGAAGAGGAAAGGGTCTGCCCTTTCCGCTTGAAACCCAAAATATATTAGAATTCATACAATAGTTAAAGATTCTTCATATTTATTTTTTTTTGTAATGAAATATTTTAATTTACTTATAACATATAAATAAAGTATTATAAAGAAAAATGAACTTAAAATTACACATTAGACATATAACAAAATGTACAAAATTAAGTTTCATTATGTTTTATTAAAAGATAATATTTATAAAGAAGTAAAATAAAATATATCATATAAGTATAATAGGTAGTAGACCTGTTCAATGGGCGGGTTGAGCCGGGCTCAGTCGGGCCAAGAAAAAACTTGCTTTATCCAAACCCAACCCAGCCCATATCAATAATAAGTGGGCTCGGGCCAGACTTGATGTTAGAACCTCATTCCTAAACCCGGCTTACCCGCCCATCATATTATTATTTTATTTTTAAAAAAAAACTGTAAAGATAAGAATTAAATCCAACTTAACAATAACCGAACAATATTGTCTTTGCATGAAAAAAATTTGATGATAAAATAAGAAGTGTAGTATTGATTGAAGTTTTGATCTACGTTATTCTGTTTGTAATTGCAAAAAGAAAATGTTATTACGTTGGCTTATTCCTAAACTTTTCTCGTTCTGTTTGTAATTAGAAAAAAGAAAATGTTAATTATATAAACACTTTTCACATATATATATATATATATATATATATATATATATATATATATATATATATATATATATATATATATATATATATATATATTCGGCGGGCTTTAGATTTTTAGATAAAATTTAAGCCCAATCCATAATATTATTGGGCCTTTATGAATTTGAGCCGGATCATGTTTATATTGAAATATGTTTATTCAAGCCCGACCCACAAATGTCTGACCTGGGTGGGCTAAACAGGTCTCAGGCTACTTGAACGGGTAGGAAGGTCCATGGCATAGTTTAATTTATTGAGGCCAAATTAATTTGGTTGATCCACAAAGAAACGATGGCGTTTTTATGGGCCAAACAAAAATAAAGAATGATAAAGGCCCACTTTGGACTTTCTTCATCTTTGAATTCGAAAAGGTGAATGCTCTCCAAACCCAATTTACAGGGAAGGAGGCGCTGCAAACACTCATACTAAAGGTGTTTTCCGGCGGTCGGAGGGTAAATTGACCCTCCACAACCACCCCCGTCGCCGTCTCTGGATGTACAAAAATTTTATTAGGTGAGTTATTTTTTCCGTGTTAAAAAACTAACTACAAATATCAGTATTTTAAAGAAAGGCATACAGTCATTACCTAGAAAAATAATCGAACTAGATAATGTCAAGTGATAATAAATTGACAAAAATGCCTAATATGATCTAGATACATAAAGTCGGGTGGCGTCTAGCAAAATTCCACATTGGAAGGATTATTAAGACGGTGAAAATATGTGAAGAAAAAAATGGAAATTGTAAGGAATGAAGGGTTTAGGAAAGATGTTTGCCACTCCACCCCCTATTTTCATAATTAAATGTTTGGTCATTTTTTAAATTTCTCAATTTCATTTCATACGTTCTTCTTCTGCCATGCAATTCCTTTATTTTTTTATATTTTTTTACTTTATTTTGCATTTATCTTGTAAAACGTTGATTTTTTTTATATATCGCTTTAGAGTTTTTTGTTCGTCTCATTTTTATCTTCGAAACTAGATACATGATGATATACTTTTTTCGAATTTTTATTTCTACATATATGTAATAGATGATACAAGCATTATATCACCTCATACTAACAAAATACCACCTCATACCAGTAAAATACAAGTGAAACCAGCAAAATACTAGCAAAATACCAAATATAATCATGTTTTTATGTAAGAAATCATAAAAAAAACTAGTTTATTATACCAGCAAAATATCAGATTTATACTATGTGTGAAGAAATAAATTAATAAACATGCATTTTATGAAAAAATCAAATAAAAACTACCTTATACCAGCAAAATACCAGTTCTAGGAAATTGAAGCCAAACATAAGCATGTTTTTATGAAAAAAAACAAAAATCAGTTTATACCAGCAAAATACCAGATTTATACTAGGTGTGAAGAAATAAACTAATAAACATGCATTTTATGAAAGAAATCAAACAAAAACCACCTCATACCAGTAAAATACTAGGCGTGAAGAACTAAATTCATAAGAATTTATTTTATGAAAGAACACAAACAAAAAAACATCTTATACCTGCATTTTACCAGGTGACGAAAAGTTTGGAAAAATTTGAAAAAACTATATCACAAAGGATGACGTTTCGAAGATAAAAATGAGACGAACAAAATTTTTTAAAACGGCATGTAAAAAAATAAACGGTTTAAGAGATAAATGCAAAATAAATAAAGAAAATTAAAAAAAAACATGTGAAATATATGTAATATTTGTGGAATGCATTGGAACATATAAATGTTAATGGTATTATTAAATTTGAACTCTTATATCATTCACCGAACAAGCTCTCGATTTGTTCTACTCGTGTTCTGGGCTTGGGCCTTTAACCCAATGCTAAACAAAGGCCTCTAGTTTGTATGTTGCTTTGATATTTTTTGACCGAAGTATTCGTGGTAATTAGCACTTCAATCAAATGGGAACAAACTCTATATCATATTTTCGGATTTGGATTCTCTAAAGTTGTATATTTCAGTCAATCTTAACCACTCATTGAGTTTTAATGATCCAGATTTTATTGCACTGTGAACCCTGCAAACCACTAAAACGAAATCTAGACCATTAAAACTCAGTGAATAATCGAGATTGATTGAAATGTACAACTTTACAAACCCCTAATTTTAGAGAATTCAAATCCCACATTTTTTTATGTTCCGTCTAGAACCGCCCTAGGCGGAACTTTGCTAATTGTCGGCTATTTTCATATATCTAGGCTTTATCAAGCATTTGGCCGATTTATCACTGTCTAGGTAGAATCTAGATGCATCTTTTCATGACAAGTTTGTGATAAAATCCAGTCTAATGTAAAAAATTAAGAGACCTTAAATACTTTAGATCAATAAAAAGTATTTATATACTAAGATTTTATGTTTTTCATTTTCTATCAAAAAAAAAATATGTGATATATATTTTTTAAATATTTTATTAAACTATAATTCCAATTTTAGCTGACTAATGCGTAATGATTTTTAGAACACTGATATTTCCTTGTGGAAGCATCGAGTATGGAACTAATAAGTGCTAAAACTAAACATTATTATTTAACGCTGAAACTACTTTCAAAACATCCATTAGAGGGTCACTCGATCTATGTTAAAGTTCTTCAACCAAATGAGAGCTTACTAACAACTCATTGTTTCGACCAAGTAAGAATATCCCCCCGCTTTGTAGAAAGATAGACCGAGCAACAAGAACATGCTCATTCGCATCCCGGACTTTGCGACCAGGTCGACCCTTTGGTAGGCAGTCGATGCATTATTAGACATTGATTCATTCTTTGAAGGGTTAGAAGGAAATTGAAGAAATAATTGGTCCTCATAAACACGTTTATTTCAATAAACATCTGTCATGCTTTCTTTTGGCAGCCGATAGGAACTTCTTTATTTTTTAATTTAAATTTTAATAATTGTTGTGTTTTAATAATGGACCGTATATAATTGAGGTTAATGAGTTAAATAATAATGTAATGATATGATAAAATTTCGATTATTAAGTTGGATATGTATCCATGACTTAACGATGTTAATAATGGTTTAGAAGTAAATAGCATGGAAACTATTCGATAGTAACATTTTCACATTTCTACTTCCATGTCGATAATCTAAAATCGATTTATATATTAAGTTTTCCAGTGGCTGTTTTGGTATTTCGTTCTTATTTTGGTGCTTACAATAAGTTTGGAGTTTAGACCATTGAAGATGCTCTTCCAAAAAAAAATCTTTATCGCCACGGTATGTCACGTGGTCATGGTTGCTGTCTCCACCACAAATTTTGAAATACTCTTGTAATTCTTATTGCTACAATTTTAATGGAGATTGAATAGAAGGGGAGAGGTTTTATTTAAAAGAAAACAGATTCCCTGCATTTAATGCACAAAAATATAAGAAATTGAGTGAAATATAGAGTTAAAAGTAAGGTTTTAAAAACCGTTAGGGCGCTAGTTGGGTGGCCGGGGCTTCGAACGCTTGGGCGGCACCTAGGTGGATGTGTAAACTTTTCGTTTTTTATAATAGATTAATAGATAAAAGTATAAATTCAACTAAAAAATAACTTATAATACAATAATATTTTACAAAAAAACATAGTTTAGCATATGAAAACATAAGTCTTAGTTAATTTTTACATAAAAACACATCAACATTAAAATCAATTCCTTAAAAACAAATGTTCTCACTAATTTTTTGTGGATTATAGCGTACTATTTTTCGATTTAAGATTCAAAATAAAAATTATATGGTGAGAATATTTTATTGTACATTAGTTTTACCAACCGTGCTACCTTTTTTGAATTGAAAAAATTGAACTATAATTATTATAGGTATCAGTATCTTAAAAATTGGGGAAAAAATCGGACTAGGCGGTGCCTAGGCGGCAATATGTCGGTCTAGCGCCTGATAGCCCCCGAGGAATGAAAAGTCGGACGGCGAGTCTCAAAATAGCGCCTAGGCAGGGCCTAGGCGGAGAGTTTTAAAACACTGGTTAAAAGTTAGTGGTTGTTTCATTAAAAATAATTGTAAAATGGTTTATCAAAGAAATTGCCAGTTTGATATTGTATTTTAAACTGCGGTCAAAATAAGTTGATCTCACATATTTTTTTATTACAATTACATATTTTGGCTTTGAACAACACATTTTGATCCTTCATATAGATTAATTAGAAATTGAATCATTTATTTTTTCTAAAATCAAATCTACTGCTTATAGGAAAAGCTTGAAAATGGAGTTAATAAAAAAGCTGCTGAAAAAAGTTTAGCCAAACTCGCCGTTCAAAACTTAAGAAAACTGGCTAGAAATGAATGGTTTAAACCTTAGAAAATCTTTTCACAGATGAATGGTTCAGAGTAATAGAACTTTTTCCTTTTGTTTGAGAGTTCTATTACGTATTTATAGTCCCAAAATCCAGAATGAATGACTTCAAAAAATTTAGTTCAAACGTAATTCTCAATTAGAACACAAAATATAAGCAAAACATTTTAAGATTCTCTATACTAACTTCACTACCAAGTTAGAGACAAATAGATTTACTATTACGTTAGAGACAAATAGAGTAAAAAGGATCGGAGAAAGAAAAAACATTTGGAAATTGTGTAATGATTCCGTTCCCTCGAGAGATAAAATTTATTCAAACGTTCTCCAAAGTTGATTTTATAGAATTTCAATCCGCAAAACCCGAAACTCCACAAATTTGCTAAATCAAACCATACATGATACAGAAAAAGTGCATCACAATGAACGGCTTAGTCAATAATTGATGAAACCCAAGCAAACCACATCTTATTTAGCAAATGGAAAACAATTTCATGTATGGTAACTGTTGAGAAAGCTAGGAATTCTTAATCTTAATTTTCCAGTCTAAATTTCCCAACAATATCTGTAACATACATACAAAACGTTTTATTGAATTACTCACAATAAGTGTCAATTCTTATAATATTGTATGTATAAATTGCACATCAATCTTATGAATTATGTCTTACTCAAAGCTACATACATTTTGATGAACCAAGAGCCGCTAGCACTTAACCGGAGGGTTTCTGTAAATTGCCGGGACAGTAGCAGGGAAGAACACTTGCCTCACTCCTTCCGCCTTTATGATCGGGAAAATAATACCCGAAGCACTCTGCAAAAAGATAGAAAAAAATCACTAATTTTATCCAAGAACCGATAAAAACACAGTTCCGTTTTGTTACTAAGTACTTACCGATATGAGTCTGGCCCCAATCCACATAGCTTTAGGCGTAGGAAACGGAAGTAACAGACGGCCAACTCCGTATATTGCAACACCGAAGAAATGCACAACCAAGCTTAGAGGACTCGGGTTCAAACCCGAGAGTAAAGACACCGGACCTATAGCACATTGACCTCCAAGGCTTAAATAATCAAAGCAAGCTCGCCTCATTTCCTTCCTCGCCTCATCAGGAGATGCCGAAAACACCTTGTAAAGGGCACCCGCCAGAGTGTTTATAGTAGACGCCACAGGCTGCAAGCCAGAAACACCAATCAAACCACGAAAAATCGTATGATCGTATACTTTGCTCTTAAATATATGGGCAGAGGGGCGGTATGGATTTGCTTTCCCATGCTGCTGTCCCAAAAAGCTTCATTTTCAAGCTTTCCTTATGATAACAGATTGACTTTTGCATTGGGAAATCAATAGCAAACATACCCCAATTAATTAGTACTAAGAGTCAAAATCTTTTGATAGTAGTTGTCACAACAATACCATACATGCCGAGAATGTATGTTTTACCTTGCGCAAAGTGTAAAAGGATTCGAGATATTTGGCAAGAGCAGGGGCATCGTGAAGGTCACGAAGTGGCTTAAGAAGATTTCGAAGAAGCACAATATCGTTTAATGCTACTGTCATCCCACCACCAGTCAATGGATGGCGCATATTGAATGCATCGCCCATTAAAAGAGCACCAGGTGTAGGAAGAGGATCGGCTGGCATGCTTCGGTTTGGCATAGTCCTTATGTTACCTTTGTCTATGGCAGCTATAAAGTCATCCTGAAGGATTGGAGGAATCTGAAATATAAAGTCTATTAGTCATATCCAGAAAAATAAATGTATGGCAATAGAGTGAAAAAAACGAGGGTAATTTACCTGCTTGGCTACCACGGTCTTCAAATACTTGGCCATTTCGCCACTGGCGATCGAGGGTAGTTTCTGACCTGGAACATCAACCAAACAGCGAACTTCGGTACTGCTGATTGGATAAAAGAGGATTGGCGAAGGGTCCGCAAGGATAACATGGCCATGATTTGGAAAAGGAAGGTAACAATTCTCCAGGACTAATCCCACAAAATGAGAAGGCACATCAACCTGTCAATACTTGTAAAAGTAAATACAACTAGTCCAACTCTAACTCCAATACAATAACAGGACATATTCTCTACTCACAAACTTTTCATAAAAAAACATATTTTGGCATTGAACGAACGAAAGATTTTGAATCTTAATACTAATTAATTAGGGTATGTTTGCTATTGATTTTCCAATGCCAAAATCTGTTGTCATTGAAAAGCTTCAAAATGCAGCTTTTCAGGATAACAGCCTGGGAAAGCAAACCCAGACTGGCCCTAAATATTCCAGATAATGGGTCAGATAGTTTAACCTTGGGTTTGCACAGAGAGCGACGGAGATTCGAGAAGCAACCATCACAAACAATAGTGAGAGGAGCATAAGCTTTATGCTCTTGACCATCCTTAGTCTTGTAGTGAACCCCTTTAATAGTCCCATTTTCTTCAAGCAGAGATGTCACTGTTCCTTGCTCTAATTGCACACTACATCAAATCAAATAAATCGCAATCAATACAATTTTCATACAATTAACATCAGTTATAATCAATTTCAAGCAATAGCAAATACTTAGAAAGAGTAGCAGCCTTTTCTCTCATTCTCTGGATGAAACGCCCATTGTGGAAACTCTTTCCAGAAACATCAGCATCAAACTTTTCCAAAGGATATGTCAATTTAGTACTATTCCCATCTTTGAACAAAGCATAACCAACTATTTTTTGAGCATCAATTTTCTCCACACAATCTGCAATTAAAGTCAATTTAAGTAACTTTTATGAAACCAAAAGTATGATTAAACAACACTTCAAACATAATTTTGAGCTTTTTTTTTTAAATTTTTTGCTTTAGTACCTTCAAGACCTAATTCCATCAATTTAAGAAATCCCCCCGGTTGAAGAAGTTCACCCACAATTCTATCTGGCTCTTTCAAATCCCTCTCTATCACATGAACTCGCCTTCCGTCCTGAAATTGATTTACCAAAAATGAAGCAAATCTCAGCAGTTTTTCAAAATTTTGAATAACAAATTCAAATTCAAACAGAATCTAAGCATGTAATTGATGTGACATGAATGAAGATTAAGCCAAAAAATAGTATGATTAAAACAAATAAAATATTCACCAACTCGCAATTTTTTGGAGATTGCAAACCAGAAAGTCATTTCACCTTTGAAAATTATGCTTAGTCTCAATCATTCAGGAAACATAATAAACTTCAAGTTAGAAAAAAAACAATTAAAAAAATCAGGATATTCAATAGAATATAATATTGAGCAACAGAATTCAGTTGTTGTTCCGGTTACCTTTCCAAGCGTGTAAGCGAGGGCGGCGCCGGCGACGCCAGCGCCGACGACGATGACGTCGGTGCCGGAGCCCTTGGGAGGCGTAATTGCGGTGTCGTTTTGAGTGTTGAGGGAGGATATATCGTTGAATTTCTCCATCTTCTTTTCCTTTGGCCGCAAAACGAAGAGGAGGAGAAACGCAAAGAGAGAAGCAAAGGAAGTAGCAAAAATGTAGGTGTCGAAAACAACTTCCATTTTTTAAAAAATAGAGTGAATTTTCAGTTATTTTTTCCTGAGCTTAGAAGAGAATGCCGGTGACTCTTTGGTCTAAATAAGGGTGGAGTGTGTGGTGGTGGGGGTGGCCGGAGAGGTGGCCAGATTATAGAGAAAGAAAGAGAGCAAATTATTGAGGAAAATTAATCGGAAAATACAGGTGGAAATGCTGTTGGCAGGTGGATTGAAAGCGAGCTTATTTAATGCTCTGTTGTCATTTAACTGTGTAACTTTTTCTCTGTTGTTTTCCGAATTTGGAGTTAGCTTAATTTTACAACTCTTTCTTTTTAGTTTTGCTAATTGGCAAATCTAATTTAATCTTCTCACTTTAATTACCTAATTAGCGTTTAGTGCTGGAGAAGTTGTTATCCCACATTTAGATTATACGAGAATCATGCGTACTTCCTCCATTTTTTTTTTCTTATCTTTCTACGAGTTTTATACTTCTTAATAAACTTATTTATTAAGGATGTGAAAATATTAGGGGTATCTTAAATTAATACCTTAATTTTTCAACCTAAGTGTAATTAATATTAAGGATATAGTTGAAAGAATAATGAAAAAAAAGTGCCTAAAAAAGTGTAAATGACAAGTATTTTGGTAATTCAATTTTAAGCTAAAATGCCTATTTTAAAAAAATAAAGAAATTAACATATAAGTGATGTAGATTGAGCTTTAACACAATATCTAGTGCAACTTTTCAGTACATTGATTATGTTTTGGTAAACTAAACGTGTCATTGATCATTGCTCTCATTATTAACAAGTTCTATCGAGATGACAATTAGGGACCTTAAACAAGTTAATATAAAAACTAGTAAAATTGGGTCTCTACAAAAAAAAATAATGTAAATAACAATTACTTTTGATAAAATGTAGGAAATGAACCTTCCCTCTCACAATTTTAATACATGTTTCACCAATTATTCTCATATTAATTTTTATTTTATAATTAATAACAACTGAATCATTAAATGAAAAAATATTTTGGACCTAGGGTCGGGCCTAGTTTTCTCTCATATGAGCTACAATGTTTTGTTAAGTGTGATTTTTGCATAAAAATGTAGAAAATTTGTGATACATTAGCAAGATTGGAACAATACTTCCAACAACATTATGTTATGGCTATAGATGTGGGTCAAAATTTTGATATTTATGACATGTTCACGGAATAAGTATTTTATTGAATATGATGGAAATAAATGAAAAAAAATGTTAAATTTAATAGATTTTTTTTGAAGAATTTGGATTTTTGCGGGATGAATGATTCAATCCCTGGTCATCCTCATCTAAACTAGTGAATGTATCACTTGACTAAAAATCAATTGGTAATTTAATAGACTTTTTTGTCTTTGATCCACCATCATTATTCATGTTATTATATGTTTAATGGAATCAAATTAATTCTTCCGATTAACCTAGTTATTGGCAATATGTATAATAGTTATAAATAATTTTTAGATAAAAAAAGTCTTTCATATTTCATTTATATCTATTCTATTTCATTTGAAAGAATAAAATAATATTTTTAAACACTGAAATTTTTCTGTTAAATATTGCTCTATCAATAAATCTCTCTTTTCTTTTTGCAATTGCTTAACGCACATTTTTCACAATTGTGTAATTCTCAAACACTCAAATGAAAATTTAAGTTTTGTATAAATGAACGTGAAAGTGAAGATCTTGATGTGGAAATTATAAAAGATGATATAGTTCCATAACATATACAAATAATAGAAACTTTTCTTTTTTAAAATCGAGTGCGATATTAGACCTATCAACAACCTAATTATTTGTATAATATTATAAAATATAACATAACAACCAAATCTTATCAGTTTTGTAACACATGTGAAAATGAGGATAACAATAGCGAATTCAGTCTCAATAAACAAAAGAAACATAATATAAGAGATTATCAATGAACAACTATATACATGAGTTATAAATGGAGAGCTTTAGAGGGTTTTATATAGAAGGATATCATCCACTCGGCCGTCCTAGGCATAGGTCTGAGGTGCGACGGTCTAGAGCCTACGATAAAAAAGAGCCTATAATTTTTTATTTTCCATATATGTATATATATACACTTCTAGAAACTTGATATGGGTTAAATTATTAAGTTAAAATAAAACTCTAAAATAGTTTTTATTAAGTATTTATTAGAATATATTTCAATTTTATATAAGAATTTTAAATAAAGAGGGCTCGTATTTCTAATTTCGCCTAGAATCCTGAAAATTTCAGGTACATGAAGTATATGCAACCTTTTTTTAAAAAAATTTGCCTCATACGTGCTTATAATAATAACAAATGAAAATCTTATCCCACTCCACCCGAATATAAACTCAAATCTATAACCTCTAAAATTACAGCTTTATACTCAACCAATACACCGGCAGCCTTGAAAAATTGAAAGCAAAATTACAGTTATTGGGTAATTGTAATTGTAAATTGTACCCTACAAGCCAGTCACAACTCACATGTAAATGCAGGGGGACATAAACTACAAAACAAACAAATTTACGTTAATTGTTACATCCTTTCATTTGTCGTTATTTAATGCAAAAGTTGTTTTCTTCCAACCAAATAAAATTATGAGAACCACACTCGCGCTTTCTTTTCTTTCTTGTCTTCCCATCTATATCTTCATTAAAGAAAATCAGAAATTGTTTCTAAAGAGACAATATTCAGTCATATACATATAGTTAGACAGAAAATAATAAAATTGACGGTTCAAGTTCATTTAACGAGTTAAATGTTTAGATCAATTAATTTTATTTTTTCATATTAGAATAGTTAGATGTAGAATGCTAGAATCTTAATAGTCACGGGTGGCGGCAGGGGTGAGGTGGTGGTCGGTGCTCCATGTCAACTCCAGCCGTCAGAATATTGAAAAGTTCTTATAGATTTAAGGTAGTTTCTCAAGAAAATGGGAGTAAAGGAAAAGTAAAATCAACCTTACCTCACATCATATCGGAGTTCCTCCACTACATTTATTGGTAAATTAATTATGGATGCTTTTACCACTTTTAAAGTAACTAGTTTTACAACATATGCTACTTTGTCAATACATATTTGTCGCTAGCCTTGGTAGTTTCAAGGGCAGTCTCCCACCCTAGCAGACACATAGAAAAGACCCTAACCAAGCTCTTCTTGATAGTTCGTATTTTAATAGTCTCACAACTTTTTTTAAAAAAATTGCTCGATCAAATGCGTTTACATTAAATACAATAAATTTTCATTATATCTTTGACAAAAAATGTAAATACAATGGATGAAGTTCATAAATTTTTCGTACCCGGTATCGGTATCGCAAGACTTTCAAAATGGAGATGCAAAGTCGAGACTAATGTTGGAAATATCGTATATTAGATTGTATTGTGCATTATCTACTTTAACCTAAATTATAATATGAAAAAGCTATGATTTGAATAATATGAAATATGTCATTGCATTCTACGCTTCGAGAGCTTTCCAAAGATATAATATATTCCTAAAACAGATTAACGGAGAATGAGAAATTGTTGTTTAAAGTTTGGACATCTGTCAAATTTAAACGCGCTATTGCCATGTAATATTTTTTTACCAGATTTTTATATGAGAATAATGGGTGTTTAATCTCTTAATCAATATTTTTTCTCATAACATCCATGGCTAATGACCATAAATGTATGGTTATAAATGTTAATAGCCATAGGTGTGGTTACAAAGGTTAATGCCCTTTAAACCCCATAAAGCCATGTTAGTATTTTAGTGTAATTAGATTGATTAGTTGACCAATGCGATAGTGATATTTCATCGAACAAGTCGGGAGAGTGCGGAGTGCACACTTGTTCGGGTTCTGTTACGATTTGGGGGGTCCAAGGTCTAAGGGGCGGCAGCCCCTGGTGGGGTCACGGGGCAGCGCCCCAAGCTGCTCGAAATTTTTTTATTCCTAGCAAAATGCATCATTTGAAAAATTCATTAGAAAAATGAATTTTTTAACCGAAACAACATGTCTATTGGACACAGATGAAACCCGAGAAGCATGTCTTTTAAACATAGCTGCTACTCGATGTCTTTTAGACATGTCTGTTGATTTTTTGGCAATATATATCACCAAAAACGAAATTAGCATATAGAGAAAAATTCGGTTGATATTTTCACATCAAATAAAATTTTTGTTCTTGATACATTTATGTTTTTATTCGATTGAAAGTTTGATAAACCGACAAATTAAATTTCAATTTTGACAGCGTATTCGCGACTTCAGAAACATCCAAATAATCCCCAAAATCCAACAAGCCATATTAATGCCATTTGTCCTATAAATATCATATTCTTGTAACCTTCTCAAAATCCTTGTTCTTCGCTCTTTTACTCTAGAAAAATCTAGCTGCTATTTGTGCTTGTTTACTTTGTGATTTATTTTCCGTTTCATATTAAAAATAGCTCTCAAAGTTTTTATTCCTTTTACAAGAAAACTTCTTTAGTATTAGGTTCTTGTAAATTACTCTTCACACGGTTAGAGTTCGCCTACGACTACGGTTGTATCCGGGGAGACAAATTCACCGGTAGCGGACGAATAATTATTTTAAGGAAACTAAGTTTCAGGCCTCCGCAATAAACTTCTACTTCGGTAAAAATATTCAATATTTCTTTTATATTTATTTGTAATAAATCTTCATTATAATTTTATTTATTCTTAATGAAATATAGTATTGCTTATTTTTTATTCAATACCGCTACTAACAAACCACGACTTCGTAAATCCGGAAGACGAATGATGAAGAATTGGAATTTCAGACTGTTAGAGAGAAAAGTTAAAAAAATAAAATTTAGGGTAAACTTCAAACAAATATCTTGTAGTTTCACTCATTTGCAAAATGTGGTCTGAGGAATTTTTTTTTACAAAATGGGGTTTGTGGTTTCAAAAAATTTGCAAAAAGGGTCCTTTGACTTCGAAATAGTGGTGTTACATTGAATATTTTAAACAATTTAACCTTATTATTTAAAAAATATACGTCAGAGTTTGAGTAATTTTCGGAGATTTTTTTTTATTTTTTATGAGTTTTTTATAGTTTGTTATCATAATTTAATTAAAAAAATATTTACACTAGTAAAAAAATTTCAAAATTTTTCACTGATGTGTATTGTATTTTTAATAACCATCCCACAAAAGTTCAGATAAAAATAAAAAAGGTTACCCACTTTTGTGACATAATTTAATATTAAGGATCCTTTACTTACAAATTTTTTGAAACCACAGACCCCATTTTAAAAAAAAATTCTCAAACCCTATTTTATAAATAAATAAAACCATAATATACTTTTTTAAAATTTACCCAAAAATTTATCGTCATAGATTCCAATCTCTATGAACAAATATGCAGAGGAAAAGAAAGGAAAAGTGTCAGCACTCTTACGAAAAAAATATATATTTAAGTCTTAATATTTATAATTAAGCCCTTAAAATATTTATTGATCTCTAATTTAGTCATTCAACCAAATTAAACAGAACTCTTGTTGATCCGGTCATCGACGAACCGACTATTTTCAACTTCTCATGTAACTTGAAAAAATAACATTTTAATTAAAGGTAGAATTCTAACCACTAGGCAACACCCAGGGTTCTAAACGAGACAAATTATTCGAGAATTATTCGATATTTAATTTGGTTAAAGTGTATTTGAATTTGATTCATTAATAAATGAGTTTATTCGTGAATAAAATTTCAAACTTGTTATCGTAAATGAACCAAGCTTGAATAAAGGGATACTCGGCTCGAAAGATCGTGAACATGCTCAATAAGAGGGTTGCGAACTAGTTCTCCAACAGGCTCGTTATTAGGCTCATTAATAGGCTCGTTCACATAAATGAAAGTTTAAAATTATATTTATGAAATAGATTGATTATGAAAAATATAAAATAGTATAAGTGTAAAAATAGATATATAAATGTATAAATAAAAATATATAAGATAAAGAGTAAAAGAAAAATATGTATAAAGTGATATATAAAATATAGATAAAAATAAGTTAAAAAAAAGAAGAAAAGATGGATATAAAGCGTAATAAAGGCAATTCGGATCCAATTCAACATCAATCTTTATATGCTCAGTAAAACCCTAATCTCATTTTCCTCTGAAGAAACACAACCACCAATACAACACTCTTCTTTTTCCTCTTCTTAGTATAGTGAAATCATTTGTGGTGCTTAGATCTTTCATCTCTGATTCTTCATATGACGTATTCTATTTTTTTTACACGCTGAGCTCTCAATTTAAACAAAGTTCGAGATAGACTCGAAGCTCGACTCGAGCTTGATTTGACCAAGTTCGAGCTCGATTTGACTAAGCTCGATCTCGATTTGAGCTCGTTAAAATTTCAACAGATAAAACTTGAACTGCTGAGTGGTGTCCCTATTATTGTGGGACCCACTGTTTAATTAAAAAAAAATTAAAAAAAAAAAAGAGGCAGGTCGGCAGGGGTATTTTTCAAAAAGTGCACAGTAAAATTACTGTGCATAATTCGGCCATACGCGTTTTGAATCTCCTATAAATGGAGGAGTGTTTTGCTCATTTGAAGAGCAGACCAACACAGAGAGTAATAGAGAAGAAACACAGATAAAAATGTAATCTGTGTAGAGAGCCTTAGGAAAAGGGTTCCTAAGAGCTGGGTAAGAGAGAAAATAGTGAGGTTTTGGGAAACACTTGAGTGTCACTATTTTGTAATCTCTTGGTGTACCTACTATTATTTTATAGTGGAAGAATTATTCGGAGTTGGTCCCGTGGTTTTTCCCTAATTCATTTGGGGTTTCCACGTAAAAATCTGCGTGTCATTTTATTCTACTGATTTTATTTTTTCTCGTAATCTATTATTGGGCCTAACAAGTGGTATCAGAGCTGAAGGTTGTTTTATCAGTAAAATCCGTGGATATATTTTTCAAAAATAAATATACCACGACGACGAGAAAATTACGGGGAATCCGGTGGCGCAATCCGTTCGAAAAACCGTCGCACATAGGCAATTTGGATGAATAGTAAAATAGTAACTTGAGTAATAGTATTCATATATAATAACTATTCATATTCGGCCATCTTTTATGAATAGTATTATGTAAGTATACGGGACATACTGTTACTATTCCAATATACAAGTATTATTTGGGTATACGGTACTATTCACATATACAGTCACTATTTATGTGAATAGTAAAATTCGTGAATAGTAAAATTTTGCCATTTTTAAAGTTTCGACATGGCGAATGACGGTGTAATGATGAAATTGACGGATACAAATTATTCAATGTGGAAATCCAGAATGGAGGACTACCTCAATTGCAAAGATTTGTACGATCCAATTGAGGGTGACGACGCAAAGCCGGAGGATATGAAAGATCAGCAGTGGATAAAGTTGAAGAAGCAGACATTGGGTGCAATACGCCAATGGATAGATGCTAGCCTGTACAAACACGTGAGGAATGAAACAGATCCCAAAGTTCTCTGGAAGAAGCTAGAGGATATGTACGAGGCTAAAAATGCTCAAGGAAAAGTGTTCATGATTCGCAAAGTCATGAACTTGAAATTGACAGAGGGACGATCAATCACACAACACCTGAACGACTTTGAAGGATTGATAAGTGAGTTAGCAGTCACCGGTATGTCCTTGGATAATGAGATGCAAGCATGTCTTTTGATGGGAACTCTACCAGATAGCTGGGATACTCTTGTTGTATCACTGAGTAACTCGGCTCCAAATGGTGTGGTAACAATGTCTATGGTAAAGAATAGCCTACTTAATGTAGAGCTTCATAGAAGGGACGTTGCCAGTACCAGTTTACAAGCCCTTGTCACAGAGAATAGGGGCCGAAGCAAGAGTAGAGGTTGTGGGAATGGAAAATCAAAAGATAGATCCAAGTCCCGAGAGAAGAGGTCATGCTACCACTGTGGAAAGCAGGGTCATCTCAAAAGGAACTGCCGTTTTCTTAAACGAGAGAATGCAAACCGAAGTCATGATGATAACAAAAACACATATGCTACAGTCACAATACAAGATGGAGAGGTGGCTTTAGTATCTCATGATGCAGATTGTTGTCATGTTGGAGATGCAGATACCGAGTGGATTGTAGATTATGGTGCCTCATACCACTGTGTTCCACAAAGGAAATACTTCTCAACCTATAAAGCGGGCGATTATGGTACTATTAAAATGGGAAATAATAGTGTCTCGCAAATGGTGGGAATCGGCGATATCTGCGTGAAGACAAGTGTCGGATGCACATTAACACTTAAAAATGTGCGATACGTTCCAGATCTTCGGTTGAACTTGTTGTCTGTTAGTGTATTGGACAAGGAAGGTTATCACAATCATACAGGCAATGGAAATTGGAAACTCACCAAAGGATCGTTGGTGGTGGCAAAAGGAAGATTGTGTTGCTCGCTATACAAAACACAAGCAATGGTATATGCGAGTCAACTGAATACAGTTGGAGATGATGCTTCACCAAATTTGTGGCATAGGCGACTGGCGCATGTTAGTGAGAAAGGGTTGAATATACTGGCTAAGAAGTCCCTCATCCCATTAGCCAAAGGAAAAATTAACCCATGTGATCACTGTTTATCTGGGAAGCAACATCGAGTTTCATTTCAGAAAAGCTCTAGAAGGAGAAATAATAAGTTAGAGTTGGTACACTCTGACGTTAGTGGTCCCATGGATACAGAATCCATTGGAGGAAGGAGCCGAGATGTTGTATTTCATAAGAATGATATCATCGGCGAAAGATCTATAAGTGATGGTGTTATCGATATTACACCAGAGAGCATTCTATCAAATGATGCCACAGAAAGAAGAATGCATCAATCAGAACATGATGGAGATGAAGAGCCAGTTGTGAGGGATCAAGATACGATTGTAGATGAAGATACGAATGAAGAGGGTATTGAGCAGGGGGAGCCAGAGAACCCCATTCTACCAGAAGAAGATCCTCAATTAAGGAGGTCAGTCAGAGAACGCCAACCATCTACAAAATACTCCAGTTCTGATTATACTTTAATCACTGATGAAGGGGAGCCTGAAAGCTTCCAAGATGTGCAATCTTGTAAAGATAAAGATTGTTGGATGAAGGCCATGCAAGAGGAGATGAATTCTTTGAAGAAGAATGACACGTACGAGCTGGTGAAACTTCCTAAAGGGAAGAGAACACTCAAGAACAAATGGGTGTACAAGCTGAAGAAAGAGGATGGAGACCTAGTGAGATACAAAACTCGATTGGTTGTCAAAGGCTTTACTCAAAAGAAATGTATTAACTTTGATGAGATTTTTTCACCAGTTGTGAAAATGAGTTCCATTCGAGTTATGTTAGGTCTTGTAGCCAGCTTGAACCTTGAGTTAGAACAGCTTGATGTAAAGACCGCGTTCTTGCATGGGGATTTAGAAGAAGAAATTTATATGGAACAACCAGAAGGTTTCAAGGTCAAGGGAAATGAGGACATGGTTTGTCGCTTGAAGAAAAGTTTGAATGGGTTAAAACAAGCTCCGCGACAATGGTATAAAAGGTTTGATTCCTTCATGGTGAATCAAGGATACAAGAGGACAGAAGCTGATCCATGTGTATATGTCCAGAAATTTCCTGATGGAAAATTTATCATTCTTCTCTTATATGTTGATGATATGCTAATCGTTGGACCAGATGCCAAAATGATTAGTAAGTTGAAGTGTGATTTGTCTAAGGCGTTTGACATGAAGGATTTGGGACCGGCAAGGCGAATTCTCGGAATGGAGATTACCCGAGATCGGAGGTCCTGCAGGCTATGGTTATCGCAAGAAAAATATATTGAACGAGTACTAGAAAGGTTCAATATGAAGAATGCTATACCAGTTAGCACTCCACATGCCGCTCATTTCAAGTTGAGTAAGAAATCCTACCCTTCAACAAAGAAAAATAGAGAAGATATGTCAAAAGTTCCATATTCTTCAGCGGTCGGTAGTTTGATGTATGCAATGGTGTGTACGAGACCAGACATCGCTCATGCAGTTGGAGTTGTGAGTAGATTCCTGTCTAATCCCCAGAAGACACATTGGGAAGCAGTTAAATGGATCTTTAAATACCTGAGAGGAACTTCAAAGTTATGTTTAACATTTGGAGGTGGAAAGCCAGCACTTGTTGGTTACACAGATGCAGATATGGCTGGTGACCTTGATGAAAGAAAATCTACATCAGGTTACTTATTTACATTCTCAGGGGGAGCTATTTCATGGCAGTCACGATTACAAAAATATGTTTCATTATCAACAACCGAAGCAGAGTACGTTGCAGCAACGGAAGCAGGAAAGGAAATGTTTTGGTTAAAGCAATTCTTTGAAGAATTGGGTGTGCAGCAAGAAAACTACATAGTTTATTGTGATAGTCAAAGTGCACTAGACTTGAGCAAAAATACTATGTATCATGCACGGACGAAACATATTGATGTAAGATATCATTGGCTCAGACTTGCCATTGAAGAAAAAGAGTTCAAGCTGCAGAAGATCCATACAAGTAAAAATGTTGCTAATATGCTGGCAAAGGTTGTACCAAAAGAAAAGCTCGACCAGTTGAAGCAACCGAGATGGAGAGTCCCACAATGTAGTCGGGAGGGGGAGATTTGCTGAGTGGTGTCCCTATTATTGTGGGACCCACTGTTTAATTAAAAAAAAATTAAAAAAAAAAAGAGGCAGGTCGGCAGGGGTATTTTTCAAAAAGTGCACAGTAAAATTACTGTGCATAATTCGGCCATACGCGTTTTGAATCTCCTATAAATGGAGGAGTGTTTTGCTCATTTGAAGAGCAGACCAACACAGAGAGTAATAGAGAAGAAACACAGATAAAAATGTAATCTGTGTAGAGAGCCTTAGGAAAAGGGTTCCTAAGAGCTGGGTAAGAGAGAAAATAGTGAGGTTTTGGGAAACACTTGAGTGTCACTATTTTGTAATCTCTTGGTGTACCTACTATTATTTTATAGTGGAAGAATTATTCGGAGTTGGTCCCGTGGTTTTTCCCTAATTCATTTGGGGTTTCCACGTAAAAATCTGCGTGTCATTTTATTCTACTGATTTTATTTTTTCTCGTAATCTATTATTGGGCCTAACATGAACAACCAATATTCGATCTGGGTTGGTTTACTGGAAACACCAAATGTATATGTATTGGTAGATATACAAAATGCCTTGTATGCATCATATGTTTACTGCAAATTCTGGCAAGAAGGTCGTATACTATAAAAAGAATATCTGATGATATACCGCAGAATAAAATAATCAATTTTAAAATTAAAAACTACACACGTGTATGGTAACAATGTGCTACACGTGATGTATTTTAATTTATAATTTCAAAAATAAATACTGATGAAATTGTCTTATATCTCGTCCCCATACGTATACGTTAAATGATAATATTAATGACTTATTCATAACAGAAAAAGCCTCCATTTTATCATCTGAAAATAATTTCCCTATAGAATATATTTTCCGAGAAAATATAAAATATTTTAGGATTGTCAATGTGATTCAGATCAGATAGTAATTATGACTAAAATATTTAATTGGATGAAATATAAATGTATATAAATAATATTGTGGGACAAAAAATTTAAAAATGAGAAGTAATAACATTACTTATTTTCTAAAAACAAATGTAACGGACATATAAATAATTTTAGGGGTCAATAATAATAAAAAGGGCTTCAAATATCAGCACAATTAGAAAATTGAAAATATGAGTTGCATTAAATTTACTAAAATACGATATTTACGTAGTTTACAGACTGTATTTTCTTAAAGAGAAATTTGTATGAAATGATAATATTAGTTTAGTTTGTAATATTACATAGAGAAAATGTGTCATTTAAATAGTTTTTGAGGGAAAATAATTTTTATGAATAGAAGATGAGTAAGTTGGAGGAGAACAAGTCCGAGTTTCATTAAATAAATTTGTTGTAAGGGTTAGCTGTAACTAATCCCGGAACATGATAATCTCAATAAAAAAACTTGTAAATATTAAAAAAAACTCATAACACTTTCTTTTTCATATGTATACATTCAAATTAGTTTTTATAATAAAACGGAGAATATTTTATCTTAGTGGTCAATACTTAATAAAATTTATAACTTGTAAAGGTCTTATGTTTTATCTCAGTGATCAATACTTAATAAAATTTATAACGTATAAAGGTTTTATGTTCAACTCACACCCAGAGTGCGGTGAGAATTTATTTTGTAATTAATGTAATTATAATTGCACAAACATATTTTAAAGTTTAAGTTTAGGATTTAGGATCATTGAGCGTATATAACTTTAAATCTACTTGTAAATGCTATATCATATATTTCTAACAAAAACAGAAAAATAAATTGCGGAAAAATAGATCAAACACACAGATTTTTAACGTGCTTTCATCAATCCTCGGTAAAGAGGAATTCCCGGTGAAGAGGTGATGCCAATGCATGGGTGAGAAGAGAGTTGCTTTATTAGATGGCTCTAAAGACCAGACAAAGAAAAAACAGAGATACAAGCCTAAAGGAACTGTAGCAGTTCAAAGAAAGCCGGCAAAGAATCCAAAAGAAAACCCAAAAATCTCAAAGCTCACACAGAAGAAAAAATACAACTCAAAAAACTCATAGACAAAGCAGATTACAAGAGGACCTTATGTAGATGAACTAGGAACCTTCAAATAACGGTTAGGAAGTAACTGCTTCAACGGAAAAACGCCACATCACCGATCTCAAGGCTGGTTGAACACGATGAACAATCCAGAAGAACAAAGGGAGAAAAGGGAGAAGCGGCCAAAAAATAAAAGAGTGAAGTAGTTTAACCTAACAAAAAACACCTAATGAGCTCTTTAAATACGCATAGGACTTACGAGTAATTGGGCTTCAAAATGGGCTTGAGCACAAAGGGACAATAGCAAGTCTCCTAACAATCTCCACCTTTGGACCTTAGTGCCTCCATTAACAAAGCCATCTCATCTACATATATTACCATTATAAATTAGGGAAATAACCAGATCATTGATTAGGGACACAGTTTGACACACAATCAAACTATACAACTCCTAATCTCTCCAAAGCAACCTGAAATTTGTCACAAGGAATAGGCTTAGTCAATAAATCTGGAGGATTAACACTTGTATGTATCTTATTAACACATACAACACTAGAAGCTATAATATCCCGTACAAAATGCAATTTAATGTCAATATGTTTGGTTCTTTCATGATAAACAACATTTTTACAAAGATGTATAGCAGATTGAGAATCACAGTTTATACTAACACTATCTTGTAACAAACCAAGTTCAGAAATTATACCCTTCAACCACAAAGCTTCTTTAATTGCATCTGTAAGTGTAATATATTCAGCTTCTGTGGTTGATAGAGCAGCCATATGCTGTAGGCTAGATTTCCAGCCTATCAGATTGCCACCAAAGGTAAAACAAAAGCCAGTAACTGATATACTTTTATCAAGATCAGCTGCATAATCTGAATCACAAAATCTCTCAATATTAAGCAGTTTACCTTTGGCAGACTTGTAAACAAGACAAAGGGAAGAGCTACCACGAAGATACCTAGCTAACCACTTAACTGCAGACCAATGGCTTTTACTAGGATTGCTCATATATCTACTAACTAGGCTAACTCCATAAGCTATATCAGGCCTAGTGCATACCATAGAATACATGAAAGATTCTACAACATTTTGATATGGAACATTTTTCTTGAACTCAGATTCCTCACTACTTAAAGGCTTAGAACAAGCAGAAAGTTTAAACTGAGCTCCTATGGGAGTACTAACAGGCTTGTTCAAATTTAACTCAAAGTTACTTAAGATTCTATCAATGTAAGCATGTTGAGTTAAAGTAAGAATCCCTTTTCTTTTGTCCCTAAAGATATCTATCCCTAAAATTCTCTTAGCAGGCCCTAGATCCTTCATTTCAAATTCAGTACTAAGTTTAGATTTTAGCATGCTAATTTTAGTTTTATCTTTGCAAGCAATAAACATATCATCAACATAAAATAAAAGATAGATATAACAACCATTAGAGAGCTTATTAAAGTAAACACAGGGGTCATACTTGCTTCTACAAAACTTTAAATCATGCATAAACTTATCAAACCTAAGGTACCACTGCCTAGGGGACTGCTTAAGACCATACAAGGATTTTTTAAGGTCACAAACATGATTTTCAAAGCCCTTCTTAATAAAACCCTTAGGTTGAGACAGGTATATCTCATCCTCTAAATTTCCATGTAAGAAGGCTGTTTTGACATCAAGTTGTTCAAGTTCAAGATCCAATAAGGCAGTAAGGGACAATATAAGATTTATGGAGACATGTTTGACTACAAGTGAAAAAATTTCATTGTAGTCAACACCTTCAACCTGGGAAAAACCTTTAGCAACTACCCTAGCTTTAAACCTTTCACTTTCAACTCCAGGGATAGAAGTTTTTTTTTCCTATAAACCCATTTACAACCTATTACTCTCTTGCCTTCAGGTTTTGGAACCAATACCCAGGTCTAATTTTTAGACAAAGATTTCATTTCATCTTCCATGGACAGCTGCCATTGGTTCTAATTCCTGCTGTTTTTGGCTTGAGAGTATGAGGTGGGTTCATCAGACTCTAAATGAATGGCACTCAAGACAGCAAAATCAATAATACTAGAATAATTACAATCATATATAACATAATCCTTAAACTTAGCAGGAAATCTAGATTCTCTCCTAGGTCTTTGGTTCATTATGTTATGAATTGGCAAATTATTATTGTTATTATTGATTTGTTCCTCATTATGATCAATGATATTTTCATCAATATTATCATTATCATTGTCATAGCCAATATTAAAATCATTGTCAGGTGGATTTTGATTAACAACATTTTGTTCCAGTTTATCTAACTCCACGTCAAAAGGAACACTATCAGATTGATATTCATTAGAGTTTAAAGCAGTATTCTTAGGAAATTCATTTTCATTAAAGGTTACATTTCTACTAATTAAAATTTTATTATCACTAAAAGACCAGAGTTTATCATCTTTAACACCAGGAGGGTAACCTATAAAAATGTACTTTTGGGCTCTAGGATCTAGTTTAGAGTCATTAGTTAAAACATAGGCTGCACACCCAAAAACTTTAAGATTACTATAAGAAACTGGTTTGCCATACCATACCTCATTGGGACACTAAAACTTGATAGAGGAGCTAAGTGACCTATTAATAAGGTAACAAGCAGTAGCAGCAGCTTCTGCCCCAAAATTATGGCCCAAACCAGATTGCAACAGTAAACATCTGACCTTATTTAAGATAGTTCTATTATACCACTCAGCAACACCATTTTGCTGAGGAGTATAAGAACAAGTCCTATGTCTAACAATGCCATTTTTAGAACAATATTCATTAAATTGTGTGTTTATAAATTCTAGGCCATTATCAGTTCTAAGTGTTTTAATCTTAGAGTTAATCTGATTTTCAACTAGATTTTTCCATTCTAGAAATTTATCAAACGCATCAGACTTACTTTTAAGGAAATAAATCCAAACTTTCCTTGAAAAGTCATCAATAAAGGTAACAAAATACTGGTTATTAGACAAGGATAAAGGAACATAGGAAGAGCCCCACAAATCACTGTAAATGTAATCTAATTGACATTTAGATTCATTCTGACCAGTTTTAAAACTCAGTTTGTGATCCTCTCCCAAAATACAAGTTTCACAAGGATTAATGTCAACATTTTTAGGTAAATTTAGCATTCCAATTTTAGCTAAATGATCTACACCCTTCTGACCTATGTGACCTAATCTCTTATGCCAAAGACTACCCATGTCATTATTAGAAACAACATTAGAATTCCCTAAGAACACATTGCCCATAAGATAGTATAAGTTGACCTTTAATAAGACATTTATCCTGCCTAAAAACCTTTATGACTCCACCTTGAGCTACATAGTGCATGCCCTTACTATTTAGGTGACTAAGAGAGATAAGATTTCTTTTTATCCTAGGAACATGTCTAACCTCACTTAAGACAAACCTTCTCCCATCATTTCCTATAAATTGAAGCTTTCCAATACCTAGGATTTCACAAGAAGAATCATTACCCATTAGGACTTTCCCTCCCCTATAGGTCTAATATTCAGTAAACCAATCTGTCCTAAGTGTCATATGTAAGGTACATCCTGAATCTAGGATCCATGAATCACTATCTCTAGTTTGACTAATGGTCAAGGCTTCTACTTCATCTACTTCAGCAATGTTGTTATTATTAGTAACTGTGTTTAGTTTCATTAGGGGAAGGTTGGCCACTAATTCTCAACCTACAAAATTTTTTGGTATGACCCTTTTTATTACAATAAAAGCAAATGAATTCTCTTCTAGGTTTACCATTTTCATTTTGACTAGGTTGATTAGTATTATTAGCAGTACCATTCTGAACCTTGGATTTAGATTTACTTTTATTCTTTTTCTTTCCTTTAACAAACAGACCCTCACCATTATTACCCTTAGATTTAGTATCACCTTTTAATTCTAATTCTTTCATTTTTAAGTCTGACACAATGTCACCAACTTCTACATTCTCCCTACCATATTTCAAGGCTTCTTTTTAAGTTTTATATTTATCTGGTATTGAGTTAAGAAGGATAATGGTTTGGTCATCTTCAGTTACTTTAACCCCAACACCCTCAAGTTCCATTATTAATTTTTGAAAATCATCTAAATTATCATCAGTGTTCTTTAAAGGGTTCATTTTATAACCAAAGAATTGTTCTTTAAGAAAGGCAACCTTAGCAGTGTTAGTTGTCATATAAAGGCCCTATAATTTTAACCAAAGCTTAGGTGCGGTATCATGACCTCTAACCCTCATAAGAACGTTATCAGAAGAATTAAGAATAATAGTAGAATAGGCTAAATCCATTAACTCTTTTTTCTCAAGGTCAGTTAAGGTATTAGGAAGACTTTCTGAACCTAATAAAGCACTAGCACATTTCTGTTGAACTAAGACAACCCTCATCTTTTCTTTCCATATAGTAAAATCTCCCTTCCCATCAAATTTATCAAGACTAACCTTAACTGTAGACATGTCTACAACCAAAAAAAAATCAAGAGAGAGAGAGAGAGAGAGAGAGAGAGAGAGAGAGAGAGAGAGAGAGGCTAATCACAACAAGGAGTACACAAGATCACAAAAGAAACTAGTAACTAAACCAGCAGGATCAAAGAGTACTAAATAAAATAATCAACAGAAAATTAGACTACTAAAAAGATACTTACAGTGGTTAGTAAAGCAATACCCCTCTTTGGGTTCTTCTTTTAACGAAAAAATATTGCAAAAAATCACCGAACAAGAATGGTTCTCAGAAATGTTACCTCCATGGCGACTACTGACTTGAGACTTTAATCTTAAATCTCCAAGAGTTTCCACGAGGCAAATAATGCAAGAACAAAGAAAGAGTTAGCTCAGTAGTGCATAATTTCGTAAAAAAAATAAAAGGCAAATCACTTACAAAATTATTAGTCAAAGAGATTACCAGAAGAAGGCAAAAAAGAAACCTTACCAATTTCAGAGAAAAGAAAATCCAATTACAAAATTATTTCGTTTAACAATAATTTTCATAGGTTAAACAAAATTAATTCTGAAGTAAAGTTAAAAAAAATAGTTCAGAATCCCCAATTTATTGATTTAACATACATGTACACAAAATTAGTCAAAGAAATGCATGTAGTAGGCAAATCAAAATTATGTGAATCAAAGAACAAAAGATTCGGCAAAGCACAAAAACGATTTCACCAGAAAAGGGAAAAATCCAGATGATTTACAAAGACATGCAATGACTCAAATTCAAAGATCTGTAACATGCAACCCTAGAATCGACCTCTAACAGCTCTGATACCACATGTAAATGCTATATCATATATTTCTAACAAAAACAGAAAAATAAATTACGGAAAAATAGATCAAGCACACAGATTTTTAACGTGCTTTCATCAATCCTGGGTAAAGAAGAATCCCCGGTGAAGAGGTTATGTCAATGCACGGGTGAGAAGAGAGTTGCTTTATTGGATGGCTCTAAAGACCCGGCAAAGAAAAAATAGAGATACAAGCCTAAAGGAACTGTAGTATTTCAAAGAAAGCAGGCAAAGAATCCAAAAGAAAACCCAGAAATCTCAAAGCTCACACAGAAGAAAAAATACAACTCAAAGAACTCATAGGCAAAACAGATTACAAGAGGAGGTTATATAGATGAACTAGGAACCTTCAAATAACGGTTAGGAAGTAATTGCTTCAACGGAAAAATGCCACGTCACCGATCTCAAGGCTAATTGAACATGATGAACAATCCAAAAGAATAAAGGGAGAAAAGGGAGAAGCAGCCAAAAAAAAAAAAGTGAATTAATTTAACCTAACAAAAAATACCTAATAAGCTCTTTAAATACGTATAGAACTTAGAAGTAATTGGGCTTCAAAATAGACATGAACACAAAGAGACAATAGCAAGTCACCTAACACTACTAATGTGAAAAATTGAAATATTAGGAATTTACCATATTTTTACGAAACTCAAAAAGGGGGCTGTTACAAATGAGGACTCTATAAGCAAGGCTCATCGATATATTAAAATTTAGGAATTAACAGGTCTTTTTAAAAAAAAAATTGATAATATGAATCATAATCCCATAATTATATTTCCATCACGTGAAGTCAATGCAAATAAAACATCAATCTTATTCTGAAGAAAAAGTAAAATACAAACAAATAATTGATTTTTTTTTATAAACGGCTTGAGCATTATTATTTACTTTGATGCTATTTATAATTAATTTTATAATTTTAAAATATATTATTTAAATTAAAATATTTAAAATTTTATTTATATATAAATTTAATAAATCTTTTAAAAACGACCTGAGATCCATTCTTAATAATTTTGTAAATTATTATTGAAATACCAGTGAATTCTTGCATTTTCTTTATTCAGTTACGCCTTTTCTATTAAATGCGTATCCACATGTTTGTGTGTCAAAATTTTGGCAACGTGGCGGCCACGAATTGGCCATCAAAAAACATGTCATATTATAAACTTAGGCAAATTTTACACCAATAATTAATAGAAGGAGTATTAAATATTTAGTATCGTATAAAAGAATTTTATATACTTAAGTATTTAACGGTAACTTATATAATGTATTGGGTATTTAATATATTTTTTTAATCTAATTATCGAGTACTTATAAGAGAGTATTTATATATTTTCTCATCTTAATTAAATGGTTCCTCATAAATACTCAATCATTAGATTAAAGAAGTCTATTAAATACCCAATATTATATATAAAAATTTAACACATTTTTTTTACTTAAATATCGTTTTGAATTCTATTCTAACACTTAAATGTCCATTTAATATCTGAGCTATTAAAATGACTTTTTTGTACTCACCTCTTTTAAGCTTGGAACATTTAGTGGCAGATTTAAACGCTCTTAGAGCGTGAGTTACAAACATGGTTAACTAGAGATCAATCCAAAAATCACATCACAAAATATTAATTTTTCTCATTCATCGGATTTACATTTTATTGTTTATTAAAAACCCTAAAAAGTTTTCCTCCGTGAGCGGCTTAAAATCTCAGATTTATAAAGTAATTATATTTAGGGCTGTAAATAAATTAAGTCATTCGTAAATAGTTTAGTGTTCGATAAAAGGTTGATTTAGGTCGACTCGATTTATAAATAAACAGTTCATGAACATGATTTTATGGCTGGAATTATAACTGCACTGAATATGAACAGGCCAAAGCTTAGCTCGTTAACTCGTGAACAAACTCGATTAGAGGTTCGCGAACAAGTTCGTGAACTAACTTGATAAATGTTCGTGAACTAGCTCAATTATTATTATTCCATATCAAAAATAAAATTTTATAATTAAAATAAAGTATAGCTATATAAAATTAAACTAATACACCAAGTATATGTATAATATTACCCAATTCAATTTTATGGCCAATTTAAATTATGTATTGAATTGGAAATGTTGTTCACGAACAATAGACAATCTCATTCGCAAACAAATTAACGAACTGTTCACGAACAAAATAAATGAGTTGTTTGTGAACAGCCCGCGATCAAATGAACACTTAAATGAACGAATACGAACAAAATTTTGAACTCAAATTTAAGCACGGCTCGAATTTGATTAAAAATTAAATAAATAAATATAAATAAATTAAAATTCAGTTCGACTCAATTTATTTATAGCCATACGCTATCAACTCTAAAAAATTGTGTGGCCTATGAAGGTGGGGTTAAAAAAGCCAGGGTAGAATTCTTTCGGTGGACCACTGAAAGAGGTATGTCGCTTTTAAAACCTTTTTTCTAATCAAAGAAGCTGTCCATTATATCTCGTGTCTGGAGTTTTCAATTCTTTTATATCATATGTTCGTTCCTAAAACTATTTGTAGCTAATTTTTTTATGGTTTAATCATTAATTGTAATTTATGCGATTGACTGATGAAAACCTATTTTACAATTCGGGTTTGACTTTTAAATTAGATTTTGCAATAAATTTTAATGATGAACAGTGTGTTAGATATTTAGTAACAAAAGAAAGGTAGAAATCATAGGAATTAAAAACAAAAACCAGAGATGTGTATAAATACTGTTCTTAAAGAATTTTGGTATCCTTCTAGAATTTAATTACTTCTTCAATCTAGACGATCAGATCAGGAACAAAAACTTAATACATATATTCAGAATAGTTGAAAAAAGAAATAAAAAAAATTGATAAACAGAAGCAGAAGCAAAGGTTTCATCTGTACCAAAGATAAATGACCAAGCAGCCTTTTTATAGCCACAAATTAGCTGTTAATTAACGTTAAAAAGAACACCCCAGATTTCATGGAATATCAAACTCACAAAACTTGACTCAATATTGCCGTTAATTAGATTAAACAGAATAAAATATTATAGCCATTTGATAACAAACACAGTTTTGACCAAATCAGAAACTTAACGAGTTGTCTTCATTATCAAAATAAAATAGCTTTTGTTATATTGAAATTAAACAATATATCTGTTCAAATGAAAAAAAGCCTTTCATTAGTTGAAATATACATATATGATAAATATAAAGTCTTTAACAAAAACATCAAGACATAAAATAATGTAAAAATTCTTTTGAAATAACCCATATTTTTCAACACATTGTTAATGATTTCTCTAGCTTGGGGGATTTTATGCAAAGCTTCTGGCTTTTTGTACCCTTCTCTCATCCAACGGTTGAGAGTTGATTAGAGGAGATTTAATTAAATATGAGAGAATATTTAATTAAGTGGTAATTAATTCTCAACCATTAGATGAGAGAAGGGTACAAAAAAACCAAGAACCATGTATGAAATCCCCTTGCTTGGCTTCGAAATGGAAATTTCAACTTGTATATGTTGTGTGATGTTGGTATAATAAATTATATTTTTAGTTTTTCTTGTGAACTGGAGGATGACATCTTTTGTGAAACTTGTCATTACCCACAGCGGTATATCTGAAGTAGTTAAGGCTAAATTTGACTTTGACATATTATCTCTTGTTGTTATTAAATCTCATATAACGGAAGATGTTATATGTAGTCCATTTAAGCATATTTTTCTGAAGTGTAGGTAGACGAAAAACTTTTGGCATGCTAAGAACGATGATGAGTTGGGTAATGTTGAAGGAAGGGGACATTTTGGAATTTTGTTGTCAATATTTCTGTCTAGTCAAGCTTATGTTGCTGGTAGTGCATCTTGCAACGTTGATGTTGTTGCTCTTGATATATATGCAAACCCTGAGCAATTTGATGCATTTCTTACAAGCAAGGCCAGGTTTAGTACTTCTACAGAAGCAACTTCTACGGAAGCAAACCTAAAGACCAACATTATTGAAACAGCTGAATTTGCTAGAAAGATGACCGGGCCAATTTCATATCAGAAGAAAGCAAAAAGGGTTCTAAAATTGTCGCAGCAAAAAGAACCAAGTAACATGAAGAGAAAGGACAGAGTATCAAGTAGCAAATGTTAGAGTTACTAAATTATTAGTGCAATTAGTCATAGTAATCTCATATATATTGTTCATCATGTACTTTGAATTCGTTTAAATACAAACTTGATCCAAAATAGATTTGTTCAATTAAATATTTTGTATTGTTGCATCGTTTTCGATTGATTTTGTTAGTAAAATCTTTAAAAGGTCAATGAACTGACGCTAATGCCTTGCATTATTTAAAACTCATTAAGAATTTCAGTTAACAGTACAGTTACATGCTCCACCTCTTAATCATCCGAAAAATGAAAGAGATAATCAATTCAACATATGGTAATGAAAAACATAAAATTGCACCAACTGAAATTTAAGGCTGGCTGTTACAAGAAATCCAGAAAATACCAGTTGCAGACAACCTTTTTTTTAAGGATAAGACAACCTTTTTTTAGATCATATGAATATTTGATGGAAATTAAAAGTGCCACATGCTTTCCAAAGAAAAATAAAACAAAGATGCCACACTTTGAAAATCAGATCCTCAACAAAGATTTCATGTTTTTATTGATTTAAAAAAGCTATTGGAAATGGATACGGGGGAGGATGAAAAAAGGAAAACAATGTTGGGGAACTCTGGTAGAATGAAACCTGGATAATGCTCAAGTCGTGACTTGTACTTTCAGATTGAATCTTATTTGATGGTTCTACCAAATAGATCAATCGGATAAAATCAGAAAGGACAAGAACTTAGAATGAATTTTTGTTGTGAAAAAAAGTGAACCAGATTGCAACCAAAAATTACAGAAAACGTTGCCAATGCCAGGTTTTTATAAGCCTCAAGCGAGCAGTTGCAACACTTCAGAACAGAAGTGTTGCGAAAAGACGTGTCCATTCGAGCAATTGCAACAGTTCATAACAGAAGTGTTGTGGAAGGTAGCTTCCGGACCCTCGCAAGCTAAGTATCGTAATAGAACTCGAACAAGCGTGTACTCCGCACTTTCCTGACTTGTTCGATGAAATATTACGACCGCATTGGTCAACTACTTGATCCAGTTACGCTAAAATACCAACAATCCTCCCTCATTTTAGTGTAATCCATGATTAACTAAACAATATCACAACAAATAACAAACTTATGCATAAATGAAGTATCGTGACGACTGAATTTCATCTTAGTATATTACACATTTCAAATATTTGAATATCTAAAGGTGTCACTATGGATTGAACATTTGTTATCCATCTTGAATACTCGAAGGTAATATACACATAAGTCAACATTCTAACATGTTCTTACTTGATACTATCTTTTACTAGCCTTGTGTCCCTATCCTTCATAAGCATATCAAAGTCAAGTCCGAACTTCTTGAAGCGGCTAAACTTCATGCTTATATAGGTAGCTCTCTTACTCTTCCACCTACATATGCAATTTTTCAAAAGAACTATTAAGAAGTTAAACTTAAACCTCCTTATCTTGCAGTTCTGAACACACACCTTGAGATGTTATTATTAGTGTGTTTCAATCTCTAGATGTTAAGCTTTCCTCATTGAATTCAGCACCTAACGTCATATTAGGTGAGAATTAGGTATCTTAAAATGAGAGATTTCAAATGGACTTTAATTTCATCCCCATTGCCGACTTGCGCACAAGATCTCTTCTTAATCCTTTGGTTAAATAATCGGCTAAATTATGCTAAATTCTGACAAACTCGGATTCCATTGTCGAATCACTCATACAAGTTTGTTTCTTAGACACCCAAGAAGTAGCACCTCCCCCAAGAAGAAATACCCATCCACTTGTGGAAGAAGTATCCTCCTCATAAGAAATATAACTTGTATTCGACTAACCTTAAAAAAACCGAAGGAATCCATTAGAGTGCTAACTGAAGAACAATATATGAAGTTAACTTTATTCAAAAATCTTCTCAATATAATGAGATTGAGAAATTGAAATAACATTTTTCTTTCGCTTGATTCTTATACCAAGAATCACTCAGCATCCCCCAAATCCTTCATTTCAAAACTAGTTGACAAAAAATTTCTTTGTTTTATCAGCCTGACTTTGGTCAGTACCAAAAACAACATGTCATTTACTTATAAACAAATTATAACTCCTTTACCAAAAGTGTCAAACTTGTTGTATACACATTTGTCCGCTTGGTTCATAACAAAACCATCGGACAAAACCATATCATCAAACTTTTGACGACACGCTTTTGATGCTTGCTTCAGTCCATATAACAATTTCTTTAGCTTGCATACTTTGTTTTCACAAACTGACATAACAAACCCTTTCGGTTGCTACATATAAAATTTCCTCATCTAGTTCATCATTCAGGAATGCAGATTTTACATCCATTTGAGGAATTACAAGGTTTTTCACATTAATCAATGAATGAAACTTCGGTAAAAATAATTTCTACTATATTAGAAATTTTTATAAAATTCATAAACTATGTTCCATAATTTTTATGAATTTATTTACAAAAAATTAATCAAATACTCACTTTTTCGAACTTAAAAAAATTCTAAGAAAATAACCATTAAATCAGAAAAATATGAAAATGGTGGGGTACATAAATTTTCGGAGCAAAACGGCATTACTTAGGGCCTTAAATCGCAAAAATACCAAATGGACCATTAGAAATGCGCCATGTGCAATTTTGTTGATCAATTAATTTTCAGTTTTGACTGACACGTGGCAGTCAGCCATTGACCAGTCAACCCCAAAGGTTAAACCAATGCCACATCATATGATGGTTAAAGTTGGATAAGAACAAGTATCCGGCGATGCTTATCTTCACTAAAGCGTTGCCAAAACTGCTTCACTTGACCAACAATTACATTCTTTCTTGCGACTCAAAAATTATTCTGGCGATGCTCTGAAAATGGTTACCATATCAACAAATCGCCTTGTTTCTGGCAATACTTCAAAACGTGTCGCAATAGATCACAAAAGCTTTGCCAAAACTGATACAGGAAGCATCACCACAGATCATGGACCGTCACAAACGGTTGTCACAAAAACTAACCGTTGTGACTTTTCCTTTTGCGACGGAATCTTTGACGGAAGTAGAATCCCTCACAAACCGTCATAATAAATAATTAACTGCCGCAAAAAATAGTTGTCGCAAATGAACCATCGTAACTTTTCATTCTGGGACGGATTTTGCAACGGATTTAGAATCCCTTGCAAACTGTAGAAAAATGAATTCAGGTTTTAAATCATTTCAAAATCGATTCCGGCCTCTGACCAAACCCTCCTATGGTTTTTCGATGTCCCGAGTCTAATGGATTCGTTATTTTTACCAAAAAAAACAGAAACTAGTCATTTACCAAAAATAATGCGAAAAATACAATCTTTTTCGGTGAAAACAACATGAAAATACCCGAAATCGAACATAATCAATTCAAACGCGACTTTGAACCTTAACAAAATAATAACCATATCTTCATAGATCCAAACGAATTTCATACAATTAGTAACCGAAATTCAACAATGAACTATTTTGTTGTCAATACCAAATTTCTCCATAAATATCAAATTAATCATACCGAAAAAACCAAATTAAAATTAAACAAATGACTATGTCATTACCTTTGAATTTGTTTGATTCAAAATAAACCAAAATTTATTCCAATGAACCAACAAATGTTGTAATAAACCAATTTCTATGCCACAAATATAGTGTGGGCAAAACTGAAGCCATATGTTGGAAATAGTGAACCCAAATTGAATCTAAATCAAATGATGAAATCAGTTAAATTAAAATGATTTCTGCGGATACAATAGAGTTGAACAACAATTACAACTCTCAAGAAAATTGATCCGATTCAACAATTATGCCAAAACAATAATAATATATTTTCCATATAAACCAATCCTTAAAACCATGTTGTTAATCATGTCCATTGACCATGTATTACTGTGCCATATCAACCGAAAATTCATACCAAACATAAACCATATTATGAAAAAACATAAATGATCAAAATAATAGTGATATGCGAAATAGAAATAAATCTGATCATTGATTACTTGAACACACAATGGGTAAATTAGTTTTACTATAAAACATAATCATGCGGTGAAGAATACTAAAACTGCCAATGACCCAATTTAGACTTTCTGATCCGAAAAAATGCAATCAATGATGATGTTAAACTGGTACTTAACGAATTGATTGCAAAGAAAGAAACCCTACTATTGTAATTAATTATGAGTCATTATGTCAAAGGGAACACAAAATCAATAACCATTCAATTCAATTTTCATCCAAAATTCTGGGCAGTCCAACCAAAAAGAAAACTCTATGGCAAAGAGTAATGTTGAACATAATCGCAACAGTAAAGTACCATTCCTTAAAACTGAATAATGAATTGTGATCTCCAATATAAAGGAATTACCAAAAACTGAATTTCCCAAAATCAAAATAACCAAGATTGTTCATGTCTAATCATCAAGAAAGAAAATAGAAACGGATGCGTACCTTTTCGGTGCCCCGAGATCAAAGAGAACCGCTATGACACTGTTTGTATGCAAACACGAGATATTCCTTCGCAGATTTTTTATTCGTCATTTTCAAAAATTTAGTTTCAATCTTTGTTGGGTCTTATGAATCATAAAAACTCTGGCTTCAAGCAAAGTAAGATTCAATCTTTGTTGGGGAATTCTGGTAGAATGAAGCCTGGATAATTCTGAAGTCATGACTTGCACTCTCAGATTGAATCTTATTTGGGGTTCTACCAAATAGATCAATCAGATAAAATCAGAAATGACAAGAACTTAGAATGAATTTTTGTTGTGAAAAAAAGTGAACCAGATTGCAGCCAAAAATTACAGAAAACGTTGCCAATGCAAGGTTTTTATAAGCCCCAAGCGAGCAGTTGCAACACTTCAGAATAAAAGTGTTGCGAAAAGACGTGTCCATTCGAGCAGTTACAACAGTTCATAATAAAAGTGTTGCGAAAGGTAGCTCCCGGACCCTCGTAAGCTAAGTATCATAATAGAACTCGAACAAGCGTGCACTCCGCACTCCCTTGACTTGTTCGATGAAATATTACGACCGTATTGGTCAACTAGTTGATCCAATTACACTAAAATACCAACAAACAATTGCAAAAGAAAACATGAAGAACATGATTTCATTTTCACTTTTAAAGAAAAATATGTTTAGAATTTTGTTTTACAGATCAACTTGTTTTGCTGTGTCATCCTAAAATTATTTCCGTTACAATGCCGTTTACTCACTGTTAATGAAGCCATTAAATGTTCCAAACTTAAATAGATCTGGTTTCAAAAAGCCCATTTCAATAGGTCAAAAATCAAATGGGCATTTATGTGATAGAGTAGGACCCAAAAAGTTATTTAAGTCCAATTTTTAAATTTTCAATAACATAAATTGGTGCTTGGCTAGAAAAAATATGCATATATTATGATATGTACAAGAAGTTAAGAACAAGTGTCAAAGAAGAAATAAAAAAAATGGAGAGAAAGTAATATATATTTCTATTATATATATTATATGAGATAAGTCTATATTATTATTGTATTTACTCCCCATGTTTGCAAGATTACTGAATATCTCAGAGACGATGCACTCCGAAATGATAAGCCAATATTGTTGCAAGAGTGAATTTGTTGAATACTGATTACATCATTCTTCATTTTGTCTCCTTTAATGTAGCATTCCTTTAATTAAGCAATATATGTGACATTATCTTTATAAATTATCGTCGGATCTTCTTTGACTATTGATTTACCATATGAGCTCAAATTGTTTCAATCCATGCATAGATCTTTTCAATTGTATTGAATAATGTTTTTATACCATACTAATCCTGCAATTAAACCTTTAAAGATTTTCATGTAAATATTATTATCATTTGAACCATATATGTTGGCTATAGTAACATCCATCAAGAATTTTTCTTGCACCGAAAATTAATAAAATATATACAAGTCACACCTCTATCACAGAAAAATGTCTCCACATAATATAAATATAAAAAATATAGCAAATGCAAGTATATGAAAAGGATATTGATAAAATAAATAGTATGAAATTTTCTACTATTTGAATTACATATTAACTTCCATTTTGTTAATCACTCCTGGTTTTACATTTTTCAAACATTCGATAGTTCATGGTCCATAGTCATATTGTCAATATTTGTTGCCACATATATAGGCAAAATATGGTATACAACCATTTTTTTAATCTATATTTCATCTTTTTCAGTACCAATATAATTTATTTTAACTTCTTCATTTAAACACATCAGGTGCTAGTACTTCTGCGAAAAATGTGTTTATATTAGTACACTTATCCTCAATGAGATATATTGTCGACAATTTTTCTTTTTCAAAGATTTTTATCCTTTAAACCAATTTGTCATCCACGCTTAGCTTCAAGTGTGTTTTAGCATTATTAAGGAATTTCAATATGAATTACTTATAGGATGTATAAGTTAACAATGAAGCATTAGACAAATTTGTCTTTTCCAAAATTAGCTAATTACTTTCTCCCCCTAATTTTGGGAAAATACTTTCATCAAAATAAAATTTGAAAATCTTTGCAAAAGCATATAATTTTATAAAGGCTCAATTAATAATTGATGGAGTATATTGAATATAAAATAATAATCACCATTGAGGACCTATTTTGGTTCTTTGTGATAAATCTGCATGCACATAAAGTGCATTATAAAAAACTCTTATATGAGAAATATTGAGCTAATGACCAAAAGCTAATTTGTAGGGGGAAATAATCACGATAGTTTCTTGATCTTGCATGTAATATTGCATATCGTCACACTGATGTAGAAATATTTGTTCGCATAATCAATAGTCATATAATCAATCATTGCAGACGTTTAATATATGATTCTACCAGACCATTTTCAGTATGAACATATGCTATATGATGTTCAATTTTTAATCTCAATTGACATATAAAAACATGCATGTGACCATCTAGTTAAAGCATCAACTTCATATGATTTGTACTTCTTCAAGAAGTGACTAGATTAAAAACTCATTGGTTCAATCGTGGATGAATTGGTCTACATATATCACATTGTATGTGTTTTGAAAGTACTTGAGATTCAATTCCGACCTTACTACTAAAGGATTTTATAATCAATTTTCCTTGTGAACAAGCAGCAAAAAAATAATTTTTTTTAACTTTGAAGAAACTTCTGATTCTTTAATTGATACTCATGTATTTTCAATTATTTTTCTCATCAATATTGAAACAAGATTGTGCCAAACTTCGAAGTATCTCAATATATAAACTTCAGGTTTATAAGTAAATTGGCGTGAAAATATGTTCGTACCATAAAGACATTATAGGTCTTCACTCACAGTTTCAATAATTTTAACTTTTAATAATCTTTTGTGAAGATTTTGGAGAAATAATACATCATTTGTAATTATCTTTATCTTATTTGAAATACTCATATTGGCTCTTCTAGGTCATTCAACTTTTTCCCCTTTATACATTATTAATATTATTGGGAACTGACAGTCAGATTGAACATGCATAACAGGCATGGCAGAAATTCAAAATTTTATCTCTGTCCCCAGGAACTCCTATTAGTTGCATATAAATAAAATAAAGCCTTAACTAAATAAATCCTACCTAGGTTAGCATGCAAAAGGACTAGGCATACCATAATTCCAAATTATATCCTAACACATTTATTTTATACTAAGCATGTTATAACTCTAAGCTATAACCTAAGCATGTTATAACTCTAAGCTATAATCTAAGCATAAAATAAAAATAATGACGACTTGCATGCTTAGTTTATTTTATGACAGTTTTTCATGCCACGTACATGATTTCATCATAATTAGTAGCTTTTATTGTGACAAAACCTGCAAGTCGTCATTATTTTTATTTTTTAATGACGAATTAATTGTCTGTCACTATTAATGTTCACTTGTGTCCCTAATTATATAATTTTGTAACGATAAAAAAATTATCGTCATTTATAATTTTGGAGGCAAAAATTTGTAGAAACATTCGGAGGGAAATATTTACGGTGGCAACGTAAAGTCAATTAGTGACAATACTATCGTCATTATAAAAAAAGTATTTTATGACATTTCATATTTGTCATTATTTGAGAAACAATAATATGACATCTTAAATTTCGTCATATAATATATTTTATAGTGACATTATTGAGTTTTTATCATATTTTGTAATGCATTATTATGACAATATATAACGGTTGTTACAATTATGATAATTAACGATGATTTTAAATCGTCATTATATATACTATTTTTATGATTATTTGTTATAACAAAATTTAATGAAAAAGAAAATGACGGTTTTTAATTTATCATATATTTTATTTAAAGTGACGACATTTGGATTTTGTCATTTATTTTTAGTGCATATTATGACGAAATATAACACGCGTCACTATAGTGTTAATGGATGACAATTGTATATTATCACTATTTATAACTTTTTTTGTGATGATATATGTGTCATGATTTAGTAACAAATACCATGACAAAGTAATTTTATATGGGTTATTTTATATTCCCCGATGATACATAAATATCACTGTAATTAATGATCATCGTATATTTTCTTTTGTTTATATAATGACGCGTCGTTTTAATTTTGTTACATTAATGACTTTTAACTGAAACGTATAGGGTAAATTTCAAAAACATACCGTGTGGTATCAGCCATTTTTAAAAAGAGGATTATAAAATTTTTTATTTCGAAACGAGGACTATAGTTTTTAAAAGTTAGCAAACAAATGACAAAACAAGATCCTCAATTTGAACTTATATCACGAAAAAGGGTAATGTTGCCCATTTTAAACTAAAATTTTGCAAGTTAATTAATAAAAATACAATACATTTTAGTTATAAATTTTGAATTATATTGAGAAGTTTAAGTATATTTTTAAAATAAAAGATGATAATAATTTTGAAAAATCATAACAAAATAAAAAATATCCGAAATTTAATCAAATCTTGATATATAATTCATAAATAATATGGTTAAACTATTTGAATGTTGAAGTAATTAAAATACCATTTGTAACATTAGAAAAGAGACATTTTATAAATTTTTTCCTTTATTTGCTAACTTTTGAAATCATAGTCCTCGTTTCGAAAACAAAAATTTTATGATTCTCTTTTTGAAAATGGCCGAAACCACAGGATATGTTTTTTAAATTTACCCAAACATATATTATATAAAAAACGTTAAAATAGTTTAATATTCAATGAAAAATATAATTTTGATTCCTGAATGGTAAAATTTCATGATAAAAATAATATAAAATAAGATGCATACTTGTATTTTTTTTATTAATCGGATATATATAAAAATAATAATATAATATTGCCAGATGTAAATTCTCTTTTTCTCATATCAATAATTATAGTGAAGTAAATCAATTTTTTTTCATAACATAAGAAAATCGATAAATATAGAAGTAGATTTTTCAAAAGAAAAGGAATTTTAAAAGAAAAATACAGAAGTGGAATAAATAGTCATATTGTCCACTTCCACCTCTTACTTTTATTTATTTCAAATGTGTAATTAGCTTAATTTGGTACATATTTTAGGTGGGGGGAAGATTTGGCGGGTGATATATGGTAAATGTATTATTCAAACTAATTATACATAAAAAAATTTCAAATAAATTCTAACCAGGAAACAATAATCAATAGGAATATAAGGATAACTTGGAAACAACAAATAAATAGGAGTATAGAAAATAATGAATTGTAGTGCAAGAATAATAGTTAGGATATCTTTCCTTTACTAGCACTACTTCATCTCAATTTTTATTAGACATTCTTATGACAAACCTTAGAATCTCACAAACCTTAACATATTTTCTTTAGATTTTAGGGAAAAAATGGCTTATGGTGGCATAAGGTGTAAGAAAATGAGAAAAGAAACTCCTATATTCTTCCTAGTTAGGCCAAATTACGATGCACCAATTGAGAAAAGCTTACTAAGACTTAAAAAATGGGCAAACAACCTTCACAATACTAGAGGCTCAATTCAGTCATAAACCTCCAAGCAAGTTGGAGAAAGTAGTTATAACAAAATTGTAGAAGAATCAACTGAGATTGCTGAAAGCCAACCAATTCAAATCCCAGGAGATCGATCAATCAATTAAAACTTCTCAAGCTCAATCAACTGAAATTGCTCAAGTTCCATCCATTGAAACAGGTTTTTGCATACTTTTTGTTTTCGAACAATTGAAACATGTACTTTCTTTTTTTGTAGAAATTATAATATTATAATTATTACACATCTAGGAGATAATCCCATAAAAGGCCTTGGATATGGTCGCGGATCTGGTTACATAAGAGGCTTTGGATGTGGTCCTAAACCTCCTAGCACATGTAAACATGATTTTGTTACATAACAATTAGAAAATGAACTTCTTGATACAATAGAAAGCTTAAAAATCTGAAGCTCAAGTGGAAGAGCTGACAACTAATATGAGTAGCATGCAAAATAAATTAAGTGAGAAAGAAGATCAATACGTGTGCTGACATCAAAAGGTTAATAGCATTCATGGCTCTCCAATAAAGAGGCAGATATAGAAGGTCAAATATTTATTTGCAAATAATAAACTTGTTTTGATTTTAAGATTTTTTCATAAAGCTAAACTATTATCGGTTTTCATGCAGGTATTTGAATTACAAGTTGCATGTTGATAGACCTAGAGAAGCATAATGGATATGTTCTTACTAGACTTTGTTGATTGTTTTAATTTAGAAGTTCATTTTTTATGTTTATTATGTTAAAAAATTTCTTTGAAAGACATGGTTGTTTTTATCAAGTGGTTGTTTTTATTAATTAATTTTAATATAATGTGCGTTTTTAGGGTTAAATAAATATATTTATAATTGATTTATGTGAATTAATTATTTGTCACCAAATATTAAACACATTCATGTTTTAACGTGAAAATCTATAATTATTTTTTAACAATTGTAATCTAGTCACAAAATATTATTTAAAACTGTCATTATAGTATTTTTGATAAGACGAAATACTTTGTCACATTTAATATGTTAGGACAAAAAATATTGTTATCAAATCAAGCTAATCACACATGATGATAAAAAAAAAGTCAAGAAATATATACATATCATGACAATATTATATATTTAATGATGTATAAAAACATCTCTACAAATATTCATATAGTAACGAGTTAACTTTGTCACGAAATTTATAACTATTTGTAACAGTTATAATTTAGTCAGAAAATGTTATAGAAGACTGTCACTATATTATCTTTTAGATGACGCAATATTTCGTAACAATTATTTTTTATGACGATAAATATGTTGTCATCAAAGTTAATCACATGTGATGATATAAAATGTCAAGAATAATGTAGCTATTATGGCAATATTATATATTTAATGATGTATCAAAGCGTCACAACAAATATACATACAATGACGAGCTAAAGTTGTCACAAATAGTTGTTTTATTGTGACAACTTATATGTTATAGTGACAATCTTGAGCATTATTTATGACAAAAGAAGTGTCACTAGAACTTTGTAGGTATAGTATTCACTTGGAGTTCGTCACCATAATTGAAATTTAAAATGACGAAATATATAATTTATCATATAAATATAAAACTTCAGTGTCGAACGATACTAAAAAAATGAAACAAAATATTAATAAAATGACAAAATATTTGTCACGTAAACAAAAAAGTACAATGACACATGTGATATTTCGTCATACAAAATCAAATATTTTATGATGAACTCGAAAATTGTCATAAGAATAAAATACGACGGACATGCTGTGACAAAGCCTGTGACGATGATTTTTCGTTACCTTTTATCAACGGTGACAAAAAAACGCGTTTTGATGACTCTTTTAGTGCGTCACAAAACGCCAAATTTCTTGTAGTATGCAAAATAACCTAAGTATAATTATTAAGTCTGAAAACTCTTAAAGAAAAAGACCTAATAATTAAAAGAGAAAGAAAAAGAACTTACCAGTTGAAGCATGCTTTTGCAGAACCTTCTTGTAGAACCCTCCAAGCGTAGGATAGCCTCTATCAGTATCCACACTAACCCCATAACCAAAACCTCACCAGGAGGAAGAACTAAGAAACCTCGAGTAGTTGCTAGACCACTCCAGAAGCCTCACCCGAAAATATGAACTAGAGGTGCCTGAATAAATTCAGGCTCCTCAAAATAATTTGCTCAATTACCCGAGAGAAAAATATCTCGCTAAGGATTTACGCTTTGAGCTATGGTGCACTTTGAAAAGGGGACGGGACAACCTATTTATAAGCTTGGGGGAGCTAAATTGCTCCCCCTTAGGCGATGAGGGATGTGCTAAAAAGCAAATCCCACGCGGGTCAGCTACGTGGGACATCATGACCTGTGTGCTGCCCCGCCACACACAGCGTGCGCCACAGGTTATGTGTACCGTAAGCTGGGCTTGTGGGCCTCTCAAAAGCCCAAGCCCGCACTACGGGCTCTCGCGTACACTGCCCAGTAGTGTGCTGCGAGCCTACAATTCCCTCTGCATCCTGGTCAATTTCAATTAAGTCCAACCTACTTGATATATTTCTTTTCGAATCCCCTTTCAAATTTAAATAATTATTTTTGACCCTAATAAATTAGTTACCAGTCATAATAAATTCTTTGGTCCAACCAAAATTGATCTAATCAATTATAATTTATTCATGACTCAGATTAATTAGTTTCCGGCCAAAATAAATTCTTTAGTCTAAACAAAAATGATCTAATCAATTTTAACCAATCAAATAATAATCCAATTATCATTTATGTTATATTTTCGTAATAGAATAAATCTATTAGTTCTTTACTTATTCCGATGAAGGTCCAATGTGTGTGACCTTATAGGATCCCGAAGTATTGAGCTGTTAAAGCTTAACCAACCCTTGTTCTAATGGATTCATTAGCTCGATGCTCTAGACCATGAATAGAACTCGATTACCTTAAACGACTGTAGTACGCCTCTAGCAGGGGTCTACCATCACCCATTACTCAGAACGTCATTTATGCTTATGACTTAATCCTAGTTAATGTAACAGTTATCCAATGTGATAAATTCCTTCCATTCTTTAATATTAGTACCATCTATTTATAGGGTTCGGTTAAAGTGTTAACCCACTAATAGCGAGTTTGCTCCAAGCTATCCGGGTAGTTTACTTATTACCGAAGTATATTGCCTTTTACCATAGTGTGTTTGACTAGAAACCATTTCTATCAAACACATACTCTAATCAGAGATTTATGGCAACCATCACTTCAACAAGTGGACAGGTACAACTCCTTAATATATCCAGAGCGATGGATTCTTTCTGACTACTCAGCTTACCAACGTGTTATGCATAGTAACGACCCAAAGTATAGCAATAGTACCACACAAGGTAACTAGCATCTCAAGTACGAGGACATTCGCAAAGCTTATTGCATGAAGATAAACACTAACGCATTGATATATATTCCAAGTCTTTATCTTACTGCGGTCTCCAATATATCTCCCAGATATATCCATGTATCAAACTTAAGGCACCACCTTCAGTCCTTATGAGATTGACTGCTTGGACCCTTTCCAAGAAAGTTAACCACATGCTAGTCTTTCCGCTTCATCAATATCCTTTCTTGATGAAACTATGACTAGGGATAGTTTTGACATAATCATAATAGCACATGAAGCAAGTGTTGAGAACTGACAGTCAAATTGAACATGCATAAGAGGCATGACGGAAATTCAAAATTTTGTCCCTGTCCCAGGAACCCCTATTAGTTGCATATAAATTAAATAAAGCCTTAACTAAATAATTCTCTACCTAGGTTAGCATGCTAAAGGACTAGGCATACCATAATTCCAAATTATATCCTAGCATATTTATTTTATACTAAGCATGTTATAACTCTAAGTTATAACCTAAGCATAAAATAAACTAAGCATGCAAAAATAACCTAAGCATAATTATTAAGTCTAAAAACACTTAAAGAAAAAGACTTAATAATTAAAAGAGAAAGAAAAAGAACTTACTAGTTGAAGCGTGCTTTTACAGGACCTTCTTGCACAAGCCTCCAGTCGTAGGATAGCCTCTATCAGTATCCACACGAACCCCACCAACCAAAACCTCCCCAGGAGGAAGAACTAAGAAGCCTCGAGTAGTTGCTAGACCACTCTAGAAGCCTCACCCAAAAAATATAAACTAGCGGTGCCCGAATAAATTCAGGCTCCACAAAAATAACTTGCTCAAGTACCCGAGAGATTAATTATCTCGCTTAGGATTTATGCTTTGAGCTTGGTACAATTTGAAAGGAAAGGAAATAGCCTATATATAGGCAAGGGGGAGCAAAAATGCTCCCCCTTTCATCGATGTGGATTAATTAACATATATATATATATATATATATATATATATATATATATATATATATATATATATATATATATATATATATATATATATGTTAATTCAAATCCCACACGCCACTTTTCATGGGCTGCCTTTGTGCAGCCCATGAATAAGGGTTGCGCATTTTTCGGCAACCGAACTTTGTACAAAATATTTTATATTTTTCGGTTCTAACTTATCAATGCAAAATTCCTTATAAATCCTTTCAAATAAATTTTTATTTTTGACTCTAATAAATTAGTTATCAGTCAAAATAAATAATTTGGTCCAACCAAAATTGATCTAATCAATTATAATTTATTTATGACTCTAATTAATTAGTTATCGGTCAAAATAAATTCCTTGGTCTATCCAAAATTGATCTAATCAATTTTAACCAATTAAACAATAATCCAATTATTATTCATGTTATATATTTTGTAATAGAATAAATCTATTAGTTCTTTACTTAGTCCGATGAAGGTCCAATGTGTGTGACCTTATAGGATCCCGAAGTATTGAGCTGTTAAGGCTTAACCAACCCGTGTTCTAATGAAACCATTGGCTCGATGTTCTAGACCGTGAAAAAAACTTGATTACCTTAAACGACTGTAGTACGCCTCTAGCAAGGGTCTACCATCCCCCATTACTCGGAACGTCATTTATGCTTATGACTTAATCCCGGTTAATGCAATAATTATCCAGTGCGATAAATTCCTTCCATTCTTTAATATTAGTACCATCTGGTTTATTGGGTTCGGTTAAAGTGTTAACCCACTAATAGCAAGGTTGCTCCAAGCTATCCCAGTTATTTACTTGTTACCGAAGTATATTGCCTTTTACCATAGTGTGTTTGACTAGAAACCATTTCTATCAAATACATACTCTGATCAGAGGTTTATGGCAATCATCACTTCAACAAGTGGCCAGGTACAACTCCTTAATATATCCGGAGCGATGGATTCTTTCCGACTACTCAGCCTACCAACGTGCTGTCATCACTATACCCGTAATCACCCGTAGCACCCTAAATTAATGAGTGCATAGCAATGACCCAAAGTATAGCAATAGTACCACACAAGGCAACTAGCATCTCAAGTATAAATACATTCACAAAGCTTATTGCATGAAGATAAACACTAACACATTGATATTTATACCAAGTGTTTATCTTGCTGCGGTCTCCAATATATCTCCCAGATATATCCATGTGTCAAGCTTAAGGCACCACCTTCAGTCTTTAGGAGATTAACTGCTTGGACCCTTTCCAAGAAAGTTGACCACATGCTAGTCTTTCCATTTCATCAATATCCTTTCTTGATGACACTGTGACTAGGGACAGTTTAGACATAATCATAATTGCATATGAAGTAGGATCCACCAAATATAGTCCAACTATAATTTCTCTGACTTCATGCTATGATATGTCAAGGACTTTTGTATACATACATCAATGAATAAAAATATAAACCAGCTATAATATATATGTATAGAAACACATTGATATAAACAAAAGAACAAATGCCTTTATTGATTAAATAAATTATTCGTACTATTACATAATTAAGATATATCGCCCTAATTGCCTTAAGGGCATACATCATATCCAACAAACTCCCACTTGCACTAAGGCCAATTAGCCATATGTTTTAATCCATATGCTTTAACATGCTGGTCATGTTTGACTTGAGTCAATGGCTTTGTCAGACCATCCGCGAGGTTCTGATCAGTGGGTACATATTCTAATCTTATTATCTTAGCATCAACAATCTCCCATATTATATGATACTTTCTGGATACATGTCTATTTTTCTGATGAGACCGTGGTTCCTTTGCCTGAGCTATGGCACCATTGTTATCACAATATAAAGTAATTGGTTCAATAGCCTCAGGCACCACACCGAGATCACCAATAAATCCCTTCAACCAGACAGCTTCTTTTGCTGCTTCGCATGCAGCAATGTATTCAGATTTCGTGGTTGAATCAGCAGTAGTTTCTTGCTTGGAACTCTTCCAGCATACTGCCCCTCCATTTAACACATACACAAAACCTGACTGAGACTTAAAGTCATCCTTGTCAGATTGAAAGCTTGCGTCAGTGTAACCTTTGATAGTGAGATCACCTTCTCCATAAATCAAGAACTCATCCTTAGTCCTTCTCAAGTACTTAAGGATTGCCTTGACGGCCATCCAGTGTTTTTCACCTGGATCTTACTGATATCTGCTCGTAAAGCTCAAAGCCTGAGAGACATCCGGCCTAGTACATATCATAGCATACATGATGGATCCTATCGCGGATGCATAGGGTATATCCTTCATGCGCATTCTCTCTTGAGCTGTCTTCGGACACTCAGCTTTAGATAGGTTAATCCCCTTTGTCATTGGGAGATAACCTTTCTTAGAATGCTCAAGGTTGAACCTATTTAACACCTTGTCTATATATGTACTTTGAGAAAGACCTAACAGCCTCTTGGATCTATCCCTGTAGATCTTTATACCTAGTATAAATGCTGCTTCACCAAGGTCTTTCATGGAGAACTTTCTTGACAACCATACTTTAACATTTTGAAGAAGAGAAATGTCATTTCCTATTAGCAGAATGTCATCAACATACAATACTAGAAAAACGACTGCACTCCCACTAACCTTCTTGTAAACACAAGGCTCATTTGCATTTGGGCAGAAATCCAGTTCCCGGATTGTCTGATCAAACCTTATATTCCAACTCCTTGATGCCTGCTTAAGTCCATAAATGGATCTTTGTAGCTTGCATACCTTCGAGCCATTCTGAGATGTAAAACCCTCAGGTTGTGTCATATACACATCCTGGTCTAAATCCCCATTCAGGAATGCTGTTTTTACGTCCATCTGCCAAATCTCATAATCGTAATGAGCAGCAATGGCGAGGAGTATCCTTATGGATTTGAGCATGGCTACCGGTGAGAAGGTTTCATCATAGTCAATACCTTCCCGTTGACTATAACCTTTCGCAACCAACCTTGCTTTATAGGTAATTACATTACCATCCATGTCTGTCTTCTTCTTGAAGACCCATTTGCACCCAATTGGTCTAACCTCTTGCGGTGCATCAACCAAATTCCAAACTTGGTTCTCGTACATGGAATCCATTTCTGATTTCATAGCCTTTTGCCATTTATCAGAATCTGAGCTTTTTATTGCCTCATCATATGTCCTTGGTTCATCATCCTCCATAAGATATAGTTCCTTATCATTAGTGATAATAAACCCATATCTCTTGGGACCCTTATAAACACGACTTGATCTTCGCAATGATTGTGTTTTAACAGTTTGTTCTTGGATCACACTCTCTTGTGTATCTAGAACGGGGTCAATCAGTTGATCGTCTGTTTCTTCCTGTTGAACTTCCAGTTCAATATTGCTCCCACTAACCTTTTTAAGTAAGTGTTCCTTTTCCAAAAAGTGAGCATTCCGAGACACAAATACCTTTTGTGCTTCGGGTTGGTAAAACAGATATCCAATTGTTTCCTTTGGATATCCAATGAACAGACATTTGTCAGCCTTGGCATTTAGCTTATCTGACGCTATCCTCTTCACCATAGCAGGACAACCCCATACTCTTAAGTGATTTAGAGATGGCTTTTTGTTACACCATCTTTCATAAGGTGTAAAATCAACTGATTTAGAGGGCACTCTGTTTAAGATATAAACCGCGCTCTCAAGTGCATATCCCCAAAAGGATTTACTAAGAACTGCATGGCTCATCATGGACCTGACCATATCTAATAAAGTCCGATTCCTCCTTTCTGACACTCCATTATGTTGGGGTGTATAAGGAGGGGTCCACTGGGGAACTATCCCATTTTCCTTTAGATAATCCTGAAACTCCTGACTTAATTATTCTCCACCTCGATCCGATCGAAGTGTTTTAATACTTTTCTCAAGCTGTTTCTCTACTTCAGCTCTGAATAGTTTGAATTTTTCAAAACTTTCAGACTTGTGCTTCATCAAGTACAAATAACCGTATCGTGAGTAATCATCAATAAAGGTTATGAAGTAGGAGTATCCTCCTAGTGCCTGAACACTCATTGGACCACACACATCAGTGTGTATAAGTTCCAATGTACTCGTGGCTCGTTCACCCTTCCCTTTAAAGGGTAACTTTGTCATTTTTCCTTTTAAACAAGGTTCGCAATCACCATAAGACTCTAAGTCTATTAAGCCCAAGTCTCCACGCTTATGCAACTTGGTTAAGCGATCTTTGTTTATGTGGCCTAAACGGCAATGCCATAAGTAAAAGGAATTCTCATTATCTAATTTAACTTTCTTCACATTGTTTATATTGAAAACTTCTGTTTTAGTATCAAGAATATAAATGCCACCTTTCAACATTCCATAACCATAAAGAATATTATTTAAACGAATCTGACAATTATTATTTGAAAATAAAATTTCAAATCCCTCTGTTGCTAAACACGCAACAGATACAATATTCTTAGTAACACTTGGAATGTAATAACAATTATTCAAAACTAAAACAAGTCCACTTGGCAAAATAAGACTAAAGCTCCCTACGGCTAATGCAGCAACTCTGGCTCCATTTCCCACACGTAGGTCCATCTCCCCTTTTGCAAGTTTTCTACAGTTCCTTAGTCCCTGCACAGAAGTACAGATATGAGAACCACAACCAGTATCTAATACCCAAGTGGATTCTTGCGGAAAAGTAGCAAAGTTTTCAATTACAAATATACCTGAAGTAGATGCCTCTGTAGGCTTCTTCTTCAAATGCTCAGAAGCAGGAGCTTTGCAATCCCTCTTCCAATGTCCCGGTTTCCCACATTGGAAGCAGAATACTTAGATGCCTTCTTTTCATTCTTCTTCTTACTGATTCTTTTCTTGGCACCCAGTGCCTGCTTCTTTTTCTTAGAAGCCTTGCCTTTTTCAACCAACAGTAGAGGTTTCTGATCTTTCTTGATCTGAGGTTTTACTGTTTTCAGCATGTTAATTAATTCAGGGATAGTTGAATTAATCCTGTTCATGTAATAGTTAGTTACGAAATTTGAGTAACTATCTGTCAAGGACATCAACACAAGGTCAATGCTCAAGTCATGATTCATCTCGAATCCCAATCGATTCAGCTTCTCAAGGTATCCCAAGAGTTTCAGTACATGCTGAGAGGCAGAGGTGCCAGCCTGCATCTTGGTCCCGAAAAGGAGCTTAGAGGTCTCATACCTCTCTGTCCTCTCCCTCTCCGAAAAGAGTTCTTCAAGATGGAGAACCATATCCTCCAAGGGCATGTTCTCATGTTGTTTCTGAAGCTCAGAATTCATGGACCCCAACATAATACACATGGCAGTCTCACGATCTTTCCTGTGCTTCAACCAGGCATCATGTTCCACATGATCCTCAACATCAGGTTCTACAGGGAAAATTTCACTTAGGACATAGGCAATTCCCTCAGATCTGAGAACTATTCTCACTGCTCGGAACCAATCAGAAAAGTTCGAGCCATTCAATTTGGTGTCAAGTAACATACGGAGATTAAAATTGGAAGCCATTTTCAACCTAAGACATAAGAAAAGAAAAGTGTTTAGATATTAGTTTAAGTACATGTATTTAATATGAGGACTTTTAATTAAATACATTTTCCTACTATTTTCTTCGAAATTTACAATAGCCCATTCTATTGAATTCGTGAATTTTAGCCCAGCTAAATTTCCTAGTAGGTAGCATCTATAACTAGTCTATTACAAACCCCAATTTTATGAGTCAAGTCATAATAGTCAGTCATAGTTGGAATCCAATTCCATTTGCATCGCATGCAATTGCTAATTCATTCAAGTTCCCTAATCCCAAGGGACGTGTGCTCTTATATTAGCATCTCCTTGAATATGTCTCAGATCTGGGCCTAGCCCCCAATTTTATGGTGGACTACCCCAGCTCTGTTAAGGCAGACCCTATCTCAAACTTTACAACCAATCAATGTGGACTAGAAGGAACGCTTTGCGTAGCACTTTGATAGCCCAAAAAGACCGTATTATAAATTTGAGTAAGGAAGACTATAACTTGCCTTAATATATTTACTTTGGGATTTTATTGGTGTTAAACGTCTCACCCAATCTAGGATTTTATCAGATGGACAAAATTATAATTACTTGTATTAATTCAGGGAATTTTAGAATTAATTTATAAGGTCTAACCTTAGGTGGGTTCAGCTCTTTATTATAATTATTCCATCAACCTAGATTATATGCAAAATAATTAACGCTTTAATTTGTTATATTTATATTGCATTTCCTTTAAGCTTTTATTCAATAATTTTAATTTTTTACTTTGTTATAGAAACACATATAAGCACCATCTTATATACTAGAAATAAAATAGTTCATATTAATCCCCCGATTGGTCAATTCAAATTGCACCGATATAGGTTCCCAGGTAGGAGAGGTGCCCTATGAGGAGTAGACACCAAGTCCAATCCTTAGCCAGAACAAATACGGGCACAAACTTGAAGACCAATGGATTCTCTTGAACTAATAAATTTCGTTCTTCCAATTTATGTAAATTGGGAGCATCTATAACCCATGTAGTTTAAATAAATTATTGACACTTGTATAATTAGAGTAAGTTGAGCAAGCTTATTTAAAATTATTCATAACTAATTTCTAACCTTGAAATGAAAGACAAAAGTTTATATATATTGTTCCAAACAATTAAATAAACAAATCATTTCATTTAGAAAATAATATTTAGTTTGCTTCTAACTTAATTATGCACTAAATAGGCAGGCTCTGATACCACTGTTGGGAACTGACAGTCAAATTGAACATACATAAGAGGCATGACGGAAATTCAAAATTTTGTCCCTGTCCCAGGAACCCCTATTAGTTGCATATAAATTAAATAAAGCCTTAACTAAATAATTCTCTACCTAGGTTAGCATGCTAAAGGACTAGGCATACCATAATTCCAAATGATATCCTAGCATATTTATTTTATACTAAGCATGTTATAACTCTAAGTTATAACCTAAGCATAAAATAAACTAAGCATGCAAAAATAACCTAAGCATAATTATTAAGTCTAAAAACACTTAAAGAAAAAGACTTAATAATTAAAAGAGAAAGAAAAAGAACTTACTAGTTGAAGCGTGCTTTTACAGGACCTTCTTGCACAAGCCTCCAGTCGTAGGATAGCCTCTATCAGTATCCACACGAACCCCACCAACCAAAACCTCCCCAGGAGGAAGAACTAAGAAGCCTCGAGTAGTTGCTAGACCACTCTAGAAGCCTCACCCAAAAAATATAAACTAGCGGTGCCCGAATAAATTCAGGCTCCACAAAAATAACTTGCTCAAGTACCCGAGAGATTAATTATCTCGCTTAGGATTTATGCTTTGAGCTTGGTACAATTTGAAAGGAAAGAAAATAGCCTATATATAGGCAAGGGGGAGCAAAAATGCTCCCCCTTTCATCGATGTGGATTAATTAACATATATATATATATATATGTTAATTCAAATCCCACACGCCACTTTTCATGGGCTGCCTTTGTGCAGCCCATGAATAAGGGTTGCGCATTTTTTGGCAATCGAACTTTGTACAAAATATTTTATACTTTTCGGTTCTAACTTATCAATGCAAAATTCCTTATAAATCCTTTCAAATAAATTTTTATTTTTGACTCTAATAAATTAGTTATCAGTCAAAATAAATAATTTGGTCCAACCAAAATTGATCTAATCAATTATAATTTATTTATGACTCTAATTAATTAGTTATCGGTCAAAATAAATTCCTTGGTCTATCCAAAATTGATCTAATCAATTTTAACCAATTAAACAATAATCCAATTATTATTCATGTTATATATTTTGTAATAGAATAAATCTATTAGTTCTTTACTTAGTCCGATGAAGGTCCAATGTGTGTGACCTTATAGGATCCCGAAGTATTGAGCTGTTAAGGCTTAACCAACCCGTGTTCTAATGAAACCATTGGCTCGATGTTCTAGACCGTGAATAAAACTTGATTACCTTAAACGACTGTAGTACGCCTCTAGCAAGGGTTTACCATCCCCCATTACTCGGAACGTCATTTATGCTTATGACTTAATCCCGGTTAATGCAATAATTATCCAGTGCGATAAATTCCTTCCATTCTTTAATATTAGTACCATCTGGTTTATTGGGTTCGGTTAAAGTGTTAACCCACTAATAGCAAGGTTGCTCCAAGCTATCCCAGTTATTTACTTGTTACCGAAGTATATTGCCTTTTACCATAGTGTGTTTGACTAGAAACCATTTCTGTCAAATACATACTCTGATCAGAGGTTTATGGCAATCATCACTTCAACAAGTGGCCAGGTACAACTCCTTAATATATCCGGAGCGATGGATTCTTTCCGACTACTCAGCCTACCAACGTGCTGTCATCACTATACCCGTAATCACCCGTAGCACCCTAAATTAATGAGTGCATAGCAATGACCCAAAGTATAGCAATAGTACCACACAAGGCAACTAGCATCTCAAGTATAAGGACATTCGCAAAGCTTATTGCATGAAGATAAACACTAACACATTGATATTTATACCAAGTGTTTATCTTGCTGCGGTCTCCAATATATCTCCCAGATATATCCATGTGTCAAGCTTAAGGCACCACCTTCAGTCTTTAGGAGATTAACTGCTTGGACCCTTTCCAAGAAAGTTGACCACATGCTAGTCTTTCCGTTTCATCAATATCCTTTCTTGATGACACTGTGACTAGGGACAGTTTAGACATAATCATAATTGCACATGAAGTAGGATCCACCAAATATAGTCCAACTATAATTTCTCTGACTTCATGCTATGATATGTCAAGGACTTTTGTATACATACATCAATGAATATATTTTAACCAGCTATAATATATATGTATAGAAACACATTGATATAAACAAAAGAACAAATGCCTTTATTGATTAAATAAATTATTCGTACTATTACATAATTAAGATATATCGCCCTAATTGCCTTAAGGGCATACATCATATCCAACAGCAAGTTCCACCAGATATAGTCCAACTATAATTCTCTGACTTCATGCTATGATATGTCAAGGACTTTTGTATACATACATCAATGAATATATTTAACTAGCTATAATATATATACATAGAAACACATTGATATAAACAAAGGAACAAATGTCTTTACTGATTCGTACTATTACATAATTAAGATATATTGCCCTAATTACCTTAAGGGCATACATCATATCCAACAAACTCCCACTTGCACTAAGGCCAATTAGCCATATGTCTTAATCCATATGCTTTAACATGCTGGTCATGTTTGACTTAAGTCAATGGCTTTGTCAGACCATCCGCGAGGTTCTGATCAGTGGGTACATATTCTAATCTTATTATCTTCGCGTCAACAATCTCCTTGATTTTATGATACTTTCTGGATACATGTCTGTTTTTTTATGAGACCGTGGTTCCTTTACCTGAGCTATGGCACCATTGTTATCACAATATAAAGTGATTGGATCAACAGCCTTAGCACCATACCGAGATCACCAATAAAACCCCATTAACCAGACAGCTTCTTTTGCTGCTTTGCATGCAGCAATGTATTCAAATTCTGTGGTTGAATCAGCAGTAGTTTCTTGATTGGAACTCTTCTAGCATACCGCCCCTCCATTTAACACATACACAAAACCTGACTGAGACTTGTAGTCATCCTTGTCAAATTGAAAACTTGCATCAGTGTAACCTCTAATTGTGAGGTCACCTTCTCTATAAATCAAGAACTCATCCTTAGTCCTTCTCAAGTACTTAAGGATTACCTTGATGGCCATCCAGTGCTTTTCACCTGGATCTGACTGATATTTGCTTGTAAAGCTCAAAGTTTGAGAGACATCCGGCTTAGTATATATCAAAGCATATATGATGGATCCTATTGCGGATGCATATGGTATATCCTTCATTTGCATTCTCTCTTGAGCTATCTTCAGACACTCAGCCTTAGATAGGATTATCCCTTTTGTCATTGGGATATAACCTTTCTTAACATGCTTAAGGTTGAACCTATTTAATACTTGTCTATATATGTACTTTGAGAAAGACCTAACAGTCTCTTAGATCTATCCCTATAGATCTTTATAATTAGTATAAATGCTGCTTCACCAAGGTCTTTCATGGAGAACTTTCTAGATAACCACACTTTAATATTTTGAAGAAGAGAAAGGTCTTTTCCTATTAGCAAAATGTCATCAACATACAATACTAGAAAAACGACTGCACTCCCACTACCTTCTTGTAAACACAAGGCTCATTTGCATTTGGGCAGAAATCCAGTTCCCGGATTATCTGATCAAACCTTATATTCCAACTCTTGGATGCCTACTTAAGTCCATAATTGGATCTTTGTAGCTTGCATACCTTCGAGCCATCCTGAGATGTAAACGCTCAGGTTGTGTCATATACACATCCCGGTCTAAATCCCCATTTAGGAATGCTATTTTTACATCCATCTGTCAGATCTCATAATCGTAATGAGCAGCAATGGCTAGGAGTATCCTTATGGATTTAAGCTTGGCTATCGGTGAGAAAGTTTCATCGTTGTTAATACCTTCCTGTTGACTATAACCTTTCACAACCAACCTTGCTTTATAGGTAATTACATTACCGTCCATGTCTATCTTCTTCTTTAAGACCCACTTGCACCCAATTGGTCTAACCTCTTATGGTGCATCAACCAAATTCCAAACTTGGTTCTCGTACATGGTATCCATTTCTGATTTCTTGGCTTTTAGCCATTTATCAAAATCTGAGCTTTTAATTACCTTATCATATATCCTTGGTTCATTATCCTCCATAAGATATAGTTTCTTATCATCAGTGATGATAAACCCATATCTATCAGGACCTTATAAACATGACCTAATCTTCATAATGATTATGTTTTGACAGGTTGTCTTGGATCACACTCTCTTATGTATCTAGAACGGGGTCAATCAGTTGATCATCTGTTTTTTCCTCTTGAACTTCTAGTTCAATATTGCTCCCACTGACTTTTGCAAGTAAGTGTTCCTTTTCCAAAAAAAGAGCATTCCGAGACACAAATACCTTTTGTGTTTCGAGTTGGTAAAACAAATATCCAATTATTTCCTTTAGATATCCAATGAATAGACATTTGTCAGCCTTAGCATTCAGCTTATTTGACGCTATCCTCTTTACCATAACAGGACAGCCCCATTCTCTTAAGTGACTTAGAGATGGCTTCTTGTTACACCATCTTTCATAAGGTGTAAAATCAACTGATTTAGAGGGCACTCTGTTTAAAATATAAACCGTGCTCTCCAGTGCATATCCCCAAAAGGATTTACTAAGATCTGCATAGCTCATCATGGACCTGACCATATCTAATAAAGTCTAATTCCTTCTTTCTGACACTCCATTATGTTGGGGTGTATAAGGAGGGGTCCATTGGGGAACTATCCCATTTTCCTTTAGATAATCCTGAAACTCCTGACTTAAGTATTCTCCACCTCGATCAGATTGAAGTGCTTTGATACTTTTCTCAAGCTGTTTCTCTACTTCAGCTCTGAATAGTTTGAACTTTTCAAAACTTTCGGACTTGTGCTTCATCAAGAACAAATAACCGTATCGTGGGTAATCATCAATTAAGGTTATAAAGTAGGAGTATCCTCCTAGTGCCTGAACACTTATTGGACCACACACATCAATATGTATAAGTTCCAATGTACTCGTGGCCCGCTCACCCTTTCCTTGAAAGGGTAACTTTGTCATTTTTCCTTTTAAACAAAGTTCACAATCACCATAACACTCCAAGTCTGTTGGGCCCAAGTCTCTACGCTTATGCAACTTGGTTAAATGATCTTTGTTTATATGGCCTAAACGACAATGCCATAAGTAGAAGGAATTCTCATTATCTAATTTAACTTTCTTCACACTATTTATATTGAAAACTTTTGTTTTAGTATTAAGAACATAAATGTCACCTTTCAACATTCCATAACCATAAAGAATATTATTCAAACGAATCTGACAATTATTATTTGAAAATAAAATTTTAAATCCCTCTACTGCTAAACAAGCAATAGATACAATATTCTTAGTAACACTTGGAATGTAGTAACAATTATTCAAAACTAAAACAAGTCTACTTGGCAAAATAAGATTAAAGCTTCCTACGGCTAATGCAGCAACTCTGGCTCCATTCCCCACACGTAGGTCCATTACCCCTTTTATAAGTCTTCTACTATTCCTTAGTCCCTACACAGAAGTACAGATATGAGAACCACAACCAGTATCTAATACCCAAGTGGATTCACAAGGAAAAGTAGCAAAATTTTCAATTACAAACATACCTAAAGTAGATGCCTCTGTAGGCTTCTTCCTCAAATGCTCAGAAGTGGGAGCTTTGCAATTCTTGTTCCAATGGTACGTTACATTGGTCATAGACATACTTACATGTCCTCTTCTTCCTTTTAAACCCTTTAACTACTCCTTTGGTGACAGAATCCTCCGAGCCATTTTTTGGAGAATGTTTGTTTGTAGACTCTCTTGAAACTTTTTTACTTTTGGCATCAAAATTTCTTAACGCATCAACAATTTTCGGGAAAGTACAGTCGTGAACTTTGAAGCAATGTTCCTTTAAAAAATCAGCGTAGCTGATGGGTAAAGAATCCAACAGGATATCTAATCCTAAGGATTGACCGACCGAAGATCCCAACGATTCTAATTTCTCCAAGAAATCTCTAATCTTGTTGATGTGTGCTATAACACTTGTCCCTTCCTTCATCTTAGAGTTTGAAAGTTCACTGGTTGATTTGAACCTTTCATACCTTGCCTTTTCAGGCAAACTCTTTAGATAAATCAACATGGTTTGTAGACTCATGTGATCGCACTATAAACATATCTCAGGATTCATAGTATCTAACAGCAAGTGTAAGACATAAACCGAATCCTTAATATATCTTAACCATGCATCCATAATAATAGCCGGTGCATCAGAGCTAGGAATTTTTATGAATGGATTTTCAAGAACGTATGTTAATTTATAATCCTTAAGGATATCCCTTACATCCTTGATCCATTCATGGTAGTTAATTGCTGTCAAAGTTTGGATGTATTAAAAACAAATTTTCAAAATGAAGTTCATATTCAACCCATAGTAGTCAAAGGTGCATCGGGCGCATGCCTAGGTGTAAAGGCATAGCGAGGCGCAACTGTGCGCCTCATTGGAACTCAAGGTGTAGGTTCCTGAAAAGGCACGCACTCGGTTATGCCTTTGTCTAGGCACACAGGTGCAAAGGCGCATAGCTTTTTTAAGTTAGGCGCAAGGGGAGAAAAAAATTGAAAAAATAATACTTGAAACCAATTTTTGTTAATTAAAAAATAAAAATAAAATAAAAAGAGGGCCCACATAAATAGCAAAAGGAACTAAACCGTAAATCAGGTTTAGGATAAAAACACACACATCGTCTTCCTCTATATTCTCTCCTTGGCAAATCAACTTCCAACTCCCTTTTCCGGCACTGACCTTCAGTTTTTCGGTAAGTTTTCTTATCTTCTAGTCGCTTTCTCTTCCTCTCTTTCCATGTTTGTCGTTTTCTATTTCTCCTCATCCCTGTTCATCATTTTCTCTCTTTGGTTTACACTTACAGATTATTAAATCCGTCGCCTTATATATATATGTGTGTGTGTATGTGTGTGTGTGTGTGTGTGTGTGTGTGTGTGTGTGTGTGTGTTTATGGCTTTATGTTGCAGATTCATTTGGTTGAATAATGGCTTCTGAAACTAATTCATCTCAATCCACACAATCAAAAAGAACTGATCCAGCCTGGAAGTACAATTATCTGCAAGATCCAAAGGATCCTAATAGCGTCACTTATAGATACTATGGCAAAGTGACTAAAGGTGGTATATTTAGAGCAAAACATCATCAAGTTGGAGGCCATAGAAATGTTAGGCCATGTCAAAAGTGTCCTCCAGAAGTTAGAGAAGAACTGAAGTCTCATATGGAAGCTTAAAAATTAAAGAAGTCCATAGTTTTTGACCAGTATATAGACTTGGAGCAAGGTGATGATGAGGATTTGGAGGAACTGGTTACAAATTAGAGAAGTTTACAACCTCCGTAAATTGGAAGCAGTGCAAAAAAATTGAAATCAAATGTGAATAGTTCCTCTTCCCCTCTGGAGCTATTGCATGCAAAAGACAAGGGAAGACAAACAAGCATAAATGAAGCTTATGACAAAGAGCTTTGAGCAGCCATTGTACAAGAGATTGCTAGATTTTTCTACTAAGTTGGAATATCATTCAATTATGCTCGGTTAGATAGCTTTAAATGGATGCTTCAGGTAGTAGGAAATTATAGACCAAATTTAAAGCCTCCTTCCTATCATGAGTAAAGGGTTCCACTTCTTAACAAAGAGGTTGAATACACAAAAGATTTGATGAAAGATCATCAAGAGGAGTGGAGGAGGTACAGATGTTCAATAATGTTGGATGGTTGGACCGATAGGAGGCAAAGAACATTGATCAACTTTACGGTTAATTATTCAAAAGGGACTATATTTATGGAGTCAATCGATGCATCTTCCTATATGAAGACTGCTTTAAAGCTATTTGATCTACATGATAGATTTGTGCAATGAATTGGGGAAGAAAATGTTATCCAAATTATCATAGATAATGGTCGCAATTATGTTCAAGAAGGTTAGTTTTCTTTTTTCTTACAACACCTTTATGAGTAATTAGGCTTTAAATTTTCAATAAAAGTAAAGTGGAGTTTAATTGCTTTGGTTTGTATTTTTAGGAAAATTCTTCATGTCAAATCAACCTCATTTGTTCTGGACTCCTTGCGCGACCCATTGCTTAGACCTTATGTTGGAGGATATTGGAAAAATGGAGAAGGTGAAAAGAACCATTGCAAGAGGATTTTTTCTGGTTGGATTTATTTATAATCATGGTGGTGTTTTGAGTATAATGAGAGAGTACAACAATAACAAAGAATTACAACTTTTCTTACTTTGCAAAGCTTGCAAAAGAGACAATCCTATTTAAGGCAAATGTTTACGAGTGAAAAGTGGACAAAAAGCAAATGGGCCAAGGATGCTAAAGGAAAGAGGGCTTATGACGTTGTCTTTATGAATCAGTTTTGGAATGATGTGCTTTGGACACTAAAAGTTATAAGCCCTCTTGTTCAAGCTCTAAGGCTTGTTGACAATGAGAAAAAACCCGCAGTGGGTTATATATATGAAGCCATGGACAGAGCAAAGGAAGTAATTGTTGTAGCTTTTGATCATAATGAGGCAGAATACAAGCGGTTTTATGAAATCATTGATAGAAGATGGGATTGTCAACTTCACCATCCATTGCATGCAGCCGGCTACTACTTTAATCCCGAGTTCTATTGTATAAACAAGGATATTGAGACTGACCATGAGGTGAATAAAGGATTGGTGGAGTGCATCAAGAGACTTAGCAGTAATGAGATATAATAAGATTTAATTATGACGGAGATGATACAGTGGGTGAACCAAGTAGGGATGTTTAGTGATGGGATCGCAGTTAGAGCACATGCCAAAATATCTCCAGGTAACTTAAATCTTACTTCTTAATTTCTATAGATGTTTAATGTTGACTTTCTTATTAGCTAAATAGTGGAAATTTTAGTATAATGATTAGATGTTGAATTTGTAATTTCTTATTAGCTGAATGGTGGAAACTGTATGGGAAAAAAATCCCCCATGTTCAAAAATTAGCTATCAAAGTGCTTTCATTGACATGTAGTGCATCGGGTTGTGAAAGAAATTGGAGCATGTTTGAGCATGTAAGTATTTATGATATCAATTTATATTTTATATTGATACATTTTGATAAATATTAAAATGAATAACAACTAGCAGTTAATTGTTTTTTTTTATTAGATTCATTCAAAGAAGTGGAACCGTTTAGAGCATAAGAAGTTAAAAGAGCTTGTGTATGTCAAATACAACCAAACACTCAAGATGTGTCAAGCTAAAGAGGCTTTTGATCCTATATCTTTGGATGGCATTGATGATAGCAATGAGTGGTTGGTTGGGAAGAAGTTGAGTGATCGAGACTTAGTATTTCCAAATGAGGACTTGACATGGCGTGTTGTGGAAATTTCAAGTGGAGTTGGAGAAGTTAGAAGCACTAGGAAATCTAAAGCTAAGAAACAAGACAATTCATCATCTTCAAGTTCAGTGACTTTAGAATTAGAAGATAAAGAAAGTGATAATGATGACTCAGATGGAGAAAGCACTGAAGGAGAATTGGAAATACTTAAGGAGAATGAAAACTTAGATTACTTTAGTGATGAATGATTTTCTAGTCGAATCTTGTGGATCTCCATGTGTGATGAGTGTTTCTTTGGATTATTATTGTCTTTAATTTAGGATTATGAACTTTTTTTTTTATTTTGGACCATTACGACTAGTGATATTTTTATAACTTCAAGTTTTTAGTAGTTATATTTTATATATCTTATATATCTACAAGATTAAAAATATATTTTAGAACTTTTATACTTGTGCGCCTTTTTTGTTCCGGGCGTGCGCCTTGCGCTTAGGCGACGGGCTAGACCCTAAGGCCTTACGTGCGCCTCGCGCCCTCGACTACTATGATTCAACCTAAGATATAAGAAAAGAAAAGAGTTTAGATATTAGTTTAAGTACATGGATTTAATATAAGGTCTTTTAATTAAACACATTTGTCCTACTATTTTCCTCGATATTTACAATAGCTCATTCTATTGAATTCGGAAATTTTAGCCCAGCTAAATTTCCTAGTAGGTAGCATCTATAACTAGTCTATTATAACCCCCAATTTTATGAGTCAAGTCATAACAGTAAGTCATAGTTGGAATCCCATTCCATTTGCATCACATGCAATTGCTAATTCATTCAAGTTCCCTAATCCCAAGGGACGTATGCTCTTTTATTAGCATCTCCTTGAATATGTCTCAGATCTAGGCCTAGCCCCCAATTTCATGGTGGACTACCCCAGCTCTGTTAAGGCAGACCATATCCTAAACTTTACAACCAATCAATGTGGACTAGAAGAAACGCTTTGCATAACACTTTGGATAGCCCAAAGAGACCGTATTATAAATTTGAGTAACAAAGACTACAACTTGCCTTAATATATTTACTTTGAGATTTTATTGGTGTTAAACGTCTTACCCAATCTAGGATTTTATCAAATAGACAAAATTATAATAACTTGTATTAATTCAGGGAATTTTAGAATTAATTTATAAGGTCTAACCTTAGGTGGGTTCAGCTCTTTATTATAATTATTCCATCAACCTAGATTATATGCAAAATAATTAACATTTTTATTTATTATATTTGTATTGCATTTCCTTTAAGCTTTTATTCAATAAATTTAATTTTTTTACTTTGTTATAGAAACATATATAAGCACCATCTTATATACTAGAAATAAATTAACTCCTATTAATCCCCCGATTGTTCAATTCAAATTTCACCGATATAGGTTCCCAGGTAGGAGAGGTGCTCTGTGAGGAGTACACACCAAGTCCAATCCTCAGCCAGAACAAATATGGGCACAAACCTGAAGACCAATAGATTCTCTTGAACTAATAAATTTCGTTCTTCCAATTCATGTAAATTGGAAGCATCTATAACCCATGTAATTTAAATAAATTATTGACATTTATATAATTTGAGTAAGTTGAGCAAACTTATTCAAAATTATTCATAACCATTTTCTAACCTTGAAATGAAAGGCACAAGTTCATATATTTTGTTCCAAACAATTAAATAAACAAATCATTTCATATAGAAAATAATATTTAGTTCGCTTCTAACTTAATTATGCACTAAATAGGCAGGCTCTGATACCACTGTTGGGAACTGATAATCAGATTGAATATGCATAACAAGCATGGCGGAAATTCAAAATTTTATCCCTATCCCCAGGATCTCCTATTAGTTGCGTATAAATTAAATAAAGCCTTAACTAAATAATTCTCTACCTATGTTAGCATGCAAAAGGACTAGGCATATCATAATTCCAAATTATATCCTAGCACATTTATTTTATACTAAGCATGTTATAGCTCTAAGCTATAACCTAAGCATGTTATAACTGTAAGCTATAACCTAAGTATAAAATAAACTAAGCATGCAAAACAACCTAAGCATAATTATTAAGTTAAAAAACGCTTAAAGAAAAAGACCTAATAATTAAAAGAGAAAGAAAAAGAACTTACCAGTTGAACCGTGCTTTTGCAGAACCTTCTTGCACAAGCCTCCAAGCGTAGGATAGCCTCTATCAGTATCCACACGAACCCCACCAACCAAAACCTCCCCGGGAGGAAGAACTAAGAAGCCTCGAGTAGTTGCTAGACCACTCTAGAAGCCTCACTCCAAAATATAAACTAGAGGTGCCCGAATGAATTCAGGCTCCTCAAAATAACTTGCTCAATTCCCGAGAGAAAAATATCTCGCTTAGGATTTGCACTTTGAAAAGGGGAGGGGATAACCTATTTATAGGCTTGGGGGAACAAAATTGCTCCCCCTTAGGAGATGTGGGATGTGCTAAAAAGCACATCCCACGCAGGTCAGCTACGCGAGTCATCTTGACCCGCTTGTTGCCCCACCACACACAGCGTGCAGCGCACTCTGTGTGTGCCGCAAGCTGGGGTTGCAGGCCTCTCACAAGCCCAGCTTGCGATGGTGTACTGCGGGCTCTCATACACGCTGCCCAGCAGTGTGCTGCGAGCCCGCAGTTCCCTCTGCATCCTGGTTAATTTCAATTAGGTCCAACCTACTTGATATATTTCTATTCGAATCCCCTTTCAAATTTAAATAATTATTTTTGACCCTAATAAATTAGTTACCAGTCATAATAAATTCTTTGGTCCAACCAAAATTGATCTAACTAATTATAATTTATTCATGACTCTGATTAATTAGTTTCCGGTCAAAATAAATTCTTTGGACTAAACAAAATTGATCTAATCAATTTTAACCAATCAAATAATAATCCAATTATCATTTATGTTATATTTTTGTAATAGAATAAATCTATTAGTTCTTTACTTAGTTCGATGAAGGTCCAATGTGTGTGACCTTATAGGATCCCGAAGTATTGGGCTATTAAGGCTTAACCAACCCTTGTTCTAATGGAACCATTGGCTCGATGCTCTAGACCTTGAATAGAACTCGATTACCTTAAACGACTGTAGTACGCCTCTAGCAAGGGTCTACCATCCCTCATTACTCGGAACGTCATTATGCTTATGACTTAATCTTGGTTAATGCAATAGTTATCCAATGCGATAAATTCCTTCCATTCTTTAATATTAGTACCATCTGGTTTATAGGGTTTGGTTAAAGTGTTAACCCACTAATAGCGAGGTTGCTCTAAGCTATCCCCGGTAGTTTACTTGTTACCGAAGTATATTACCTTTTACCATAGTGTGTTTGACTAGAAACCATTTCTATCAATCACATACTCTGATCAAAGGTTTATGGCAATCATCACTTCAACAAGTGGCCAGGTACAACTCCTTAATATATCCGGAGCGATGGATTCTTTTCGACTACTCAGCTTACCAACGTGCTATCATCAACATACCCGTAATCACCTGTAACACCCTAAATTAATGAGTGCATAGTAATGACCCAAAGTATAGCAATAGTACCATATAAGGTAACTAGCATCTCAAGTACAAGGACATTCGCAAAGATTATTGCATGAAGATAAACACTAACCCATTGATATATATACCAAGTGTTTATCTTACTGCGGTCTCCAATATATCTCCTAGATATATCCATGTGTTAAAATTAAGGCACCACCTTCAGTCCTTAGGAGATTGACTGGTTGGACCCTTTCCAAGAAAGTTGACCACATGCTAGTCTTTCTGCTTAATCAATATCCTTTCTTGATGAAACTATGACTAAGGATAGTTTAGACATAATCATAATTACACATGAAGCAGGTTCCACCAGATATAGTCCAACTATAATTTCTCTGACTTCATGCCATGATATGTCAAGGACTTTTGTATACATACATCAATGAATATATTTAACCAGCTATAATATATACATAAAAACACATTGATATAAACAAAAGAACAAATGCCTTTATTGATTGAACAAATTATTCGTACTATTATATAATTAAGATATATCGCCTTAATTGCCTTAAGGGCATACATCATATCCAACAAATATTAGCTCTTTTGGAACATTTAACAATTTTTCTCCCTTGGGTACAATATGTTGGCTCTTCAAAAGCATTTAAAATTTGTTTCCGTTTATTACATAAATATTGACACTTCCCGAGCCTTCAACAATAATATCATGGTAACATTTTTTCATAGTTATACAAACAATATACTCAAGATAAGCATGTAAGGAAACACAATATCAATAGCACACTTCACATCCAATAGTAGAAACTGAGCAATACCAGTAGTAAAACAAGAGATATACCAATAGCAAGGCAAAGTCAAAGATTTAAGATTAGAAAAGGAAACTCAATGATATACACAGGTTCAACAACCTATGCCTACTCAAGTTCACGTGGAATCCCCCTATCATGCTTTATTCCACTAAGAATTCTTTCCAACATGTAGGATTCAAACCTATTTACAACATAGTTTGTTCCTCACTTATCAAAGTACCCTCCTTTATAAGTCTGAATACAAACTAAGTCCACCACTACCAATAACCCAAGTAGTGCACTCTCAGTACACAGATTGAATAAGAGTTTTGAAGAAAGATTACAATGAATCACTCTCTTTTTTCGTTAGCTATTATAATAATGATTACAATGAAGAACTAGATTAATAGAATTTTTGAATTTTAGTAGAAGTGTGAAAGATGAAAGTACAATGCCTTTATAGATCTCTTTAATTTCAGTGGTAATTGATGTTCGGGTGTTGTTTAAGTCTCTTTCTTCACCTTGGAATCTGGCTTCTATATATAGGCTTCATTGGAACAACTCATCATTTGAGATATTGGTTGTCTCCCTTATGACCATTTTGTAATGGCTTCACTCTTCCTGGTGGTTAAATAGCTGTGTTGAACCCAGCACAAGTTTGGACTGACTCAATAGATGACTTAGTAGTGCTTAAGTTTTGATTATAACAATTAAGTTAAGTTTGAGTTAATTAAATCAATAATGAGGTTAAAATAAATAATCTATGGTTGTGTAAGTTATTGAATTCGAGGGTATATTGTCAATTCTCCGCTGACCTAGTTATTTAGTTTTAACTTTGAGTTGTTTTTGAGTTGAGTTGTTTACTTAGTCACTGACTAGTAATTGTTCACTCAGCGCTTGATATTTAGATTTTGTTTCAGTTGCGTATATTTTTTCCATCTTTCACAAGGTTACTTTATTTTAGTCAATGGCACTAACTTTTCCATTTAAGGGAAAATGAGATATTGCTTTTTGCAAAACATTGATAAGACAAAGACAAAAAAAATTAATACATTGATAAGACTCGAGTTTATGAAGAAAAAGACAAAGTCTTCCGAAACTAAGCTGCAAAAAGTCATTTGCCATATTGGAAAATTCTGCAGATCAACAACATAGTATCGCACGCTTTGCAAACTTTCAGATTATCAGAAGAAATAGGAAGATGACACGTAGCGAACCAGCATGAGTTCTCTCTAACAGAAGAATGACATCAAATGACAAAGAATTCAAATTGAAGCTCGAACCTTAATCTATATCACAATGGTCTGATTCTGTCTCCTAATGGATTGATTTGAAGAAGCAATGGGTAAATAGAAGAGCTGTCAATTTCAGAAGATATCAAAGCAAGTTCAACGGCTACATTCTTAATTTCAAGTATAAAAGAAGCAAGAAGGCAAGCGTTAGAACTTAATGACTACACCTGAATTTCTAAGAAGCAAAATTCTGCCATTTAGACGCTTTATAGAAGTTCAAATCGAGAAAGCAACTACTCAGCGAGAATCAGCTTTACAATGAGAGAGAATAGAATAGATCAATAGCATTGTAATACCTGATCATTTGTAACTGGATCAATGTTTTTATAATTTGATTTCAGCTCTTGTTTAGACTTACTGGAGTTGCTAGTAGAAGAGGGTATTCTACTCAGCAGATGAGCGATTACAGTTTGGAGGGTACTTTCTGTAATTGGGGAAATTTGTGAAAGGCTTCTCCGCCTAGGGTAAAGGAGTTGAGATTAGTGAATTAAAGCCAAGACACTCTCTTGGGACTGGATGTAAGCACAGGTTGTCGAACCAACATAAAATCTCTGTGTTCTTTACTTTGAAGTTTTTCCAGATTTCTACTCAACTAGCTAACCTTCTTAGCGGAGCGCAACATATCGCGAAAAATTTACTGTTTTATTAGAGCGAGTCATTCACCCCCCTCTAACTCATTGACTATACTCATAGAGACCAACAAGTTGTATTGCTTTATATTGTATGACTTGTAACTCTGCTTGATCATCATATTGACTTTGAATTGATAAATAGAAGATTCCTTCATGTATGGGAGAAGTTGCCATTTATGATATTAGCAGATTGTCATTAGATTCCGTCAACAACGCTTTTTGCCATAGTGGAAAACTGACAACATATCTATAGTCTTCAACGGTTGTTGAGCTTCGTGCAATCTTCTTCCTCTTTTGTCCAATGTAGAATCCCATTCTCCAAAGTATTCATTTGCTTATATGGATATATTTTTTTCCATCATTTAATCAAAGCAACTCAAACTAGAATTGCAGATATCAAGGCAATGGTTAGCCAAATATTTTTAAAGTGAATTACAATAAATATGAGATATTTTTCATATGAGGCATACACAAATAAATAAGGGACAACTTAAATGAAATCTACTAAGATTAGATATGTATTATATTAAATACATATGAATAATAGTGCTCATAAAAGAATATATGAATAAATACAAGGATCGTCATAACAAAAATTACAAGTTGGTATATTATTTCGACAATTGGTCTGTCATCTTCAAAACACGAAAAATGAGATTAAAACAAATTTATGTTGACTTTCTTTTTTTTCTTACTTTACCACTATAACCATTCGATTAATTTTTACACCAATATTCCAATGACGATGAATGACAAAGTAATTTTTATTTTGCACAAAAACAAAGTTATCATAACATTCACTAGCATTGAGAAGCGTTTATTGTAAGTAATAGATAACACAAAAGCTTGTAATATAAAGGTATTGTTGGGACAAGTGTGGAGTTAAGTATCTCACATGAAAAGTTAATGAGTTAATTGAATGATATATAATTGAGAATGACCCATTAACCCATCACCTTAAGGTTTTGGGTTGGATGTGGTTTCAAGCCCATGAAGTATATCATTAACTTAGGTGCTCATTGTTCCTCCGGACCGAAGGCTCCCGAATCCTGACATGTGGTATCAGAGCCGGTGTGGCTTATTTGAGCAGTTTTGTGCTCAAGGGGGGACATGGTTTTAGCCCGGATGTGGTGATAAACTCACACTTGAGGGGAGATTATTGAGGCAAGTGTGGAGTTGAGTATCCCACATGGAAAGTTAATAATTTAAGTGAATGATATATAAATAGGAATGACCCATTAACCCATCACCTTAGGGTTTTGGGTTGAATGTGGTGTAATGCCCATGAAGTATATCATTTACTTAGGTGCTCATTGTTCCTCCAGACCGAAGGCTCCCGAATCCTAACAGGTATATTTATAAATTCCAAATTATAATTATGCAATTTTTTTTGTTCTATATATATATATATATATATATATATATATATATATATATATATATATAGTAAAGAAAACGTTACCAAAAAAAATACAGTAAAGAAAACAAATACAAGTCATATTGGAGACAAAAAAAATAATGAATTAACATATATAAATATATATATGTTAAGACTTTGTTGAAAACACTTAACCTGGACATTTCTATCCAGATAATCTGTTAAGGGATTTTTTAATAAGGAATTTAAAATTCAACCTCAAGATTTCTTTCAAAAATTCATTTTAACATCTAAAAATCAAACTTTCTTCCAGATCTCTTTAAATTTTAAAAATTTTCGTATTTTAGCTCATTCGACTGGTACTTTTCAAAGCGAGACTTACAATCTTTGCCCTATTTTCTTAAGGCCTTTTGCTATTCTATTTTGAAAAATCTTTTTAAACTTAAAGAAATCTTTCTGCAGAACCAAATAACAATAGAACCAACAAGAAATATAAAACTTTATATAAACATATTATTAAAAACTTCAAAAGAAAACATAATAGTAACAGCCGAAGGATTATACTTGCCAACGGTTACAAACTACAAGTATTTGAGATTAATTGTTCTAACTTTGTCTAATTAAGTTAACCTCTGCTAAAGTTTATAAACCTCTGCTAAAGTTTATAAATCTTAAGTATTGAGATTAATCGTTTGATTAACCTGCCTTCCTTTTAGATTTACGAACTTATTTATAGTATAAAAGATGGTGGGGACATATTTCCACTACATCATTGAGTATTATTATTCTTCTTATCCTTATCTTAACAACTGTCTTCTTTTCTTTATGAACAAGTCTTGGAATTCTCTAGAGAGGAATATTCTTCCTTTTTGAACTGGCCGAACTCTCTTCCTTTTGGGCCTTTTGGGCTTCACTTTCTATTGAGGCTCCTAATGTTTCTTCCTTTTGTCCCTCTTCAAAATCCATATTTTGAGTAGTACAAAAAATTTATATTGGGCATTTGTAGTTTTAATTGTAACTGACTTGGTAATTCAAATATGTTATTAAACCAATCAGCCCATCCTTCTAAAGGCCGAGTATCTATAGTCTTAAGTCCATTTATCACATTATTTTGGACCTTTTCTATTTCTTTGGTAGTATTTTCTATTTCCATGGATATCTCTTTGGTGGTTTCCGTATTTTCATATATCATATCCAGCTTTTCTAGTATTAGATCTTCTTTTGTCTTACCCTGATTACTTACAACTACAGAGTATGAAGTCTGATTTTTGTAATGTTCTAGTCTAGATTCTAAATCTTGTATTTTCTTTTTTATTAGTTCTTTTGGTATATTATTGAGAAATTCTTCTATTTCTTCTGTATCCATTAAATTTCTAGTATAATTACTCTGAGTTTCCTCAGATTCTAAAACCTTTATAATTTCTTCTAAATATATTCTTTTTTCAAAGATATCTATTATTTCTTGAGGTCTTTTATTTTCGTATGCTTTCTTAAGCCGTTCCTGTCTTTCTTTTATAGTTTGATTTATAAATTGTATAATAATATTATTATAATTTTCTCTTATTTTAAAATATTCTTAAAAGAAAATAGTCAGAAATATGTCTTAGATTTATTAGAAATGGATATAAGCGATGAAATCTTATTAGACTTATACGAAAAAAGATTTCACTACCATAAAATTAATAGACAACCTTACAAAACACCATATACAAGTTATACTATTGAAATAACATGTATAATACAATATATATATATATATATATATATATATATATATATATATATATATACATACATATATATATATATACATACATATATATATATACATACATACATATATATATATACATACATACATATATATATATATATATACATATATATATATATATATACATATATATATATATATATATATATACATATATATATATATATATATATATATATATATGTATGTATATATATATATATATATATATGTATATATATATATATATATATATATATATATATATATATATGTATATATATATATATATATATGTATATATATATATATATATGTATATATATATATATATATTGTATTATACATGTTATTTCAATAGTATAACTTGTATATGGTGTTTTGTAAGGTTGTCTATTAATTTTATGGTAGTGAAATCTTTTTTCGTATAAGTCTAATAAGATTTCATCGCTTATATCCATTTCTAATAAATCTAAGACATATTTCTGACTATTTTCTTTTAAGAATATTTTAAAATAAGAGAAAATTATAATAATATTATTATACAATTTATAAATCAAACTATAAAAGAAAGACAGGAACGGCTTAAGAAAGCATACGAAAATAAAAGACCTCAAGAAATAATAGATATCTTTGAAAAAAGAATATATTTAGAAGAAATTATAAAGGTTTTAGAATCTGAGGAAACTCAGAGTAATTATACTAGAAATTTAATGGATACAGAAGAAATAGAAGAATTTCTCAATAATATACCAAAAGAACTAATAAAAAAGAAAATACAAGATTTAGAATCTAGACTAGAACATTACAAAAATCAGACTTCATACTCTGGAGTTGTAAGTAATCAGGGTAAGACAAAAGAAGATCTAATACTAGAAAAGCTGGATATGATATATGAAAATACGGAAACCACCAAAGAGATATCCATGGAAATAGAAAATACTACCAAAGAAATAGAAAAGGTCCAAAATAATGTGATAAATGGACTTAAGACTATAGATACTCGGCCTTTAGAAGGATGGGCTGATTGGTTTAATAACATATTTGAATTACCAAGTCAGTTACAATTAAAACTACAAATGCCCAATATAAATTTTTTGTACTACTCAAAATATGGATTTTGAAGAGGGACAAAAGGAAGAAACATTAGGAGCCTCAATAGAAAGTGAAGCCCAAAAGGCCCAAAAGGAAGAGAGTTCGGCCAGTTCAAAAAGGAAGAATATTCCTCTCTAGAGAATTCCAAGACTTGTTCATAAAGAAAAGAAGACAGTTGTTAAGATAAGGATAAGAAGAATAATAATACTCAATGATGTAGTGGAAATATGTCCCACCATCTTTTATACTATAAATAAGTTCGTAAATCTAAAAGGAAGGCAGGTTAATCAAACGATTAATCTCAATACTTAAGATTTATAAACTTTAGCAGAGGTTAACTTAATTAGACAAAGTTAGAACAATTTATCTCAAATACTTGTAGTTTGTAATCGTTGGCAAGTATAATCCTTCGGCTGTTACTATTATGTTTTCTTTTGAAGTTTTTAATAATATGTTTATATAAAGTTTTATATTTCTTGTTGGCTCTATTGTTATTTGGTTCTGCAGAAAGATTTCTTTAAGTTTAAAAAGATTTTTCAAAATAGAATAGCAAAAGGCCTTAAGAAAATAGGGCAAAGATTGTAAGTCTCGCTTTGAAAAGTACCAGTCGGATGAGCTAAAATACGAAAATTTTTAAAATTTAAAGAGATCTGGAAGAAAGTTTGATTTTTAGATGTTAAAATGAATTTTTGAAAGAAATCTTGAGGTTGAATTTTAAATTCCTTATTAAAAAATCTCTTAACAGATTATCTGGATAGAAATGTCCAGGTTAAGTGTTTTCAACAAAGGATTTCTCAAAAGATTCATGAAACATTTAAATTTCAATAAAATTTAAGTCAACCATAATAATAAATTATTAATTATATTAATAATGAAAAGACTCTGCCAGCACTATACGACAAAATAAAAGTGCCTATAATAATAACATGATGAGTCATACTTACACTCAGACAAGGTAATAATAACATGATGAGTCATATTTGCACTCAGACAAAGTAATAATGATACACGCCAAAATAAGTGCTTATGACGAAAGTAATGATGATATAAAAAGATTCGGTAATCAACAAATTGCCGGTATACTTTCCTTTTTTCAGCTATAAAAGAAGCTTGCCTTCTGCTTAATACTTACACACTTGAAAACTTTCAAAGAAAATTCAAGGCGTTTGAGAATTCGCAGAAAACAAGCAATATAGAGAAGCAAAAGCTGAAAAGGTATAATTTTATACTTTGTTCATATATATTCTACATAAGTATCCTCTCCTCTCTAGACTGCACTTTTGTGTGATCTTTCTAGCTGAGTGACGAGAAAATTGTTTTTTAATATGAACAGAATATTAGAAGTTAAAGAAAAATTAGAAAGAAAAGAGCTAGAATTACGACGATACAGAACTCTAATAGAATTTTATTCTAATAGAATAAATCAGTATATAGAAGATTTAAGAACGAAAATAGAAATTATAGATATCATCATATATTAATAGATTGGATGAGAAAAACAATAATACAATATACAGAAAAATTGACCTATTATACCTGGAAGATACCTATTTTAGAGAAAGAAATACAGGAATCAAATTTAGAATTAACTTCATTAATTCTATCTAAGAACGAAGACTTATCTTTTAGAATATTTAGACCCTTAGTTTGATAAATACATTTAAAATGAATAGAATTTTAGAACTTAGATATAGGATAGAACTAGCCATAAAACAGTTAATAAGAGTAAATCATATTTATGAATTTTGTCAAAATAAACTAAAATATTATAATAATGAACTTATAACATATAGAGGATTTTTTGAACAATATAAATGACATAAATTCAAAATACTAGAATATACTACTAAAATAATTCAGTTTAAAATTATTAGAGAGAACTTAAAATCCGTTATATATATATATATATATATATATATATATATATATATATATATAGTAATACGACGAGATTTTTTGTTTTAAAAAAGACTACATACAATAGCAACAATATTAACCATCTGATACGAAAGTGTAAACAAATATACGTAATGAAGTCTACACGGGCCATCAATTGTGTCCCATCATTAAGTGGTTATGTAGCCGGGCCTGAACCCAAGCAAGCCCAATTGGACCAACGACACCTAAAATTGGGGGTAGTTCCACATCCTCGGACATTCACGGCTGTATAAACGTGACAGAGCTAAATAGTATGACGTAACTAATCTAACCTAGACTGAGTGAAAAAATCAAATATCATACTATAGTTATATTCTTTTTAATTTAATTTTTTTAGTTTAATTTAGTTTAGTATTAATTAATTTAATTCAGTACAATTTAATTTAGTTCAGTTTAATTTTAGTATTCAATATTCAGTTTTAGTATTTAGTATTCAGTACTAAATTTCAATATTCGGTATTCAGTATTCAACATTCAATATTCAGAATTCAATATTAAGTTTCGCATTATATCAATATTATTAATGTATATTATTATTAATAAATATTAAAAGTAATGAATATTAATGATAATATCATTTCAATGTCAATTTTAGTTCATTTCTATTTATATATTATATATATATATATATATATATATATATATATATTATTAATTAATATCAATAATCACAAATAACAACAATAAAAAGAAACCAATAATAATATTTTTAACATTATCAATTATTGTTTCTACCATAAATAATTTTGTAGGAAAAATAAATAAATAAAAGTAATAATATTTTATAAATATTGATAACAATTAAAATAATAAGGTAATATTCATAACGATAATTACAATAAAATATAATATTAATAATAATAATTTGTAATGGTATATTTAATTATTATCATATGTAATAATTAATAAATTTTATTAAAATGTATAGTATTATTTAAAATGTTATTAATTATTATGTATTTTAATATTTTTAAAATATTATTTATATTATTAATTATAATTAAGTTTCAGTTTCAGTATTTCAGTTTCAGTATTTTCAGTTTCAGTATTGTTCAGTTTCAGTACCATTCAGTTCAGTTCAGTACCAATCAGTTCAGTTCAGTTCTGTACACCTACTTATCAGTTGAAAAGAACATGGCCTAAATTTAAGAACTGAACCAAACTAAATATATTCAGTTTAGTGTTTGGTTTATGAAATTTACGATGTTCGTTTCGGTTCGATTTTTTATTTAAATATGACAAAGCAAAAAGAAAGAAAATTAAACCAAATTAAATAAAAATCGAACATTTTTTGTCTTACAGATTATACCAGCTTGACAGAACATCATGTATGTATCAATGAACCCAAAAGTTTTACCTATTTTGTAATCTTTTCTAATTAAATTGTATGTATCAATGAACCCAAAAGTTTTTACCTATTTTGTAATCTTTTCTAATTAAATTGCTTCCATTTCCACACTGAAAAGGAGGATTAAATTGATACATCAAATGTGAGTTTCACTTTATTTTTTATATAAAGTAATTGGTACATTATCATTCATCATTATTAGATCAAACTTCATACAACTAATTCAATAGTGATTAAAGGTACAATAATGATTACTTTGTATAAAAATAAAGTAACCATAAAATGCATTATAAAATATTGTTGAAATTAATTGAATCATTTCACATAAAATCAGTAATTCAAGCTTGTCTTTATATAATATTTAGACATTGGAGTATTCTTCCTCATTTTGTAGAGGAAGAGCAGAAAATTACAATAAACATCTACCAAATAAAATTCTTTTAGGAAAATTAAAATATTGCTTTACAAAACTATTAATGTGTAGATAGTTGAATGTTAGTAAATTTGTCAATAACTAATATTTTATTGATTTATAGGATATTTATATTTACACTTGGATAAATGTTATAGTGACTTTATTTTTTGTAAAATAAAAATTACTTTACCTCTTATCACCATTAAATTAGTGAGATAAAATTTAATCCAATACTAATAATAATAACAAAGTAAAAAAAAAACCAAGGCTACCACAGAAAAAACCTTATACTTGACATGATTTCAAGTAATTGATATGTGTTTTGTATTTAGGCTCCGTTCGTTTCAACTTTTAAAAGTTGAACTGAACTGAATTTATTTTAGTATAAATTTATAACTACTCATAATTGAATTAAACTAAACTAAACTAAAATAATCTAAATTAAACTGAATTATATTAAATTATAGTCCAAAAAAATAGGACCTTCATGGAAAAATATAGGTTAAACGGGCAGTCTCATTAAGGCCAATAAATCTTACAAGCCCACTATATTATACACCCAAAATAGTACTTAAGGCATATTATTTTCAATTTATAAATAATAATATTTAATTAAATTGAACTAAATTTATTTTAATGGAAATTTATATGTATGTAATATTGAATTGAATTGAATATAAGTTAAAAATAACAAGGGCCTAAGACCACTCTAATATCTGCTAGTTTTGAGCTGCGTAATATTTTTGCACTTCTTTTATAAGAATTTCTAATATTTTTTTGCACTTGCAAAAGCTACAACTTTGTAAGTAATCCTTAAAATAAATACAACATTAGGTAACAGAAAATATAACTAACTATTAAATAAATAATATTCAAAACAACAAATATGTTAGCCAAAAAATTCAAATTTACATAGACAATTGGGTTAAAGTTGTCTAAAATTTAACAAATTTCAACTATCTACGATTGAGATTTAGTCCATTATGGATTCAACCATTAATATCGACTTTATCTCTAACTTAACATAATCCCAAACCGTTAGAGACTAAAATGTCACCTAATATATATATTAATACTCCTGATCAACTATTTTATCCTATTATGTTTCTATACATCATACTCATTTTTCTTTTATATACAATGCATCAATTGATAAAAAGAAGTTAAACCAATGAATTGATTATTGAAAAAGTTTTGAAGTTGTTATGTTCATACTTCCTCGATCTTTTTAAAATAGACATTCTAGCCACCTTTTTAAATATTTTTTTATTTGTCATTCTCAAATATCTAGGCACTTTTTAGATTATTTTTTCAATTATATTCTCATTTGACCCATTATCATTAATTGTAATGGAATAGAAAATTAAATATTAATTAGAGGGTAAAATAATATTTTTCTGTCTTAATTAATTAATTCCTTAAAAAGCATGAAATGTGTTAGAAGATAAGTAATAAAAGATGGAGGGAGTATTTTATTAAAAAAAATGATGCTTATGGATTGGTTCAAAGAATTCAATTCCTTTTTTTTTTTTTATGTAAAAGAGTATAAAATGATCACTCCAAAATACAAATTAAAGATACTAAACATCACTTTTAATAAAAAAATATGAAATAGCTGCCTTTACATTTTCATCATTAAACACCAAATTTAAGTGTACAACATTAAACATCAAATTTAAGTGTACGATCACCATTGCTTTTAGCTATTTAGGTTTGGTTCTTTTCAATTTTTAAAAAATGAATTCAACTGAATTGAACTGAAGTTATTTAAACTGAATTAAATTAAATTAAATTAAAGTGAGCTGAATTAAATTAAATTTATTTTAATATAAATTTATAATTACATATAACTAAATTAAACTGATCTGAATTATAAAACACAGCAGCCGTAATTGCTAGCGTTATCAGGCCAACTGTCAAGTTGCGTTCCAAAACACGAGGAACAAAAGAAGAAAATCCTTACGAAATTGCTTTTTGGTTCTTGTTACGTAGGAAGAAGAGTGGAATCTTGACTATTAAAGCAAAATCAAATCTTTTTCTTGAGTACTATTAGCAAAGAATCCTATTTAGATTGGGGCTAATGATTTGCTGTATTATTTTGACTTATTAGTACCTCATTATTACAGGGGTAGGCCATTCTCATTAATTTCTTTTTGGAATTTTGTGACCTTCAATTTGGACCAGAACAATGGTGCTTACGATTTATGATAAGATTACATTACTTTCATTTTCACTAAGTCGAATATCATTCGAAGAGGCTCGCACTTTCATAGATTTTGGAATTTGGTTGCATTAAATTACGATACGTTTTCCCCCAATGCTGAGCACTGCACGGATGCGGTTTTATCGGATGCTGCCTTCGACCCATGGCAATTTTCATAAAGTTTTTGGAGTAGATCTTTTTGATCATCGCTAAATATGGTAAAAAATATTTCTAAATAAGTTTTACTCAAAAAAATTATGGGATTGTAGATTCAAATCTCACTATCAATAATTTTAATAAAAATGTCTCATATCACTTAAAATAAAAAGTTTTACTCACCGAATTATGTATAAAGCAAATTAAATTGGGAGGTTCGCCTCTTTCATTGAATCTCTATAGCACTCAAGACTAGACTTTTACTAGCATGAGATTTTTTTTTTTGAGATATCTAAATCCTACTAATCCATGTGCACCATCGAAAAAAATTCAAAATGTCTCTCATTTTGAGAACTTTTTAACACTCCTTTGGATATTTATTCCCTCCTCCTTAAATGTTTGACATATGATTATTTTTTATTATTATAATATATAAAATAGTTATGTATTAATTATTTAATAAAATATATTAAATATCTGAAATTGTATAAAATTTCAGTCTCACGTATACAAATAAAGTTATTTGTACGCCGGAACAAGTAATCTCACAAAGAAAAAAAAGAGGATTAAAGAATTTTTTAGGGCATTTTTTAAAATTATTTACAGATTTTGGATGATTTTAAAAGTATTTCTGAATTTCAGATACTTTTTTATCCATCCGACTTTTAAAAAATTATATAGATCTAATTTACACTTATCCAATTTTTATAAAATCAAATAGAGATGTTCGACTTTCTAAATATTAAATAGGATAGTATTTAACTTTCATAGAATCGAATACAAATATCACAATTATTATTGGTGTATTAAAAAATTCTTTAATTCAAAAAAATCACAATTTTATACAGTTGAAAAGTCAAAATAACAACTTTTTAGTAATATGCATAAGTATAGATAATGTTGTTTGGCCGTAGGCATTATTAAGATTTGAATACTATTTTTTTATAATTTATCAATCTGTATTATGAATTGAATTATATATTATTAATAATAATATATAAAATAAATAAAAATTATTATTATCACGCATAATTGAATATGAGAGAAATAATTAATTTTAATCTAAACCCTCATTTTGAAATAAAGAGAATCCTTGTTGGCTTTTTAATGCAAATAAAGAATGGAGATTACAGAGTAATTCTGTAAATGCAATATCCTAATATAGATAATTATATGTTGCTTGTGAAAATAATTTTATTATAAATATATATATTTATTTAATCTATTATTAATGGGGCTAAAGATTTATCATTATTTAACTTTAGATTATAATAGATTAAAATAAAATAACACATTAAAATGTCTGAACTTCTACTTTATTGTGAAGTCATAGATAATTGTTGCAACTCTACTTTAATGTCAATTAAAAATAACTTTTCTACAATTATAAATGTAAGGTTACGTACACTCGACCTTCTTATTTTATTTATATGAAAATCTTATTAGACATTAGAATTATGTTATTATACATGCTTATTTATAAGCCTCTAATATCATAAAAAAATATTTCAAATTTTAAGTTTAATATTTAACTACTCAAAACAAATCTATATATCCTAATATCTCCATAATATTTAAACTAATTGCAGCATGAAAAGTCAAACTTCAACTATTCTTGGTTAAAGGAAAATGAGTCAAAGTATGTAGCTAATATTATAAAAAAACATTCATAAAAAAAAATCCTATAAAAAAACAAATATTATGTACCCACTATGTGAAAAGTTAATCAAAGGATCCTCAGAGTTAAATAAAGGGATACTTCTTGTTTTTCCTTTCAAAAGAGCCAATTTTTTTATTTTGAAAGCATGAGCTATATTTCAAAAGGCATAAAAAAATGAAATACTTTCTTAGATTGAATGCTGTATTATAGCTGGAATGAGAAAGCATACAGAGAAGAGTCACATATGTTTTTGAACTGGGCATATATACATAGCCATTTGGAAAGAAATTGATTGTAGAGATGGGAAGTGAGGGAGTTTTAGCAGTATACACACTAGATGAAGCACTTATGGCCGTTGGATTTGGGAAATTTCAATATGGAATTTTAGTATATGCAGGCATGGGTTGGGTTGCAGAGGCTATGGAAATAATGTTACTTTCATTTGTTGGGACAGCAGTTCAAGAGCTATGGGATCTTTCCTCTAAGCAAGTTAGCCTTATTACTACTGTTGTTTTTCTTGGTATGCTTGTCGGAGCTTATTCTTTGGGCTTGATTTCAGACAAATATGGTCGAAGGTGATTTACTGTCTCGTCATTTTTATCTTTTTATTTACTTTGATTGTACTAAAAGATTGAGTTGTGTTTCTTGTTTTTGGTTTGAATCGTCTAGTTAGGTCTAGTTTTGATTCGGGTTGTACTCGAAAGAGACAGAACTCGGAAAAGGATTCAACGGTGACCATTGATTTCAAAATTCATAGCCAAAATTTCATGGAGAATAAATTTATTAACGAATGTTTAGAATTATTCTAGCTACGGATTTTGAAATCAATGGCAATGGGACTTAACTCTGCAGTTGGTACACTAGAAATTGTTGGAGATATCCCATTTGCTAAACTAAAGATGATATGGAGTAGAATATAAGTGGTGTAGATTGGGCTTTAACATAAGTCGATTGGTTTTATGCTAGATGAGCTCAACCTCACTTATATGCTTACTTACATATCGAGCCTAATACTCTCAAGGTCTATGGATTTTCTACATGGTATCAGAGAAAGACCAATGTGTTAGAGAAATTGGAGAGGAATATCAAAGAAAACAACTTATAAGAGATGAAAGACTTAATACTTTCTATTTTGTTTCTTTGAATTGGATGATTACAACCTTCATACCATGCTCTATTTATAGTGCAAGAGAAACAATTATAACCATTCATTGTGCAACAATAAAAACATAAACTAATACACCATTAACTCTAAATTATCACCACACAAAATCCACCAACTCTAGTGTTTCAATTTCTACCACATAAATAAATTAAGTTTATTATTTTAACACCCCCTCTTAAACTTAATTCTCGATTATTCCAAGTGATGCTCGCAACTGGTTGAACACATCGTACTTGAGCGGCTTTGTGAAAATATCCGCGATTTGATCTTGAGTCCTCACGTATTTAAGTATGACTTCCTTCTGCTCAATGCATTCTCGAATGAAATGAAACCTTGTGTCGATGTGCTTACTTCTATCATGAAAAACTGGATTTTTTGATAGTGCCAGCGCAGACTTGTTATCAACCAAAATTTCTGTTGGTTCTTGCTGAGTCATTTGAAGCTCCTTCAATATTCGTCTTAGCCAAATTGCATGGCACACACAAGATGTTGCAGCTACATATTCAGCTTCACAAGTTGACAGTGTCACAATAGGTTGCTTCTTTGAACTCCAAGTAAACGCCGTGTCACCAAGAAAAAATGCAAAACCGCTTGTACTCTTTCGATCATTTTTGTCACCAGCCCAATCACTATCGCTGTAGCCAACTAATTTGAACTCATTAGACTTTGAATATCGTAATCCAAAATTAGTTGTACCTTTCAAATAACGGAGTATTCTTTTCGCGGCATTCCAATGTGACTCCTTTGGTGTTTCCATATATCTGCTGACTAGTCCAACTGCGTACAAAATATCAGGCCTTGTGCACGTCAAATATCTTAGACTTCCAACCAAGCTTCTGAACATTGTTGGATTGACATTTTCTCCATCTTCATCTTTGGTCAATTTTAAGTTGCATTCTACCGGTGTGTTGACAGGGTTGCACTTCTCCATTTTGAACTTATTCAAAATCTCCTTAGCAAATCCACTTTGAGAAATGAAAATGCCATTATCATCTTGCTTCACTTCGATGCCTAGATAATATGACATCAGGCCAATATCGGTCATCTCAAATTCGCGAGTCATCGTCTTCTTGAAATCTTCAAACATTTGAGGATTACTTCCAGTAAAAATGAGATCATCCACATACAAGCAGACAAGCAGCATATCTCCTTTCTCCACCTTCACATACAGCGCGTATTCATGTGGGCACTTGTTGAAACCATTCTCTTGGAAATATTTATCAATTCGGCTGTTCCATGCTCTCGGTGCTTGTTTGAGACCGTACAATGCTTTCTTCAACTTCAACACTTTTCCTTCTTGGCCTTTGACAACATAACCCGGTGGTTGTTGCACGTAAATTTCTTCCTCCAAGTATCCATTCAAAAATGCTGACTTGACATCCATTTGATGAATCTTCCATCCGTTTTGAGCAGCAATAGAAATCACCAGTCTGATTGTCTCCATTCTTGCGACGGGTGCAAACACTTCATCATAGTCGATACCTTGTTTCTGACTATACCCTTTCGCAACGAGCCTTGCTTTGTATCGCACAATTTTTCCACTTGCTTCTTTCTTCGCCTTGAAAACCCACTTAACTCCAATGGGCTTTTTGTCAGCTGGAAGTTTAGTTAACTCCCAAGTCTTGTTCTTCTCAATTGCTTGGATCTCTTCTTCCATGGCTTTTCTCCAATTCTTGTTCTCCATGGCTTCTTCAACGTCAATGGGCTCACTATCAATGAGATAGCAATAATTAAACTCTCTACTGATATCTCTTGTCACATCAAGAAGATCTTCAACACGTCGAAATTTTCTAGGTCTCTCCTTCGGACTTGTACTTCCACTTTCGCTATCGTCATTCCCTTGAGTTGCATATGAAATAGGAGTTCTTATTGGTGTGGCAGGTGTCTCTTCAGCGTCTTGATCATCACTTTCATCTATTGGGAAAGGATAAAAATTATAACTTTTTAGTTGGTGATCATTCCAATCCCATGTTGCTTCTTCATCGATAGTCACATCCCTACTGATTACTATTTTCCCGGTGTCAGGATCAAAGACCTTGTAGCCTTTTGAAGATTCTGAGTATCCCACGAACAAGTATTTTTTGCTTTTATCATCCAATTTTCTTCTTTCTTCATCCGCCACGTGAACATGAGCAACACTCCCAAAAACACGAAAATGAGAGATGTTAGGCTTTCTCCCACTCCATGCTTCTTGAGGTGTCATATCTGTAACACTTGTAGTTGGGGACCGGTTCAGGATGTAGACTGCACAATCAACAGCTTCTGCCCATAACTCCTTTGGTAAATCTTTGCTCTTCAACATGCTCCGCACCATGTCTAGCACAGTTCTATTCTTCCTTTCAACAACTCCATTTTGTTGAGGAGATCTTGGGACTGATAAGAAATGGCGAATTCCATTTTCTTCACAAAAATTCTTGAATTCATTGGATGTGAATTCTCCCCCTCTGTCGGATCTTAAGGCTTTAATGTACTGATCGCTCTCCTTTTCCACGCGCGCTTTGAACTTCTTGAATGCTCCAAAAACTTCTGATTTCTCCTTCAGAAAGTAAACCCATGTCTTCCTGCTATAGTCATCAATGAACAGCAGAAAATATTTATTTCCTCCTAATGACGATGGAGTTATCGGTCCACAAACATCAGCATGAATTAGCTCTAGCGGCGCCTTTGCCCTTGACATGGACTCCTTTGGAAAACTGGTTCGTGATTGCTTTCCAACGAGACATCCTTCACAAAGTTGATGAGGTTTGTCGATAGGGGGAAGACCGTGCACCATCTTACTTTGACTTAGCAGCTTTAGCCCTCCAAAGTTCAGATGTCCGAACCTTAGATGCCAAAGCCAATGAGGATCTTTCACGCAAGCCTTCAAGCATTTCGCCACATCCGTCTTGATGTTAAGAGTGAACATTCGATTTTTTGACATCGGCACATTTGCTAACAGCTCCTTCTTCTCGTTCAACAACACCAACCTCCGATCCACCATGTGAATTTGGTAGTTTTTCTCCAACAACTGTCCCAAACTCAAAATATTACTTTTCATGTCCGGGACATAGTAGACGTTGTTGATGAATTGATGTTCACCATTCTTTAGACGAATAAGAATGGTTCCTTTGCCTTTGATTGGAACTTTTGAAGAATCACCGAAAATAACGTTTCCACCGAATGACTGATCCAACTCCGTAAACATGTTCTTGTTGCCACACATATGATTGCTTGCGCCATTGTCGAGATACCATAGGTTGTTTTCTTGTCCATGTTCTCCTTCACGAGTTAGTAAAACCGTGTTGTTTTCCTCCTCATCTTGAATATGGTTCGCCGTCTCCTCTACTTGTTTTTTCTGATACCAGCACTCGGATGCGTAGTGACCAAATTTACCACAATTGTAACACTTTACATTTGACTTGTCATGTCCGTCATTTTGCCTCCAGGCTCCTCGTCCTCGGCCTCGTCCATGTCCACGACCTCTGCCTCTAGTGGACTGGTTACTTTCTCTACTGTTATCATCTCTTCCATGTTGTTGATTTCTTCCACGTCCTCTTCCTCTTCCATTTCCTCCACGACCTCTACCCCGACCTCGTCCATATTGACTAGCATCTCGGCTTGTTTCACCTTCTCTAATCGAAGCCTTTGTAGCCAGGACTTGTTCCATAGACTCTTCTCGTTGTCTATTTAGCCTCTCCTCATGTGCTTGTAGTGATCCAACAACTTCGTCAACGGTCATTGTACTAGTATCACGTGCTTCTCCAATGGCTACTACTATGTGTTCAAACTTCGGTAGTAGTGATCGCAAAATTTTTTCAACAACTTCACTTTGCTCCATTTGCTTTCCATACTGCCGCATTTGATGAACGACAGACTTTACTCTCGAGGTATAATCCACGATTGAATCGGTCTCCTTCATCTTCAACGACTCGAACTCGCCTCTTAACATTTGAAGCCGCACCTTCTGTACTTTCTCCTCTCCTAGAAGAGAAACTCGTAATATATCCCAAGCTTGTTTGGAGGTAGTAGCTTCAGCCACCTTCTCAAACATCACGTCATCTAACCCTTGGTGGATTAGACTAAGTGCCTTCTGATCATTTCGACGGTTCTTATTAAGAGCTTCTTTTTCGGCTTGGGACATTTCTGCACCTTGTGCTGGAACTGGAACTACGTAACCATTTTCGACAACATCCCAAACATCATGGGCTCCAAGGATGGCTTTCATTTTAATACACCAATTTTTGTAATTGGTTTTGGTGAGCTGGGGAAAGTTGTAACTGTTGACATTCATTTTTTCGGGTAGGGTCTCTCAACACTCAAAATATATTTGGAGAAAAATAAGAAACCTCACAAGGGTTTTTGTGATTCGGAAACCAAATATAATTCTTTTCTGATGTGGAAGATCAGACTACGCTGCAACCACAGAGCATACTTGGAATTAAACTCGGCTCTGACACCACTTTGTTAGAGAAATTGGAGAGGAATATCAAAGAAAACAACTTATAAGAGATGAAAGACTTAATACTTTCTATTTTGTTTCTTTGAATTGGATGATTACAACCTTCATACCATGCTCTATTTATAGTGCAAGAGAAACAATTATAACCATTCATTGTGCAACAATAAAAACATAAACTAATACACCATTAACTCTAAATTATCACCACACAAAATCCACCAACTCTAGTGTTTCAATTTCTACCACATAAATAAATTAAGTTTATTATTTTAACACAATGATCCTGGGTTCGTGTTAAAGTCCTAGTGGAGTTTGCTCTAGTAGAGAAAGGCTAGACTCGGTATTGACCATGAGCCTCGGAGAAGATAGGCTAAGGAATGTTGGCAAGTGGTTACTGGTGTAGACCCAGTTGCACTTGATGGGTAATATTGGAGATATCCCACATAGTAAACTAAAGATGATATAGAGTAGAATATAAGTGGTGTAAATTGGGCCTTAACACAAGTTAATTAATTTTGTGTTAGATGGACTCAACCTCACTTATATACTTACTCACCTATTGAGCCCAACACTCGCACGTTCATAAATTTTCTACAAGAATCCTTTTCGATTCCCGGAAGTTGGTAAACAACTTTAAAAGACAGTCCAATCAATCATGTTCATTGATTTTAAAATCAATGGCTAGTATAGTATAGGTTTTGTTATTAAATTTATTTGTACAAATTACTAGCTATTGATTTCAAAATGGATGAACATGATTGATTGGACTTATTTTAAAGTTGTATGCCAACTTGAGAGAATCTTTTCCCGTGAGACTCACATGGGCACATTTGTTATGCAGTGGTTCAATCCGTCCGATGTATAGTAGTTGTTGCTGGCTTTTTTAAAGAAAAAAACATGAATTGAGAAAGAACACTACAAATCCAGTGCCCTTTATCTGACATGGAGTATATAAAAATTTAAAATTTAAAATATAATCTTTATGGACTAACTAACAACTTTACCAACTTGAGCACGGTTAATTACAGTTCATTGTTTGAAATATTTGATTAGTTTCAACATTATATCCTTATATTGGCAATTTCACACATTTTTTTCATTGTTTAGTGAATGGTGTGTTTTGGATGTTTAGGAAAGGATTCATGGTGACAGCCATAGTAACATTTGGAGCTGGATTTGCAAGTGCTTTTTCACCGAACTACGCAGCACTGCTCGTGTTTCGATGTCTAGCAGGGGTCGGGTTGGGAGGCGGACCAGTTATGTTATCATGGTTCTTGGAGTTTGTGCCTGCCCCTACTCGAGGCTTTTGGTTGATTGTTTTCCAGGCTTTTTGGACCGTTGCTACCATTCTTGAGGCTGCTTTGGCTTGGGTATAATATGCTCTTTATTTCACATATCCTGCTTTTTGTTGATACGGGTTGAGTAAAGTCAACATTAACAATTCCCAAAATTAGAGAATACAAATTTCATTCCATATAGAGTATTGACCAAAATGCTGACATAACCAATATGTTTGCTTGGAGGAAAGCTGTCAAAATCACCTTTTATGTCCTCGTGGTATAACTCGTTCGCCCATTTAGTCCTTGTGGTATACATGTTACCCATTTCGTCCCTGTGCTATGGAACCTATTACCTTTTTTGTCCCTTTAGTGCATATATTGCATAAAAACATTGACATAGATTCTACAACATAAGATCCGAAAAGATAAAAATTTGCATGGCACAGGGATCAAATGAGTAATGGTTGCATAGCTCAGTGACTAAATGGATAACATGCATAGCATAGCGATGGAATGGGCAAATGAGCATTACCACAGGGACCAAAAAGACCCTTTTGTCGAGGAAAGTTTACCGGATGACATTTGTGCTACTAACTGTAACATGTGACACATGTCATCTTTGGGGGCATGATACTTAAAGTTCAAATACCCGGCTACCTGTTAAAAAGCTGGTTTGGTCAGTGCCATGTCAAATTATGATAAAAAAATGCGAGATATACCAACCATTAACACACCCAAATTTTTTGTTGGATTATTTTAATCTTATTGTCACCTTAATTATGAATTGCCTAAAGTTAGTAATTAACCTTAAAGATTCAAGTTTTACTTTTTTTTTTTATAATATGGTGCTTGATTTTGCAGATAATAATGCCAAAGTTAGGGTGGAGATGGCTGATTGCTCTATGTTCTTTGCCCTATTTCATCCTCCTTCTATTTTACCCAATAACACCAGAGTCACCAAGGTACCTATGTCTAAAAGGCCGAAAAAATGACGCCCTCAAAATCCTCGAAAAAATAGCCAAACGAAACGGGACTCCATTGCCCGCCGGTGTTCTTGTTACTGACCACGAATTCGAGCTTCAAATGCAAACTCTTCCCAAACAAGGCGAAAACACAAAGTCAACACAGGAACACATCAACCCTCCAGCTGCCACGTGGCACGATTCGAGCATGGGGATGTTTCGATCACTCTTAACTCTTGTCTCACCTAAGTTACTAAAAACAAGCTTGCTTCTCTGGGTTGTTTTCATGGGCAATGCATTCTCTTACTATGGCCTAGTGTTATTGACAACCGAGTTGAACAAAGACAGTAGCCACTGCAATAATACAACTCAAAACAACTCAAGCTCCAAGAATTCGGGAAATGTTAACTATAGAGATGTTCTCATTACTAGCTTTGCCGAGTTTCCTGGACTCGTCCTGTCAGCTCTCACAGTTGACAGGTTTGGCCGAAAGGTCTCAATGGCGGGGTTATTTTTCGTCTGTGTGGTATTCATGTTACCTTTGGTGGTCCATCAACCGAAAACCGTAACAACCGCTCTTCTATTCGGAGCTCGAATATGCATCACGGGAACCTTCGCGATCGTCTATGTATATGCTCCTGAGGTAAAATTCTTCAAAACATAATTTTAAAAAAAAATTGTGCAATTGCGTTTACATTAAATAAAAAGAAAAATTCTACTCCATCTGATGTGATTGAATCTGCGATCTCTAGAGTCACAAATTGAGTTTCAACCTCTAGGTTAAGACATCTGCTACTTTTAGACTAGAGCACACTTACTTTTGACATATGTGCTAGACGTATTGAAATCGTGGGGAATGAATATAGTGTTATTGTTTTTCGATTAATTATTTTTGTTTTGATGAAATGTAGATATACCCGACATCGGTGAGGGCAACGGGAGTTGGAGTGGCTAGCTCGATGGGGAGAATTGGTGGAATGCTATGCCCATTAGTGACAGTAAGTCTAGTGCAAGGATGCCATCAAGCAGCGGCAATTGGCCTATTTGTAGGTGTTGTGTTTGTATCAGGTGTTTGTGTCTCCCTCTTTCCTTTTGAGACTAAGGGCAGGGAATTAGCTGAAAGTATATCCAGTACAAAACATGATCAACCAAAACCTATAACACAACTAGAACCCTAAGCAGGGGACTGGTGTAGCTGTCGCTGTTAGCGGTTGCGGTTGCTGATATTTTTTCTTTTCGAAATAGCTAAAAGGAGTCGTAAACTGTTATTTTATATTGAAAGAGGCTAAATGTAGCTGAAACGTTCACTAAGTTAACACATAATCACACTTTAAACCATAATTTGTTAGCCACCTTGGTAGACTTCTACAATTGGAGAACTTCCCTGTTTCTGTAGGAATACCAATTTCATGTCTTCAAATATTTTGTTTGTACAATATATTGGAAAAGATAAGTATGCTACAAGGTAGTTGCATTTTATGAAGGATATCATGTATGTGAAATAATATACTTATTTTGTTTATAAACTCTCTTCAGAAAAATATCTATGTATTACTTGAAACTACATCTATATGTTGCTTATATATAAACAATCATAGATAATTTTGAAGCTAGAAAAATATCTTTTTCAACAAAAATATCTGTGTATACTAGAAACTACATCTATAGCTTTTATAAAATACATCTATATGTAGCTTATTGATATAGACACTTATTGGTGATATGAAGCTACAAACGCTCTTAAACGTTGTTTTCTATCAACATGTTTATATTTGGTTTTTAGTTCTAATGTTATTTCCTATACTGTAATGCAGAATTTAATATTTTTATTCAAACCCTCATTAAGTGTAATAATAGAGTACAATTTCATTAATTGAAATTTCAAAATTTTTATTATTTAATACATTCCTAAATTTTTATATCGCTCGTAGGCTTCCAATAAGCACAATTATAAATAATTACATGAAGTTTTTGGGACTCGCAACATTCCTCTGCTCCTAGCCGTCGGTAAATCCTTCGAAAATTTTTGGATATGATTCCTCAGCCACCAACAACTCCCTTAAAAGTTTCCAGACTCCCAAAAATATGCTAAAATTAGAACGTCTAGCAAAGTTTTGCGCTCCAATAAGAGGAGATAATACCATTCAAGTTAACAGTATTGGTGTATGTTTTCTTCACTACACAAATCTACAATTCATATAATAATAATTTGTGATAAGATTAAATAAATAGAGATTTATGTACAAGTTGTAACTCATAATAATATTGATCTTATTAGCATTCTATCTGACATTGATCTTATGTAAGTACGCGCTATGGCTTGTTTTCAGTACTCCACGGTTTGATCGAATTAAGCCTTTACAGTTTTAAAATCTCCTTGCCGAATGGCTTGTTTTCCTCGGTCAGAATATGGGAGCAAATTCCTTTCATTAGAATCGTACTTGCGAGTTTCCTACCTTATACGACTCAGCAATCAATTCTTTTGGTGTCCTATTGTTTTTCTTGAGTTAACCAAGAAAGTTTAATTGCATGAGTTTCAAACATTCATTTTGATAAATAAAAATAAAACAATTTATCTTTTCTCCCACCTTCAGAAGAATAAAGTGTAGGCATTCTACTGTCGTTCTTTATTTGTAAATTTGTGAATCAATTGACCTATAAACCAGCTGAGATTGTAGGTTCATCAACATATAGAAAAAGAGCGTGAAATTATAGACTCCTTTTCTTATTGGAGCTGTATTTGCTTATAGTTTGTTATCAATGAAGTGTTATATCCATTAAAAAAAGAGAGATTGGAGAATACAAGAACATAAACATAAACAAATAGAGTAGGTAAATATCGAGCCAATAAAAATAGGAAAATTGTAAAAAATACAACTTGTAATTTTCCAAAACATGAAAAAATTTTGTTTTTACCTTTGCATTGGTTTTGATGTTGCAAAATGAAATATATTATTGTGAAGTGTAGGATGACAACGTAACCAATTTTAAAATTCCGTAACGATTTCAATAATAAAATTAAAACTAATTGTAATGACATAAACTATAATCGGGATAAATTTCAAGATTGATTTGTCTAGAATTGATTGATAAATATAAACTATTAGGAGGAAGCATAACTTAATACATATAATAAACTGTAATGAAAATAGTTCGGATGTTCTATCTCCTCTACTATTCGCAATCGTTCTCTTGTTCCATTGGCGTTGTCATAGAGATAAGTGATTTGATTCCCTACTATCTTTGATGACAATAACTTGGATGGAGCAAGCGATGATCTGAAATCTTTTCATGTGATGTTCTTTTATAGAAAAAAATAAAAGAAGAAACAGTTTCTATTCTCTGTCATTGCAAAATGGACCTGCTTTTTAATTAACTTTACGTTAATTAAAAATAAAACGGTAGTTTTCAATTTCCTATAAATAACATATAATAATGTTATTTATAATTAAAACTGCAATTTTAAATTCTAATTATAACATAAACTTTAATGTTAATTAGAATAAATAATTACTTTCATTATTTCTCTTAGTGAAAAGATAAAATCAACCTTCTATATTGTCTTATTGGATAGCGGGAAAAAGGTCACCGACCCTTACCAATTTAAACAATCTTCGGTTAGCAATCCATCATGCGACGCCATCATATATGTTCAATCAGACCATTTATTTATGCATGTGGACCACATAGATTATAAAAAATAATCTTACATTCTCCCACTTGGTCTTTATGCATAACTATACTCACGTGGAAGCAAATATGTATATACGAGTTATCCTTAATTTACAAAACCTAACACACGTATATAACCTTTACAAGATTTAAAACAACTGAGTCATGGCGGTTACAGGTCATTTATGTCGTCTCATTCCCTTTCATGTACTATAAATCATTTTAACTCCCAATTATACTATTATACAATAAACATTACATTATTTCTCACTTTAATGTAATAAATATTTTATTGTTACTAAATATATAACTATAATGTTATCACACTCAAATAAACTTTAATGCACATCTCTAACGTGGATAACAATTAAATATGCAAAAACAACTTTTATTGAATTCCCAAAGTGTTGTTACAATCAAATTGAGCTAAAACTTTTATTGTATATACAACTCATTATGCTAACAATAACTTTTCTATAATGTTCACATTCCATACATGGTCAATAATCTTTTTAGCCAATAACCTTTCGTTAGCGATTCTCTACAATCAATTCTATTTTGATATGCTCAATAAACACTTTGCGTTTTTACACTTCTTCTTTTATGTCAATTACTTTACATTCATGTGTTTCACACCCTTACAATACTTGTCATTCTGTCAAAAGAAGACCGTTGTGGAATTACAATAAAATCTCAATAGTTTGCTATAATATCGACTATTCCTGTACTTGAGATTAAGCTCCACAACCACTATCATAGAATCATGGTCTCAAAGCACGCCACAATTTCAACATTCGTAGTGGAAGTAGCAATGACAACTTGCTCCCACTTTTCTAATATACCACTCCAATATCTTTTCTTGGATAGTAAATTCTTTCCATCACATATCATAAGTGACAAGAAGTATGTTGCCAAAATATAGAACAAACTCCCACTGACCTTCATATGTATCCATAGTAGTAACAAACAATATTATTGTTAAACTTAAATACCATTGATAGGAAATTCATTTCAGTCCATATTTTGACCTCTTTAATTTAATAAATAAATACTTTCGATAATTCTTTGACTTTCATTTTATGCATTAAATATCACATTTGGGCAGAAAATTAAATACATAACCTTAACTATCATTGATGCTATAACTTTAATCAAATAATTGATTTTATTCCATTACATTACATTTTGACTAACACTCAAAATAGCTTTAGGTAGAATATACATGTTAATAATACATACAACAACAAAATCATATAATGTCATTAACCACAAGCAATGATCTACCTTTGGGTCATCTCTTAGCGTCGTGATTAATGATCTCAGATGTCTAGTGTAAACCTTTTATGTCCTTAAGCATCCATCCCACTAAGACAATTGATCCAACCATATTTAAAATTTATTTACATCGAATAAGGCCACTTTGGTGACTAACATGTTCTCTATTCAATAAATTTTTAAATATATACAACCCTTATAAAATGTTTAATCAAATAAGGCAAGGCCACTTTGTTGACTAACTTGCATTCCGTACAGTTAACATTTATAATTTGAATCTTTTACTGTCATATAACCTTAATTTTGGTCTTTTATATATGACCATTTATATGCATAAATAAATGTTTATATAAATTAAACAATATCACTTTGGTGGCTAAAATGCTTTCTATACAATTAAACATTTAATTTATACAACACAAAACTTTTATGAAATAAATCAAAATCTCAACCAATTTCAATTATTAAGGAAATAAAGATCTCCTTTTAGTTTTTCTTACCTCTCTATTTACCAACTTTTCTGTTTCTGTTTCATTCTCTTTTTAATTAAAGAATAGAAAACAATATTAATTAAGAAAAACTTTTCTCTTTCTTTCTGTCTCATTCCTTTATTATTTGTTCATCGCCTTTCTATTGTCATTCATTTCTCTTTTCAATTTGGCGCATATATATTATTATTAAATAATAAACCACCATTATTCCCAAATCAATAGAAATAACAGTTACAAATTAACTCATTAATCTTTAAATGATAACCATAACTCATCAATTATAACAAATATGACAACCATAAAACTTTAATTGGCATTTAATATGAATAATTAACTTAATGATCATTCTTTGATCCTTAATCTTTGATTTATTTATATAATTTCATCATGTAATTTATTCCATTATACACGTAAATTCCTTTCTAACATGTAATATATTACATCATTATTCATGTTAAAGAATTAAAACAATTATAACTGAAAACAAAGAAAACTATTATCTTTAATTAAGGAAATAGAAGCTCATTTACTTTTATGTTTTCTTTTACTACTATATATTCAATTTATGAACTTAATTGAACAAAAAAGAAAACAATGCCTTTTAATTTATTTGCCATATATATATATATATATATATATATATATATATATATATATATATATATATATATATATATATATATATGTCAAATAAATTAAAGATATTATTTGTTTAAAATAAATAATTAATTGTAATGATTAATTAATTCGAAAACAATTACTCCCTCCATATTTTTTTACTTGTCTTCCACAAGTTTCATGCTTTTTAATAAATTAATTAATTAAGGGTATGAAAATACTAGTTTGCCCTTTTAGTTTAATTAATGCTTTAATTTTTCAATCAAATATAATTAATAGTATAGGGGTAGAGTTGGAATAATAATGGGAAAATACATAGAAAAATGTAAATGACCAGTATTTTGGCAAACCAATTTTAGGCTAGAATGCCTATTTTAAAAAGATGGAGGGAGTACCTATTATGTCCTTTTTTCAATTCTAATTAACCATGTATATACATAATTAGTATATAAAAAGAAGTTTCATAAGAGGGTAAATTATTGTTCAATTAAACGTAATTAACAACCCTTTACATTAGAAACCTTTTATATCAGTTGATTTCATATATAAAAGTATATGACCGATATTAGAATTGGTTAATTAAAAGAAATTCATAAATGTCAATTAAACTACAACTTTAATTAATTGACAACTTTTTAATTAACCGCTCCATAAATTATCCTTTAGTATTTAATCTTTTATTGATAACCATAATACCAAATATAACAATTATAGTCATCTAAACTGTAATTCATACACAAATAAAATATACAATTTCAACAATACAATTAGAGTTTATCTTTTACATCAAATGTATATAAGTATGCCATAATATTAAATAAAAAAATAACAATCCTTTCTTTTTTATTTGAACTGAACCATAATCACATTAAATATACATGTAACCATTATAACCCTAAAATTTGAAATTTTTACTTGTACATGTCTTTATTTTCACGAGAAACATCCTAAATGGATTCTTTACTTTCATGTTTTCTTTTCATAACTATTATTTATATTTCCTCATTTTCTATTATTTTGATATCTTTTATGTTCCTTTCTTTTCATATTCTTTCTGTTTATCCAATTAAATTTTCATTGAATAAAAATAATAATAACATTATTTAAGGAAACATATGTATACTTTTATATCTACTCACAAAGGAATAAACCATTTTCTTTTACTGTTCTTAATTAGAACGGAAGAAATATAACTAATATAGAAAATAATTTAATTAATCCTTAATTAGGAAAACTAAAAAAAAAATCTCGTGAATTTGATCCAATAACCATAATTCAATCATATGGTAAAAACAACTTTAATTTCATGAGTACCTATTCAACTTTGAAATCTCTAAAAATTTTCTCATGAACCATAATTCAATGAAACTTTCATACAAACAATCCTAGAACAAGATGGCTCGGATACCAATTGTAAGCAATTTTAAAATTCCGGAGTGATTTCGATAATAAAATCTAAACCAACTGTAATGTCGTAAACTATAATATGGACAAACCCCAAGATCGATTTGTCTAGAATTGATTAATAAATATAAGCTATTAGGCAGAAGCATACCTTAATACATGTAATAAACTGTAACGAATAGTTCAAACGTTCTATCTTCTCTACTATTCGCAATCGGCCTCTTGTTCCATTGACGTTGTCTTAGAGAGAAGTGATTTGATTCCCTACTATCTTTGATGACAATAACTTGGATTGAGAAAGTGATGGTCAGAAATCTTTTCATGTGTTGTTCTTTTATAGAGAAAAATAGAAGAAGAAACAGTTTCTATTCTTTATCATTGCAATTAACGTATGCTTTTAACATTAATTAATAGGAAAATTGAACCTGCTTTTTAATTAACTTTATGTTAATTACAACTAAAATGACAGTTTTCAATTTCTTATAAATAACATATATAATAATGTTATTTATAATTAAAACTGCAATTTTAATTACTGACTATAACATAAACTTTAATGTTAATTAGAATAAATAATTACTTCCATTATTTCTCTTACTGAAAAGATAAAATCAACCTTCTATATTGTCTTGTTTGATAGCGGGAAAAGGGTCACCAACCCTTGCCGATTTAAACAACCTTCGGTTAGCAATCCATCATGTGACACCATCATATATGTTTAATCGGACCCTTTATTTATGCATATGGACCACGTACATTATAAAAAAATAATCTTACAGAGAACGTTTTTAATTGGTCAAAGTAGTTTTGTTTTGTGGGAAAAAGGTAATTTATTTATTTATCAGAGGATCCATTTCCGTATAGGAAAAGTGTTTTCCAACTCGTATTAGAACCCCCTTTCTCTTTCTTTTTTGTGTGGATATAACACTTATATAGTATTCCCCGTATAGGAAAAGTGTTCTCTTTTTTGTTTTCTAACTCGTAATTTTGTGCGTGTACATAGTTTGTGGTGTGAACTCGATTCGATCTTGTTTTTCCTATATATGTGTGTCCATTGTGTCTTTCCCTTCTCTGTCTTGCTGAGAGTTGGATCTGCGGTCGATTTGCTGAAATGGGCTTTGCCGCTAAGGTGAGTTTTTTACTCGTGTTTCTTGATCCCTAGAAATAAAAGTTATTTTGATAGGATTTCCAAAATTAGGTTAAGCATTTTCTGATTATGGTATTAATATTTTGTTTGATTTTTTTATTTTTCAGTGTGAATAATTATTTCCTTTCTATTAAAAAAAGTTATTTGTTAAGTTGTGTTTTTTTGTAGCAGAAACATATTTTGCCATAAGTTGTAAACTAAAGCAGTAATTTGTAGTTACCATTTTTTTGAATGATTATTTACTGTTACCTTATACTTTTAGCTACTTACGGCTTCTTATCATTAAATTATAGAGTTAGCTTAAAAAACATACTAAGTGGTTTGACCGTTTTGTAAAAAGGTTTTTGTGGAATTTTTTGTTTCAAAAGTTGGCAAAAACATGCTTTTCAAAATTCTGAAACCACATTTGGAAGGGTAATCTCAGTTATTTCAATAAATTCAACATTCTTATATTTCAATTATATTATTTGTAAATTATTTATCAAGATCACAAACTTTTGTTGTGATTTTTTAAAGTTATAGATCTAAGTAAATTTCATAAACTTTTGTTGTGATTTTTTAAAGTTATCATCAATTTTTAATCAATATAAATTTGTATGTCTCAAAAAATTCTAAAATTTATCACTAATGTGTATTGTATTTTTATAAACAAAGCTGCAAAATTTCACGTCAAAATGGACAAGATTACCCTTCCAAATGTGGTTTAAAAATTTTGAGAAGCATGTTTTTGCTAACTTTTGAAACCACAGGCACCCTTTTGAAACAAAAAATTTCACAGGGATCTTTTTGCAAAACGACCAAGCCACAAGGTATATTTTTTAAGTTTACCCTAAATTATGCTACCTTATAGTTACTTTCTAATACTTTATAACCGACTTAAATACCTTTTGGGTCTCATTTTAGAACACATTCTTTGGGGGTATCAACCCTATTGAAATTGCTTTTTCTAGTGCATACCTATTCAAATCTATACTATTTGTGTTTCAAATCTAATTTAAGTAGTTCAACTTAACGAATAATTGAAGGTTGATAAGTCTATTAGAGGTCAGTAAATCTCTAAATAAAGGCATTTGTATTTCATATTTTTCATGTTATTAGATAAATTAAGTAAATTCTGAAATATTATTATTATTTTGATTATTTATATTTAGCTAGTTTAGTTTTATCATGATTTTATTTTTTCGTCTATTTAGTACTTTTTTGCTATACAAAGAGTTTATACTATTTAGGTTTTTTTAATAGTTTATAAGTTTTACTTTGCTTTTAAAAAGGCTTTATTCACCTTTTATGCTTTTCCTCCCAGCTCTTTGCACAGTGAGCGATTGGGAGTCCTTGGTTTGAAGGGAGTATATATGTGGATCAGCAGGTTGTGGATGCTTTATTGTCTACCTTCCCATTGCTTGAGAGCCTATCGTTGGAGCCACCGAGACTGTGGGATGATCTTAAAATTTCAAGTGACAAGCTGAAGCATTTAGAGCTGACGACAAGTTATGATTGTGAGGAAAAAAGGAATGAAATTTCTGGACCATATCTTGTTTTATTCCGTTACGAAGGGATAACAAGTGGTTTGCAATTGAGATGCATGCCTCGTTTGTCTGAGTTTTACGTGAGAGATAGAGATCACCGTTGTCCTTTCTTCGTGAAAAATGATCTGCATCTTATTGATATCTCTCAGCTCAAGAATCTTAAGTTAAAGTCATGTTTAAGGGTATGTCTTCATTTAAGGACACTATTGTATATGTATTCAGTGTAATGTATTTTTGGCAATATCAGATGTTCTTTGCCTACCCTTCGTACCGTCTAGCATTCCAGCATCAACTTTTGAAGGTCGAGGAATTGGAGGTGGACATTACAGGATTTGACGAGGATTCACTTCTTTAGCCAACAGTTCTCATAAAGGCGTTCCCTTTTCTGCGTAGATTTGCAATCAGAGTAAGTCTGGCTTCTGGCTTTTGAATCCATGCTCTTTTGCTTTTGACATGATGAATTGATGATATATGTGCTTTCCTTGTTTAATTGCAGATGTCTGTTGTGTTAAGTTCAAACCAATTTAGAGGCTAATTAATTCAACCAATTAGAAAGCTAATTAATTGCCAACAAATAAGGTGGGAAGATGGTAGTTAGTAATTGACATATTAATTGTCAATTGGAAAGTTGATGCAACTTTTTTTGCCTATAAATAGGCATTTCCCATTATCCAAATTCATCAAGCAAAATTTGAGAGTTTTCATTTTTAGAGAGTTATATTTCCTACAAAAGAGCTTAAGAGGAGTTAGGGGAGTAAATTGAGTACTTTGGGAAATACTACACTATTGGGTGTAAGGGTTAATTTGAGTGTTCCAATTTTTCTCCTAAAATCATTTTATACCTCAAGCTTGGGTAAACTTGAGAGAGCTTATTGTATTCCCATTATTTATTAGTGGAGTTGTTTTGGTGCCCCGTGGTTTTCACTTTAAAGGGTTTTCCACGTAAATCTTTGTGTCTCTTTTATTGCTCTATTTATTTTTATACTCGTTGTTGCTACATCTATTTTAGTTAATACATATCACCTTGCTACTGAATTGATATACGGGTCCCAATAAGTGGTATCAGAGCTGTTGGTTCCATAAAGGTGGTTGTGTTAATTAAAATGGAAGGTTCTTCAACATCCATGATCAAATTGAACGGTTCAAACTGGTCAATTTGGAAGCCCATGATGGAGGATATATTGTACTATAAAGGTACGTATGAAGCAATCGAAGGAGATTTCGCAAAGCCGAAAGATATGAAAGATCCAGATTGGAGCAAGCTGAATAGAAAGGCTAGTGGAACTATTCGGTAATGGCTAGATTTCAGAGTGTTCGGCCATGTCTCGGAAGAAACATCTTCCCATGAACTATGGAAGAAGCTGCAAGATCTTTATGATCAGAAAACTGCTGGAAACAAGTTGTTCCTGATAAGGAAGCTTGTCAACATGAAATACAAGGAGGGAACTCCTGTTGTGAATTTTTAAATGAATTTTGAAGTGCTATTAATCAATTATCTTCTGTGCAAACAACACTTGAAGATGAAGTCCAATCCTTATTGTTGCTTAGCTCTCTACCGAAAAGTTGGGATACCTTAGTGGTGTATATGACCAATTCGGCTCCAGTTGGAAAATTATCCTTAAACCACTTTGTTAGCACTTTGCTCAATGAGGAGACAAGGAGGAAAGTTACGATTGTCAAAAGTAGCCAATCTCTGGTCACAAAACACAGAGGTCGAAGCAAAAATCAAGGTCCCAACAATCCTAACAAATCCAAAGGAGGAGAAAAATTCAGAGGCAGATCTAAGCCTAAGGGTAGGGTCAAATGCTACCACTGTGGACTAGAAGGCCATCTGAAGAGGAATTGTCAAAAGCTGAAGAGAGAACAGAAGGATGGCAATAACCAGGAGGAAGACAAGAACACCACTGTAACAACTAAGGAGATTGTTGTTCTTTCCTTCAATTATGAAGAAAAATGTCTGCAAGTCTCAAGTCAAAGTGATACGAAATGGGTGATTGACACTGCAGCATCTTATCACGCCACTCCCAACAAGGAGTTCTTCACCACATACAGAGCAGGAAATTTTAGTGTGGTGAAGATGGGCAATAATGGCCATTCTAAAATCATTGGAATTAGTGACATTCGTATTAAGACAAACACTGGCTGCACACTCATCCTCTAACAAGTTAGACATGTTCCTGATTTGAGGCTCAACTTAATATCTTATGATGTCCTAGATCGTGAAGTCTTCGAGAATTTCTTCAGGAGTAGGAAATGGAAGCTTACCCGGAATTCCTTGGTGATTGCGAAAGGTGTCATGTATTGTACACTATACAAAATAAATGCAGTCATTTGTAAAGATGGATTATATGCTGTTAAAGAAGGGTCTTCACCAGATTTATGGCATAGAAGATTGGCGCACATTAGTGAGAAAGGGTTGTAGATTCTAGCAAAAAAGGCACTTGTACCTTCTGCTAATGATACACCACTATCTCCATTACTGCTTATTCGGCAAGCAACATAGAGTGTCAATCAACAAGTTATCAAGTAGAAAGTCAAGTGTTCTTGACTTGGTGTACTCAGATGTATGTAGCCCCTTTGAATATGAGACCTTGGGAGGTAACAAGTATTTTATTACTTTTATCGACGATGCATCACGGAAGTTGTGGATGTACTTCTTGAGAACAAAAGATCAGGTATTCCAATCATTCTAGAAATTTCATGTTATGGTGGAAAGACAGACAAACAAGAAATTAAAATGTCTCCGATCCGACAATGAAGGTGAATACACATCACACGAATTTGAGAGCTATTATTCTAGACATGGAATTCGACATGAAAAGACTGTACCTGGAACCCCACAGCACAATGGTGTAGCAGAAAAGATGAATCACACTATTATAGAGAAGGTCAGATGTATGCTCAAAATGGCTAACTTGCCAAAGTCATTTTAGGGAGAAGCAGCACGCACAGCCTGCTATCTCATTAATAGGTCACCATCTGTAGCTCTAGATTTTGATATTCCAGAAAGCGTATGGACTGGAAAAGATGTTTAGTACTCTCATCTGAAGGTGTTCGATTGTAAGGCATTTGCGCATGTACCTAAGGAGCAACGGTCAAAGCTTAATAATAAAGCAAATCCATGTATCTTCCTTGGATATAGAGATGAAGAGTTCGGGTACAAACTGTGGGACCTAGAGAAGAAGAAGACCATTAGAAGCAAAGATGTAGTCTTTCGAGAAAATAAGACTGTCGAAAGCTTGAAGAAGAATGGCAAGTCAGGACTTATGGATGACGTCATTCCCAGCCATGTTAATTCATCGACAAATAGTACCATTGGTGGAGATGAGGAACAAGTTCAGAACAATGATGAAATTCCAGAGCTAATGGAGGATCATGAGCAAGAAGATGTTGATGAGCAGGGGAAGCAACCCACCCAGCAAGCTGAGGCTGAACAATAGCTTAGAAGATCCACCAGGGATCGCCAACCAACATCAAAGTATCCTAGTTCTGAGTATATTCTCCTTACTGATGAGGGGGGGCCGAAGAATTTTCAAGAAGTTCTAACTCATGCAGATAAAGAATTTTGGCTGGAGGCAATGCAAGATGAGATGAATTCCTTGCAGAAAAACAACATATATGAGTTAGCCGAACTTCCTAGAGGAAGAAAAGCCTTGAAGAACAAATGGGTTTTCAAGCTCAAAAGAGATGGCAATGGAAAGTTAGTGAAGGATAAAGCTCGTCTAGTAGTGAAAGGATTCCCACAATAGAGAGGAATTGATTTTGATGAAATCTTTTCTCCGGTGGTTAAAACGACTTCTATTCGAGCAGTTCTAAGCTTGGTAGCAAGTTTGAATCTTGACTTGAGCAATTAGATGTGAAAACTGCCTTCCTTCATGGCGACCTAGAGGAAGAAATTCACACGGTGTAACCAGAAGACTTCGAAGTAAAAGGAAAAGTGCACATGGTTTGTAAGCCGCAAAAGAGTCTGTATGGGTTGAAACAAGCATCCTGGCAGTGGTACAAGAAGTTCGAATCTTTCATGAGTAGTCATGGCTACAAGAAGACTTAGGTGAATCCATGTGTTTACTTCAAGAGATTCTCTGATAACAACTTTATCATATTGTTGTTATATGTTGATGATATGTTGATCGTGGGACAAGATGTTTCTTCAATTCGTAAATTGAAAGAACAGTTAGCAAAGTCCTTTGACATGAAGGGCTTGGGTCCAGCACAATAGATTTTGGGCATGAGGATTGTTTGTGATCGAAGCAACAAGAGGTTGTGGCTGTCACAAGAAAAATATGTTGAACATGTGCTACATCGTTTCAACATGTTGAATGCTAAACCAGTTAGCGTTCCTCTTGCCGGACATCTAAAGCTGAGTAAGGAATCTTGTTCTTCAACCAAAGAAGAGAAGGAAGACATGAGAAAGATTCTATATTCCTCCGCAGTGGGGAGTCTAATGTATGCGATGGTTTGAACAAGGCCAGACATTGCACATGTTGTTAGAGTTATAAGCAGATTCTTAGATAATCCGGGAAGACAACACTAGGGAGCAGTAAAATGGATTCTCAGATATTTAATTTGAAGTTCAAAGAAGTGCTTATGTTATGGTGGATCTAAACCAATCCTAGAAGGCTTTGTTGATGCTGACATAGCAGGAGATCTCAATCATAGAAAGTCAACTTCGGGATACATGTTTACATTTGCTGGGGGAGCAATTTCTTGGCAATCTAAATTACAGAAATGTGTTGCACTTTCTACGACCGAAGCAGAGTACATTTAAGCGGCTGAAGCAGGAAAAAAGATGATTTGGTTAAAGAGATTCTTTGAAGAGCTAGGTCAAAAATAAGTTGACTGCATAGTATATTGCGACAATCAAAGTGCTATAAACTCGAGCAAGAATATTATGTATCATTCTCGAACAAAGCAGATTGATATCCGCTATCACTGGATACGCGAGCAACTGGAAAAGTAGATTTTTCAGCTTGAGAAAGTTCTAACAAAAGAGAACCCCTCAGATATGTTGACAAAAGTTATTCCTCGGGATAAGTTTGAGTTGTGCAATGAGCTGATCGGCATGAGCTCCAAGTAAGAGCTTATTTCATACTCCATTGGTTTGGAGGGGGAGAATTGTTAAGTCCAAACCAATTTGGAGGCTAATTAATTCAACCAATTTGGAGGCTAATTAATTGCCAATAAATAAGGTGGGAAGATGGTAGTAAGTAATTGGCATATTAATTGCCAATTGGAAAGTTGATGCAACTTTGTTTGCCTATAAATAAGTATTTCCCATTATCCAAATTCATCAAGCAAAATTTGAGAGTTTCCTTTTGTAGAGAGTTATATTTCCTACAAAAGAGCTTAAGAGAAGTTATGGAAGTAAATTGAGTACTCTGGGAAATACTACACTATTGGGTGTAAGGGTTAATTTGAGTGTTCCAATTTTTCTCCTAAAATCATTTTATACTTCAAGCTTGGGTATACTTGAGAGAGCTTATTATATTCCCATTATTTATTAGTGGAGTTATTTTGGTGCCCCGTGGTTTTTCCCTTTAAAGAGTTTTCCACGTAAATCTTTTGTCTCTTTTATTGCTCTATTTATTTTTATACTCGTTGTTGCTATATCTATTTTAGTTAATATATATCACCTTGCTACCGAATTGATATACGAATCCCAACATGTTGCCCCTCGAAAGTCCCTAGGGTTAATTCACCCCGAAGGATTTAAGAGACGACTCAAAGAGGCCGCTACATTCAGACACGAGTTCCTTAAAGTGGTGGAGGTCAGCGGATTCAATGGATGGAGCAGTGAAATAGAGCTTCTTCAACACTTGTTTCACATCGGTGCTCACTCTCTCGAAGAGGTGCTCATAAATACCAATCCTTGTAAAGACCTCAAAAAACTTGCACGAACTGTCGCCCGAGGATTGGATTCCAGAATCCATTTTGTGCTACTTTGATTCCATCAGACTTCGTTGTGTTTCAGTTTTGCTATTTATTTCCCTTGATTTTCTTGTAATTTTGAACAAATTAAGAATTTTTTTAATTTTTTGTACTTGTATTTTTCAGCAAGAAAGCTCTTTCTATGGATCCAGTCCACTTCTTTTTGGTCTGCTTTTTCTAGGTCATGTTTTAGTCAGACAGGGAGGAGACTATTCAATTTCAGACAACTGCTGCTACTTTTGGTGAATCTGCCTGTTCCACGTTATTACAGATCTATAGGAGACAAGGTCCTGAAATTCATACTATTTTCTACTTCTGCTTGTCTCTCTTTTTCCAAATATGCAAGCTTGTTATTGTTAGTAAGCATACGTAAGTTGGAACACCCTCTGGAAGACAAATGGAATTCGAGTTTCCGGAACCGAAAACTTTTGCATTCAGATTTTCATGTAGCAGTCATTAACTGTGGACTTTCTTCTTCTTGTTAAGAGAAACCCGTTATTGTTATCTGTTTGTTTTGAGTATGAATGAGCTACCACCGTCTCCGTGCTATGCTATGTTTTAGAATACTGTATAGCTGGAAACTGCATATGCAATTTTGGACTGGTTATTTTAACTAGGAATGCTTGTTATTATATCAATGCTGTTACTATGGAACTATCATTTAGTTCCAAGGTTGACTTGTGAAACTTGGTGTATTCATATGGCGCACCATTATGAATGCCCTTTCGGTGCGAGCATGTGGTGGAGATTGCTCTTTGCCCTATCTTGATGTGGAAACAACCTCACATGTTCTACTTCCCTGTTAAGTTCGGAGTTGCTTTGATCAAAATTTTGCCGCCCCTTGGAATGTTTCTATTGATGGTATTGTTTTTTCACAGTCTGTTTTCTTTATTCTGTGGTCCATTTTGAAACAAGAAAATATGGCAGTCCATCTATACACAACCAAGAGCAGTCTTGCGGATGGCAATGTCGGCTCGGGAAGGACAGAGTCCAGGTGTACTTGCTGCTGCTAACCACGAACAGTACCAACAGCAGGCGGTGTTGTCATCTCAGCGGCATTTAGTTTCAGATGAACAACAGCAGTGAGTACAGCATGGTACAGAGCCGAATCCTGGTGATGGTTTTGTTTGGTGCCCCCCACATATCCCATTGTTGAAATGTAACTCAGATGCAGCGATTTTTCCCCTCCTTTAGTCACAATTGAGGCATGTGATCCAATTGTCTTGATTTTTCTGTTATTAGTACAAATAAAATGGTTGGCACTTGAGTTTTGTTTGCTTTTCGTGCATTTGATAGCTTTAGCTGCTACACTTGAGGATTAGGTAGAGGATTTAACATATTTGCTGTTTTCAATCCTTCATTTTCATAATCTTCTCATATTTTGCTTCCAATAGGGTGCTTTGTTTCAAAAATTTGAAACTTTTTGGTCTAAATCTTGTATCGAATGCTTCTCGTGTTGGATAATCTCATAGCTGAACTGTAAACTTCAGTCATTTGATCTTCGTCGAATGCTTCTTAGTCATTATTGACCCTCATTCTAGCCGATAAATGGTGAAAGCAATCAATGAGTTAATAAGAAGTCGCTTTATGCTGCAAAATATAGTTAAGTTGAGACTTGAGACCTCATTTGTTTATTATATGTTCATCTTCAGGTCAAGATTTGCCTAAGAGAAATCGGATCCCGGCTTAAGTTTATTTGGACCCTTTATCTTTCACAAGATATAAAGGAAAGTGCTTCACTCTATAGACCTCTTAGCCTGCCTGAAGGATACTATTGCTTCGTTTACCATTGCCAATATGACACAGGTTTTCTCCCTGTGGCTAGAGAGGTAAATCCACCTGAGACAAAATCTACTAATTCGCCTGCAATAGTAAATTACTATGAAGCTCATCTAACGAATCCTTATATGTGAGGACAACTTTCACTCTTTAAGATACCTTTTGGGGGTGAGTTAGGCCGCTGTTGCACAGCCTAATGGAAAAAGACCCTGAATGAATTATCTGAAGAAGATATGTCAATTTGGAATTTCTAAAAGGAACATGATCGTCCTTCTTTGCCAAGCCAAATATTACATCACTCAAACAAGACAAACTTTTGTTAGAGCCAAGAAAGACATGAAAGAAAGCTTGAAAGACCCAAAAAAAATCTTATTAGCAAATCATGCGTTACGATGTACCGAAAATTAAACATTTATATATGTTGTGTTTTCCATTAAATTAAAAATAACAAATGATAGGCTTTAACCATTATTTCATGGGCACTTTACTTGGATGCCACAAAATGAGTTTATGAAATTTTAAATGTCAGTTTAGGGGTGTTAACGAGCTAAACCTAGATTAAATAGTGTAGGGCCCGGTTCAGCTCGGCTTATCAACATGTTTGCTCGGGCTTGGCTCGGTTCAAAGCTTGTTGAGTTTAGAAAAATGAAGCTTGGCTTGGGCTCGGGAAAAGTTCGGCTCAAGTTCGCGGGCTTAAAAGAGCTCTAACATATATGCACTATTGCAACACAAAATGAAAGTGTTGCCCCTAAGTGTTTCAACTTTGATGATTAAAACTAATAAATGGCAACACTAGTTAAAAAAAGATTGCATCACTAACATGACATTTTGTTACACTTTTTTCAAAAACAATATCGGAAAATACATTTTCAAAAAAATAACGCAATTTATTCGCGCTTAAGGAAATACATAATTTTAAAAAATTTAGACTAACATCATAATATTTTTACCATGATCCATAATCACTCTCATTTCGTCTCTTTCTATGTTCTATGCAATTCCATATTCACCACCACTCTTGCAAAGAAGTAGCAAGTTATTTTAAATCATCATTTTACGAATAATTATTACTCATCAATCATATATAATTTATTTGTTTTTCACTAATTTATTAACTACGTTGATGATTGCGAGCTTTCGAGCCGAACCTTAGAAGGCTTGGTTTGGGTTGTTAATATCTCGAGCCGATCCCGAACTGATTCGAGCACTATCGAGTCAAACTTTGACCGAGCTTTGACCAAGCCGAATTTCGAACTGTTTACGAGCCACTGAACTTGTGAACACCCCTATGTCAGCTCATGTTTGTTTAAACGCCAACTTAAAGATTTACTTTAATCAAATATTAAATAAAAGTTTCAAAATTTATAAAATACTGACAACTGACAAACACTACTAGAAGTATCCCTATTGTGAAACTCTATCGCTCCTAATTAATTTGATTTTACAACTTAAAAATGACTATATCTCACAAACCGTTAATTTTTATGACACAAGCTTTTAAAATATTTTGTTCGTCTTATTTTTATCATCAAAACAAAATCCATATTAAATATTTTTGAGGAAAAAAGATTATCGCAATCTTATACCAGTTTTACCAATTTTTCGTAATTTCTTATACCTGGTACAAGAGTGGTATAATGTCTTTATAGCACCAGTTTTCCATTTATTTTCAGGTAAATGACATAAAACACAAGCAACATTATTCTCTTTAAAGCAAAAAAAAAGCTCTCTTACCTGGTACAAAGGTAGTAAAAAACTGGTATACGACTGTGATAATTGTTCTGCTCCAAAAATATTCAGAATGGATATCGTTTTAAAGATAAAAATAAGACCAACAAAATATTTTAAAGGCTATATCGAAAAAATTAATGGTTTGTGAGATATAGTAGTTTTGAGTTGCGAAAATCAAATTAAACATGAGAGATAATGTTTTATAAGGAGAATCGAAAAGTATGGTAACGATAAAAATAAAAATCTAAAAAGCAGTAAAAAGCTAAAAAAGAAGATAGTTGAGTAAATTAAAAAAAACCTATAAAATATGGTATTTATATATATTTCCCTTATTTCATTAACATGCTTTTGTGTTATTTATTCCATTATTTCATTATCGTCTCTATCTATCCAACTCTCCTTTTCTCAATTCAACCTCCAAACTAGAATTTATACGGTCTTGTCCTTTTACGTATTGAAAATTTTTTTTAAACCTTATTGATGTAAAAAATTGGTGATTTTGAAGCAATATAAACGCTCGTAAACAGTCTGGTATTATCAATACTTTTATTTGGTTTTCAGTTCATATCCCCATTTTCATTAAAAGAAATTTAGAAATTCTTTTTGTTTATTATTATGTTCCGAAATTTTATATCGGCAGTAGGGTTTCGAAAAACTAGGAACGACCTAGTTGTAGCTTAAACAATTATAAAAAATTACGGGCATTTTTTGGGATTACGCATCATTCCTCTGCTCCAAGCCGTTGGTAAATCCTTCAAATTTTTTTGGAAGAGAACTCTCTTACTCCTTTGAAAATTCTCAGAAGTGCCGATAATACCATTCAAGTTAAAAGTATAGGTTGTAGGCTTTCTTTACTTCGATTCATATAATAAAAGCAAAAGTTGTAATTAATAATATATATTATCTTGTTAACATTTAATGTTTTAAAAAGTGCTAGAAGCTAGTCGGACGGCCGGGGCGGGAGATATGTGATTTTTTTAATTTTTAATTTTTATTAATAGATAAAAGTATGAATTCAAGTAAAAAAATAAATTATAATGTAATAATATATAACAAAAAGATAGTTTAACATATGATAACACAAGTCTTAATCGATTATTACATTAAGAAAACACATCAATACTAAAATCAATTCCTTAAAAATGCTTATCTTCACAAATTTTTTGAGATTTATAGCATACTATTTCTCGGTTTGAGATTTAAAATGAGAATTATATAGTGAGATTATTTTGAACTATCATTATTATAAGTATTGGTATCTTGAAAATTGCGGAAAAAGTCGGATTAGGCGATGCCTAGGCGAAAAAAGTCGGACTAGGCGGTGCTATATCGATCCAATGCCTGATAACGCCCGAAGAATAAAAGTCGGACAGCGAGCTTCAAAATAACGCCTAAACAGGGGCTAAGCGGAGATTTTAAAATAGTGTTAACATTTGATCTCCTATTGCTCAAGGTTTGTACTCAGTTAGCGGGGGACGTTGGCAGTGTTAACTATATCTTTGTTCGTAAGTATGTGGGTCACTTAGCCCATAAATTAGCTCGGATTGCATATTCTTTTACCTATAGAGAAGTGTGGAACTATGATGGGTGTCAAATTCACAAAAAATAATCCTATTATTTCGGTTTGATAAAAACTTGTAGTCGGGTAAATAAGGTTGAATCCACAAATACTAACAAAATCAATTTTCATCGAATTAATGACCAAAAAGTAATAACTGAAAATAAATAAAATGGGGGGTTTGAAATTGTTTTGATTTTAAAATAAAATAAATTGTAAAAGTAAAAATAAAAATATGAATGCGAATTCTCTCGATTAAGAAGACTCTCAACTTAGTTACAATTGATCATCAGCAAAAAGATAACTCTTGAAATATCAATTCATTGGCTTTAACTATGAAATGACACAGTTAATTCTTTTTCTAAAACCAGGTTGATTGTAGATAGCTAAATCAATTCCCTCGATTATCCGACGCGCTTGTAAAAATAGCTGACAAGATTTAATCTTCAAAATACATTAAGATCCGAAGAACCAATATTGACTCAATAAATCATGATAGCTCAAAGAATTAAATCAAACCGAATAAAACAACGATAACACAGGAAGAAATCGTTTGTTACAAACTTTTCATCATATTATGATAGCATGAACATAATGAAAATAACAATATGTTGAAATCTTAAAAACATCGATTAATCAGTCCGAAATAAATAAAAAGGCAACAATAATATGCAAAACCGATTTTATTCAAAAATTAAATTTCAAAATATATTTAAAAACAAACCTCACAAAAAAAAATTAGCCTTATTAATTTTTCAATGAAAAGATAAAATAAATTAGTTAAACATAATAGAATTAAACATTGCTTGAAAAATAAAGTCAAGAATAGGAGGCTCTAACCCAACCAATAATTAAATAGTTCCATTGGCAGTTGCTTTCTATTCAACCTAAAAAATTAATAAAAAGAAATTCTAATTAAATTAGGATTGCAGACTCCTAATTTAAAACTAAAGGGAATCAATATAAAAGATAAATCAAAAAACGAAAAAAGATATGATGGATAGGATTTGGATTCTCTAAAGTTTAAACTTTCGAAAGTTATACATTTCAGTCAATCTCAATCATCCATTGAGTTTTAATGGTCCAGATTTTATTGCACTATGGACCCCACAATCCACTAAAACTAAATCTGGACCATTAAAACTCAATGGATGGTTAAGATTGACCAAAATGTACAACTTTAGAGACTTTGAACTTTAGAGAATCCAAATACTGATGTATATCAGTTTGTAGTCATTGTGTTCAACTAGGAAGTTTCAAATTTGTAATTTCATCTTATAACGAACCGAAATTTCTAAAATTTACTTATAATAAATTACTATAGTATTAAAATATCATGGAAATTATTTTTATTGTTATTATTGTTATTGGATATAAGACATGAGGAAATAAGAGCTAATTAAGTAAGAGGGATGAATTGGGCATTTAATTATTTGTCCAAACAAATATTGGAAATTGAAAAAAAAAAGAAAAATCCTAAATCTATACGTAACCTCTCTTTTCTCTTCCCTTCATCTTCTTCTCCATTTTTCTCTCTTCCTAAATCCTTTATCAAATTTTCCGTAATCCAAAAACTTCCGATTTCTTCGATTTAACTTCGAATTCTTGTTAGAAATCGATCCTTAAGCCCTCTAACATCATCAATTTCAGTCAATCAAGACTAGAAGAGGAGGATTTTAGATTTTAAGGTTTGAATGAATAGTAACTCGAGTTTGAGGTGAGTGATTTTTGGTGAAATTAAAGCTTAATTAGTAGAATTCATGGTAGATTAAGCATATTTATGGTATTAGGAAGTTTATTTATACAATATCTTGATAGAATTATATATGGCTGTTATAGAGGAAGCTAGTGCAAGCAAATCAAAGGCAAAAGGGGTAGAAGAGAGCTAGAAAGAGCATAGAAAAAGGTTTGTGTCTCGAATTTCGATTTCTCGGTTTTTCGGAATATTTTCCAGATTTGTATACCTGTTTTGTTTTAATGTTTTCTCTCGTTATATAAATCTGATTTGAACGATTCTTGATTTTATTGATATCTACAGAAAGTAAGGAATATATCTTCAGAAGAAACCTTATTGAATTTTGTTCGTTTTCAATGTGAAATTTTCGTTTGAAGTTGAGTCACGAAATCTGTTTTTGGAAAATCTCAACTTGGTACACTGTTTAGTATTTTGATTATAACTTTGGTTATACAATTTGGATTTCTATGATTCTGGTGGTTTTGGAAAGCGAAGACATCTGGCTAATTATGTTTAGAAGAAAGTTCTTCGATTGGGTGATGTTTTCATAGTGAAAAATGCAGGGGAAGTCAGGTTACGAAACCTGGAAAAATTCTGGAAAGTATGAATATTGATTTTATTGAGTTTTAATTGAAGTTTGATGCTTAAAAATTTGGGATTTTGATTTCCTAATTACTGAAGTTATGTTGAATTATGATTGATGGTTTATATTGGAATTTTTAAGATGTTACTTTGATTTATTGCCCTTATTAAACGAGTAGAATACGGGTCAGGGTATATTGGCGCCAATAAAGGGGGGTACAGTACTATACAAACAATTGAAGATTTGGCTTCGGGCTTTGGCCGATATTATGATATATATGTATTGATATTGAAGCTTCAGCTTCGGGCTTGACCGATATGTTGATTTTGAAGCTTTGGCTTCAGGCTTGACCGATATATTGATTTTAAAGCTTCGGCTTCGAGCTTGTCCGCTCCCGTATCCATTTTACCGTTATTCAGGACTTGTTTACTTTGGGCAATATGTGGTTAAAGTGTTTGGAAAAAAATTGGGTACAAATTTAATTGTACTTTGAAAGGATTACTATATAAGTTTTATGATTTGGTTCTATAAAGTTGGTTAATTTGTTTTTAACTTATAAATATACTTTGTTTCTATTTTAAAAATATTCAAAGTTGCTATATTTTTTTTATGGACACCACTAAGCAAATTGCTTAGCGTGTAGTTTTTTTTTCTACACGTAGGTGGAGAACTTGTAGATAGCTTGGACCAAAGTGGAATAAGTGGATCAGCTTGAAGAGCAAATAAGGAAAGACTCGAGGTGGATATGTATTTTAATGTAATATTATGGTTTGTAGAATAATGGCATGTACTAGATAGTGTGAGAAATATAAAGTGGTATTGAGGAATATTTGGAGAATAAAGTAACATTGAGAAATATTTGGAGTTGGAAACATTATATTTGTATTTGCACATATTAAATCTACAAGTGTTGAATTTCAAATAATGGAGTAGGGTTATTTATTGGGTGTTTATAGTTACCGTGGCACTCCCTATAGGGGGGATGTTACACTTATTGGTATGTACATGCCATTTAGGATATAAATATGTTATATTAGTTGTTTGATCCACTTTGGTCCAATTTTCAGGAATAAATTACGGCTAGTAGCAGTCACAATCAGAGTGAAGAAGAGGATGCTGAGAGTACGGTCCGTATTAGACAAGGGGATGAACAAAGACGTAAACCTCCACCAGTTCATGGCTTTCTCGAACAACCTACTCCAGCATAAGCTACTTTACTTCAGCATATGACTACTGAAGTAATCACACAAGTACTTCAAAACATACAAATCCCTCAAGTTCCTGTAATACCTCATGTTGAAAGAAGAGAGGAGAGAACTCCTCTTGAAAGAATTAAGAAGCTTCCGGCTGATGATTTTAAAGGGGATACGGTGAATCCTGCAATTGCAGAAGATTGGCTTGATCATACTAAATGGAGTATGACTAGGCTTCATTTTACAGATGAAGAGAGATTAGACTCTGTGCAAGGTCTACTCAAAGAACAAGCTAGGAGGTGGTGGGATAATATTGTGAGAGAAAGGTGACCCGGAGAAATCACTTGGGTTTTCTTGGAATAATTTGACAAGAAGTACATTAGTGAACGATTCAAGGATGAGCAGAGGAAATTGTTCTTGTCTTTGAGACAGAGACAAATGATTGTATCAGAATATGAAGTTCAATTCTACAAACTTGAGAGGTATGCTCATGATATCATTGACAGTGAAGTAAAGCGATGCAAGAGATTTGAAGATGGGCTAAATGATGAAATTAGAGTGCATTTACTTGCACAACGGATTAGGGTGTTCAATGTCTTGGTTGATGCTGCTACGGGCATTGAGAAGATTAATTCAGATAGGCAACAAAGAATGGATAAAAGATCTGGATTTCAAAAGGGATAGCAGGGTCCAGTTAGTTCAGAATCTCCAACTAAGAAACAGAAAGGAACATCAGAACAAACACAATCTCATTTTAGAGGGTTTTTACTGAGACAAACCATAAGTACGGGGTCAGCGGCTAGTGTACCTTCAGGTCGAGGCAGAGGAAATATTCCACAATGTTCTAATTATAGAAGGATGCATACAGGGGAATGTTGGGGAAAAGGTAGAGTCTGTTTTAAATGTGGCTCGAGGGAACATTTGATTGCAAATTGTCCTCAAAGACAGATTAGTACATCTGCACCTATAGTAGTTCCTACTCCTACAATGCAAGGTGGAAGAGGAAGGGGAAGAGGAAATGCTAGTGAGACAAGTGGACATAATGTGGCTCAACAAGCACCGTAGAGTGGTAGACCGGGAGGAATGGCACGAAGTTATGCAATCTGAGGGCCTGAGACTCAGGAATCTACTAAAGTTATTGTCGGTAAATTTTCATTCTTTAATCACGATGTTTATACTTTGATAGATCCCGGTTCATCTCATTCATATATATGTACTGCATTAGCACAAGAGAAAGGGTTACATGTAGAAGAATTAGGAGAAAATATTGAAGTGACTAATCCTTTAGGACACAGTGTGATAGTAAACAAAGTGTATATGAATTGCCCTATTATGGTTCAACATTAACTTTTCCATGCAAATTTAATTGAGTTACCTTTCCGACATTACGATGTTATCTTGGGAATGGATTGGTTATCGGAACATCGAGCTGTGGTGGATTGCAAAAACAAAAGAATGTCACTTCAAGTTTCTGATGGAGAAGAAATAGTTATCGTGGGGAAAGATCAGATTACCTCTGTAACATAATTTCTTTTAAGAAGACTAAAAGATTAGTTAGGAAGGGATGTCAGGCCTACCTAATCTTTGCTCTAGAATTGAAGAAAGGTGAGTTAAAATTGCATAATATTCCTACGGTATGTGATTTTCCCAATGTATTTCCAAAAGAACTACTGAGGTTACCACCAAAAAGAGAGGTAGAATTCGCAATTGATGTATTGTCGGGTACCGCACCAGTATTCAAAGCACCATATAGAATGGCGCCTGCTGAACTGAAAGAGTTAAAGATTCAATTGCAAGAATTGTTAGATAAAGGATTCATACGTCCGAGTATATCCCCATGGGGTGCACCAGTGTTGTTTGTTAAGAAGAAAGATGGGTCACTCCGATTATGTATTGATTACCGGGAGTTGAATAAATTGACAGTGAAGAATAAGTATAAATTGCCAAGGATTGAAGACTTATTGGATCAACTCAAGGGTGCCAAATACTTCTCTAATATTGATTTGAGATCGGGCTACTATCAAATGAGAGCGAAAGATGATGATATTGCAAAGACGACTTTCCGAACCAGATATGGGCACTATGAATTTTTGGTGATGCCATTTGGTCTAACTAATGCACCAGCATCATTTATGGACCTTATGAACTGTGTCTTTTATTTAAATTTAGATAGGTTTGTAGTGGTTTTCATTGATGATATTTTGGTGTATTCTAAGTCACGGGAAGAGCATGATCAACATTTGCGAATAGTCTTCCAAACTTTGAGGGAAAATAAATTGTATGCCAAACTTAGCAAATGTGAGTTTTGGCTTGAAGAAGTTTCTTTCTTTGGCCATGTTGTTTCTGCAGAAGGAATTAAAGTGGATCCTAAAAAGATAGAAGCAGTTGTAGAATGGAAACCACCAAAAAACCCTACGGAAGTCAGAAGTTTCCTTGGCTTAGTAGGGTATTATAGAAGATTTATAAAAGGATTTTCTGTCATTGTTGCCCCACTGACGAAACTACTTCAAAAGAATGCAAAATTTGAGTGGAATGACAAGTGCCAAGAAAGTTTTGAGAAATTGAAAGCGATGTTAACAAAAGCACCCATCCTTACCCAACCAGAGCCTGGAAAAGACTTTGTAATCTATAGTGATGCTACGCATAGTGGTCTTGGGTGTGTGTGAGCGGACGACGACCCGCGCGGCTGCGTGCGCGGGGGCCAGACCCGGTCGGGCCAGCCCGTTTTTTGGTGTGTCGGGGAGATGAGTGTGATGTGGTTGCAAAGAAAATGATTTTGCATATTGTAAGGCTTAAAAGATACGAGATCAAAATCCCGTACTTAGAATAGAGTCGCCACCCGGTTCAGCTCAACCGGGAAATTTTCGGTACGATTTTCTCACCGGGTGGTTGGACTATACCTTAAGTAGAGATTCCGAGTTCGGATGATGTTATCTACTTTTCATTAGGCCAAGTTAGGATACTTCATTCTTTCTTAATCTGTTTAATCCACCCTATTTATTTATATTTTCAGTTATTTTGTGGTTTTCGCATTTATCAAGCAATTGAAGCGGTAAATAAAATATTTACAATCGTAAGAGAAAAGTAAGTGCGGAAAGTAGAATTATTACAAGGTTTTCAAGTCCTGTACATTTTCTACGTAACAAATAAAATACCCGAATGTCCGATATACACCTACCTGCAGAGGATAGTTGACACGAATATGGCATATCTTATTTATAATATCATAAAGCCCGATTGAATGGCTAAAATGAGGTTCGAATGGCGTTTGAGGGGAAATTCCATTTTTATCCAAATTTCATATTCGATTGTTGCTTTAATCGGATTACAAATGAATATACCACTCGTCATGGGACGGGTCTGTTTTCAGGAGATTTCGAATCTCCATCGTTACACTATAGATCCTAGCTTCAGAAAATAAATTAGTTTGGAAACAAACGAAAACAACACTGCTGTCCAGAAAGCCAAGCCGCCGATGACATCTGATGCCGTCGACGACATAGTTGATGTCGCTGGCGGCATGGATGATACCGCCGGCGACATCGATTGTGTCACGGGCAACATCAGCATGCAGATGGGCACAGGGCTTTTTGAGTACCGTAAAGAAAGGTTCCGTGAGAAAGCGAGGTCTCCGGGGAATGTGATGCTAACGGCGGTACCAACGATGTCTCTCGCGACATGGGTGATACAGCCAGCAACATCGCATGTCTCCGGCGACTCTAATTTCATGCTACAGCAGCGGTTAGCAGTCAAAGTGACCGAAAACTCAAAAATGAACACAAATCAACAAATATTAGTGCAAAACAATAATAACAATGCCAAAGAGCTATGAGACTCAGGATTTTCACCTCGGGGTAGTGAATCCAACTCTTCGTGAACTGAACAATAACACCTCCGGGGAGCTTGCAATGATAATTTGATTGTTAATTTAAAGGTTTTAGGTTTCTAAATTCTATCCAGTTGATTTAACCCAAAGACCCACTGATTTAAGCTCACAATCAGAGAGTTCGAAGAAGAAAAATCGGGAAAAATGGATCAGAATCCTTTTTCCGACCTTTTCTAGTTCTTATCTCACTAAAATCTATTCTCTCGACTTTAGCCTCCTAATTGCCCGATTTAAGCTCCTTCCCTCTATAATTTCAGTCCCCCTCTCAAGTGCAGCCTAAGGTGCCTTTTTATAGGTGAAATGGGGTACTTTTTGGGGCCTTTTTTAATAATTCCACTGAAAGTGGTCGAAAAGGCTGTCTGTAAGAGGACCCGCTTCGAGTCATGTCGCCGTCGACATGATAATGTCGTCGGCGGTATGATCGATGTCGCCAGCGGTATGGTGATATCGCCGGCGACATGGCTGATGCTTTTGGCGGCATCAGCCTTCAGCATGCCTTCAGTTAGTGGGTCAAGAAAAGCCAAAAAGTCGGGAAAAGTGGCTTATTAGTGGGTGGAAAGGTATCTTTTTTGTATTTAATTATATTTTAGTGGGTATTATTTAATTTGGGTGTAAATCATCGGTTCAAGCTCCTACCGGACGCGTTATTGGCCACGCCAAACTGGATTCTACCAATTATAAAATTCACAAGGAATATTATTTTGGTAATAAAAATTCTAAAGAGAACTTTTATTTTGAGGTATTAAAATCGGGTACACGTCATCATCGTCTCGCGAGAGGGACTGCAAAATCCCATGCTCACAGGCTGCCCCTCAGGGGATCACTACTGCCACAGGTCAGTATGATCACACGAAAGAGCAAGGGATGGAATGATACCTGAGGGATGACCGGTTTGTCCTTTGGTCGGACTTACGCTTTGTCGATTGTTTATCCTTTGGCCGGACTTACGCTTTGTCGATTGTTTGTCCCTTGGTCGGACTTACGCTTTGTCAATTGTTTGTCCCTTGGTCGGACTTACGCTTTGTCGATTGTTTGTCCCTTCGCCGGACTTACGCTTTGTCGATCGTTTGCCCCTTGGTCGGACTTACGCTTTGTCGATCGTTCGTCCCTTCGTTGGACTTATGCTTTGTGGACTGTTCATCCCTTGGTCGGACTCACGCTTTGTCTACTATTCGTCCCTTGGTCGGACTTACGCTTTATCGATTGTTCGTCCCTTGGTCGGACTTACGCTTTGGCGACTGTTCATCCCTTGGTCGGACTATGCTTTATTGACTGTTCGCCCCTTAGTCGGACTTACGCTTTGTCGACTGTTCGTCCCTTGGTCGGACTCACGCTTTGTCGACTGTTTGTCCCTTGGTCGGACTTACGCTTTGTCGATTGTTTGCCCCTTGGTCGGACTTACGCTTTGTCGATCAATCATCCCTTGGTCGGACTTACACTGTGTCGATCGTTCGTCCCTTGGTCGGACTTACGCTGTGTCGATCGTTCGTCCTTTGGTCAGATTCACACTGTGTCGATCGTTCATCCCTTCGTCGGACTCACGCTGTGTCGGCCGTTTGTCCCTTGGTCGGACTCACGCTGTGTCGGCTGTTCGTCCCTTGGTCGGACTCATGCTGTGTATAGTGTTCGCCCCTTGGTCGGGCTTGTGCTCTTGTGGAGAATTTGCCCCTTGGTCCGGCTTGTGCTTTGTGGAGAATTCGCCTTTAGTCGGGCTTGTGCTTTATGGAGAATTCGCCTTTGGTCGGGCCTGTGCTATGTGGAGAATTTGCCTTTGGTCGGGCCCGTGCTTCGTGGAGAATTTGCCTTTGGTCGGGCCCGTGCTTTGTAGGGAATTTGCCCCTTGGTCGGGCTTGTGCTTTGTGGGGAATTTACCTTTGGTCGGGCTTGCGCTTTGTGGGGATTTTGCCTTTGATCGGGCTTGTGCTTGGTATAGTGATTATCTTTCGGTTGGACTTTCACTTTGCAGATATTGCCCTTCGCTTGGGCTTGTGTTTGAGATTGCCCTTCTATTGGGCTTTCATTTTGAAGAGATCGCCCTTTGGTTGGGCTCACTTTGAAGAGATCGCCCGTCGATTGGGCTTGTGTTTGGTATAGTGACTGTCCTTCGGTTGGACTTTCACTTTGCAGAGATTGCCCTACGGTTGGGCTTGTTTTGAAGAGATTGCCCTTCTGTTGGGTTTTCGTTTTGAAGAGATTGCCCTTCGGTTGTGCTTGTTTTGAAGAGATCGCCCTTCAGTTGGGCTTTCGTTTTGAAGAGATTGCCCTTCGGTTGGACTCATTTTGAAGAGATTGCCCTTCGGTTGGGCTTTTGTTCTGAAGAGATTGCCCTTCGGTTGGGCTTTCATTCTGAAGAGATTGCCCTTCGGTTGGGCTTTCGGTCTGAAGTGATGGCCCTTTGGTTGGGCTTTCATTTTGAAGAGTTTGCCCTTCGATTGGGCTTTCGTTTTAAAGAGATCGCCCTTCGATTGGGCTTTTGTATTTTGGTATAGTGATTGTCCTTTGGCCGGACTTTCACTTCAATGAGACCGCCCTTCGGTTGGGTTTTCGTTTTGAAGAGATCGCCCTTCGGTTGGGCTTTTATATTTTGGTATAGTGATTGTCCTTTGGCCGGACTTTCACTTCAATGAGACCGCCCTTCGGTTGGGTTTTCGTTTTGAAGAGATCGCCCTTCGGTTGGGCTCGCGTTTTGAAGAGATCGCCCTTCGGTTGGGCTCGCGTTTTGAAGAGATTGCCCTTCAGTTGGGCTTTCGTTCTGAAGAGATTGCCCTTCTGTTGGGCTTGTGTTCTGAAGTGATTGCCCTTCTGTTGGGCTCTCATTCTGAAGAGATTGCCCTTTGATTGGGCTATCAATCTGAAGAGATTGCCCTTCGGTTGGGCTTTCATTCTGAAGAGATTCCCCTTCGGTTGGGCTTTCGTTCTGAAGAGATTCCCCTTCGGTTGGGCTTTCGTTCTGAAGAGATTGCCCTTCGGTTGGGCTTTCATTTTGAAGAGATTGCCCTTCGGTTGGGCTTTCATTTTGAAGAGATTGCCCTTCGGTTGGGCTCGCGTTGAAGAGATTGCCCTTCGATTGGGCTCGCATTTTGAAGAGATTGCCCTTCGGTTGGGCTCGCATTTTGAAGAGATCGCCCTTCGGTTGGGCTCTCATTTTGAAGAGATCGCCCTTCGGTTGGGCTCGTATTTTGAAGAGATTGCCCTTCGGTTGGGCTCGTGTTTTGAAGAGATCGACCTTCTGTTGGGCTTTCGTTTTGAAGAGATCGCCCTTCGGTTGGGCTCGTATTTTGAAGAGATTGCCCTTCGGTTGGGCTCGTGTTTTGAAGAGATTGCCCTTTGGTTGGGCTCTTGTATTTTGGTATGGTGATTGTCCTTTGGCCGGACTTTCACTTCAATGAGACCGCCCTTCGGTCGGGTTTCTGTTTTGAAGAGATCGCCCTTCGGTTGGGCTTGCGTTTTGAAGAGATCGCCCTTCGGTTGGGCTCGTGTTTTGAAGAGATTGCCCTTCGGTTGGGCTTTCGTTCTGAAGAGATTGCCCTTCTGTTGGGCTCGTGTTCTGAAGTGATTGCCCTTCTGTTGGGCTCTCGTTCTGAAGAGATTGCCCTTCGGTTGGGCTTTCATTTTGAAGAGATTGCCCTTCGGTTGGGCTTTCATTTTGAAGAGATTGCCCTTCGGTTGGGCTCGCGTTTTGAAGAGATTGCCCTTCGGTTGGGCTCGCATTTTAAAGAGATCGCCCTTCAGTTGGGCTCGCGTTTTGAAGAGATCGCCCTTCGGTTAGGCTCGTATTTTGAAGAGATTGCCCTTTGGTTGGGCTCGTGTTTTGAAGAGATCGCCCTTCGATTGGGCTCGTATTTTGAAGAGATTGCCCTTCGGTTGGGCTCGTGTTTTGAAGAGATTGCCCTTCGGTTGGGCTCGTGTTTTGAGGAGATTGCCCTTCGGTTGGGCTCTCGGTCTGAAGTGATGGCCCTTTGGTTGGGCTTTCATTTTGAAGAGATCGCCCTTCGGTTGGGCTTTCGTTTTGAAGAGATCGCCCTTCGATTGGGCTTTTGTATTTTGGTATAGTGATTGTCCTTTGGCCGGACTTTCACTTCAATGAGACCGCCCTTCGGTTGGGTTTTCATTTTGAAGAGATCGCCCTTCGGTTGGGCTTTTGTATTTTGGTATAGTGATTGTCCTTTGGCCGGACTTTCACTTCAATGAGACCGCCCTTCGGTATGGTTTTCGTTTTGAAGAGATCGCCCTTCGGTTGGGCTCGTGTTTTGAAGAGATCGCCCTTCGGTTGGGCTCGCATTTTTAAGAGATTGCCCTTCGGTTGGGTTTTCCATTTGAAGAGATCGCCCTTCGGTTGGGCTCATGTTCTGAAGAGATCGCCCTTCGGTTGGGCTCGCATTTTGAAGAGATTGCCCTTCGGTTGGGCTTTCGTTCTGAAGAGATTGCCCTTCTGTTGGGCTCGTGTTCTGAAGTGATTGCCCTTCGGTTGGGCTCTCATTCTGAAGAGATTGCCCTTTGATTGGGCTTTCATTCTGAAGAGATTGCCCTTCGGTTGGGCTTTCATTCTGAAGAGATTGCCCTTCGGTTGGGCTTTCATTTTGAAGAGATTGCCCTTCGGTTGGGCTTTCGTTCTGAAGAGATTGCCCTTTGGTTGGGCTTTCATTCTGAAGAGATTGCCCTTCGGTTGGGCTTTCATTTTGAAGAGATTGCCCTTCGGTTGGGCTCGCATTTTGAAGAGATTGCCCTTCGGTTGGGCTTGCATTTTAAAGAGATCGCCCTTCGGTTGGGCTCGCATTTTGAAGAGATCGCCCTTCGGTTGGGCTCGTATTTTGAAGAGATTGCCCTTCGGTTGGGCTCGTGTTTTGAAGAGATCGCCCTTCGGTTGGGCTTTCGTTTTGAAGAGATCGCCCTTCGATTGGGCTCGTATTTTGAAGAGATTGCCCTTCGATTGGACTCGTATTTTGAAGAGATTGCCCTTCGGTTGGGCTCGTGTTTTGAAGAGATTGCCCTTCGATTAGGCTCGTGTTTTGAGGAGATTGCCCTTCGGTTGGGCTCGTGTTTTGAGGAGATTGCACTTCGGTTGGGCTCGTGTTTTGAGGAGATTGCCCTTCGGTTGGGCTCGTGTTGAAGAGATTGCCCTTCGGGTTGGCTCGCATTTTGAAGAGATTGCCCTTCAGTTGGGCTAGCGTTTTGAAGAGATCGCCCTTCGGTTGGGCTTGTATTTGGTATAGTGATTGTCTTTCAGTTGGACTTTCACTCTGCAGAGATTGCCCTTCGGTTGGGCTCGTGTTTTGAAGAGATCGCCCTTCGATTGGGCTTGTTTTGAAAAGATAGCCCTTCGGTTGGGCTTGTTTTGAAAATCTGTTTCGGAGGGGTAACATCGCCGGTGACATGAATGATGTCGCCGGCGATATGGATGCCACGTGGCAGCTTTGACTGGTCAGATAATTTCAAAATTTGAACTAAATGAGGCGATGTCACCGGCGACATGAGTGATATCGCCGGCGGCATGAATTTATGTCGCTGGCGACATGGACCATCAGTTTCAGATAAATCAAAACTCCTCGAATTCCGCACGGTAGTTTATAAAAAGGAATGGAACCTTCTTTCTCACTATTCACAAACCGCATCCCCCTCTTCTCTCTCCCAAAGCTCTTTGATTTCTAACTTTGTTTTCTCAAATTATGAAGAGGATTAGCCAGGCTTTCAGGGGCAAATCCAAGGCTAGGGAGAGCCTGCCCGATTCTTCCGTCGAGGGATTGAAAATCCTTTCTGTTCCTGCTGCATACGGCCTGAAGGAGACGGCCAAAATGTATGGCTATGGCATTAACTCTCCTATCACCAATCTGGCTCCGGAGAAGGAGAAACACCTCTGTTATATCCAGGTAATTCCATAAAAGCCCGAATTGCTTCTTTTCGTATTCGATGTGATTTTGCCTTAGATTTGAAAACATGCCATGATAGGGTCGATTTTTGCATTGTTGTTCGATTGATTTGGGTTTAAAGTGGAATATATCAGTCATATTGCATGCTTTTAGGATCGATTTTTGCCTTGTGGTTTGATTGATTTGGGATTTTTGTGATTTTTGGCACTACGGGTGCGATTTAGGGAGAAAACAGGTTCTGCCCGTGCTGAGTGATGCCGCTGGCGGCCTGAGTGATGCCGCTGGTGACATCAGTGTTGTTGCTGGCGGCATCAGTCCTTGCGAAAGGCTTTATGGGAGTCTGATGTCACTTTTGTTTAAGACGATGTCGCCGGCGACATGAACCATGCCGCTGGCGGTATGGGCTGATGCCGCCGGCGATATCGCTTCTAACAGAGGCGATATCAGTAGCCTTTTTGACAGAAATGCACAGAATTGATCCGTTTTGTTTTCGATTTTGCAGCCATACGAACTGACTTACACAGGGGGGATGGGTACCATCGGTGAGTGGTGGCACCACATCTCAGAGAATGATCCCGAGCTTGCGCTTGCAATTAATGAGACAGGGTTTGGGGAGTTGGCCCGGATCATGCCCATGTTAATGCCTAAGCTTCCTCATTCTTCAGTAATGGCCCTGACTGAAAGGTGGTCCGAGACCACTCATACCTTCCATTTCTCCTTCGGGGAAGTCACAATTACCCCTTCTGATGTGGTAGCCATGACTGGCCTTCCTTGGACGGATGAGGTTATACATTTTGACGTCTACATGGACAAGTACCATGTTGAGAGGCCCGTGGTGAGGCGGGTAAAGGAGCTGTTCGGTCTGAAGCCCGTTTCTGGGCGGCTGTCCTATGGTGAGTTGTACCGTTATTGGACCTGGGTGGATGTGGTGCCCGAGGAGGAGAGGGAGGCATGTGTCCGTTCCTTTGTGATCTCACTACTCACCGTGCTGTTCTTCCCAATCTCGGGGAGTAAGATCAACTACATGCTTATAACCGCGGTGGAAGATGTGCCTGAAATCAGGAGGAAGAATTGGTCGAGGGCCATCTTGGCCCAATTGTACCACGGGCTGGACGTGGGAGCCCGGAGGAAGGAAAAAGCCCTTCGCCTTTGCCATCTGCTACTCCAGGTATAGATTTTTGGAAATATTTCCCTTGATAACATGTGTTCTTATTTATTGCATGACGTCCTTTGAATTGATCGGTCGTTATTTGTGCAGGCCTGGGCGTTCGAGCATCAGATCCTTCCGCCGATGGAGTTTAAGAAGGTTGTGCCACCGGACTCTCATTTCCTTGCCCGCTGGTGCGGGGGTATCGGTGGGAAGGCCAAGTACCCTACGCTGTATAGGGAGGTCCTAAGAAGCGCGCGATTGAGTTTGGTATGCGATTTTTTTATTATTATTATTATTTTATTATTATTATTATTTTTTTTTTGGTCTATGGGCTTATGTTGGTTGTTTTGGTGTAGCTCGTCTTGGACCCGTTCGATGGGGTGGAGAACTTGGCTGAGGTCGCACGGGTTCGGAGGGAGGTGGATGACTGCCGGTTTGTGATTGAGTGCCCCCTGTCCCAGCAGTGGTATCTGGGCGAGCGCGTCCGGGGTTGGAGGTCCCTTTCGGTTGCTGCTAGACCGGTGCCTGCCGATCCTCCGCGGGGTTTGTGGTGGCCTCATTTGGTGATTTCTGCCGAGGCCGACAAAGCCAATTATATTAAAGGGAACGGCCGAGTGATCCCTAGCGTTCCTGGTCTCTACGAGCGGCTTTTTCAGCGTCTACTCCCCGTGTGTCCTCGTATCCATGGCAACTATACAATTGAGTATCATAACGAGCAACGATTGGAGGATGAAAAGAGGCGCCTCAGAGGCGTTGTGGAGGATGATGATGAGGATGATGATGAAGATAAAGCGCTGGAAGGGGACGTTGCAGTCGACCCTAAGGGGGAGGATGTGGTAGGCGCGGGTGTAGCTGGCGGGAGCGTGCCGATGTCCCAAGGGGAGCAACGTTATTTCGAGGTATGATTGTGTTTGTGTGTATGATTTTGAAGTCGTTTAGGGACATTGTTGACGTGTGACTTTTACGTTCTGCAGGAACCCGAGAGAAAGAGGGGCCGTGATAACCAAAGTGGGACCCAACATTATGGCGCGCCGGAGGGCATAAACTTCGTGGAGGGGAGATTGGTTAATCCGTTGGAAACCACCTTCCTGTTGATGAACTCCCGAGGTGAATTCTCTCATAGGAATGTTGGCTCGAGCCGGCAAGCCCCGATTTTCGTGCCTGAAAACTCTACCTACGTAAGATCTAATAATCATTTTCTTATTGAGCCATAGATGTGGGTGTCTAAGATTTTGCTTTTTGGACTTGCTAGGTGGCGCGAAGTCATGTGGAGCAACTTGCGGAGAACAATTTTGTTCTCCGGGATACCCTTATTGGGCAATCGCTCCTCATTCAGGTATTTTATGCACATGTCAAGATGGGATATATGTATGGATGTTATGCATGACATGCAAGGCTGATATTTTCTCCGGTTTGCAGGATTTTTTAGCCCTTTCTTTGTCTGATGCTGACGCAGACCGGCGGCTATATGAGGAGGAGACTGCAGCTTTACAGCGCCGCGTGAGCGATCTCGAGGGTCAGCTGGCGGCCACTGCCCAAGAACAGAGAAGTAAACAAAACCTCGACCGTGCGCATCCTGGGGGTACCAGTCGTAGGGGGTTCAAGAAGTCTGCCTGCCGACGTGCGTTTAACGCGGCTGAGGAGTCCAGTAGCGTTCCCATGACGGAGGGAAGAGAGGAAGACGATGTTGACAATTAGCTCGCAAGTCCTGATGACGTTTCATCCCGTCCAGCCGGTAGTGGTGGGCATGCTTAGTTTTACTTTTCGTTTTTTTTTTTGTTTTGCCTTCGAGTCCTTGGTTTGTACCTCCGATACATTCGATTTTGTCATGGGCTAGATGATTTGGTACAATTTGAGCAATTTGCACCTTCGGGCTTTTATTTTGAATACAAAGATGGATTGCTGTTTGATAAGTCATTGGAAATGCTGTATAGGATTGTTTACAGGTTTTGTATAGGTCTGAAATGGCAGAAATGCTTCTGATACCTCCCAGAAAATTAACTTTATGCCGCTGGCGGCATCAGCCATATCGCCCAAATTGATCCCATATCGCCGGCGGCATCAAATACATTACCGGCGGTATCATGATATCGCCGGTGGTATCGCTCTCATCGCCGGCGGCTTCAATCTTCCAGCAACCTGTTTTCGGCCATTCCGTCCATTTCTGTCATTGCAACCCATAACCAAAAGCTATGGGGTTTTCTGCAGAGCCTGGGGAACATAGATTTTGGGCTCCAATTTGACCCCATGGTTTGCATGGACTATCCTTTCGGGTTTTGGCCCTAACAGATTTATTCCGACCTTTGAGCGCATAGTGTCTTCGATTAAGCTTACTTGTGATGTTTCCATCCTTCTATCGCCAGGCATTCACATAATCACAAACACAGATGTTTCAATATGAAAGACACTTGTATCGAGTGAATCTAATATGGGTACAAGATGTTGGCAATCATTTTCATTAATGGGACCCCTGGTGTTAACCAGCCTTTTCAGGTTTTCAAGTTAACATCTTATTGTTTTTCTCTCGTGCCCTAATTTTTGTCTGAACCGCCCTTTTCGGGTTTTCAGTTCAACAGGCGTTATTGACTTATCCCCTAATTTTTGTACAGCTGGTTTGCAGAGTACCGACCGTCGGGTGTAACCCTAATTTTTGCCCAGTCAGTAGAAGGCCGACAGGCGGGCGATTATTGTATATATATATATATATATATATATATATATATATATATATATATATATTTTATTTTTTTTTAGTGTGCCGCTTTTTCTGATTTATTTCTTTTGTTTAGACCTGATAATGCTTAAGCTTGTCTTGGTCGACTATATCGATGAACTCGCTTCTTGCCTACGCTCATGACTTTAACAGCCTCGCTTATTTGGTGCCATTTTCGATCGTATGACGGCCTCTTCAATCTGATTTGAACTTAACATTAGTATCGGAAGGTCTCAAACTTTTCAGTGCTGGGTCTATGACTCTTGGAAAGGGCATTGGGTATCTGATTTGTTAATGTGCGCATAGTTGTGCTTTTACAGATTCTCCAAGTTCCTTGGTGCCCGTTTGATTTTCACCTGGATCACCCAGTTTATTCTGACCTTCAAAGTTACGTCGGGAGTTTTTGGCTGACCTTATTGCAAGCCGTTTAGTTCGCGGGAGTTTTTGGTGCTTACTTCAAAGCTTCATCAATTGGTTTGATTGTTGTCCTAATCGCTATTTTGATTGCTCCTTCAATTCGTGGTCTGTAGAGCCCTTCTTGTGTAGGCCTAAATTCGTATTCTGTATTAGTGGTGATGGGTTGTGAACAAGTGACGTTCGGCTTAAGGACCTTTTGTTTGGTGCCTTTGTAGTGGTTGTTTGCCTTGTTGGTTCATTTGGTAATCCGATTGCGACATTGGTTGCGCGATCATCTTTGTGGCTTGTGGGATGGAGGTGCTTGCCTTTAGACTTGGTGTTCTAGGAAGTGGTTGCCCCCTAACCTTGTTAGCTGAAGGGTTTGATGGGGTTGATTCGTACCGGGTGAAGATGTGTTTCTCTCCAAATTTGGTTGTGTCCTTGGTGGTGATGTTGGTCTGGGATTTGGCTACGGCGTTTGTTTGATGGAGGTTAGGCTCTGTTGGGTGTAAGCCTTGATTCTCTAGACCGATTGATGTTTCATTGGTGGCTTGAAGGTGCACCGTTGTAAGGCCGTTGAGTTAATTCTAGAAGAGACCCATGGTGTTTCAACAATCCGATTATTGCACTGAGCAAAAGTATTATCATGGTCTTTAAGCACTTTATTATCTCTCATGTGTTTGACAGGGTTTAAATTATTGGATTTGATTACCACATAATGTACTCAATTTAATTTCATTCAATAAAAATATCTTGAATACTGAAAGCGTCGTACAAGTGCTCATGTGAAGACGCTGATCAAAGGATACAGACATGACATAAGTAAGAAAAATGGAAGTTGCTTATGGAGCTAAAAGGTCTGAACTCTGAGGATTGCAAATCGGGATTCTTCGTCCTCACCGTCAGAGCGCGATTTTCCCCCACCATTTGAGTAGATGGCCTTGATGAGATCTTGAGGAGCTTTCCGCTGTTTAGAAAAGCCGGGATTAATCATCCGTGTCTGGTTGGCAGACTCTGGTAAGGGGCAGGATACCCTTTCAGGGTCGGTAATCTTCTTTTCATCCACCAGTCGTTGGATGGTATGGACCAAAGCTTTGCACTGGTTGGTGTTGTGACCCGACAACATGTGATATCTGCAAAAGCCTTTTCCTTCTTCTCTCATAGGGGGATTGAATTCGTGAAGAGGTTTAAGAATCCCAGCTTCCTTCAACCCGGTGAAGAGTACATTAAGTGGTAGCTTCCACGGATTTGTTCTATACTTAAGACCGTCGTTTGGCTGAATAATGGCAGCTGGTGCCGATTTCAGATAGGTCTCTTAGTCCACCATGATTTGAGGTGGGGGTGTGGGTGATTCAGTGTTTTGAAAGAACTAGTCTTTCTCTGATTGGACCCTTCCCTCTTTCTGATAGCAGTCTTCTATCATCAATTGACGCGAGAAGTCTTCAACTTTGTGTTGCATGACTTGGTCGTATTGAGGAAGCGTCGGGGCAGCAGGGATCTTAAATTGTGATGGGGTGACCAAAGTTGGTGGTAAGGTGTTAAAGAATGGTGGAAGAATTGGACTCTGGGCTCCTTCTTTTTGTCCAGGGTAAGCGGTTGGCGGTGACTGCCAGAGTGTCTCGCTATCAGGTGTCATGCCCGGAGATCGCATGACCTAGTCGAAGTCCTGACATCCTAGGGCTTTCTTGACAGACACACACACTAGCTCCTCCATGATGTTTCGGAACTGATCAGAGTTCAGAAACTGAATGATAGCCGCGGTGATCTCTGATCCAAGAGATGTTAGGTGAGCTGTTGTCCCTACGGTTGGGGGAAGACTAGCCTATCCTCTGGATGAGGTACGATTGTCATTATGAGGAAGAGACATGGCTGGTTGTGAAGGTCTTGGTTCAAGAGGAAGGCTGCTTAGGATCACAAGTAGCGGATCAGACCATGAATGGGTTGTAAATGGTATGGATGGTATGTATGTATGTAGCCAAACTCCATGTATGTTGGAAGTGGTGTGTGATATGTATGGCTGTACACAGATGTGGTTAGATAATGTGATGGATTATCCCTTCAACATACATGGGACATTCGTACCTCATGTCTTACACAGCGATATGTGGTAAAGCAATAAAGGTACGAGAGAAGTCCTGTGTATGTTGCTAAACCAGTTCCATGGGTGGAAGGGATAAGGGTAAGTTGATTTTTCGGCTCTTAAAGCCGATGCATGGGGGTGTATGATCATAGCATGCAAATCGGCCCTGTTCCAACCTTATAGCTCCTGCGTAACACCTCTTTGGTAGGATGGAGTTTGGCTACTTCACTGGTAATGGCGAAAGAAGCGCATCCCAATTATTTTATTCGTTTTGGGTAATCCTAAGGGGAATGATGTGCTAAGGCTTTTTTCTAACGCGGCTTTGGTGAAGGGTTGTTGATGTAGAAGGTTCCCGTTTACCTTGATTCCACGTTTGCTCAATCACTACCCGAATGGGCGCAGTCATAGGAGTTTACGTGTTGGTTAAAACGAGTGATCCACCCACTAGGCATCCTCAATTCCAACAGGGCATGAGTGATACTTTGTGAGCTTCTCGGGTGAAATAGGGTACCTAAAATTACCGAACTATCTACACGCATAAGGACAAGACGTCATAAGAAAAGAATGAAGTTTTAATTTGGCCAATGATTTCAATACATCATCAAAAATCTTTTAAACTATGAAAGAAGATTCAAGTTTAAAGAATTCCCCAGCAGAATCGCCACTGTGAGCGGACGTCGACCCGCGCGGCTGCGTGCGCGGGGGCCGGACCCGGTCGGGCCGGCCCGTTTTTTGGTGTGTCGGGGAGATGAGTGTGATGTGGTTGAAAAGAAAATGATTTTGCATATTGTAATGCTTAAAAGATACGAGATCGAAATCCCGTACTTAGAATAGAGTCACCACCCGGTTCAGCTCAACCGGGAAATTTTCGGTACGATTTTCCCACCGGGTGGTTGGACCATACCTTAAGTAGAGATTCCGAGTTTGGATGATGTTATCTACTTTTCATTAGGCCAAGTTAGGATACTTCATTCTTTCTTAATCGGTTTAATCCACCCTATTTATTTATATTTTCAGTTATTTTGTTGTTTTCGCATTTATCAAGCAATTGAAGTGGTAAATAAAATATTTACAATCGTAAGAGAAAAGTAAGTGCGGAAAGTAGAATTATTACAAGGTTTTCAAGTCCTGTACATTTTCTACGTAACAAATAAAATACCCGAATGTCCGATATACACCTACCTGCAGAGGATAGTTGACACGAATATGGCATATCTTATTTATAATATCATGAAGCCCGATTGAATGGCTAAAATGAGGTTCAAATGGCGTTTGAGGGGAAATTTCATTTTTATCCAAATTTCAGATTCGATTGTTGCTTTAATCGGATTACAAATGAATATACCACTCTTCATGGGACGGGTCTGTTTTCAGGAGATTTCGAATCTCCATCGTTACACTATAGATCCTAGCTTCAGAAAATAAATTAGTTTGGAAACAAACGAAAACAACACTGCTGTCTAGAAAGCCAAGCCGCCGATGACATCTGATGCCATCGATGACATAGTTGATGTCACTGGCGGCATGGATGATGCCGCCGGCGACATCGATTGTGTCACGGGCGACATCAGCATGCAGATGGGCACAGGGCTTTCTAAGTACCGTAAAGAAAGGTTCCGCGAGAAAGCGAGGTCTCCGGGGAATGTGATGCTAACGGCGGTACCAACGATGTCTCTCGCGACATGGGTGATACAGCCAGCAACATCGCATGTCTCCGGCGACTCCAATTTCTTGCTACAGCAGCGGTTATCAGTCAAAGTGACCGAAAACTCAAAAATGAACACAAATCAACAAATATTAGTGCAAAACAATAATAACAATGCCAAAGAGCTATGAGACTCAGGATTTTCACCTCGGGGTAGTGAATCCAACTCTTCGTGAACTGAACAATAACACCTCCGGGGAGCTTGCAATGATAATTTGATTGATAATTTAAAGGTTTTAGGTTTCTAAATTCTATCCAGTTGACTTAACCCAAAGACCCACTGATTTAAGCTCACAATCAGAGAGTTCGAAGAAGAAAAATCGGGAAAAATGGATTAGAATCCTTTTTCCGGCCTTTTCTAGTTCTTATCTCACTAAAATCTATTCTCTTGATTTTAGCCTCCTAATTGCCCGATTTAAGCTCCTTCCCTCTATAATTTCAGTCCCCCTCTCAAGTGCAGCCCAAGGTGACTTTTTATAGGTGAAATGGGGTGCTTTTTGGGGCCTTTTTTAATAATTCCACTGAAAGTGGTCGAAAAGGCTGTCTGTAAGAGGACCCGCTTCGAGTCATGTCGCCGGCGGTATGGTGATATCGCCGGCGACATGCCTGATGCTTTTGGCGGCATCAGCCTTCAGCATGCCTTCAGTTAGTGGGTCAAGAAAAGCCAAAAAGTCGGGAAAAGTGGCTTATTAGTGGGTGGAAAGGTATCTTTTTGTATTTAAATATATTTTAGTGGGTATTATTTAATTTTGGGTGTAAATCATCGGTTCAAGCTCCTGCCGGACGCGTTATCGGCCACGCCAAACTGGATTCTACCAATTATAAAATTCACAAGGAATATTATTTTGGAAATAAAAATTCTAAAGAGAACTTTTATTTTGAGGTATTAAAATCGGGTACACGTCATCATCGTCTCGCGAGAGGGACTGCAAAATCCCGTGCTCACAGTGTGTTTTGATGTAAGAAGGAAAAGTGATTGCCTATGCTTCCAGGCAATTGAAGAATCATGAAAGGAATTATCCTACTCATGATTTGGAAATGGCTGCAATAGTCTTTGCCTTGAAAATTTGGCGACATTATTTGTATGGAGAAAAATGTTATATTTACACAGATCACAAAAGCTTGAAATATTTACCAACACAGAAAGAGTTGAATTTAAGGCAAAGAAGGTGGATGGAATTCATTAAAGATTACGATTGTCTTATTGATTACCATCTAGGAAAGGCTAATGTAGTGGCAAATGCTCTCAGCAGAAAGACAATGATGGCACTATGGGCTATGAATACGGGGTTAGCTCTTACCAGTAGTGGAGCCTTAATTGCAGAATTAAAGATTCAACCTGTACTACTACAACAGGTTAAGCAAGCACAAAATGAAGATGGTGACTTAAAGATCATTCGAGCAAGGACACAAGTGGGTATCGTAGACAACTATATGGTTCGAGAAGATGGGTGTCTATATTTTAAAGATAGACTGTGTGTGCCAAACAATGAAGAATTAAAGAAGAATATTTTACATGAGGTGCATAGTAGTCCTTATGCGATGCATCCAAGAGCAAACAAGATGTACCAAAATTTGAAGAGCCATTATTGGTGGAATGGAATGAAGAAAGACATTACTAATTATGTTGCTCAATGTCTAACTTGTCAACAGGTGAAAGCAGAACATCCAGTTCCTTCTGGATTGTTGTAACCTATAACAATTCCAGAATGGAAATGGGAAAGAATCACAATGGACTTCGTGACGTCTTTACCACTTACACAGAAGAAACATGATGCAGTGTGGGTTATTGTAGATAGATTAACAAAGGTTGCCCACTTTCTTCCAGTTAGGATGGATTATTCACTTGATAGGTTGGCTCAGTTATATGTAGATGAGATAGTAAGACTACACGGAGTGCCTATTTCAATCATTTCTGACCGAGATCCAAGATTTACTTCAAGATTTTGGAAGAAGTTGCAAGAAGCCTTAGGTAGTAAACTTCATTTCAGTACTTCATTTCATACTCAAACAGATAGTCAATCTGAAAGAGTAATTCAGGTGTTAGAAGACATGATGAGAAGTTGTATCATTGAATTTGAGGGAAGTTGGGATAAGTATTTATCCCTCATGGAGTTTGCTTATAATAACAGCCATCAGTCAAGCATACAAATGGCACCATATGAAGCATTGTATGGAAGAAAATGTCGAACTCCATTATATTGGACCGAGCTTAGTGAAAACAAGATTGTGGGAGTGGATTTAATTCAGGAGACAAAGGAGAAGGTAAAACTTATTCAAGAGAGATTGAAGGCTACATCGGATAGACAAAAATCTTATGCTGATCTAAAAAGAAAAGACATTACTTATGAAGTTGGGGATAAAGTATTTCTCAAAGTATCTCCTTGGAAGAAAGTCATGCGATTTGGCAAGAAAGGCAAGCTCAGTCTGAGATTCATTGGCCCATATGAGGTTATAGAGAAGGTTGCACCGGTAGCTTATCGGTTTGCACTACCCCCGATGCTCGACAAAATTCATAATGTGTTCTATGTGTCGATGTTAAGGAGATACAGATCAGATCCATCACATATCTTATCTCCTGATGTCTTAGAAATCAAACCCGACGTGACGTATGAAGAGGAACCGGTACAAATCTTGGCGAGAGAGGTTAAACAATTGAGAAACAAGTCTTTTCCACTGGTAAAAGTACTTTGGAAGAATCATAAGGTTGAAGAAGCAACTTGGGAACCGGAGGATACAATGAAAACTCAATATCCGCAATTGTTTTCAGGAAATTTTTGGGACAAAAATTCATAAGAGGGGGAGAATTGTAACGAACCAAAATTTTCAAAATTTGCTTATAATAAATTACTATGGTATTAAAATATCATGGAAATTATTTTTATTGTTATTATTGTTATTGGATATTGTCCATTATTTTGATGGGGCCAAAGAGTCACCATTCTTTGGCTTTAGATTATAATGGACTAAAGCAAAATGGTTCATTAAACTGTCTGAGCTTCTTAATTGTGAAGTCACGGATAGCCGTCACAACTCCTCTTTAGGGTCAATTGGAAACAACCTCTCTGTAATTACAGAGGTAAGGTTGCGTACACCCGACCCCCCTTACCCCACTTGTGTGGGAGCCCTGTTAGGCATTGGGGTAATGTTGTTGTTGTTGTTGTTATTGTTATTGGATATAAGACATGAGGAAATAAGAGTTAATTAAGTAAGAGGGATGAATTGGGCATTTAATTATTTGTCCAAGGGCAATATTGGAAATTGAAAAAAAAAAAAATCCTAAATCTATACGTAACCTCTCTTCTCTCTTCCCTTCATCTTCTTCTCCATTTTTCTCTCTTCCTAAATCCTTTATCAAATTTTCCCTAATCCAAAAATTTCCGATTTCTTCGATTTAACTTCGAATTCTTGTTAGAAATCGATCCTTAAGCCCTCTATCATCATCAATTTCAGTCAATCAAGACTAGAAGAGGAGGATTTCAGATTTTAAGGTTCGGATGAATAGTAACCCGAGTTTGAGGTGAGTGATTTTTGGTGAAATTAAAGCTTAATTAGTAGAATTCATGGTAGATTAAGCATATTTATGGTATTAGGAAGTTTATTTATACAATATATTGATAGAATTATATATGGCTGTTGTAGAGGAAGTTAGTGCAAGCAAATCAAAGGCAAAAGGGGTAGAAGAGAGCTAGAAAGAGCATAGAAAAAGGTTTGTGTCTCGAATTTCGATTTCTCGGTTTTACGGAATATTTTCCAGATTTGTATACCTGTATTGTTTTAATGTTTTCTCTCACTATATAAATCCGATTTGAACGATTCTTGATTTTATTGATATCTACAGAAAGTAAGGAATATATGTTCAGAAGAAACCTTATTGAATTTCGTTCGTTTTCAATGTGAAATTTTCGTTTGAAGTTGAGTCACGAAATCTGTTTTTGGAAAATCTCAGTTTGGTATACTGTTTAGTAATTTTCACATAACTTTGGTTATAAAATTTGGATTTCTATGATTCTGGTGGTTTTGGAAAGTTGAGACATGTGGCTAATTATGTTTAGAAGAAAGGTCTTCGATTGGGTGATGTTTTCATAGTGAAAAATGCAGGGGAAGTCAGGTTACGAAACCTGAAAAATTTTTGGAAAGTATGAATATTGATTTTATTGAGTTTTAATTGAAGTTTGATGCTTAAAAATTTGGGATTTTGATTTCTTAATTACTAAAGTTATGTTGAATTATGATTGATGGTTTATACTGGAATTTTTAAGATGTTACTTTGATTTATTGCCCTTATTAAACGAGTAGAATACGGGTCAGGGTAGATTGGCGCCAATAAAGGGGGTACAGTACTGTACAAACAATTGAAGCTTTGGCTTCGGGCTTTGGCCGATATTATGATATATATGTATTGATATTGAAGCTTCGGCTTCGGGCTTGACCGATATGTTGATTTTGAAGCTTCGGCTTCGGGCTTGACCGATATATTGATTTTGAAGCTTCGGCTTCGGGCTTGTCCGCTCCCGTATCCATTTTACTAGTTATTCAGGACTTGTTTACTTTGGGCAATATGTGGTTAAAGTGTTTGGAAAAAAATTGGGTACAAATTTGATTGTACTTTGAAAGGATTACTATATAAGTTTTGTGATTTGGTTCTATAAAGTTGGTTAATTTGTTTTTAACTTATAAATATACTTTGTTTCTATTTTAAAAATATTCAAAGTTGTTATATTTTTTTTATGGACACCACTAAGCAAATTGCTTAGCGTGTAGTTTTTTTTTCTATACGTAGGTGGAGAACTTGTAGATAGCTTGGACCAAAGTGGAATAAGTGGATCAGCTTGAAGAGCAAATAAGGAAAGACTCGAGGTGGATATGTATTTTAATGTAATATTATGGTTTGTAGAATAATGGCATGTACTAAATAGTGTGAGAAATATATAGTGGTATTGAGGAATATTTGGTGAATAAAGTAACATTGAGAAATATTTGGAGTTGGAAACATTATATTTGTATTTACACATATTAAATCTACAAGTATTGAATTTCAAATAATGGAGTAGAGTTATTTATTGGGTGTTTATAGTTACCGTGGCGCTCCCTATAGGGGGGGTGTTACACATCTTTTCTTAAAAAATCTCGAAATTGACAGCTCATCTCGTTATTGCTTAAGCCTAGACTCTAGGGTAACTTCCACTTTAGCTCCAAATTATACCAAAATGCTCCAAACTTGCCAAATCAGTCCCAACACGTCATTATCTCCTAAATAAATATATTTTCACCACAAATTAGTAGTATATCATTCAAACGCTCAAGCAAAATAATACTAATATGTGTAGAAAATACGTGTTATCAAATTCCCCCACGCTTGCCTTTTCCTTGAGAACAAGCAAACATTTAAAATCAAAGTAAACAATTTTTTGTTTCAATTAACACCCAAATTTGCCACAACTCAGAAATTCCAACAAAATTGAAAAGAATTCACTACAAAATAATATCGTGAAAGTAAGCGGATCTTACTCGCCTACCCCCAAATGTCGGCTCAGGTGGCTACTAGCTCCACTCATAGACATTGCCAGAGAAGTGTTTCATAGGCTGCAAGATCTTTTCAAACAGTTTTCTTCTTTTTTCTTTTTTTTTTCTTTTTTCCCTTTTTTTCTTTTCTTTTGTTTTTTTCCTTTTTTTCTTAAATTAATAACATAAACATCAAAATAAAATGCACATTGGTTTAGGTGAACTTTTATGTTTAATTTATAAGAAAGTCTTAACAATTCTAACCATCAAAAAAATCTTAATTCAAGTTCCCCAAATCTAATAACAAAATTGGCTTAAAACCGATTCAAATCAAACTTGTTAGATTAAAATTTATTTTATAGTGAATGTTTTCCAACTTGTGGCTAAAACCAATGTGGCCAATTGGTGTTAATATGGCAAAAAGTGCTACCAAGACATAAAAAAAATTGTTAACTTTTAAAATCCGCTCCCCCACACTTAAAGAAAGAAATGTCCTCATTTATGAATAAAAGAAGGAAAATAAAGATTAAGGACAAGAAAGATACAACATGAAGTGGGCAGAAGTAATGAGAGGTGACTTAAGGTTGCTGCTGCTATGATTGAATAATCTTGGAAAGATGTGATTTCCTTTAATGAGCTGCATCAATGGAACCTACAAAAAAGAAAACAAGCTGGCCACTTGGTCCTTACTGACCAGCTTCATGTAAACAAAGTTTTGTTTATCAAAAGGGTATAAAGAAAACAAATATGTGCATTAGAAGAATCAAAGTCAATCAATAACTAATGATATGTCCTTATGGCTTAAAATGACTTATCCTCGACCAATCTCCAAATTTAATAGACTTTCTCACACATACACCTCTAAAAGAATGGAAGCTATAACTTTGAAACCACTAATAACCTCAAAACAGCTAAATGAAAAGTGCATCAGAATACGAACCAATCTCCAATCCTATCAAACTTTCAAAAAAAATTCAGCATTCTTCAAATTCATATGATAGTCACTAGCAGCAATTTTGTAAACCTCAAAAGAAGCACAGAGATTCAGTCGCGAATCAAAATGAAAACTGAACTCCAAAATATTAAGACTAAACCTTAAACGCAAAGAGAAAATATATCCACATATGGAGCATCAACCTCAATCAGACTAGGCCTTAAAATAAAACTCCAAAAAATATTCCTCAATCAGCTCCTAATTGATATAAACAATTGTCTCCAACAAAATCCTCAAGGCAATCCTCAACAACAATATCAATTTCTAAATCCTGAGGTGACTATAAATGCATGTAATTGGAGGCTAAAATTTTTTGCAAAACTTACCTGAGAGTGAGTGATAGTCGCTTTACCTTTAGCTAGTCGAGCTCTTGTTGGGTCCTTGAAAGGCAGTCAGGAGGAATAGCTGTAACGGCTAACGGTTCAAAGGCATCTGATTCTGACGAAGATGGCGGAGTAGCAGTAGTTGACAACTGTTTTTTGATAAAGCCGATGGCTGTGCTTGGGTTGCGATGGAGTGCTATGGTGGCGAATTAAAGGGGGATGAAGGAGCAGTTTTCGGCAAGATGGGTGTCTTCGTCCTACCATGGTGGTAGAAACGGAGGTGGTTGAAAGAGTGGCGGCGACGGTTGCAGGCATGAGAGAAATTGCAGAGATGGAGTGGTAGTTGTGTTATGTGGGTTAGGGTAGTGAAAGTAATGGTAAATAGGTATTAGGTAACGGGCAATTTTTCAAACGAATAAATTTGCACCATGGGCCCGCCTTAATGTATTATCACCAACCAATCTTGTATAACCCATTTGGCTCCTCATCCAGCATGTTAAAATCCTCCATAAAATCTCAGCTCTTACACCTGCACAAAAATAGACAATCTTCAAATTGAGACCAAGTTAGAAGATAGCTTCAATGCTACACTTATGCCCTTTTTAAAAAAAACTAAAAAACTAAAAAAAAAAAGAAAAGAGTAAAGAGAAAGCAAAAATAAAAATAAAATTTGGGTTCCTCCTAAAAATCGTCTTTGTTTATTATCTTTTAGCTTAATGAACAACTTCGTTCAACCGATATCCCACAGTGGTTTCTCTGAGCCAAGTTCTTCTATGCTCAAGCCTTTAATAGTTTCCTTTAACTCATAATTCAATAAAAGATCAAAAAAATAAATATCATCAAGCAAAGTTATTCCCAATGAATAAGTAATGAATTATTTGCAATATTATCCACGTCAAAAGCGTCATGGAATTGATCATTAATCTCAACAATATTTAGTTCACCATCTTTCTTTTCTATCTTGGTTTTTGACAACCTTTTCGAAAAAGGGAGTTGATGGACTATTAACTTTATAATTTTTAGATTTGATTCCTTTTTAACATTAGAACTTATTTCCTTTTCTAAGTTGGTCTTTAAATTCGAATCTAAATTTTCGAAATTGCTTACCCTGGACTTCAGGTTAAGAGTGACGTTTTCAGATTTATCAACGATAAGTTCTTTTTCACGTTGAACAATCATTTCACATACACTTTGCTTTGAGTCAAATTCAGTTTCAGATGAAAACTTGCCTTGGCTCTCCAACTTACTCAATGATGTTGCCATTTGACTGAGTTAGCTCTCCAAATTTTGGATCCTTTGTTGATATCGAAGCAAATTTTCCACCAATACCATCATCATCTCCTCAAGAGTCATGGCTGAGTTGCTCCATAGGTCAAACATGGTCATCAAAATAAATAAAAATCAATTAATATTAGTCCCCGGCATCGGCGCCAAAATTTGATGGGTGTCGAATCCACCAAAAATAATCCTATTATTCCGGTTTGATAATAACTTATAGTATCAGGTAAATAGGGTTGAATCCACAGAGACTGACAAAATCAATACCAAAAAGTAAAAACTGAAAATAAATAAAATGAGGAGTTTGAAATTGTTTTGATTTTAAAATAAAATAAATTGCAAAAGTAAAAATAAAAATATGAATGCGAATTCTCTCGATTAAGAAGGCTCTCAGCTTAGTTACAATTGATCATCGGCAAAAAGATATCTCTTGAAATATCAATTCATTGGTTTTGACTATGAAATAGCATAGTTAATTTTTTTTCCTAAAACCGGGTTGATTGTAGATAGCTATATCAATTCCCTCGATTATCAGACGCACTTGAAGAAATAGCTGGCAAGAAATAATCTTCAAAAAGCATTAAGATTCAAAGAACCAATTTTGACTCAATAAATCATGATAGCACAAAGAATTAAATCAAACCGAATAAAACCAGGATAACATAGGAAGAAATCGTTTGTAACAAATTTTTCATCATATTATGATAGCATGAGCATAATGAAAATAACAATATATTAAAATCTTAAAAACACCGATTGATCAATCCGAAGTAAACCAAAAGACAACAATAATATGCAAAACTGATTTTATTCAAAAATTGAATTTCAAAACACATTTAAAAACAAACCTCACAAGATAAAATTAGCATTAATAATTCCTCAACCAAAAGACAAAATAAATTAGTTAAACATAATAGAATTAAAAAATTTCATTATGAAAATAAAGTAAGATACATAAATAGGAGACTCCTTTTAACCCAACCAATAATTAAATAGTTCCATCCTCGGTTGCTTCCTATTCAACTAAAAAAAATTAATAAAAAGAAATCCTAATTAAATTTAGATTGTAGACTCCTAATTTAAAACCGAAGGGAATTAACATAAAAGGTAAATTAAAAAACAAAAAAGGAACATGATGTATATTAGTTTGTAGCCATTGTGTTTAAATAGGAAGCTTCAAATCTGTAATTTGATTTTTTCTTCAAAAATTCCGAAATTGACAGTTCATCGCGTTATTACTTAGCCTGGATTCCAGGATAACTTCCACTTTAGCTCCAACATGCTCGTTCCTATTAATAAGTAAAGATTTTAAAATGAAATATAGAATATTGTACTTCAATTAGAACTTTTAATAAGAGATCAAACAAAAACATTAAATTTCACATTATAAAGTAGAAAATAACATTATAGCAAAAAAAATTATTTTAGTGGTCATTAAAAATGAGCCCCTTTTTCGCTGGCCCCCAGCCGTCGCCCCTATTACTCCGGCCCAGGGATGGCCCTAGCTCCAAATTGTAACAAAATGTTCCAAACTTGTCAAATCTGTCCCAACATATCATTATCTCCTAAATAAATATATTTTTTTATCACAAATTAGTAGTATACCATTCTAATACTCAGACAAAATAATACTAATATATGTAGTACTCCTTTCTTAGTTGAGTTGTATTTGCTTATATTTTGTTTTTCTTATCAATTATATTTTGTTATTAATGAAATGTTATATGCATTAAAAAAAGAGAGGAAGGAGAATGAACAAGAACATAACATAAACAAATAGAGTAGGAATAATTGAGCCAATAAAATAACAACAGTTATACATTATTATAATAATGGAGAGGGCATAAGGGGCCTAGCCCATGATTAAATGTGTACCGTTGAATTGAATATTGAAATTAGAGAACCCAAAGGTAATGAGAGCAAATTTGACCTCGTGTGCATTCGGTGTGTGATTGATTGAATGTCTACGCAATCTCGACCGTTCGATCGTCATAACTTTTGGACAATACTTGCCATATTTGTGGACCTCATCTTATCTAATCAAAGCAGCACACCCCGAGTCAATGGATCTTTGTCTAACTCTCTTCACCTAACCGTTCTTAACTTCCCCAAACATTTTACAAAACTAATTTTAGGGTTTTTACATTTTTAAAAAAATACTATAATAACATGCTTTTGGAAAAGAAGACCGAAAATAATTTTGTTCACCCTATTGCATATATAAATAATTCAATTAGCAACAAAGTCTCAAATACTGTGATCTGCATATGCTAAATGTTGAAGTGTGACTAAATACATGAAAGAAAAGATCAAGCAGTCATGTACCATTACTAATCTTTCCATTAAAAATCTGTCAAATGCATCAAGACGCCTCTAAATTTGGTATATAAAGACAGACGTGAATCTAAACTTTCAAAGTTCCAAACATCCTATTAGACAGTGCACTAATTTATTTGTGTAAATACCTTGGCCTAGTAATGTAAGTTAAAATAATGTGGCGGATGTTTTAGTCTAATAGTTAAGACAAAACTTATGATTCTAAGGTTTTAGGTTCAAACAACATCCGGGATATGTGGGAATCTATCTTTCTATTTAATATAAGCGCAATTGCACAATTTTTAAAAAAACTGAAGTTTTTTTTTAAAATTCACCTTATATGGGCTTATAATAATAACAAATGAAAACCTTATCCCACCCTGCCCCAGTGTGAACTCGAACCAGTGACCTCTAGAATTACAGCTTCACGGTTCAACTACTAGACCAAGCCTTAAAATAATAATAATTATTATTATTATTATGTCACCCATTGCAAATATACTATCACTTAGACTGTGCTTTTGGACTGCAATTTAATGTAGTTCAATTCATTTCAATTCAGTTCAGCTTTGTGTAGCTATAAATTTACACTGAAATAAATTTACTTTAGTTTAGTTCAGCTTTCAGAAGTTAAAAAGAACATAACCTTAATTTAGTCGGTGAGATCAACTATTAATGCAATAAAAAAGAAAAGGAAAAGGCCTTTAATAGATGTGACAAACCATATTCTTATTTTATTTTAGGCTAAATACATCCGTACCTTCTAAATTTAGTACAAAAAGTTTACTATCCCCTTTAATTTTTAAAAAATTTTCTCAGTCCTCTGAATTTGGCATAAATGTATCAGTTTGCCCCCTAAACTTGGCAAAAGTGTATCTTTTTACCCCTTGAATGCCACTTGTAAGCTTTTGATTGGAAAAATAAAATAACATCTTTGAAAAGTCAAACTAATCAGAACATGACACGTGACATTCAAGGGGTAAAATGATACACTTTTATCAAGTTCATGGGAGAAACTGATATATTTCTGCCAAATTCAAAGAACTGAAAAAAACTTTTAAAAATTCAAAGGACAATAATCTTTTTTACGAAATTTAAAGAGATAAAGATAATTTCATCATTATTTTATTTAATGTGAGCTTTTGAAATTATTGTGAGAATTATGTTGTAGTGGATGAAGCTGCCAAAGTTATTGGGAAACAAAATTTGTGTAGCACTTACTTGAAATAGGAATGATGGAGGCATGCTTCACGCCGAAGATAGGAGAAGCAACGTGTCATTATTTACTACTGAATCAAGATTTTATATTATTTATTTATGAGATAAATAATTATAGTATATATATTTTTAAATTTTAATACTATAATAAAATTCAATTTATTATAAAAATATACTTGAATTTATTGAAACTTAAACTTGTATTGGATTACGTGAATTGAATTTGTTGGGCTAAAACTGAATGTTTCATAATGTAAGTAAAAAAATAAGCATATATGTAAACTTAAAAAAACATCGTCACATAATGTTCAACACTTCAAGATGAGATCAAAATCTGATGTCCATATTTTGTTTATTATTCATTGTTCCCCATTTAAAAAATGCCACTTTACAATTGAAAATGTAGGATAGAGAAAATAAAAATGAATAAAAATTGAATTTATGAAATTTTAAATATAAAATATAGAATGAGACATTGAAATAAAAACCACGTATTTTATTCATTTTTGATAGATAATTTAAACGATGATTAGAAAAGGATATTGAAAGTAACAACTCAAATGAATTATTGACAAAGTTTCCAAGAAACAAGTCAAATGCCCCTTCAAGGGGAGGCAAATAGTCACATGCGTAACTTCAATTATAAACACTTAGTTAATGTCATTATACTCCTTCAGCAAACTCATTTAACCATACCCAAACGACCTTAATTTGTGTTTGGCCCTGACTTGCATTCCTTTCTATTCAACTCGTATACTTTAATTTTTATTCGATAAAACTTATATGAACTAAACTCAAAATTATACTAATTTCACTATCTTAGCTGAGGACAGGGATACCTTAGCATCAAAGGCCCACCAAGTCAGGCAAAGTGCAGAGCTCATCAGCTGGTATTACCAAGCATAGGGGCGAGCCCACTATAATAATCGGGAGACACATGACATAAGTGATTATACTACAACATCACCACTGTATAAAGGCAATGCTTAAACAGTGTGAGATAAACCAATTCTCCCTATTTTATTTCACACACATTTCTTGGAGAAGCTACACCAGCAACCCAACAAAGCCCCTCTAGCTTGTTTATGTCTCACGACATCATTAACTGTACAAAGTTTAATTGAACTTATTTTTCTCATTAGAAGCATGGAAGACAATAATAAAATTAAGGGTAAACTTCAAAAACATGTCATACAGTTTGACTGTTTTACAAAAAAATCCTTGTGGAATTTTTTTCTTTAAAAGGGTGTGTGGTTTCAAAAGTTTGCAAAAACATGCTTCTCAAAATTTTGAAACCACATTTGGAAGGGTAATCTCAGTTATTTTAATAAATTCAATATTCCTATTTTTCAATTATATTATTTGTGAATTATTTATCGTAAATTTCAAAAAAATTTCATTTTATAATAATTTTTTAAAGTTATCATCAATTTTTAATTAATATAAATATTTTTACTTCTAAAAAAATCTAAAATTTATTATAATTATGTATTGTATTTTTATAAACAAAGCTGTAAAATTTTACTTTAAAATGGACAAGATTACCCTTCCAAATGTTGTTGCAAAATTTTGAGAAACATGTTTTTACTAAATTTTAAAACCACAGACACCTTTTTAAAAAAATTCTACATGAATCTTTTTGTAAAACGGCAAAATCACTTAACATGTTGAAGTTTACCCTGAAATTAAACACAATCAAGAAGAAAAAAAAAACAAGGGAAAAAAAGTGTAGCTGCAAGTTACCAGAGAGGAAAAGTACAAATGAAAGTAAAATTGTTTAAGCAAATTTAGAAAAACGTAAAGCAAACCCAAGCGAAATGACAAACCCACGAACCACAATAATAACACCAACCCATGTGCCACCACATTAACTCATTATTAAAATCAAAGTGGAAACCTAATAATTATTCACTCTACTGTTCCATAGTGTTGTTTACCTAACTGAGTTTGAAATTCCATGCTTTGTAATTGTGATTGCACAGTACACAAACACAAACACAAACACAAACAAAATGAAGGAAAAGTCCAATAAATATGTTATGCTACAATTAGACCAATGAAATAAATTAACCCAAAGTTACCGACTAGAATGTTGGCCTAATCAGAGAAACATTTAGCCAACTATCTGAATTATACATGTGATGTAGCTGCGGTTCAAATTCAATTATTTGCAACCTAGCTAGTTTTATTTGTCATATTTCACAACTCTCCCCCACCGTTGATTTTGTCCTATCATACCGTAGATATTAATGCTTTCCCATTAGAAGAAAAAAATGGAAAATATAAAATATTTTGATTTTTAGTATGAGTTCAATAAGGATTGAAAACAACAATGATCAATACGTATTTGTGTTGGTACAACTGGCCCTTGCGTCCTTTTTTTATATTTACATCGTCGATCAACACTCGCTACTTTAGCTGATATATTCGTCGCTCTTCAGCATTACCCGATAGAAGGAAATAGAGTGGCTGACAAAATGTCTAATCTCGCGGCTTCACTTCCTTTGAGAGGCCATGTTTTCCATCAACCCCCCTTCAGACCTTTTTTCTATTATCATTGATAATGTAATCAGATATTGGCAGTCTTTTTTCAAAAAAAAAAAAAAAAAGAAAAACATGTTCAATGGTTATTCACATTCTTCGTTTGTAAGGGCTAAACTGCAATTTTCATTTTTTTTGCTGTAGATGATTTTGATATTTTAATCATTTTTGTCATTGACCCCATATAAAGCCGCGTAAGACACCAAAATTGAATTCATTTCAGTTCTATATTCCTAATCATATAATCTAAGAGTTTTTAGAAGTCATGTTAGACATAACTGAAATTCATTTTACTCCCTCCCATTTTTATTAATTTACGTTTCAAGGCAAACTTACTAAAACTTCAATAACATCAACAAAAAAGGAGTATTCTGTTAGTTGTGTAATAAAAGAAGAAATAGAATAAAGCTCCACTATTTTCCTTGATTCAATTGATCAATACACTAGTAAATTTCCACAGGCACTAACTATAGATATATAACAAATGACAAAAAAAGGGTCGTGGAAAATCAAAATCAAAATAAAAAAAACAAAAAAAAAGCCCCAAAAATCAGTAAAATCCAACTACTAGCTGCAATTAATCATCAATTACACCTAATTAAACATACCTTAATCTCAATAATCAGGCATAAGCTGGCTAATTTTCCCCTCCTCAAGAACCATCTTTTGCTCAGTAATCTTCAACCAAATACAAACCCCACTAAAGCTCAGTACCAAACTCGCCAACCCACTCCCCAACCCAATCCCCACAATCGCCAACACCGACAGCCCTTTACTCCTCATCGGCGGCAAAGGGTACCCATAGAGATCCTTATTCCCCCCAAACGACGTCGCATTGAATCTCGGCAGATTCCCACTCCGATTCCCCAACATACTCGGAATCGGCCCCGACAACCTGTTATTACTCACATCAAACGCCGACAGCCGCACCAAAAGCCCCAGCTGCGGCGGTATTTGACCCATCAACAAATTATCATGTAAATCAATCACATTTAGGTAAGCACATAGCGCAATCTGCTGGGGAATTTCCCCTTCTAATCTGTTGGAACTCAAATTAAGAACAGCGAGATTTACTAGGTACTGTAAATCCTCAGGGATTGGGCCTGTGATTGAGTTAGAAGAGAGGTCAAGTGTCTGGAGATTTGAGCAATTTGATATAAAAGGGGAAATTGTGCCTTGTAGAGAGAGGTTCGTGAGAGAGAGCTTGTAGATTCGGCCGTTATTGCAAGTAGCTCCGGAGAGATAGGAGTTGAAACCCGAACATGGGTTTGCTAGGTTGGGTTTTGTCCAGTTTAGAAGCGAATTTGTCTGGTCTTTTAAGGATTGGGTTAGATGGGTTAAACAGGATTCGTCGCTTGGATCTGAAAGTATCGAAACCGTTGAAAAACTAAGAAGAATCAAAACAATAAAAACACCCATTACAAGATTCTACAAGATCCCCAATTTTTGGGTTAATCTAATCTCATAATCAAATCAAAATAAGCTGAATTAGATGTAAGAAAAAAGTGTTATATACAAAAGGGTACAGAAAAAAGGACAAAAACAATGGAGAGATTGAAGAAAATGATGGGGACAAGACAGGGATGAGGATAAAATGGTAAATTAATTGAAAGGGAAAGACTTGAAAGACTTGTAAGAGAGAAAGAAGATGAAGCTATAAAGAGTTATAAGGTATATCCGTGATGAGGAATTATGTTAAATCTGGGCCGTTATTAATGCTTTCACTTGTTTGGCATTGGACTCACTGTAGCCGTCTGATCTGCATAACTTCTACCACTTGTTTTTATTTTTTTTTATTATAATAGAGAGAGGACATTTTTTTAGTAGACCACCACTCCTCATCATCCAATCTCATGATGACTCTTTTTTTTCTTTTTATAATTATGTCTAATAGAATATTTTGATGTTAATCGCTTTTGGGGTTAAATTAATATGATGAAATTGGTTGGACATTTCATGTGCAACATTGCCCAATTTAGTTTCTAAAGTGTTTAATTGAACTTGCTAATGTTTTATCCAATTCCTTGTATCAAACTAGCACACAAAAGTTAGGGTCATGGGTTTAAGTTTTAAGTTTCTTAAAAATTAAATATTTTTATCATGGTTTTGAGAATCAGATCGGTCATTGAATTGGTAAAGGCAGTGGTTTATAAATTTAAAGTTCAACCGGATTAAATTGGTGGTCGAACCGATTTTCTTAAAACATGTAAAAATATTAAATATTTTATATAATTTGATATTAAACATGTAATATAAGTTATACTCATATAAAAATTAATACTATTAAATAAAGTATTCTATAATTTAAATTATATTTCAAATAAAAATAAAATACAAGATAATAACTAATATAATCTAATGAAAAAATGCAAACCGAATTCCATATTGTATAAATTGGATAAAAAAATTAATAAATTTAATTTGTGATATATAAAATTACGCATTTAAATAATTAAAATTTATACACAATATGTAAAATAAAAAAGTTATATATCTATTTAATATAAATTTAATCAAAAAACTTGGAGTAATGTTATTTAAAAAAATTATATATTATTTCGTTATGGAAAACATTTAAAGCTGTTATTGAAAAAAATATTTTAAATTTAATAAAATGTGTAGTCTATGAAATAAAAAAATATTTATTATAGTTTTTTAAATAAAATATTATTAAAATAATTTAAAAATTAATAATATATAATATAAAAGGTATATAAGGAGAAAATGTTATCACTTGTGTGTGGTAGCTCAGTAGAGCATGTATTGAAACATGTGTTGGAGGTTTTGTGTTCAATTCCTACCGCCAACAATTTTTAAAAAATTATGATTTAAGAGAACCGGAAACCAGTCATCGGTTGAACCGGTCGGTTCCCGATCGAACAGGCCGGTTCAACCGGTCGTTGACCGATTCTTGACTATGTCAAGAATCCAGTCAAACTGAATGGGATCGGGCACCGATTCCAATCGAACCCAATCCAACCGATCAATCCGGTCCGATTTTCAAAACCATGATTTTTACTTCTTAAAAAAACTAACCATGAGAATAATACATTATAAATATTAAATACACATGTTCATGTGTCGGCTACATGTCAGGCTCGGTTCGAGCCTAGTTCTATGGGCGAATTTGAAGTTATTTTATCAGGCCCAGTCCGAACACAACTTATTTAAAAAAAAACTAACCATGAGAATAATATATTATAAATATCAAATATACATGTTCACGTCTCAAAATTTTATGAATTAAATTTAACTTTTTAGAAATATAGTTTGTCAAATAATAATTTTATTTATTATATATTTATATTTAAAAATTATTTTATATTTTATCTTATTATTTTTTAAATTTGGTCATAATTTTTTTAAAATTTGCCGCATTCGTGCTTATAATAATAAAAAAAAATTTTATTCCACCCCATTTAAATGTGGACTCAAACTTGCAACCTTCAAAATTATAACTTCAAGACTCAATCATTAGATCAAGCCTTTACAACTAAATTTAGTCACAATTAGTCTCACTATATATATATATATATATATATATTAAAAAAACTAATGTATAAAATGAATTTATATGAAAGATTTAGACGTATGCGCATATTATTTGCTTTTTTGTTCTACTTAGTCAATCTAAAATTCTTTTAAAAAACTTATTTAGGGGTTGTTTAGAGTTGAAAATAACCTTGTAAGCTCGACTCGAGCCCAAAATTTTAAAGTGTGGGTCATGTCAAGGTTGAGTTAAGGTTTTTAAGAAAAAGCTCGACGAGGTTTGTCCTAGCCGGTCGATAACTTACTAAATATATCTTGCCCGTCTCGTCCTAGAGGTCGGGTCAACACAGAGCCACGTGGCTCGCTTTGTCAATTAAGTTAAAAGAACCTGACTCATGAAGCCGGCTAGATCTCAACCCAGCCGGAGAACATATAAAGTCGGAGACCATAGGAAGCCTTGAACCGTCATAGTCTCGAGACGGTTCATGACCGGCTCAATGGCATCTCCGTGTCCCACAAGTAAGGAGAATCCAGGTCTGACTCTAGCCCCTATGTTCTCTCCTCTATCCTTATCCTAATATGCTTGGGATGCAAGGATCAGATATGTATGAAGAGTTTTAAGCTCATCACAATTTGGACTCCTTATTCCATTGGGAATAGGGCAGCTCTTGCGTCTATAAATAGGCCCCTTAGGTCAGTTCAACAGGTATCTCAATATTCTCATACTTACTTTCACAATATCTCTCATAATCCTTTACTGACTTAGGCATCGGAGGGTCCCCCATGGGGTAACATTGATCGCCCCCAAGTTTGTGTGTTATCTTGTAGGAATTCGTTCATAGATTCAAGATAGTTCGTAACAATTCAATTCTGAAATATTAGATCCAAGTATGATATTTTCAGTTGTGCGGTGAGCGTGGACTTTGTTTACTTGCTCAGGTAAGAATTGTTGTTGATCAGAAGAAACACATCAATTCAGATTGTTAGGAGCTCTTGCTGTGACTATGTTGCATGAAAACTCTGATCCAATTATCAACTCCGATGTGGAAAACACCCAAGGCGGTGCTGGAAATGCCAACTCAACTGGAAAAGCGCCGATTATGGCAGATCCCACGGCAAAGACGCCGTTAGCAGTAGGAAGTTCAGGAACTAAAGAGGTGGAGGAACGCTCCTCCAATACTCCGAAGGAACTGGACCCATTTATAGAAATTGCTCGGCAAGCAGCACTTACACCGAAGCAGCAAGAGCTAATGATGTGATCAGCTTACGACCACTTTGTGTCAATAGGCTCTCTGGGAGGAGAACTACATGAAGACATGGTGGTTCCGCCAGAAATAGCCGGCAATCGGAACCTCCTCCCTTAATTCGACTCGGTCATTAGTGCACTGACGCCTGTGTCCGAGATAACGGAAGGGTTTAGCAGATGACAATATTCCAGCCGATATCTATCAAGCCAATCGTTCTAATAGCTAGAGAACCGATTTCAACTCAAACGCCTCCAAGTGGTTTTACAGATTCAGATCTCACAACGCTGCGAGGAATTCTCATGATGGCCGAAGAAGGAAAAGAAATCCCAGCTGGAATATCTTTACAATATGAAACTCCTAAACTTAAAGGAGTAGCTACCGACTCAACGGTTATAACCACGGAGCAAGATGGGGTGGATAAAACCAGTTCCCAACACAAGTCGAGAGTGAAGAAAGGAAAAGGGAAAAAGCATAGGTCCCCCACTACCTCTCCTTCTGAATCTTCCTCACCTTCCTCTCAATCTGAGTAGGGGAGTTCAGAAGATTTTGATACCTAATTCAAGAGACGGCTGAAGAAGTATGCTATTTTGTTCCAAGAGCCGATCAGCGAGAAGACTCTCTCCCAATTCAAGAAGAACATTCTAAGTTAAAAGTTGCCCGAATACTTCTTCCCGCCCATCTTGGGTAAATACAGTGGGACGGACGACCTAAAGTTACACATGATAGATTATATATCGACCAGATGGATTTGATAAACACTCCAGAGGCCTTTGGGTGTAGGTATTTTCCCACTACTTTAACCGGAGCAGCCAAACACTGGTTCCTTCACCTGGCGCCTAACTCGATAAAAGATTTTGAGATGCTAAGAGGAAAATTCTAGAAGCACTTTTTGGGATCGGCTCAACCAGATAATGTTAGCCGTAACCTTCACAATGTAGTGCAAAAATCGGATGAATCCTTACGAGATTATCTAAAAAGGTTTAATGAAGCTTGTGTAGGCATTACTGATTTGGAGTTTAGGATGGCAAAAGAGGCCTTGATAAAAGGAACCTGCAATAACCGCCATAAGCAAGAAATCATTACTAGGAAATCGACTCACTTCCCTCAGATGATTGGCATGGCCCAAAACTTAGTAGAGGTGGACGAAGTTAGCCGCTCTAGCAAATAAAAATCTGATGACAATGATCATCCCAGGCGGAATGATAAAAAGGGAAGAGAAAGAGGGGACCGAAGCAGAGGGGTAGTCGTGGGTCCAGCCGGTATGACCGAGAGGAAGACAAGTCAAAACTAAATACATCATTGAGCAGAATTTTGGTAACCATAAAAAATGGGCCGGAAAGAAAGAGCATCTGGTTCCCAAACGTCCTAGAAGGTAAAACCCTAGGAAGAGATTATGATAAGTATTGTGAATTTCACAAGGCTAGAGGACATTGTACAAACTACTATAGTGTCCTAGCTGAGGAAGCACATGCCCTGATTAGGGCAGGGAAGTTCAGACAATTCATTAAAGGGGTGACAAAAAGGGCAGATAGGCGTGATGACTCGACCGATTCTAAGGAAAAGCACAAAGAAACAAAAAATCCTGGTGATGATAAGGGAATTAAGGTAATGGTGATACACGGTGATGGAGATAGAGATCCACCATCCAAGAAAGCAAGACATTCTTCCAGCCATCTGCTTACGCTAAACGACAGTTCGGAAGCAAATAAATCCTATAGGAACAAAACCATGGTAACCAAGCCCTACTCAGACCCACTTGTCATTGAAGCTATGGTAGAAAATTGTATGGTATATCGGGTCCTTGTTGACACTAGAAGTTCTGTATATTTGATCACTAGATTGGAGTTCGAACAGTTGAAAGTGAATAATCATATGGTCTAGCCGGGCTACGCTACAATGTCTAATTTAAGCGGACACACCACCGTTTCCTTAGGAGAGGTTAAGTTAAATGTGGAAATAGATGATAGAGAGCACATTTCGAGCGGAGGTAGACTTTACCATTGCCAAATTTCAGTTGGATTCAACATCATATTAGGACCTCCTTTCTTGTGCGAATCGTTTGCTTCAATATCTCCCGGTCACTTGGTCTTACAAATACCAACTAAAAAGGGGACTGCAGTGACAATAGGAAATCGTACGGTGGCTCACGAAACATATATAGCCTCATTAAAAGGAGACAAATAGCCGCCTCAATATGGAAGATCGGAGGAAGATCGGGAATATTCTAGCTCTGATGGTAATAGTTCAATAGCTGAGCTGGTGGGCGGATAAGAAGTACTGATGGTAGGACTGGGTAGAGCATTAAAAGTGGCTAAAGACTTAAAAGTAGACACAAAAGCTAGCATCAACGCGGTTCTGGTTGGACAACAACACTTGTTTTCATGGAGTCATGATGACTTATTGGGAGTCCAGCCAGAAATAATACAGCATAGCCTCAACCTCGGCCCAGAGGTGACCCTAGTGGTATAGAAGTGAAAAAAGCATGCCCCTAAAAGATAGAAAGCCATTGAAGAATAGATAGATAAGTTGCTAAAAGCCAAGCATATTAGGGAAGTAAATTACCCTAGATGGCTAGCGAATGTCGTGTTGGTTAAGAAACCAAATGGAAATTATCGCGTGTGTGTAGATTTCATGGACTTGAACAAGGCAACCCCAAAGAACAGCTATCCTTTTCCAAGTATTGACCGGTTGGTAGATTCCACAGCCGGTTATGCCATCTACTCCTTTTTAGACTCTAGGGTCGGATACCATCAAATTCTCATAGACCCAGCAGATGAAGAAAAGACTTCCTTTATTACTCACAAAGGAACATATTGTTACCCGGTCATGCCATTTGGACTAAAAAATGCTGGAGCAACTTACCAAAGGCTGGTAAATAGAATGTTTGAGGACATGATCGGTGAGACAATCAAGGTTTACGTGGATGATATGATAGTGAAAAGAAAAAATGAAGATTCGCATGCAAATGACTTAGAAAAGGTTTTTAAAACATTGCAGGCCTACCGATTGAAGCTCAACCCAGAGATATGTGTCTTTGGAGTTAAGAGTGGAAAATTTTTAGCCTTTATGATTTTAGAAAGAGGCATTAAGGTGAACCCTGAAAAAATAGAAGCCATTATTCGGATGGAGCCGCCTCGCACTTTAAATGAAGTCCAATGTCTCAACGGAAGGATTAATGCCTTGGGACGCTTCATCTTTTTCTCAACAAAGAGGTGCATGCCTTTTTAAGAAGCAATGAAGAAGGATTAGGGATTTCAAGTAGGATAAAGATTGTTAAGAGGCCTTCAATAGAATGTAGGATTTCTTGGCCAAACCTCCTCTCATGAGCCACCCCAACGTTGGGGACACACTTCATCTCTACTTAGCAGTAACAGATGAGGCGGCAGGAACTGTCCTAATTTGAGAAGGTCAAGAAGAGCAGTATCCCGTCTATTATACCAGCAAAGTGTTGAGAAATGCGGAACTAAGATACCCCAAGATACAAAAGCTAGCCTTAGCCCTCATTCACTCTGCTAAGAGGCACAAAACTTACTTCCAGTCACACACCATCATAGTAAGAACCAGTGTTCCTCTTAAAAAAGTGTTGCAACGGCCAGGTACTTCTAGCCGCCTGACCGAGTGGGCCATCAGGCTTGGAGAATATGACATATGATTTAAGGCAAGGAAGGCTTTAAAGGCTCAAGCATTAGCCGACTTCGTGGTGGAATTTGCAGGCATTGAGCCGGAATAAACCATCGCCTCTGAAACTTGGACAATCTATGTAAATGATCCCTCTTGTGCAGAAGGAGCCGACATCAGAGTTTATGTTCAAGGGCCCGAAAGGATCAGATTATCATATGCCTCCAATTTGGCTTTCCCTTCTATCAATAACGCGGCTGAGTACAATGTAGTGATCAAAGGATTAGAGCTAGCCAATAAGATTGCACCCGATATAGTTGTGCTTAAAAGTGACTCCAGTCTAGTTGCGAATCATATCAATCGGACTTATAGAACCAAATGAGCCAAAACGGTTAAATACCTAGCTAAAGTAGGTAATCTACTGGAAAAACTTGAGGCCAAGGGAACCAAGCGGAAGATTGAGTACATTTCCCGGACTCAGAATAAGAGAGCAGATGAATTGGCCAAGGCAACCGTGGGAAAAGACTTACGAAAAGAGCTAAGTTGCCCTTATGAAGTCTTAACTCGGCCAACGTGTGAAGAGAAGGGTGAAAGCCTATGGATCTGAAAGAAGTCTCTTGGGTGGATGCAACCTCTGTATGACTACTTGGCTTGTGATAAGTTGCCCGAGGACAAAATCAAGGCAGATAAAATAACCCAAAAGTCTATGCGGTTTGCACTGATAGGTGATGAATTATACAAGAAATCCTACTCGGAAGTATGGCTTAAATGTGTCACCCCTGAGCTAGGAAAGTTCATTATAGAAGAAATCCATGAAGGAAGCTGTGGATCCCACCATGCGGTAGAGATACTATTCAAGAGAATCACCCTAGCAGGATACTATTAGGAAACTGTCAAAGATGACACAAAAGAATATGTGAGGACTTGCCACCAATGCTAAATACATGCAAGGAAGTCACACATTTTAAAAGCCAATCAAAAACCGATAGCGGCCGGCTAGCCATTTGTGTCTTGGGGTATTAATATTATAGAATCAATGCCAGAAGCATCCGGCCAAAGGAAGTGGATCTTAGTGACAATCGACCCTTTTTCTAAGTAGGTTAAGGCAGAAGCACTTAACTCTGTCATAGCCAAGAGGATCATCAACTACGTCTAGAAGCACATAATAATGCGGTTTTACAGGCAATGGAAAATAAAGAATCACTTTTCCTCCGTAGCGCACCCACAGACGAATGGTCAGATGGAAGTCACAATAGAACCCTAGGTGAAGGGTTGAAGAAGAGAGTGCTGGATTGAAAAGGAAGATGTCCGGATGAATTGATTAAAGTCTTGTGGTCCTACAAAACCACTCCTTGTGGAACGACCAGCCAAACCCCTTACTCTTTAGTATACGGAGTCGAAGCGGTTATTCCAGTCAAGATCAGAGCGCCATCAGATCGGGTGGTGTATTACACAGAAGAAGAGAACAATATCAACATGAAGTACCACTTGGACAACTTGGGTGAAAGAAGAGAGCAAGCTTGGATTCTAATGGTGGCTTATAAAGCAAAAATTGCTAGATACCACAAAAGGCGTGTACGAGAAGTCCTCCTCAAAGAAGGAGGCCTAGTTCTCAAAGATTTGGCCATCTCATAGGCCTGATAAGGCAAAGGGAAAATGCTGGGAAGGCCCATACAAGATCACCAAAGTCATTGGGTCGGCCACCTACAAGCTAGGGACTATAAAAGGCAAAGAGCTTCCTCGCACATGACACATTACTAATCTTAGGCCCTACTACACAGTAAGTACTTAGGGATCCTAGCAGCTGTACTCTTTTTCCTTCCTTGAGGATTTTTACCACTGGGTTTTCCCTCAAGGGAGTTTTTAATTGGGCAGCTCCCCTAAAGTAGATATCCGAATGCGTGGAATTCCCGGACTTGTACTCAAATTATTAATAAAAGCATTCTTTTATTCATACACTTGCCTCAATAAGTAGTGATCATACTTTATGGCATATAAGACCGGTTAAAAATCTCGCATGCAGAAGACCTAATCAAAACTACGGGAAACAGTTTCTTAGGTGGTCACACCCTTAGAATACAAAAAAGACCAGCAAAACTTAAAATACTTGATGAAAAAGGCTATGAGTAAGACCTAAGCAATCGTCTAAATGAGTGTAAAATGTAAGACCGATTCAGATAAATAATAAGGCACAGATATAAGACCTTGAAAAACTAAAATTACGCCTTAAAAGGCTTAAATAAACCAATGTACGTACAAAAAGGGCCAAAAAATGGCTAAGTACAAAAAGATTAAAAATTCTATACTACGGCAGAATCTTGGCTGGCAGGCGACTCACGATTTTCCTCTGAAATAATTTGAGTCTCACCAATTTTCTCACCGGGGATATCCTACTCTTTAAGTTCATCTTCATTCGCCTTGGCTCCAGGATACTCAACAGTTTTCAATAAATCCTCAGGGAGATCCAGGTGAAGCTGCTAACAGGCGTTATGAATACGACGCCTAAATTCGAAGCCGTCATCCACCATTCCCTAAATGGATCGGATGTACTCGACTATATCTTTCTCTTTTTTTTATTAATTGTGGCTTTTAAATCCTCCCGGGTGGTAGCAAGGTCGGCTTTGGCCTCTATAAAACTCTTGAAGACCGTCTCAAGTGATGAATGGAGAAGCCCATGCTCTTCTCTTAGCTTTTTTAGGTCCTCTCCCAAAGTTTTGTTTTGGCCGGTCACCTCCTTCACTTGAGCTTTCAGCTTGTGGCACATACCTATTGCTTCCATTAACATCTCAGCTTTGGCCTTCTCTGCATCCACCCGGTGGAAAATGTCAGCCGCCCGGGACAGAGACTGCATAAAAAACAAAAGCATGTTAAGCATGAAGCAGGACTCGTAAGATGGATTTTTCGAAGGGAAATAATACCTGAGCGACCGATTCGAACAGGCGAGCAGCCGCTATATGGAAGTCCTCTTGATCATATATACGGTCCTCTTCTTCCAATAGAAAGGCCTGAAGAAGAGACTGTTGGACAATCGGTAGATTGAGGGAAGGCTTATTACGCGCAACATGGACTAGGGCATCCTTCACCAAGGAGAGGGGAACCCCGGATTCCTCAACAGTCATATCAATGGTTACCTATCAGGAATCATGTTAGTAAATCAAATTATATATAAAGACAAATAAAGGTTTTAGAGGGCATAAAATGTACCAGGTCGATAACCTTGGACTTTTTCTTTCTATCCTTCGTGGATGCCTCGGCTGCATCCGCGTTCCACCTCTTAGCTCCTTTCTTGGGCACCATCTCACCACTCTTACCTAACAAAACTGTATCAGTAGTTTTGTTAGTTGCGCCGTCAATGATCCTCGGAGCCTGACGGTTGTTGACTTATTGTAGGTTTTTCACCCGCTTGGCTATAGCATCAGAAATCGCATTCTTAACTCCTGACATAGCTGAAAAGTAGCAACGAAAGTAAATAAGGGGCAGAAAAAACTAACCTAGAGGCAGGGGACTAACATAGTATTCGTAACCATTGTCAGAATTCAAGTTATAATCAATAAGCTTAAGGTTATGGACTAAAGCGTAGGAGACGTCGCCCAGAGACCACATGCCCCTCTTCAAGTGTTCAAAAATCTCCACACGGACGTCCGTGTCATTCTTTGGAACCATGAAAGGAGGCGACACAACAGGAGACCACCGAGTAGGAAATGTAGGCGCCCCGTCTTCTAGTTCAACAAAAACATAGAATTGCTTAAAGTTCTTTACCGAATCCGCCCTATGGGTAAAGGAGTAGAACTCATTCTTGTGCGAGAAATGCAGGTGGTCCTCGCCTTTTTCATTTTACAAGATGCGATTCGTCTGAAGAACTTCTCGTCAAAACCCAGCCCCAAGTTCTCGCATAGGTGATAATGGCCCACTATGTCACCCCAACAGTTGGGGTGAATTTGAGTCGGACACACCTTTCAATAATTAAGGTCACATATACCTTGATGGAGAGGATAGACAAAACCAAACCAAGCCTGTTCTAAGTATAGGCTAAACCATCCTTCAGGCGGCTGGTGGACCAGCTTACTTTCAGACGCCAGCATCACTTTGCAACTTCGTATCCAGGGCAAAGTAGCCCTCTTGAAATCTACATCCACCGGATGAGCTATCGACACCATGTCCTCAATGCGAGGAGTCACCTTTTTCTCCTTCAAAATGGGCCCGGTCGGTTCCATATTCGCCACCTTCGCCTTACCCTTCTTAGCAGCTCTCTTCTTCCTATACCCCTCTGGGTCCATGACTGGAGCATTCTAGGGGAGCCGGCTTCTCAACTTTATTGCCCTCACCGCCACTGCCGGCCCATGCCGGGTCGGAAGGGTGTATTTTCCATGGTTTTGAAAACCGGACCGGATCGGTCGGTCGGATCGGGATCGACCAGAATCGGTGCCGGGTCCGGTCCGTTTTGACTGGATTCTTGACATAGTCAAGAATTGATCAACGACCGGTTGAACCGGCCGATTCAATCGGTGACTGGTTTTCGGTTCTCTTAAATCATAATTTTTTAAAAATTGTTGGTGGTGGGAATTGAACACAAAACCTCTAACACATATTTAAGTACATGCTCTACCAACTGAGCTACCACACACAAGTGGTAACATTTTCTCCTTATATACCTTTTATATTATATATTGTTAATTTTTAAATTATTTTAATAATATTTTATTATAAAAAACCATAATAACTATTTTTTTATTTCATAGACTACACATTTTATTAAATTTAAAATATTTTTTTCAATAGTAGCTTTAAATGTTTCATAACGAAATAATATATAATTTTTTTAAATAACGTTACTCTTAGTTTTTTGATTAAATTTATATTAAATGGATATATAACTTTTTTATTTTACATATTGTGTATAAATTTTAATTCTTTAAATGCGTAATTTTATATGTCATAAATCAAATTTATTAACTTTTTTTGTCCAATCTATACAATAAGGAATTCGGTTTGCATTCTTTCATTAGATTATATTAGTTATTATCTTGTGTTTTATTTTTATTTGATATATAACTTTAAATTATAGAATAATTTATTTAATAGTACTAATTTTTATATGAGTATAATTGCATGTTTAATATCAAATTATATAAAATATTTAATATTTTTACATGTTTTAAGAAAATCCGGTTCGACCACGATTTAATCCGGTTGAACCTTAAATCCATGAACCACTGTCTTCACCGGTTCGGTGCCCGATCTGGTTCTGAAAACCATGGTATTTTCGAGCTAGAGGCGGCCTGACTGGATGCCGCCCTCTCTTCATCACCCTCTATGTGATCCATCCTCCTGGCTGTCCTTTTAAATCTTAGGGTTATGAGGCAAGTTAGAATAGTCTATGTTAATAAAAGTGCAAGAAACCAGGTAAGGGCACTCCCTACACAAAACAGTAAATAGACTCTCGGTTGAACTACTACTTAAGGAGGATGAAGACATGGCCGCCTAGAAAGAAAGGAAAAATCCTAGAATAAGTTAGAGTCATATTCGGTGGCTCTATCAAGATATATGGTCATTTTTTCAGCCAAGAGGGATTCAACCTTAATCCTATGTTTATCATGTTCATCAGAGTTCATGCACGAACCCAGAATCCAGCCAAAAGAAGCCCAGATTCCGATGATACTAAATTACAGCTAAGATCATTTCCCCAAGCAAAGGCATTCAAAAATTCAAATATACCTAGCCTAAAAAGTTCCAAATACACTGTGACATAATATCAGATATGGCATAAAAGGCAGTTTGGCAAGAGCTCGTTAAATAAAAATTTCTAACATGGAATTCAGGCTATGGTGGCACAAAGTCAAAAGTATAATAAGTCACAGACATGAAATCCACTAAAGGAAGAAGTATGGTGAAAATTACTTACTTGCAAGAGATGGAGGATTTGAAGAAGCAGACGTCGCCGGAAAGACCAACCTTGAAAGCTTGAAGACAGGAATCGCCGGAGTCAAGCAGGAAAGGTCAGGCAAGCAAAAGTGGTGAAATGAGGGGAAAACGTTTAAATGGGAAGAAGAATAAAAGGGAAGAGCCGCAATCATTAAAAAGCAAAAGCACAGTGCCACATGTCAATCAAGGTTAGGCTGGTTCAAATTTCAAAAAATCACATCTACCGCCAAAGGATATGAAAAGACTTGAGCTTCTCAAGGAAGCTTCGAGAATGCTATAGCTGGCCACGTAGCCCTAAACATTAGGCTGCTCGGTATTCGAGTCGGTTCATGCCTCTAGAAGCCTTAAAGAACTTCTCATACTTGTTGAGGGGATTCTGATAACTTACTAAATATATCTCGCCCCGTCTCATCCTAGAGGTTGGGTCAACAAAGAGCAGCGTGGCTTGCTCTGTCAATTAAGTTAAAAGAACCTAACTCATGAAGCTGGCTAGATCTCATCCCAACCGGAGAACATATAAAACTGGAGAACATATAAAATCGGAGACCATAGGAAGCCTTGAACGTTCGTAGTCTCAAGACGGTTCATCACCAGCTCGATGACATCTCCGTGTCCTACAAGTAAGGAGAATCCAGGTATGACTCTAGTCCCTATGTTCTCTCCTCTATCTTATCCTAATCTGCTTGGTATGCAAGGATCAGATATGTATGAAGAGTTCTAAGCTCATCACAATTTGGACTCCTTATTCCACTGGGAATAGGGCAGCTCATGCGCCTATAAATAGGCCCATAGGTCAGTTCAACATGTATCTCAACATTCTCATACTTACTTTCAGAATATTCTCATATGTCTGATTATAAAGACTAATGCAAACAAATAGTTGCATATTAACATAATTAGTTAAATCATTTTTTTATCTTATTGTTATCAAACAATAATTTTAAGTGTCTCTTTAAGATTATTTCACAATTACTTTTATTTGATTAATGATAAAAGTTATCAATAACCACAAAACAAGTACCGTTAACAAGTAACTAACACTAACCTATAAAAAAAATCTTAATTGCGTAATGTTAGTAATTCGTTTAAATTTCTCTAATTAATCAAGAATTACACAATGCAAATGTGTTTACATAATTGGTTGTAATATGACAAAATAAGTAATTACTCCAAAACTTGTCTAAGATCCATAAACTAAATACTAACTTATATAATGCCTAATAGCATGATGTACGGTAAGATGTAGCAAATGTGCAACCCCGTTCTTTAACTCTCTCTCTCTCTCTCGTATCCTTTGCATCCGTATATGTAATATTAGCGAAAATAGGGGGAACGATAAGGAGGCTTGAGTAAGGGTACTTGTGAGCACCCTAGCCTCCCAAAATCGAGAGATTATGTCATTCTCTTAGAGCATTGCTTCATACTTCTTACATGAATGATAAGTATTTCAGAAATTTTTTTTATTCTATTACTTTTTATTATTTTATTATTTTTTGGGTACTTATCATTCATGTAGGAAGTATGAAGCAATATCCATAAGCATGATATAATCTCTCCCTAAAACCAGATATGTGGTTCAATTTTAGAAGAAAAGTCAAAACTTTCGATAGTGTCTTATTTTTTTTTATTGTCCATCTGGTTCATCAGAACTTTGTTCTGACTACGTTCAGATCTGACCCGAATCGCCCATCAGGCTGTGGTGGGCCCAATAAAGATTTTCTGCATTTATTAGGACTCAAACTTAAAACTTTACTTAAACAATATCACTTAGACTAATCGTTATTGATCTTTTAATAGTGTGTTTATTAAGATAACTAATTGTACTAATAGTTTAGTTGTTCAAATTATTAAGTTATTTTGAATAAGGTTCGTGCTCACAAATAAATTGTCAAGCTACAATATGTTTAATTTTAATTTTATTGTAATTAATTATCGAGTGACATACATGCCGATCCAAATCCTCTTACAAAATTAGTTACAAATCCATATACCACCGTTGACTTTGTGTCCTAGATTTGGTACTAACGCAATTTGATTTGAATACATACGTCTGAAAAATCTTTTTACATTGCAATAGAATTACAACGAATAATATATTTTATATGATAATTTATGGTGTGGTGAATTAGTTCATCGTTAAATATTTATTAGGGATTAAATTTTGGGATGTGTATGAAGTAACCTTAAATCTTACGGCTAGTCATCCTACCCTTTAAGGCAACTGCAAATTGACAATCGGGAAATAGTCTGAACGTGAACATAACTTAAAGATGTCACCCATAATTGAAATCCATTCAAAACCAACTAGTGGTGAAAAACCAAAAAATATAGTTTATATGGTAACCGGAATTCGTCCTAATTCTGCCAACTTTTGCGACAAACTATGTGATATGAATTTACATAACAATAAAAATAAATGTGTTTAACGGTCCGTAAATAGCTGACATTCTAGTTCTACAAATAAAAATTAGTTCTGTACAATCAAAAGAAAAAAATGTCAATATGAAGCTGATGTAGTTAACGAAAGATATTTTCTCTTCATCGAAGAAGCCAAGATTGATTCATGTCAATTTACCGAGGAAAATTTTTTTTGAAACAGAAACGTACCTTAATCATAAAATCTTGATTTGAATAGATTTTGATTAACGTAGGATCGAATGGTCTTCCAGAAGATCCGATTGTAAAACCGAAGAGAAACGTTGTATGTAAAGTGTTTGAAAACGATCGTTCTATTAGGGACCAAACCCTCTAATAGATTTCTTAATTTGGCAAATTTCTATTGAGGCCCTTCAACAAAATAAAATTTGCACAATGATCCGTATACTTTTAAATCCTATGACAAATTGATACCTCAATTGTCAAAAATTCTAAATTCGACCACAATTTATTTTGACTATTTATTAGGACCATCATACACATTTAATTATTTACATATTTAGCCCATACTTTATGAATTATTTAAAAATAGTTCCAACAATCTCCCACTTGGGCTAATATATGTTACTTGAGAAAATGTGTAAAACCTTATGCGCTAAAAAAATGTAGTCATAGATAAGGTATCCAAAACAATCTCGTCTATTAGTTATATAGATGAAGAACCGAAGGAATAGTCTTCACAGTCTTTATGAGTCAATCCACCATCAATCACATTCAACTATATCCCTAAATGACATAGATCAATCACAGGAGTGTAGTGTTGAAACTTCATGCAATGTGATCTAGCATTTCTGTTTTCAACTAGTCCTCTTTAGTGAGATCAAACACATATCAAGCATAATATATATGCTATACAGAGCGTGTATACAACTGAATACTTAATTTTCCGCATAAAGTGAATTATATCTTAAATATGTCCATACCGAATAGAGCATCCACATATTAAAACATAATCAAACTAGTGCAATATACAAATGAGCTACACACTACTGAAAAGCCTTATGTGTCACTATTTAATGAGCGGCCGCAATTATTAAATTTGCACTGATATGCTTTATGGATATCTTTCTACTCTCTACTTTCTCCTTTACAACTTGAAACTTTATCTCAATATGGCTTTGATCGATAAAAGCTTTTGTGTTATAGGGGAACTTGACTGTAGAGCTGTTGTCAAAATAAAACTGTATTGGCCATTCAGTGCCATCTATAGTAATGTGACAAAATTCCTTAACTACAGTCTCAGATTATGATGAGCCGAAACACACTACAAATTGCTACTTCCATAATGGAGGTCGCTATTAGAGTTTGTTTATAACTCGTCCTGTATATAACACCTTATACCAAAATGCAAATGTAGCTTGATGTGAATTTTATATAATTTAAGCATCCTTGTAAGTCAAAATCCAAATACTGAATGATCTCCATAAGATCTGACTTTCTATATGTGAGTATATAGTATTGATAAAACTTAGACTATCACTAACGAAAAACCTTCTTGAATCCATTAAATGGATTTCCTTAATTTTCTTAAATTCTTGAGGTTATTGAGTTTGATCTTGATGATGAATAACTTCTTTCGCATAATGGAAAAGTTCCTCAACATTGCCTTATAATGAAACATAATTGTTTCAAACCTCATCTTCCCCCAAACTCAATATCCTCCAAGAATTTAACTGATAATTACTAATATGCTCATAATTCACATCCCAATAATAATGCATATCTCTCATATAACTCAAGATACCAGCACAACATTAACCTTTCCATCTTTAGACAGAAATAAATTAACTTATAATTAATACCTTGTTGCATTAATCAAACACTAACAATAAGTCTTGTCCAATAATAAATCTTCATTTGGGCTGATTTATTATCCATATGGATAAACCAAATATTTGTCATATTTATTACCACATGTATATTTATTATTTGGCCAAATGAAAACCTTCCTTTAGGCGATTACCATTCGCATAAATAATAAATATACAAAGCAAATAATTTGGTAAGTTAAATTAATCTCCAAAAGAGAGCCCACTTTGATGGGATGTTATTTCAATTAATTTCATTTGAAAAAACAATTATTCAAATATATATGAGAGATAACCTAAATATTTGTCATTAAATTTAACAACTAAAATAAATTTATGGCAAATTAATGCATTATTATAAAAGTACCTCATATTCTTTATTTTGGACAAATAATTAATTTAGAAACCATAAAATTAATATGGATCCAAAGAACTACTAAAAAGAAATAAAGGAAAAAAAACATAAAGGAGTTTAGGTGCTTTTGCGACTGTTTACAAAAGAAACATCGCCAAAAAACTAAAGGGTCGCACTTGCTGTTTCTAGCAACGCCCATAAGCGTTGCCTAGTTTCCTGAAGGACAAGTCTCTTGATACTTATTGCAACGTTTTATAACGGGTTAACAAAGAATACCACTGACTAATGGCAACGGTTATAAAAACTACGTCGCTACAAATCAAAGGGTAGCATCTCATGTATTTGGTAACACTTGGAACAATTGCCAGAATGCCCAAAGGACGCATCGCTTAACGCTACTGCAACTCAACTATCGCCAAAACACTGCCTCACCAAAAGCGACCATTGGAAACAGTTGAACCAAATAACGCCCCTAACGATCAGAAAAGATGAAAAACTTTATTTTTTTTTCAAATTTCCGGCAATTATACCAAAAAATGTGGTTCTTACAATTTCCTTCAAATTTTCAAACCCGAAAGTTACAAATAAAATCAAAATATAGTTTGAACCATCAACTTAACACAAATGAACACCCTTTTGATTTTATTTTTAAGTTTGAAAATAAAAGAAACAAAGCAAACACAAATTAAACCCGAAAAAGAAACGAGAATAAAATAATAACCATATATGCATAAATTCCGAATAAATTGTATTCATTGGATAAGCGAAATTCAACAATCTATGAAGTATTTTGTTGTTAAAAAAAACATGTTTCTCCATAAATTCATAAATATAAACATAAACCTCAAAATATATATGAACAAAATCCGTGAAAATCGAAATTTCCATGATTCAACATGAAGAACACGCTTTTACCAAAAAAAAATTCATGAAACTGCCAAAGAAAAGCAAAATATATGTTACACATATATCAAAATGAACATGAATAACTTATGAACCGAAAATTAAATTCGGTACCAAATGAATTTAATATTTATAAGTTTCATCATCTTCTTTCACCATGTATGAAAATACCATTTATCAACGGAAAAAATTGATACCAAAACCAAACTCTATGTCATCGAAAAAGTTTTCTCGGCCAAACTAAAATTTACGTAACCGAAGATTATAAAACTGGAGTAAGCATAATTTCTAATGGTCATCACACGCATAATTTCTAATGGTCATCACCCAAAACAGAAAACCAAAAGAACTAATACATATGATGAAAAGAAGTGAGAAAACCGATTTGTATTTCCCCATTATAATATCAAATCTGTTTCGGTCTATATGATTATATGCCATAAACATGAAAACCCCAATGAAAGGGACAATTTAATCAACTGTCGAAAAATAAAAAAATTTCCAATACTACCACACTGCATGATGCTCACAAATCATTAAAAAAAATCTGGAGGAATTGCGATCATCAATAATAACAAACATATCAATCACCATATAACCAATTCATCAAGCAATTCAATAATGAATTGATAACAAGATGATTATTTAGCACAAAATATGGACAAAGATTTGCAAAGTTGAGGGCATAGATTTCCGCAACCCACACTAACATAATTTAATCAACTTCCATATTGCCAAACATAAAAAATCTCAATGAAACCAATTAATAATATAATTAATTCATGCGGCATAATAGAATTGAACAAATTAGAAGTAGTATATCCATCAAATTCAATCCAATGATTTCCGATTGAAAAAAACACAAAATAATAATCGGAAATAATATCCAAGAATCCATATCTCAATTAAAACATATTCGAATAAACTCGGATGCCAATTGTTATGAATTATCCCAAAATTAAAACAAGCAAGGATCGTTTATGTTAATTCCTCGAGAAAGAAATCGAAAATGGAAGCGTACCTTAATCATAGAATCTTGATCTGAATGGATTTTGATTAACGTAGGATTAAATGGACTTTCATAAGATCCGATCATAAAACTGAAGGGAAACATTGTATGTAAAAATGTTTGAAAACGATCGTTCTAGCTGAGGACCAAACCCTCTATTTATAAATTTCTTAATTTGGCAAATTTCTATTGAGGCCCTTCAATAAAATAGAAGTTACACAATGGTCCTATACTTTTAAATTCTATGACAAATTGACAACTCAATAATCAATAATTCTAAATTCAACCACAATTTATTTTAACTATTTATTATAACCATCATACACATTTAATTATTTATATATTTAATCCACACTTTATAAATTATTCAAAAATAATTCTAACAATCTTCCACTTAAACTAATATATGTTAGCTAAGCATTGTGCATTAAAAAAATATGTAGTCACAGACCAGTATCCCGAACAGTTAATTAATCATATTATGGATCTTTACTCTTTAGTATCTTTTTCTTTTGTCGTATTTACATAAAAAAGTTTCAAATTTTCTACTGATGTCGTTTTCGGTTGAAATCTGTGGACCTTTGTCATTATTATTTGGTTTCGTAATTATATTTATAATTCAGTAATTTTTTTTCATTTTGTCATATTTCGGTACCATTAAATCAAGATAAAACGACTTCTAACGTAACTCATGTGATTTATATAGTTATTAATTCAGTCTTAATTATTAAATTAAAATATTTACCATTATTTTCGTAATTAGCTGAGTAAAAGAAAAATAATGTAATACGGTAACTTGGTGAGTAAAAGACTTTAGTTGAATAATAACAAGTTTGAAATTGAAATTTATGATTCATGAAGCACTAGGACCTTAAATAAAAAGAAAGAAAGAACATTTACTTGACAAGTATGAATAACAAAACAATAACGGGTCATTTTCATTTTTCTCATCAAACCCACTATATATAGCTTATTTTATATACTTCTTACCAATATTGAACTTAAAAATAATAGTCTTCTTAATTAATATCTCACTCCCACTTTCTGCTAAATTTTATCATCAAAATATCTAACTATTAACCCTGTTTTCTTTATGGAAAAGAGAAAAATGCTTAGATAACGTTTGATTCATGGAATAGTTATTCCATGAAATAGAAGAAAAAATGAATAAAAAAAGGTAAAAAATGGTAGAGTTTTTACTTAGAATTCGTCATCGGATGGAATAACTATTTCTAGGTAATACACATCTCATGGAATAGCTATTCCTATTTGAAACGAAGGAATAACTATTCCATGAAATATGTAATAGTTAATAATAACTACTCCATCCAATAACAAATTCTAAACTAATAATCTAGTAATTTTAGCTCCTTTCCATTTATTTTCCTGAATAACAATTCTACCAAACCAAATGAGTAGTTAAAGACTACACAATACAGAAACTTAAAAGAAAAGTTTAAATTGATAAAATAGTGAATGGACTAATTTGGGCTTGAGATTGAACAAGTGGTCCAGTCTGTATGGAGCCCATGGGTGAGTAACAAGTGACAAGACTTTATTCCCAACAAACCAACACTCTGTTGGTTTGGAGTTCATTCTATTCTATTCACACACCCATTAAGGCCAATGTTCTCCTCCACTACAATTCAATTAGTTCAGTTCAAACCATTTTAGTTCAGTTCAGTCCAATTCAGTTCAGTTATGTGTAGTTATAAATTTACACTGAAATAAGTTCAGTTCAGTTCAACTCACTTCAGTTCAATTCTGGTTCAGTTTAGCTAACTTCAGTTCAGTTCAGTTCAGCTTTTAGAAGCTGTAAGAACATGGACTAACTCTGAACGTTCAAATATATTTTAAAAAATATTATCCCAATAAGAGTACTTGTTATTTAAAAAAATTGAATCTTACTGTGATTGTGGAGAATTTTAGCAAAGACTAAAATTATACTAACATATTGTTAAATTTTCAAATAAGCCCAATGACAAACTCTGGAAAATCAGAGAATTATATTGAGATTTATTCAACTCTGAGTGCAAAAGAAAATGACTTTGCTATTTATAGATACCATACCTCAGGCTAACCACTTGTCTAACAACCTGACTAATTGTTAACAAACAAACAATCAACTAGGGATCACGGCATACCAGAAATATCAACTCTGTATGCAAAGAACTAACCCTAAACAATCAAGAGGCACTTAACTCAGAGATCACAAACAACCCTGACCAATACACATCTCACCAATATACAGAATAAAAGCATACACGAACCAGCCTCAACGCAGCTCCACTAGATCGTAACCGGCCTAACAAACTCCAACAGAATCATCTCAGTAACCGTCCAAGTTGCCATAACTGACCCTCTCAAGACACCAAAATCAATCATAAATATCTTCAAAATACCTGTTTTTTGCAACTTCTAAATGACCGAAAGTATGTGAGTTAACAAGATTAAATCAAACTCAAATCTCTTTGAGTTTTTTAATTTTTTCTTTAGTACATTTTATTTATATTTCATACAACTTTCAAGTATTTTTTTGTGAAATAGAAATACTAAAATGAAATTGGGGATAATCCAACGAAAAATGCATATCAACGAGTTAAAATGAATGTAGAAAAGAAGGAGAAAGCAAATAAATAGCAAAAATAAAATTAGAAAAAATTCGAAGAAAAAAATTTACAACATACTGACAGAGGCATAAATGCAAGTCGTGGAAGAAAATATATTTTGGAATAAGTTGATATTTTAGAAATTAAAGTCGAAGAACATATATAACATAATACGAACATGCTATGATTTCCCTTATAAGAACCTTAATATTTTATTTAATTGTTTTATTAACATACAATTATTAACATGCAGCAGAAAAATGGACCCTTATGTCCAAGTCCTTTAGGGTTTATGACGAGTCGTCTTCTAAACAGCACATTTTGATTTTGGTACCACATGTAGCAAAAAGTGACGTATTTTGCATAAATTTTGGGGTAAGAAAAACATTTCAACCATTATTTCGATGGGGTTGAAGATTTACCATTCTTTGATTTTAGATTATAATGACCTAAAGTAAAATAATTTATTAAACTGTCTGAACTTCTTTTATTATGAAATCATGGATAGCAGCTGTAACTCCACTTCAAGGTCAACTGGAAACAACCTCTCTGTAATTACAAGGGTGAGGTTGCGTACACTCGACCTCTCCCTACCCCGCTTGTGCGGGAACCTTGTTAGGCATTAGGGTAATGTTGTTGTTGTTGTATTGTAAGTTTAGGCCAGAAAATCCGAGTTCAAATATTATTAGAAAAAGATAAGCAAACAAAAAAAAATTGAAAAGAAAAAAACTAAAGCCAAAAAAAGAAAAGGAAAGAAAACAAATAACCAAAATGAGCAATGATATGGAATAATCAAAATAAGCACTTGATATGAGAGTAAGAATTAGGTGGCTTGTGTAAACGATGTGTTACAACCTGCTTCGATAAAATCTACAGCACCACAAGATGATGAAAAAGCAAGTTACAGCTGCCAGTCCACCGATAATACAGCTACATATCATAATGTAAACAAGATCAGATTAGTTATGCAGCTACAACCATAGTCCTAGTTGGCATAGACGTTACTGATGTGTACTTTATAGTTACTAGCTAATTACTAGTATAAATAGATAACTTGTAATCATTTCTTTATGGAAGACAATGAATGAAGAAATTGTTCATTCCAATAGTTCCAAGCCCTGAGAAAGATGAAGGTTAATACCGCACGAGTGTAAAATATGTTGATTTCTTATAAAGATGTCAAAGTTCATTGAATATATTTGTGTCATTATTAGCAATATATTTCTTTGCAATATTATGTTAGTAAAAAGAATTTATTGTCAATTTAGTTAACGTTTTGAGTTTTCCTATTCTTTTCAACTTATATTCAGTCCAGTTCAGTTCAGTACTTATCAGTACTACATACATATAAATTTACAATAAAATAAGTTCAGTTCAGATCAATACTGCTATTTATAAGTTGAAACTGCCTTAGTTCTGCAAATACCAATTGGAGTGAAGTCGGAGGACGAAGGCCCAACTACATTTTGAGACGAGAACCCAAAGCCCATCTCAGTTTATCAAAATATTCCGGAATTTTGTTCAGGTTAGGCTTAAAAGTATTGCCCTTTTTATCCTCTTTTTATACGAGTTGCAGCTTCATTTTTACAAAAACTTTAAGCAACTCTCCTACGATCTTCAAATAGTGGTCATTCTTCAGGAAATTTTCTCCCTTCAATCGAATACACTCTCTTTTTCTTCTCTTCGTTTTCGTTTGCTTGATTGTGTTCATCGTTTCATTCATTGCTGCCTTCGTTTTCATTTGCTTCCAATGTTTTCATTATCGTTGACGAAAAGCTTATCGTTTCTTAGTTTTGATTTGTAATCTCGATATTTGCTTTAATTTTTGCATTTGATTTATATTTTAAAATTTTGAATTGCTTTTCAAGAATGGGTGATATTGTTGAAATTTCACGTTGTTTGGCTATGAGCAAGAAATGCTCCTCATATTGATGAAGTAATCCTTGTAGAGAATCCATGGACACGTAGAGCGTTGGACTCGATAGGTGAGAGAACATACAAGTGGGGTTGAGCCCATTTAACACAAATTGTGTTAAGGCCCAACCTACTGCACTTATATAGCATTCATTATTCACTTATATTTCAAACGTGGGATAATCTCACATCCCGAATAATTCTAACCTCAATGGGTACCTTTTGGGTTACTTATGGATGTTTACAGGGTACCAAAGTCAGATGGGCAATGTTGTTGGGTCATCGCAATGATGGGGACACCTGAGGATAATTCACGCTCCATGACATTTGGCTGCGGAGTGTGTTGGAATCTCACATTGTTTGGCTATGAGCAAGAAATGCTCCTTGTATGGATGAAGCAATCTTAATCTCAATTGGTACCTTTTGAGGTTACATGTAGATGCTTACAAATATCATTGTTTTGATTCATAAAATGTTATGTCAAATAAATAAACGGTTTTAGAGTATGCAAATCAAGAAAAAAAAAATTATAAAAAAGAGGAAGGTTTTTTACCTAGGAACGTGAGAAAGTTTGTGTCAATTAGAGACAATTGAAACTTATATTGGACTTTTGTGTTGTGTGGTTACATAATAGGAATCACTAGTGATGAGATTTGTAGGAATCATTAGTGATGAGATTTGTGCTACATTAATGTAATAAGTGGGTATACTCCTAAATCAAATATGAAATTTAAAATCCAATCAATTATGGCTTTGACTTTAAAAAATGATTGATATTTGCATGGCAATATCATTACTAAGTACTATATACACTATAATTATATGTTTGCATTAAAGATCATAATGCATGAATAATCGATCCTAACTTTTTAAGTCTATCATCTAGTTTTAGTAATACATTTAATAAAATATTAAAATTAAAAAAAAATTATACACCACTAAAATGTTAATTTATCATTTATATCATTGTATTAAAATTACTTTCTTCTTGATTACTATCTTATAATTTTATCAATATATAATCCCTCATAATTAATATAAGGGTAAATTAAAAAAATATAAAAATTATATTAATAATTTAAATTTAAAACTTAAAAAAGAACTAATGACAAAAAAAACTCATAAAATTAGATGGAGAGCTAGAGCTCATAAAAAGAGACTCATTGTTTTCATCATGTATACCATTTTTATACTACGGATCATACCTATTTATCACCGTTAAATTAATGGAACTATAATTTGATTTATTATTGAAGTGGATTTTCACTTCATTCATGATTCTCTGTTTGTCATGATCATGATTATTTACTAATATGGTTGGTAAATTTTATGCATAATTTCAATTAGTCAACATTTATAGGAATTATGATGAATTCTTTTACCCAATCAAATGAATATATGAGATTTCTATGGTGATATTGTTTTTTTTTCTTTATTGTTATTACTGTTGAATTAAATTTTACTCCATTAATATAATGGTGATAAATAGTAAAGTAGATATTATTTTGAAAAAAAACAAAGTCGGGATAGCATTCACTATGTATATATATACTGAACAACAATTAATTTGTAAGTTATAGGATGATCTATAATTAAAATTTGAAGGGTAAACTTAAAAAATATGCCATGTGGTTTCAGCGTTTTGCAAAAAGGTGCCTATGAAATTTTTTTTTCAAAAGGGTTCCCATGGTTTGGGAATTACAGTGTTACACCATTTTTTTAATAAATTCAACATTCCTGTATTTTGACTATATTATTTAAGAATTATATATCAGGATTTGAGTAAGATTTGAAAAGTTTTTATTTTTGTTTTGATTTTTTAAAGTTATAATCAACTTTTAATTGAAAAAAATATTAATACTTCTCAAAAAAAATTTAAAATTTATGAAATAGGTGTATTATAGTTTCATTAACTAAGTTGCAAAATTTCACTTTAAAATGGACAAGATTACCCTTCAAAATGTGGTTTAAAAATTTTGAAAATCCTCTTTTTGCAAAATTTTGAAACCACAGGCACCCTTTTAAAAAAAAATTCCACAAGCACCTTTTTACAAAACGACCAAACCACTGGGTATGTTTTTTAAGTTTACCCAAATTTGAATTTAATTTACAATATAATACAACATCATATTCGATGAAAGGGAGAAGCGATGAATTACGTAGTTGGATTATCACTAAGTGTCCAGCGCTGATTGGGACTGGTCACGGGCTGCGAATACGGGAACGCAACTGTCCTTCTCGGCTGATTCGGATCGCTTTGTTTGGGAGGCGGGTGAAGGTAACTCATACTCCGCAGGCTCCTTTTGTAAGGTGTTTTATACCTCTCCGCCTAGGCCGGGTCCCGAAGTGGATTTCTTGTTGATTTGGAAGACATGCTTACTTCCAAAAATTCAGATTTTTGTATGGGTTTTATTCCAAAAGAGATTACCAGTGAGATCTTTTCTCATTGCTAGGGGCTGCGTTAATATTTTGAATGACAGGTGCTCCTTTTGTGTTGAGGTTGAAACGGCATGCTATTTTTCGTTGTCTGGGGAGTTTCAATAATTGGCGGTAACTATTTAAATTATTTGGGGTTGGCTTTACGATCCCCTGCTCGGGCTATGACTTTTTCCAAGCATGGCATGCCCACTTTCAGCAGGGGCCCAAGAAGGACTTTGCTTCGTGTTTGTGGTTTTTCATAGCTTAGTCGATTTCGAAGCCACGTAACAAGTTCGTGTTTGATGGTGTCATTACGTCGGAAGATCTATTTTTAGCTAGTCTTTATTTGTGTTGGTTTGTATTTAAGTGTATGAAACGGTAACTTTGCTTTCTCGTTTCAGATGTCTTTACTTTTCCGAACAATTTTTTATATTGTAATTAACTCTTTTTTATCTCTCCTTGAGATCAATTGATTAATGAAAATGAGTGGATATTTTGTAGGCAAGTGAATGGGCTAACCTAATTAGGTTATTCGCCCCGAAATTTTCACTCATCCCATTCTTTTTTCTTGTGGGAAGACACAATGTCTCTCCGGAGGTTTTTCAAAAAAAATAATACAACATCATATTTCAGATAAATTCAAAAATATCTACTCATTAATATATTTTAAGTTGAATGGCTTTTATATTAAAACATTATTTTTTGAATATGCTTTTTACAAATATCTCTATTTTATCAATTGTTAACTTAATTTTTTCGTGTGGCGAATGTTTTAGCCTAATGGTTAATATTAAATTGTGACCATTAAATATCTCAAATTTAAGTTGAATATGCAGTGAGGTGAAATATTTCTTTGTAATTTACTGTAATTGCGATTGTTTTTATATAACTGAAAGGATTAGTGAACTTCATAAGCCTAATGATTCCAAGGCCGACTTTTTTTTTTTTACCAAAAATTATAGCATGTAAAATTTAGTATTATGTCAAAAGAAGTCTGCTTAATTTGACGGGTTGTTGAGATTTTCCCTTTTAATATTTTGATTTGTTTATAAATAGAATTATAAGCAATACCGTAGTTAAAATTGAACTTGTAACCACTATAATTTTTAGATTCAAACTATATCAGGGTTATGTGTGATTTTTCTTTTTATTTAATATAAGTGTAATCCCACAAATTTTTTTATAAAAAGTATTATCAACATTACTATTAATCCAACTAAGAGCAATTCACCATCGAAAGCGATTCAACTTTAGAGAAAAATTAACTCAATCCATATTTTTTATTTTAAGATAAAAATATAATATAATTAAGAGAGAGATGAAAGAATTTTAAATCCAATGTTAAAGAATCATTTTCCATTCTCTAAAGAAGTTAGAGAATCATTTTCCATTTATTGTAAAAAGAAGTTAGGTTGTCTCCTAATCAAAGTCTATTTCTTTTTTTTTAAACGGACCAGATCCTTCTAAATTTAATATAAAAGTCTATTGTCCCCTTGAATTTTTAAAAGTTTCTCTCAGCCCCTTGAATTTGGCATAAATGTATCAGTTTGCTTCCTCAACTTGGCAAAAGTGTATCATTTTGCCACTAGAATGCCACGTATCATGTTCTGATTGGTTTGATTTTTTAAATTTTTTTTTCTTTTCAATTAGAAGTTTACAAGTAGCATTCAAGGGACGAAGAGGTACACTTTTACCAAGTTGATGAGGTAAACTGATACATTTATGCCAAGTTAAGGGGGCTGAGATAAACTTTTAAAAGTTTATGGAGCATTAAACTTTTTGTGCCAAATTTAAGGGGTAAAGATGGATTAAGCCTTTTAAACAAGGACTAATAGCCATGGTACCAATGAAAAATTCAAACTATGCTAACGTTTTCCAAAAACCATACAGCAGGAAAATCAGGTTATCGGAGAACTAAAAATAATGATGAAAATAAGAGATGATCATACTATTAATCTTTACCACGACAATTATTAATTTTCTCAACTTTTAAAAGTTAATACCATACTATTGTTTTCATTTTAAAAGTTCGGGATAATTCTGCTTTCACTAGCGCATATAAGGACATACTTTGGCTTTTAAAACCACGAACAAATTTATCATTGACCTCACTCCAATACTATAATATGGCATATTAATATATTATATTACACACAATTTCCACATATGTAATTATGGTCACCATTAAATAATAATAAACCTAAATCCACCCTATTAATGTGAATCTTGATTTTATTTTTATTTTTTCATAAAAACAGTCTATCTGTCATCTTTTTTGCTTTTAAATTGATCTTTTTATAATATGAAATTAAAAAGGGTGAATTTAGTAATGATGATGTTGTGTTGCCGGAGAACAAATATGGTAGATGAGATCAGATTCATATTCTGGTCAAAGCTAAAAAAGAGATCAACTCTGAGTTGTTTTTTACTCAAATAAAGCTGAATTTGAATTATGATACTTACGTGGTCTTGTTTTCAACTTCTAAATGTTAAGTAGAACTGAACTTATTTTAGTATAAATTTATAATCAAACAAAATAAAATTGAAAGTCCAAGAGAACAAGGGCTTAATATCACCAAAGCTATTTCCATCATATTATAGCATTCTTTCATGTTTTCCCTCTATTTCTTTGAATATCTTCCAGTACATAAGAATATTTTTCATATCATGATTTGCTGAGTCAATACTATAAAAATTAATTTCTCAATATGTTAAATCCATGTAAACAATTATATATAAAGATTATATTTTGTTTATTACACAATTGTTATTTAAGTGAACTTTTTCATTTGCTATTTTTACTATGGCTTCAACTTCAAATAGTTTTTCTGATAATTTTTTTAGTGTGGCTATTGTTGTAACAACTAACAAGTCAAAAAGCTAAGACCCAAATATTAGATCAATTCATATCATACCAAACCATTCATAGGCATAGTTTATGATTACTTTCATTTAACATTACTTTGTATTTTTAAATATTGAATTAAAATAACCATCACTCATTCTATAGTAAAAAATTATGAAGTAATGATTACATTATAAAACAGAAATTACCCATAAAATACACCTTTATATTGATATGCATACTAACGGGTTCGCAACATGTCAATTTGGAGAAAAAAAAATTTACAAATAGTCTTTTTAAAAAAATTACAAGTTAGAATATAAGCTAAAAGGTGCTTCTAAGCTGATTTGACCAACTTATAGGCGGCTGCTTAGGCGGAATTCCTTATAGCACCGCTGTAATTTTAGATAGTCAGACGGTCCTAAACGATTGGCCAATTTAAATGAGGTTGGGCAGTTCCGGGCTGGGTTTCGTGATTTAAAATAGGCCTAAAAGACCGTCTAGGCAGCTCCTAGACGAGATTTTTCAGGACACTATTTTTAAAACACTATTTTTTATATATTTTATGTTATTATAATTTATTTTTAGTTAAATTTATATTTTTTATATATTAATAAATATTTAAAAAATATATAATATAAATCCACTCATACCCCGCCTAGATATTTTGCAGCCCCAATCGCCCAACTAACGTGTAACGCTTTTTAAAACATTAATGAAAAGCATCATGTGGATATCATTGTCTTAAGAAAATACTGTACAAAACCAAAGTTGGAAAATTTGAGGTTCTCGTAGATGAAAAAGTTTCCACCCACTACAGTTTGATTAAGGATTTAATACAAAAAAACACCCAAATAAAAAACCAATCTTACGATACATTACCTATCATCTAAACTTGTTACCATTAAATTCCCATCTCCAACAAAAATTCCGTTTCACCTAAAAACTACAAACTATAACTATCCTATGCATCGGTCCAAGCAGCAAAAACCGGCATTTGAGGCAATGCCAACGGAGAAGCAAGCCCGAGTTCCGGAGTTGAAAACCACGAAGAACTAACATCAACATTTTTACTATTATCAAACAATTTCGAAGTCGGCATAGCAAACATCATGGGCACACTAGTTCGGTCCGGGCTACCTTCTCTCGAGCTACTTAAACTTGTCACCAATGATGATGCATTGGACAAATGATGACTACCCATTTTAGCCGACTCTTCTAAATCAATTCCCATACTTTTATCGAACTCGTTCATGTTCGCGACTTTTTGACCGAGTTGGTGACATTGAGGGGATTGGTATAATGCCATTTTCCAGTTTGCTTCACTTTGATTGTTCGTATAACCCGTGGAAATTGGTTCGGTTATGGCATTATTAGTTGACGCGTTAGCCTCATTAGTGGGTCCTAAGTCTTTGTTTCGCCGTGCTACTTCGCCTGCAAGAAGCGTGTTGCTTGCCATGATTCTTTCAACATCGTATCTTGTTATGTCGAAATTTGTTACAGCATTGACCCCACGGAATTTTATTGCTGCTACGTCATAAGCTTCGGCTGCTTCCTCTTGTGTGCCTAACATAATTAAGTAACAAGCACGTCATAATGCAAGCCGACAACGAAGAGTTATACATATTGTGAACACAACATTTCTTTTTCTATCAATCTCCAACCGATTAATTGATAAAAGGAACTCACTGAATGTTCCTAGATAAAGGTCCTTATTTCCGGCAACCCTGCCAATCCGAGCTTGCCATCTTCCATGTTGATGATGCCTTGTAACTCCTCTATAGATAGAAGCACCCCTAGAGAATCCACTGCTTTTCCTGAGTAGATCAAATCTCAAAGTTAAAGATAATATTATGTGGAAACACTATAATAAGGTAAACTTCTTGTACCAGACACAATAAACAAACTAAATTGCTATCAACTACCCTGGAAATGACTAAAATGCCCCTATTTACAAATGAATAAATTTTTTTGTGATGATATAGGCATTTGGCGTGAAAGCTCTACTACAAAAAAATTTGTTTGACGAAAAGGGCATTTTGGTCTTCCCATAAGTTGTGTTAATTAAGTAATTTGGGCAGCAAATAATAACTCCTCCGTGAACAAAAATTAAAAGATTCATTACCTTCTCAGATGAGCAACAAATTCTTGCCTACTCATATTCTTCATTTCTTCCACCTCTTTCCTATAATTTTCCACCTAATAAAACACCAAAAATCACATCTGCATTTTCTAGTTTTTTTTACCAACATGTAATCATTTTTTGAAAAAAAACAGTGCAAAAAGAACTCATTATATCATTAGAAAATAAAAGAATCATTACAGGGAAATTTATATGAGTAGAGGGACCCCAATATTTGATTGCAGCTAGATCATAAGCTCTTGCAGCTTTTTCCTCCATATCATAACCTCCTAAAATTCAATTTTTGGATTTTACTCCATCAATTTTATATTTTACATTATACCCAAACAAGAAAATTAACTCAGTATTGAAGTAGAAAGCTGCTTACCCAAATAAACTGATAACCATCCATCAACCATTACAAAATAAACAAAAAAAAAAATCAGTAATTAATGTAGCAAAAATTGAGAAATTAACATGATTAAATAAGTTTTGGTGTTTACTCAAGTACCTTGCCTTCCTTTTCTGCTCTGACCCTCTTTCTTACAACTATTGTCCCATAAATGGGCTTCATACCTTCCAGTCCACCTGTGCCTGTTTTTAACAAATTAAAAATCAATTGAGAAAAAAAAGTCACAAATTGATAAATTCAAGGAATTACAAAATAATTACCTGGTAACACCTCTAAATTGAGAAGTTCGTTGACCAAAAGTATCAATAGATTTCCTATGAACAATCTGCTTATTATTATCCAGTTTATCAGATCCTCTTTTTTTGGTTTCCATTACAACACATGAATCATTAACAGTTTTTGAGATTTGTTGAGAGCCTGGACTCATTGACAAACTCAATGACTGTAAATCAACTTGATTATTACAAATCAGTTGATTAGCCTCATAATTATTCCTTGAAATGGTTAATGGAAGCTGAAGATTGCAATTTGAAACATTGTTGTTGTAAAAGGGGTAATAGATAGCTTCTGATCTATGATTTGATAATTCATAGTGATTGGTCTCCATTGAACCAGCAAAGAAGTCTTCTAGTTTTGGGGTTGAACTAGCTGCCACTGTTAAAAACAAAATTTAGGGCTAATTTAAAGGAAAAAGAAAAAAAAAGGACAAAATGAGCTGACCTTGAGATTGAGACCTGGTTAGGGCTTCCATTAAACAAAGAGAGCCATCAGATTTCAATGGCATGATGGAATTACAGTAATTAATTCCATAACTGGAATGGAAATTAAGACTTGATGGAATAACAGAAGCTGTTGAAGAAGAAGAAGAAGGAATTTCCATTTTAAAATCTAGCCAGTTAGGGTTATTATCATTGTTCATTGGCTTCATTGGTTGTTCTTGAAGGGCAAATCAATCATTGGTGGAAAAAAAATACAGTAATGATAGGGCTATAATGTAGTGGTATTTCAAATTTTGAAGAACAGTGCAAAAATGGATAAGAACAAAATATAAGGACTGATGCAATTAAAAAAACAAAATCCAAAAAACCTGCAAGTGAATCTACATGCTTTATCTTTTGGTGATAGAGTCTCTCTCTAACTCAGTAGAGAGATAAAGAAGATAGAGAAAAGAAAAGTGAAGAAAGAAAGTAAATAAAGAAAACAAAAGGAATGAGGAGTAGCAGGAAGCAATGTTGTTTTTCCATAGGGATCTGTCATTGAGAAAGACTTGTTCTTCTGCTTTATAGTTTATTTATACTCTCTTTTCTTTTTTTTTATTTAACAACCTATGTCTATATAATGTGCAATATTGATGCCATCTTTGTTGTTAATTATGGACTAAAAAAGATCATTAATTAACAAGGGTTAGGTGGTAGGACTAGTTATTTTTAATTATTTATTAAGGATTAAATTATAGGATGTGTATGGAGTAATTTTAAATTCTAAAGTCAGTCAACCTACCTTTCAAAACGCCTGTAAATTGGCGATAAAGAATTAACTTAAATGCAGACATAATTTAAAAATGTCATCCATAATTAACACCCATTTAAAAGCACATCGAGGTGAAAACTAAAAAAATTATTAATTAAGAAGCTTGAAAATCCAATTTATACCGACAAAGGACCAAAGCAGCACAGCTACTAAATAGATATAACAACATTTTTTTATCAAATAATATTTTCTATTATAAAATTAGGATTAATTACTGCTTTAATTAAAAATGAATAAATATAAAGTCAAATTTTTTTATATATCAAAGAATTAGTTATTTTAATTAATAATTATGCGGAATGATTCGAAGACTAATAAATATAGACAAGCCTAAGAAAACTAAAAAAAGTTAACCGGAGTTAAAACACCAGATGGACGAATCGCACAAACGAACACAAACACACTAAACTTACTATTGCCGCAAGACTAACATGCTCCTAGGCAAGACTTAATTTAAGGACAAAATATAAAACGTTGCAACCTATATTTCCTTAACCCTTCAGCTAATGATTTCGAATATCCACAATCATAACCTCCTTACGCCGAAACATCAACCAGTAGTATTGGTGCAGATCTGAAATGATTATGATGTACGGAGATAGATATGGGTGTCTTCTGTAAAAGATCAATATCTATTTTGTCTAAAGGCGGATGGAGTCCAACCCAATTGTAAGACTATCAAGATTGAGATATGTAGCAACAAATCCGTGTTTGAAGAAGACGATAATGTAGTTAATAATATACTAGTAAAGTACTTGTTATAGTCAAATATAAGAAACATTTCGTCCTCTAGCCAAATAATGTGAAATTTTAGATTAACAAAAACTATCATTATGGTAGTAACACCTGCGTCGTGTCATTAAAAATCAATGTTTGGCATAACTATATTATGGTAGTTAAGACATCTATATAATATGATAATCACAAAAGAAAAGGAGTTAATTAATCTACAGCACAAAATGGTAGTATAAATTTGGGGCTCAACTAATCACATGTGAAGTCTTAAAATCATTGTTCACGGCCAGTTACACGTTCCGGATCGGATTTGGATGTAACCTAAGAAAAATTCTAGTGAATTAATGGGCAAATCAATGTTTCTGTATACGTTAAATGACACTGTAAATAAACGACAACGTTTTCTGATATGTTCACTTTTACATTAGTGGCGAAGCCGTAGCTAGCCATACAGTTTTGACTGGGTTACTCTTTTGGTTATATTGTCCTGCCCTGCAACTTTTGTCTCTTTTCTATAGGCTTAAATGAAACAGCCCCATCACTCCATTGTTTTTGTTTTCTATTCGAATCCCCCATTTTTACATACCAACTCATTTTGATTTCATTTAATTTTGCAAAAAAAATTATTTCAATACCTAATTACCAATAAAATTATTATAAAAAGGAATAGTAACTCAGCTTTTTTTTATGAAAGTGACTCAGCTTATGAAAAAGACTAATGCAATATTCTTTTCAACTGCACTTAAATAAATTAAATTTGATATAAATTATAATTAAGGAGAGGTTTGAACTGATTAAAGTGAAAAAAAAGAGGTCTTATTATAATGGAAGTTTCTTTAAATTTTACTATTTAATTTATAAGTGTATAGACAAATTGGAAATTAGTTAGAGCAAATTCTTTAGGATTAGTTTGCGTATGCATTGAGATGAAAGTTAATGTATAATTTCCTATGATCAATAAAATAGAAAAGGAGAGAATACATTGAAGTGACTAATTATCTTTTTTGCCTATTGTTGTCGTAGCCAGGATTTGGGATTAAAGAATTTTTTGTGGTATTATTATAAATTAATTATTATTATAAGGTAGTTTATAAATTATTTATAAATTTGGGGTAGTTTTTTAGTATACGATTTTTTAAAGATCGGACAATAAAAAAATTGATTAAAAGTGTATGTGTCCGACAATTATGAAGGCGGATATATTTATCCGATTCTTAAATTATCGGACACTAATTACAAAAGAAACCAATGTTTGCTTCTCTCAGTTATACCCAAAATACATGGATCGGTTAGGTATTTTTTTTTTCAAAATAATTTTTCTTATGTTACACAGAGGTCAATGTTTATTTGGTCTTTGAATCAAAATCAATTCAGTTAAGTTTATGTGTACATACTATAACTTTGCACTTAAATATATTCAATTTATACAGTTAAATTGAGTTTACTACTTCAAATTTATAAATTTAAACTGAAACCATGTCATAAAATCGTTTGACCTAAAAGCTTAAGCTGATATGTAAGGCCCAATTGTAGTATTTATATTATTTCTAACAAAACTAAACTTGTTACAGTTTAAATATATAAGTTAAATTTTTTTTGCCTCATATGAACTTATAATAATAACAAAGAAAACCTTATGTCACCCCGCCCGAATGTGGACTCGAACCTACAATCATAGCTTCAAATTTGCCATAGTTTAAATTTATAAGTAAATTCAACTAAATTGAATATAAATTATATGAAAAAGAACATAGCCTAAATGGTGTTATTCAGGGCAAAGGGCTTGGTTTAGTGATTGAGTCTTGAAGCTGTGATCCTAGAGTTGATATGTTCGAGTCTACATACTGGGGGAGTGAAATAAGGTTTTTCTTTATTATTATTGTCTAAGCCCAGTGAGATAAATTTTAAAAAATGATCTTATTCAATGTGTCCTTACATTATACTTTACATTGTTCTTTTTTTTAAATTCACAGTATTTAAAGAGGTTAGGTATTGAATTTAGAACATCTCATCACTATATTGAGTGGTGTACTAATTGTGTTACACCCAATTGGTCTTTACATTATTCTTTTAACTTTGTGAGTTGTATTAAATGAACTGAATTTATTTAAGTGTAATTTTACAGCTACGTGGACTTGAACTGGATTGATTCGAAGTACAAATAAACATGACCTATATTTAACATAAAAATAAAATTGAAAAATTAAAAAACTAAAAAATAGTCCTAAACGACCTATGTATTTTTGGCATAAATAAGAGAAGCAACATTTTCTTTTGGAAATAGTGTCCGATTGTTTAAAGATCGGACAGATGTTAGATGTGGTCCCAAAATCAATCCGATTGTATGAATGTCGGACACATACACTTTTGATCAATTTTTTCATTGTCCGATATTCAAAAAATTGTACACTAAAAAACTACCCCAAATTTATAAATAATTTATAAACTATCCTATAATAAAAAATTAATTTATAATAGTGCCACAAAAATTCTTTAATCCCAGGATTTGAAATTTCAATATGTTGCTACTAAGCAATTATTGTTTACAAAATAAAAGGACTTTACTATTGCAGAACAAATATTTAAATACTTCTTTAATGGGCATAAATAAATTAAAAAATTTTGAACAAAGAAAGAATGAAGAATTAAGAGTAAAAAGTGAAATTTGGTTCATAGTAAGGGGGGCATATATACTTTTCTCAAAGTTTAATATTCTTGGAATGATGGGTTGGGGGCCCTTAACAAACATGCTTTTTGTAGGATTTAATATTTTTATAGCTTTTTTTACATATTATTAAAGTCTTATCACACTTAAAAAAAAGCACTTTACTTAAAGCCACTTTATAATTTAATTCCTTGAAGACAAAATTTGAAGCAAAAATTATAGGATATTGGATTGCTTTGTTGTCTTCAATGAGTTTAAAGCAAAAGAAAAATGTTGTTCACACATTTGGCTATTAAGGTCCATTCAGGTTTAATTAACAAGATTATTACTTCCTCCTTATTATTTTATCTGTCTTCCTACAATTTTCACGCTTTTTAATATATTCATTTATTAAGGATATAAAAAATATTAATTTATCCTTATATTTTAAATTAATGCCTTATTTTTTCAACCCAAATGCAATTAATACTAGGGATATAGTTGAAATAATTATAAAAAATGTACCTAAAAAAGTGTAAATGATAAATATTTTAGTAATCCAATGTTAGGATAGAATATCTATTTTAAAAGGATAAAGGGAGTAATAAATTTACAATAACAATAAGAAAACACATTGGATAATTCAATCGGTAAACCCAATGTGTATTAAGATGTTGTCATGAGTCGTTTGAGTTTTGAATTTCAGATCATGGAAAGACGATTTAGAACTAGGTGTCATATATTAATGTAGGATATAAATAGACTTGTTCATCGGATGGACTGGATTGGGCTCGAGCCAAGTTTTTCAGGCTTTTAATTAAAAATATTAACCTAAATGTGGCTTAAACCCATGATTTAGAACATCGAGCTCGGCCGGGCTTTCTAAGCATTTTTCAAACCCTTCACATGATCCATACATAATTTTTTCTTTTAATATTTAGTAAACTAAATTGAAAAAAAATATAATTTCTATAAAAAATGTCTGAATTTTGCATACAATTACATTTTCTTAAAAAATCTTTTATATATAGTTGAAAATTTAGTACGTTAAAATATGAAATTTTTTAGAAGCCTATTAAATATAATATAAAATTATAAAACAAATATAATTTTTATTCGTTAAACCAAGCTTGGGTATTTATATAAAACCCAAGCCCGACCCATAGAGATTCGAGCTTTTGTGGGCTGAAACTCAAACCGGACTTTATAATAAAATGAATGTCCAAATCTGACCCATTTAAACAGAATCGGGCTGGACCCGATAAGTAACCTGGCCGCTCACATGTCTAGACACCAAGAAATGACTCACAATATACTAAATTTCAGTGGAACACCGGTATCTGGAATCCAAACAAAATGTTGCTTGATTCACTTTAATGACATATCTCAAATAAGGCAATATTTGTTTTCATGATGCAAGAAATAAATAAATACGGCCAGTTGCTCTGAATCCAAATTTATGGAGCCACTTATTGAGGGTCGAGACAGTGACTAGACAAAAAAAAACATTACAAAGCCAAAAACCCTAAAATGATGTTGACATTTTTCATGGTTTTCTATAGCACTAATTACTTAAAAGGGAAAGCTGGGTGTTGGGCTGAGAAGAAGATGAGGGTTCCCATCATTTACTGATAAATAACTTCAACGTGTAAAAAATCATTATGAGACTCCACAATTTGGTAGATTTAGACATTATAATATGTGGTTTAATTTTTACCCATAACAAAAAAAAAATAGTGTTGCATGAAAGAATGATATGCATGATATTGAAATGATAGTAAAGTAAGTTAATGGCGACAGGAATTCCAGAGGAAATGATGAAATGAGTTTGAAAAGAAGAAGAATGAGAGAGAAAGGGGTAGTTGTTGTTTTATTGATTGAAGTAATAATGAGCAATTCCTTCTACTTCACTGTGCCGCCATGTCAGCACTGTTATCCCCATCCTACCGAACCTAATGATAATCAGTATTAGTGATTTTATAGGTTTTTTTTAAATATGTATTATTTATGATTTTGGGAAGACTATTACAATGGTTTTTGGGTTTTTTATAATGCTTATGCATGTTGTTAGAGGTGTTTTAGAAAAGAATATATATTATTTAGATTTTTAGTGGCTATTGCAACACTTTTTTGGGTCTTTAGTTACTATGTTGCTTATTGCTAGAAGGGTTTTGAAAACACCAAATTTGAACCAATTTACTGGTTTACCAATCTTTTTTCCAAAAACCGTTTTTAAATAAACCATGCCATAATAATGAATGGTTTACTGTAAAATCGATCAACCGACCAATACGGTACAATATTGATAATACTGTATATTTGTATAGATTTAAAACTATACATTCAATTGAATTGAAATTAATTTATTAGAGAACAAAATAAATAAACAAAGCCCTAAAGCATCCTAATATTGCTGGAAATGGTGAATATGGCCCCGGCCCTAAACACCTTTGTTTTGCCTCAACAAAAATATTATTGCTTTCATTCGTTTTCACAACCCTTTTAGTGGGTTGCAATTTTAACTATGGATTGGTTGTTTTCTATTCTGTGTCTGCCTTTTTTTACTAATTGATGGCAGTTTTTATTCAGTAATCTCACCATTTTCTTCTTTGTACCATTTTCTCCTCTTTATATACATTAGTTAATTTATTGACTTATCTTTCTTTACTTGCTTCTAAATTAATTATAACAACCTAGCTATATATAGTTTTCTTCATTCTTGGTTTCACGTTGGGGGATTTCAAATCTTGGCTCTGTTTGTGATATTGGAGGTAATTTTACTTAGTTACAATACTGTTTAATTTTCAAACTCAAGTCACAGCTATTTAAGGTTGATAAATTAAAAGTATATCTGTAACCATATGTAAAACTCCACACATAATCTAAAAAATATCCGTTGGTTTTATAATTGTTTCATCTCTATAAAGAGCATTTCTTGCTTATAGCCGAGCAACGTGTGATGGCAACGCTATAGCTGTTTTTTTCTTGCTCAACCTTTATATCACATGTTTCAAGTAGAAAAAATGTTACACAAAGTTTCTACAACCGAAGTAAAATAAAGAAGATAATATATTTTTTTTTTATGATCAAGGATTTTTACAAAGGCCGGGTATTGAATTTTTGACCTTCTACCCTACTCTGAGAAGTGTATTAATTGTACTACACCTAATTGGTAATAATATATGTTTTTTGTACATTGTTATACATTAATGCAATGTTATCAATGTCGTACCATGGCTACGGTACGGTACACTTAAAAATCTATTTTAGTAAAAATGGGAGAAACCCGGGTTGAATTGAAAAACCGGTATACCAGCGTACCGGTTCAAACTCAGTTTTCTCAAAATTCTTCTGACAACAAGAGTGTTGCTAAAGACACAGAAAAGTGTTGCTACAGACACAAAAGCATTGCTAAAGACACGATAGCATTGCTAAAGATCCAGAAAAGAGTTGCAATAGCTACTGAAAACCCTAAATAATATATATTTCTTTCAAAAATCCATCTAACAACATGCAAAAGAGTTACAAAAGACCTAAAAAAGTTGCAATAGCAACTGAAAAACATAGATAACATATATTCTTTAAAAAATAAAAAACCATTAAAATCACCAATAATACCGATAATACCAGTTATACCACATACCATTAGCCTCGTTGATATGAGGCCCAGTCCGGTATTGATAACATTGTATAAATGTGACACAAAATGAATCAGTAATTTTTACTTCTAAAAATGTTTATGCTTTTTCGGAAATATATTTTTACCTTGTTTTGGGAGCTATACTCATAACTTAAACAAAAATCATTTTAGCTATGTATTTTTGAGAAGTTTATCATACTTGAAAAAGTATTACAAAAATTTTCGTTTAAATGGTATGAATATTAACTTAAGGTGTCAATCGTTACATCGACAAAGTAAAAAATGTGGTTATATCACATGCATAGTACAAAAAAAAACACATAGTAAGCTACTAAGCTTATAAATCTGCAAAACTATATGATCTTTTTTTTATCTACTTTCTCTTAGTTTCAATAAAACATAAAAGATCACAAATAAATAGATCATAGAAGATTTTTATTCTCTCCTTGAGAATAGATAGCAGGCTAAAGAACAGGGACACCTATAAATAAGCAAAGGTACACCTCTCTAATATTTGGACCTAATTAAAATTTGAGCTTAAAACTATTATCTCTTTAAACTCATAATTCATGACCTTACAGTTATATACATGGACCAAAGTAGCCACTAGACCTTTTTATTTACATTAAAACAAGAGGAGAACAAAAGGTCTCCCACCCAAAAGGGAGACCAAGATAGAAAAGCAAACCAACCAGTCATGTGCCAAAATAAAACTTGTTTAGGTGCTCTTGGACTCAATAATTTGGTAGCAACGTGTTGCAAAAATGTAGCATCAATTCGTTTCACTCTAATTATTAATTATAGTAAGTTCAATAAAGTTTAATTTAATTCAGTTTTAATTCAATTTAAAATAAGGCATGACTTATTAAGAAGCTATGGCTCTTTCGGCTATAACATTCTTGAAATCTTTGTACAACTTCCAATCTTAATGTGCCAATTTATATGAGCTAGCCCCGAGGTTTTAAAAAGCGTTAGGCACTAGTCGGGTGGTTGGGGCTTCAAACGCCTAGGTGGGGCCTAGGCGGCGCCTAGGCGGATTTGTAAATTTTTTATTTTTTTATAATTATTACTAGATAAAAGTATAAATTCAAATAAAAAATAAATTATAATATAAATATATTTTTAAAAAACATAGTTTAGCATATAAAAATATTAGTCTTAGTTAATTTTTACATAAAGACACATCAACATTAAAATCAATTCCTTAAAAACAAATATTCTCACTAATTTTTTGTGGTTTATAGCGTATTATTTCTCGGTTTGAGATTCAAAGTGAAAATTGTATGGTGAGAATATTTTATTGTACATTAGTTTCACCAACCGTGCTACCTTTTTTTAATTGAAAAAATTGAACTATAATTATTATAGGTATCAGTATCTTAAAAATTAGGGAAAATATCGGACTAGGCGGTGCCCAGGTAGAAAAAATTGGACTAGGCGGCGCCTAGGCGGCAATATATCGGTCCAGCGCCTGATAGCGCCTGAGGAATGAAAAGTCAGACGACGAGTCTCAAAATAGCACCTAAATAAAACATATGCAAAGCTAAGCGGGAAGTTTTAAAACACTGAATAGCCCTACAAAATTTTGATATAATGGCACTAGGAACCACTTACATACAAACCAAACGATTTAAGTTCAATTCATACAAAAAATTTGATATAATGGCACCAGGAACCACTTACATAACCAATAAAGTGTAGCTCTATTGACAACATAGACTGAATAAATTAGGGGGAACAAGATTCAAATTTCACTAAATATATTTATTAAAAGTGATAAAAACCTTAATTATAACTAATCTTGAATAAAATTATATCAGAAAAAATACTTATAAATATAAAAAAAAAATTCAATTCATCTAGTGAACTAATAATAAGGGCATATTTTATTTCTAGAACTATATATGACAATAAATGTGGTAACAAGTTAAGAAACCAACTGTACACCTAGGATTGCTATCAAATTTTCAATCTAGAAAATGTAGATAACTTTAAGTTGCCAAATTGGCATCATTTGCTAGCTACGAGGTAGCTTTTAGCTATATTATTGGAAGAAAACAAATGTTCCATTAATGACCACTTCTGTCGACAAAACTTTTTGCCACCCTATCAAAAGTATAAGCCGGGGATAGAAAAGGAATAAGCTGCAGTTCAATAGAGGCCTATTAGCCTTTTGTTATATGCACTAAGCTAATGTAAAACAAATTAACAATAATGCTAATGAGGAAATTAAACATGGCCCCAATAATTGAAACATGATCAATAGAATCCCTAATCTAATAATTGTTAAAAATATATAACTACTGTAATCATCACTTGAAGCTAATTAATCTGGGCAATTAATGTGATTGATACATGTTAAACTAATTTGGAGCTGAAATGGCCGTGTAACTTGTGTTGTGTTAATGGATAAGAACTAGAAGCTATATGGACACTCCAAAATCTGGATTGTCCCCGTGTCGGATACATATCGGACACCGACACTCTCCACACTCATCGGACACATGTCTGAAGCTTCAAATTTCAAACGGACACTTTTCGGACACTTTGCGGACACACCTCGGACACTTTACGTAGAAGCTAATGAATATTTTTTTTGAAATATGTGATAAAAATAGAAAAACATAGTGGGGGTGGGGTGATACGATATTTAAATGCAGCAAGAAAAGTAAGGGTCATACACTAAAATTAAAATATATTTATTGTACAAAGCTGATAAAGGTAGTGGCATACAATAAAGTCATAACACATGATAGCAACTATTTTGAATGTTTTTCTTTGTTTTACAATTAATTACCGCATATGGATCGATTTTATTATATATGGATATTTATAGTTAACAATTTATTTTAATTATCGTATCTCAATTATATTTAAATACATATTTTCTTTTAATTATCACATTCCCATATTTATATCCGTGCCTTGTGAGACACTTTGAAACGTGTCCGTCCAACCTAGACTAGAAGTGAAGTAATTTTATTTTCTAATTCTTATAGTGTAATTTTGCAAGAAATGAAGAATAGGAGATATAATATGGTAATTAAATGAGAGCAAATCCAAAGAAAATCTAATGCATGGTCAGGTCAGAAGAAAAAGTAGATTATTATTGATAGCAACCGTACCGTGAAAGACCACAATAAAACAAAACTGTTTAATTTTCGTGCATCGAATTTAAAGGGGAATTCATTGTTCATATTTTTTGGGCCCTTTCAATTCCTTTATTTCTCTCTGATTGTTCTAAGACCCAGATCAATCTGATCAATTCAATCCGAAAAATTCAGATTCAATGATAAAAGTGGGTTGGGTGACACTAAAAACTTATTTTACAATGACCCTCTAAAAATTTGATGACCTGAACGGTTTGACCGTTGACCCGGTGATCTGGACTGGGCTAATGGGTCACTAATTTAAATTTTTTATGTTAATGCTTAGATAAAAATCTATTAAATTATAATCATTAAAATTTAAATGATTTAAAAGTTCAGTAAATTTAATTTTAATGAGTGTCGTGCTTTTCAATTTTATTTTTTTTAATTTCAATAAATAGTTTATTGTTTATTATTTAATATATCATATATTAATCTTTAAAATATTAAAAAGTATGAATTTTATATAAATTTATTACGAACAGTTCAACCCAAATCGATTCATTAACCCTTAACCCCCTATTTTTACTAATTCAAGGAGCCAGGCCAGATTTAATAAACATAATTTTTCTTGAGAGAAAGATAAATGTCGCTACCTAATTGTAAAGTTTTAACTCCTCTGATACATATATCAACTAACTATTTTTTGTTGTTTTAATGACAAAAATTACCGTTGAAAATAAAAAAAAACTACAGACAATGCAAACAACTAATAACTGCTAAATTAATCATGATTTTAAAAAAATTCCCCTCTCTCGTGGGTAATGGTTGGTTTAAATAGGAAACGGTTTGATACTGAAGTTTTAGCGAATGTAGAAAATTCTTATTGAGAGATCCACCTACCACAGTTAAGTGCGTGATTCCAATCGAATCTGAATATAATTAAAACAAAACTTTCGGTCAATCAGATGGAAAAAAAAAAAAAGAATTTAGTAAGATTAGTTTGTTTTTAAGCAAGTAGCTTTATCATCCTCACATTGAAATGTCAAGGTCTTTTTCTTCTAACCCAAAATATGACATGTCTCATTCAGAATCAACTTTCTGCTATTTTATTTTAATTTTCATTACAAAAATATTTTGCCTTGAAAAGAAAAAGAGAATTAATGGTTGTAGGCTGGCGAAGAGAAGACAGTAGGAGCCACCCTAAACAGAGAAACCATGGAATGTAAGGAAATAATTACTATCTTGTGTATTCAATTATTTATTACTGAACTTCAGTAAGAAAAAATAATCACAAATACACCCAAATTTCTACTCCCCCTCTATTGTCTAGACTTATAGAGTGCAAAACAGAGAGTCTAATAAATTGAGCAACAACATTGTGTCGGCAAAATACATTACAACTCCTTTTAATTCATAGTAACTTCTTACGAGAAAAAACTTTTTGGCATGTGGTAGTTTGTGCTGAAAAATTGCTTTTTATATTTATATTGGGAGTTGCTTATGAGGTCGCACGCTTTCCTGAACACTGTTCATAACCTTAGAAATTGAGTTAGAGGCAATATTTTAAGAGGCAAATTAATTTTGAGGCAAACTTGGTGGAGAGGCAAAACTTTTATCAACAATTATTGCGGTAGTTCAGAAACTGGATCGCAGGCGACGCTTTCTGTGAATATAATCAGTAGATCCAGAGTCACATGTTAGATCCGGATCCACAACTTAGGCAACGATTTACTTAGAAGAGGCAACACTTTCTGCTGAAATTTGAAAATGATCTTCAGAAGCCGTAAATAACGATCTTAATTACTTGAAACTTCACTGAAACAACAAGAACAAATTTTTAAGTATTAGGATGACTTGAGTCGAGTAGGGGGCTCTATCATTAAAAGATACTTCATAGTTCCTTACAGGATTAAACAACTCCTTCAAACTCGATTTGAGTTTGAGTACAGGAATCAGAAATGCTTATCGTATCCAAAAAAGAGGGAGAAAGAATAGAGTAAAAATAGGATACAACACACCAAAGGGAAAACCAGCAAGACTATTTATAGGTAAGAAATATAGTTATTGTAAAACAATAAATATGGTGTCTTTATAGCCATAACCGATGGGGTTTACAAACATTTAATCAAAATATAGCTATTATAAAATTAATCACAATAAAAACTCTTTTTTATAAAAGAATTAAAACCAATAACGATCACAATAAATATTTTGACTAAAGATATTTTCTCAATAAAAATATCATAAAACAATATCTTTTAAAAATAATACAAAACTCTTATTTTTTCAACAATTTGAACTTACAAAAACTCAAATTTTCAGACGAACTTAGTGAAAATACAATAATTTACCCTTGTTAATGACGTTTACCTTTTGATTTGTTATGTGCTCTTAGATGAATGTAGATATGCGGTATCTTTATTCATGGTGCGAGGCTAATAGGATGCATCAGACAACTTTGAATAAATTGATATACTTTCACTAAATTTAAAAAGATAAATAGAATTGTTGAAAATAAGTGAGACACAACGAAAATTATGTCGCTCATTATATTACATTGCAATTTGTGGTTGGTTTGCATGAAATTTTATATTGATAAACAGTCACGGCCTCAAAAGGTAATTTTTGGGTTATATATGGATGGGAATAATATATGAGCTACCATTTGCAATTACTTATTTACTTGAGATTTTGGATTAAATAATTCCATGACATGATATTAGAGTCTAGTTATAATATTGGATCACTCGTTGATATTGGCTCTACACTCTAAATGAATTTGGGAGTTGAAAAGGTGTGTTCAATATCATCATGTATTAACCCCAAGGGTGTGGTCCAGTGGTAGAGATTAGTTCATTCTTAAGCATCCATCAGGGATTAAATCCTAAGATGTGCATGGAGCAACTTTAAATCTTGGAGTTAGCCATCCTACTCTTTGAGACACCCGTAAATTGACGATTTAATATTAGTTTAGATGAGGACATGGCTTAAAAATACCGCCAACAATGTAAACCCATCTAAAATACCTAGTGATGAAAATGAAAAAAAAATATCATCCTATATTATTTTAAAGTTAGGTACTATTATTCTTTATACGTATAACCCTTTGAGAAATTTTTAGAATGAGAAGTCATTTTTCAAACTTATTTGGTAGCATAACTAAATCACAATATCAGTTCTATTAAGTAACTTTTGGAGTTTAACCAAAAAAAAAAAGAGTAACTTTTGGAGTTGCAAATATGTATGTTTTCATGGTTAAAAGAGAAATTCAAAATTAGGCGCTACTTCAGAGTTTATTATCCGATTTTTCATTCTTCGGGCGTTATGAAGCGCTTAATCGATATATTATTTTCTAGACACTGTTTAGTCTAATTTTTTTCATTTAGGCACCGCCTAATCCGATTTTTTTACAATTTTCAAGATATCGATACTTATAATAATTATAGTTTAATTTTTTCACATAAAAAAAGTAGCTCGGTTGGTAAAATAAATGTACAATAAAATATTCTCACCATACAATTTTCATTTTGATTCTCAAATTGAGAAATAGTACGCTATAAACCACAAAAAATTAATAAGAATATTTGTTTTTAAGAAATTAATTTTAATATTAATGTATTTATATGTAAAAATTAACTAAAATTTATATTTTTATATACTAAACTATATTTTTATAAAATATTATTATATTATAATTTATTTTTAAATTAAATTTATAAATTAAATTTATAACTTTTATCTATTAATAATTATAAAAAATAAAAAATTTATAAACCTATTAACCACCATCTAAACCCTGCCCAAATTCCATTTAAATATTTAAAGCTCTGACAATTCGTGTAGCCGTGACGATTTTAAAACATTATTAAAAATGGTAAACCAAAAGAGAAATTGAAAATAGTAAACCAAAAATGGGTACACAAGTAGGTGGCTAGCCTTTCAAGTCTGCAACAATGGCCCTCGAATTATGCTTTCCACTTTTGCTTTGTCTTCATTACAGACCCCTGCTTCCATAGGCCTAGACTGTGACCATTTGAATAAATATTAAAAATAATCCATACGTGACTTTGAAAGAACTGAAATGAAAGCGACAGCCCACCTCCCTGACTATTTCAGTTCTATTTCGCACCAATTATTCTTGTGGACAATAGTAAAATTGAATTCTATACTGAGATAGCAAAAAAAAATATTCTTAATAAATTACACGGGGACTAGTTAAGGCGGAAAGCATTTAATTGGATAAGGATCACAAAATAATTACATTTTTAGCTTAAAAACACTCGTGTAATCAACATGGAATTTTTCAATCTGCTTCTAACCTTTATGCACCATACATAAACACGGAAAACTTATCATGGATCTTGTTATTCGGTTGACATCTCTTCTCAATTATCTTTTGTTGTCGATTTAAAGTTATAATCCCGAATTTATTTTATTTTTCAATTTCATGTGTGTTCTTCGTTCTCAATTTCAGATTGGATTTCTGATTCAAATCAAATCAAGTTCTTCGTTCTCAATTTCAAATTTGATTTCTGATTCAAATCTGTTCTTCATTCGCAATTTCTTTGTTCTACTATGAGCTAGATTTAGAATTGAATTTCGAAATTCAAATTTCATCTGTGTTCTTAATTTCAGATTTGATTTCTGATTCAAATATGTTCTTCTTTCGCGATTTTTTTGCTCTACTATGATCCAGATTTTGAATCAAATTTTGGAATTCAAAGATGAACACCACTCCTGTTTTGCTTCATGTAAACAGATCATGGATTGATGATAACATATTTATCTGATTTACATGTTACGCACCTACTACACATCTAGTACATACATACTACATACATGTTACATATCTGTTATATACCTGATACAAGTCTAATAAGAGTGTTTGAAGAGCATATAACAAACTTATAACAACATTGTATCAGATAAGAATGTTGTTGAAGTGTTCCTTTATATTTGTTATATATCTAGTACATACCTGCTACATATTTGCTACATATCTAGTATAGACCTACTACATACATATTCCATATCTATTATAAAATTGCTACAAGTTTAATAAATTTATAATGCAAAATGTCTGATGAACATATAATAAAAATTTACTGGATAAATTATTAATGAAGTGTTTGGCAAAGTCTTTATATCTTTTATTTATTACATGTCTACTACATACCTGTTACATGGCTTCTTTTTCGAACTAAAGGTAAAAAAAGATGTGTGCACATGAATATGATCACTATATAACCAATTAGAATGTTTAAAATCCCAAAAATGCATATTCCATCCATTTTGATCATTAGAAAGGAGTTTCATATGTTATTTGAACTATATGTTACAAGTTATTTGCAAAGCTGTTATATAGCTATTACAAGTCTGTTACATACCTAATACAAATCTGGAACTAAGCAAGAACGTAGGAAAGTTATGAAGAGCGTAGGAAAGATATGGAGGACGTATGAAGGTTATTCAGAAAACAGATCAGGGGCTTTAAGTAATTGGATTAAACATTTACTAGATAAATTATTAATGAAGTGTTTGACAAAGTCTTTATGTCTTTTATTTGTTACATGTCTACTACATACCTGTTACATGGCTTCTTTTTCGAACTAAAGGTAAAAAAAGATGTGTGCACATGAATATGATCACTATATAACCAATTAGAATGTTTAAAATCCCAAAAATGCATATGCAATCCATTTTGATCATTACAAAGGAGTTTCATATGTTATTTGAACTACATGTTACAAGCTATTTACAAAGCTGTTATATAGCTATTACAAGTCTGTTACAAACCTAATATAAATCTGAAACTAAGCAAGAACGTAGGAAAGTTATGAAGAGCGTATGAAAGATATGAAGGGCGTATGAAGGTTATTTAGAAAACAGATCAGGAGTTTTAAGTAATTGGATTAAACTTAAACTGAAATTATTTTGCTCAAATGGGTCAAATTCAACAATTTCCGGCCACACTTGGAACTCTATTAAAAGCTTAAGTCTGCTTGTGTGTAGCATGTCCCACTTGAGCCCAGCCCACAACATGCCCAAGAACAAATAAGAAGAATTTTTTTTGTTTTCACCTCGAGATGGTCCTAGATGGATCTCAACTGTAAGCGGCACCTTTAAGCCATATCCATATTCAGACTAATCCCTACTATTAGACCACACCCTTGGAATTAAATAAAAAGAAATTTGAAACTTAGTGAACATGTTTTCTCAGCTGAATTAAATGAAAGAATTAGCTAAATGTACATGATAATGAAGCATTTATTTTGCGCAGGTATGGATAAAACTGTTTAATCTTCCGTGGGCATTCTGGGATCATAGATTGTCATCCTGTGTTGCGCAGGGAATTGGGGTTTCGATTCGTTTTGATCATAACACCATAGAAGGTGAATTCGGCCACTATGCAAGAATTTTGGTGGACATTGATCTATCGAAACCTATCATGGATCAGGTTCGAGTGGACACGGCAGAAAATATTTTTTGGGTAACGGTGAAATATGAGAATATTCCTAAATTTTGCTCAACCTGTCACTCAAGTGGTCATTCACCAGCAATCTGTAGAAGAAATCAAATTCCGGCCGAGACTTCTAAACAAAGATCGAATGTTGGGAATAGACAGAAAAATAGAACATCTAGTTCTATTCCGACGGATGCAACTCATGTCTATGGCAGTTCTGAGCGGTCCCCAATTCAGCAGGAAGGAAAAAAGGCAATCTCTTGGGCGGTCGAGTGTGAAGAAATTGATAGTGACACTGAAATTAATGTTGATGTGCTTGTGTTACATGTTCCAAAAGGGAGGGATGAGATACCCAACCTGGAACTCTTCGAACGTAGCAAACCGAGACAACGAGATTTGGAGGAGAGACTTACGATTGCTGCAGTAGTTCCAACAGAGAATGTTTTCCATTCATTGGAGGAGTCTCAAGCCAGCTTCGGATTCTAAAGTGAGTTTGGAGAACGAGCATATTGACGCTCAGAGCAACATCATAAATACCCCAACGGTTATGGAAAGGGTGGAGAATATGGAGGGGATTAATTTGGAAGTATGTTTACAACATGGCAAGTCTTTAGAAGAGCAGGATAAGGCTGCGGAAGAGGAGAATACTTGGGAAACAATCAAGAGGAAAAAGAAGGGTTATAGGCTTAATGAAAGTGGTTCTAAATGCAACACGACTGCGGTTATGCAAACCGCCGCCTCAAATTGGAAGCCATTTTCGGTCCAGAAAAAGGAAAGCTTAATGATTGCTACTAGGGAGTGAGCTCAAAGAGACCGCAGGAAACTGGGATACTAGTCTCCTTCATAAGAAGTTTATTAGATCATTAGAATCACACTTAGTTGTGATTGGCTTTGTTAACATCTTAGAGATGTTTTTCATTTTTCTTTTCTTTTTTATTTTTGTTGTTGGTTTTTTCTTTTTTCATTTTAATAAATGGAGCCAATTTTGACCGTGCTTAATTTTTACTTAAAAAAAAAGCATTTATTTTGCATTATTTTTTTAAAGGATAATCACGTATTAATATATAGTAGTATAGTTATTTGCAACGGCAATGCAATTTAGACAGTTGCCAGTAGCCTAGCACAACGAAAGAATGTAATTAACCGAACTCCCGTTACCTCATCTAAATAAATTGTACGTGCCAAATTGTGAGCTATGAGCCTATAACATTAACATTACATGACACAAGACTAAAACACAATTACTATTTTATATATTAACAGATACTAAAAGGATAATAAATTTATATTAATGAGAGAGAATTTTACTGCTTTTCGTTGGTAATTGAAAATAAGTTGAAAACAAAATTAGCTGTGAGAACATAGATAAATACAATATTACATCATAATTCATACATGGAGTCTTGTTCCTAAGATTTACACTATAACAATAGTTCATTTGTTTTTTTGTACAACTGTATCTAGTATAAGTTCAGAATTGATAAAAGCTCTATAATGCAGCTAGCGGTTGCAACTTGTAGCATATATGCAATACATAATAAAGCGTGTAGTTCCTTATCAGATAAATACAATATTACATCATATATGGAGTGTAGTGCCTAAATTTTACACAAACTATAGTTCAATTCTTGAAATTCTATTTTGTATAACTGTGTCCAATACATCTAGAATTGCATAATAAAACTCTATTAAAGTATTATGCAACGGGTATTTTGCAGCAGACGTCAAAAACATCATCTAACGAGGCATGGTCACCCGTCCCTTCGTCTTTCCTGGCATATAATATCTCCTTACCTTTGAAAACAAACATCCCTCCCTGAAAGGAAAAAAAAAAATCGAACCAATAAATCAGGGAATTAAAATAATTTTGGTCAGCCGAGACTATATCAAGATTATATATTTTGATTTGTTGAATAAATCAATGAAGACAAAACTGGAACCTGAGGCCTCGAGTCTATGTCACTTAATCAAATACAATGGAATATCTCCATCAATAAATAAGGCTAAATACATAGTCAGCTGCCTGAATTTGCCATCAACAGTCCGCTGCTCCCCTTCAACTTTCAAACGGTTCCCTCAACCCCCTCAACTTGGCAAAAATGAATCATACAACTCCTCATTACTGATGTGTCAGCTGACATGTCAAAGGATGAAAATGTGGCGCATTAACAATTAAAAGTGAAACCCTTAATTTTTTTACTCCTTTTTACAATTTCCCCCAAAATCTCAGATCTGTACATCTCCAAAATCTCATATGTGCTTTTGATCTTTCCCATGGCCACCAGTTCCATTTTTTCCATTTTACAGCTCCATTACTCTTTCAAAAGTTCATGTTTTCATACCGAATTTGAAACTGGCAAGTTTTATTCTGATGAGAAAGTGTTTTTAAAAGAATTCGAACCCAAGTGCTAGCTCATCAGATTTGGAAAAGGGCATATAATTCAAATTTTGTAGACATTGATAGAGATGCACTACCTTGGATGCAAGTGCTGGTACAGTAAAACCTCGATAAAATAATATTCGTTAAAATAATATTCTCGCTATATAAATATTTTTCTCCGGTCCTGACTTGGGCCAGTTATATTAAAGTAATATTCTCGTAAAATACATTAGATAATAATTAAAAATAAAGTATTAAAGGCCCAAAAAAATGTAAAGTAATAATTACTAGAATAAATCAAGAATTTATATATATTTCTAGACCAATAATACAAGACCAATAATTATTTCTTTTTAAAATATGAATCTATATATGATTTTTGTATGTCTTTCAAATGATGAGAAGACATTATCTTGGATTATGATTTTTAAACATCTAACATTTTTCTTTTATAGTTAACATAAAACCTATTCATATTCTATATACATGAATATAATTACATAGAAACGTTAAACTTCATTAATTCTTTTACCTTTCCTAGATTTGAATAATAAATAAGCAAAGACTACACCTTTTGTTTTCTATGTATATGCATGAACTTATTAATTTTCATTAAAACTTTTAAAATTCTTAATTCAAGTATTTTGTTCTTTCTTATGGCACATACTACAAAATACTCTCTAAAATAATAAATATTTATTTATCGATAAATGAATATTTTATGCATTTATCGATAAATTAATAATCTCGATAAATGAATATTTTTTCCCGGTCCCAAACATATGCATTTATAGAGGTTTTACTGTATTGTTGAATGCTTAGATCTCATTTTGCTAATTTGTTTATTGATATTTCTCTTTATTGGGAGTTGAGGAATAAAGATTTCGGAGTCATTGCGCAGCAGGAATTGGCCGGACCTAGGGATTTGAGTTGGATTTGATTCGGAAGATGAAGAATTGGTTGGACTTTAAATTCAAATTTGGAAGACGAAGAACTGGTTTTTTGGTCCAATTTGGAGAAGTAAAAAATCTGCATTGGTCCTTATGTTTTAGTAATTATTTCAAAAATTTCAAGTTATGCCACGTGTCAAATTTTGATTGGTTTGACTTTTCAAAATTTGACACGTGGCGCGAGTGGTCTACACTCTCCGGAAGTGTGACTGTGTTTGTTGCGTCCAAGGGGCTAAGAGATGCATTTTTACCAAGTTGAGGGGGCTGAGTGAACATTTTGAAAGTTAAAGGGGCAGTTGACTTTTCATGGCAAGTTCAGGCGACAATCTATATGTTTAGCCAATAAATAATTTTATAGGCTAGAACATCCTAAAAATCTCCTAGGTTAGTTTTAGGGGCCCTATGGTGAAATAAACCAATTAGATGCTACAAAATATTGCTTAGTAGATACTAGATAGTAATGAATTGGACCTGTTGCAGTACGCTTTTTCTATCGTCGGGTGTGGCTTTAATGGTGTAATTCTTGCCAGCACTTCGTAGAGCATCGAGTCTTGATAACACCTTCGCCTGTTTCAAATGAATGAAAATATTGTATGACGCAAATAGTGAAATAAAAAATAAAGAAAAAAAGGAAAACAAGGATACATCATTACACTAGCTGGATTGAAGAATGTTCGTCCTAAGCCAAAGTGTAAACCCAAGACATCATAGGCCTGAAAGCAAAATGGTGTCCATTAGTGTCCAATGGAAATTAGCTATTGAACGTATGGTGTGATAATTAGAGATTTGTACCTTGCGAGTAGGATCAGCGTATAGAGAATCCAATGGAAATGGAAGCTGGGAAAATGTCACAATCGAAAATCAACAAAACAATATTACAAGGAAAAGAATTGAAACAATTTATGGCCCTTGCAATGCAAAAGTACCGGCATGACCTAAAAGTGTTAATCGTAAACTTGTCTCGCAAAATCTATCTGCTAGTTTAAAGAGACTATTGAAACATGAACAAATATATGAGTGTTGTAACAGTTATGTTCCATCACACTATCATCTTACCACAGATTCCAATTTGTTTTCACATATGTAAATAGAGAAAAAAAAGTACAGAGCCATAAAACATATTACGAATCAACATGAATGTATACAGCTAAGTGTCTATGTTTTGAACACAATGAAATTATTTACTAGTCATGAATTGAATAGTTACCATACTTGTATGCAAGGAAAAAAGAGTAAACTTCGAGGGCTAAACTTAAACAAGGAGAGCTCCCAGAAAAGGGAAAAGTTTTTCAGGATTGTTGATGCCTATAATAATTATATTGCAATAAAACATTTAAACAATACAAGGAAATCCAAATGCTGTTACATATAGCATGCTTCGCTGTAACATCAATTCCAAGGTATTTAAACAAGGAGTTATTGGAAAAGATCCAAATGCTGTTGAATCCATTATTTCCAAGTAATTGTAATTGTGAGATATAGATCAAGTATAAAATAACAGAACTACAAGCTAGCTAACAAAAGCAAGCTAGCAGGAAACCATGGTGTAGATTAATGAGGAAGAAATATACCCGCTCAGCGAGGATACGAGCTTTATCAGGTTCACCAACACCAATAGCAATCAGTTTAACACCAGCTGAATCAAATTTTGATTTGTATGCTTTCAGCTCCGTAGCAAATTCCCAACTTCACAAAATTCAAGCACCGAAACACTTGAAAGATTAGCCACAGAATCTTAGAGTATCAACTGTCCCTTTTAATCAGTTGAGAGGAATCGATTCACTTACCAGCAAATGCATCCAAAGTGCCTCAATAGCGCAACAACAGCAATTCCCTGCAAATTTCAAGATATTTAGAACAAACCAATTAAAATAACCGTAACAGACAAAATTGAACGGAAAATAAACCTCAGTTTGGTCCCAGAGATCCTTAATCATGACGGGTTGCCCAGCGGCAGTAAAAATGGAAACATCGCCGAGGATTTCCCCGGCGTCAGTAGCGAAATCGGAAGTGGCGGCTCGCATAACGGCGGGCGATTTGGTGAAAGAAGAAGAGGAGAAAAGAATTGGGGCTTTTGGCGATTTTGATTGAGGAAATGAAGAAGGGAAATTGGAAAAAGAGAAAGTGCGAAAAGGTTGAGCGGATTTAGAAAGAAGGACGGTAGACGTGGCGGCGGAGGCCATGGCCTTGATTTTGAATTTCGGAGTTGTTGAAAAACTACCGTACAGTATGTGGCATATAACAAATGAAATGATGTTGTGTGGCGGGATGAATCCCTGAGAATATGTGGCTGGTTCTAACTGTACACGACAATCACATCGTTGAGCCAACAAATTTCTGAATTTGATAAGCTCATCAAAATATCATGTTTTTAAATATTTTGAATTTTGGATTTGTTAAAGTTAAAAATTTTTAAAATTGGTAATCTCAATCATAAACGGTCAGTTTAATCTTATTATTTAATCTAAATATTTTAACTTTAAAAAATATATTTTGATCTTTTATAGATTTGGATTCTTTAAAGTTTAAGCTCTTTAAAATTGTACATTTCGGTTAATCTCAATCATCCATTGAGTCTTAATGGTCCAGATTTTATTGCACTATGGGTTCTACAAACCACTGAAACTGAATCTGGATCATTAAAACTCAGTGGATGATTGAGATTGATCGAAATGTACAACTTTAGAGAATTTGAACTTTAGATAATACAAATCCATCTTTCATGTTAATTAATTAGGAACTGTCTGATTTATTTTTTCCAAAATTAAATATGCAGCTCTAAAAAAAGTTGAAAATGAGGTTTTTCAGAAAAGCTGCTGAAAAAAACTGCAAAAACTTACGGCCAAACTGACCCTGAGTTTTAATGATTCAGATTTAATTTCACTACAGACTTCACGAACCACTAAAACTTAATTTGAACCCTTAAAATTCGATGAATGATTGAAATTAACTAAAATATACAACTTTATCAATTTCACGTAATTTTAATCCAAATTTTTACTGTCATAATCACCGTGCTTTCTACAAATTACGTGCTATGATGTGGTTCTGAACCAAATACCAAAACTATTGTTTGAGGTAAAACATGTAAAATGTAATTACTAAATAAGTAATCACATATGTATTGTTAACTTGTATTTTTAGTTCGATATCTCAAATTTTTTTTATTTATATTCTAAGTATTTTTTTTATTATTTTTTTAATTTTATCTTCATTTATCTTATTATCATTGGTTGAAATAAAATGAAAAACTAAGCATTAATTAGATGATAAATTAATATTTTTTCACTTTAATTAATAAATTTTTTAATAAATATGAAATGTGTAGGAAGATAAAAAAATATATATGGAGAGAGTATTTAATAGTAATTACGGTTAGTTCTCAAGAATATACATAGAGCATGATTATGAAAATCGGATTGGATAAACCTATCCGAGTTAACCTGAAGTAGGGGTTAGTCTATCCAATTTTCAATTTGGTAAAAATGGTCAATAACCACGTTAAATCGACTTACTATATACACAGTTCAGTCAAAATGACTTTTTTTTTTATAAAATGGACCTTAAAATATTATATTTTTGACAAAATATGCTACAATTTTTTTTATGGATGCTACAAAATTTTCATTCTAACTAACTTCTGTTATATTAAAAAGCTATAATATTTTCAAATTACTTTAAATGAAATTAATATTTAACTTTTTAAAAAACTTTAATTCTAAACATATTTAGTTTTGTTATCCAATATTTCGTGATTTGTTTTTTGACTTAATTTAACAAGTGAACCTGTTAAACTATAGTATATTGTATAAAAATCTTTTAATTAAAATTTGAAGTTATTGTTTTAAATTTTTTATAATTGTTAAATTATTTTTAAATCAAATCAACATATAGATATTAGTACAAAAGTTATATTGATTATATATCCTATTTAAAATTCTTAATTTTACAAATTTGTTTTACAAATATAATTTTCTTGTACTATAAGTAAAGTTCATTAACTATTTAAATTTAATCTTTAATATATAATTTTATTCAAACTAAATTCAATTTAATCCCAAATTAGTGATTCTCTTCATTCACCATATTATGTCAGTTATTATATTATGTATGAACTTTGAATTACGAATTATCAATATTAAATAATATTTATCACTTTTGTAGTATCCATACATTTATATTAAATTATTGTTTATATTAGCGATCTTAAATGTTTTAAGTAAATTTTATTTGACTAATTCTAGTCTAAAAATCATGGCATTGAGTGCAATTTTTAGGGTTTATAGTTGGGAGGCAAGGTTAATATTACTTATTAGGGTAGAGAATGCATTCACCATCCTCGTCTCTCTTAAAATTTTAGGAAAAACATATTTTCAATTCGCACCTTCATCCCATTGAAGTATCTCACCAAGTGCTTATTGTAAATGTATACAATTCATTGTATTTCTAGGGTTCGAAGATTTTTCAAAGTTAGGGACATTTATCCCTTCATCATCATCGTTAGAGAGTTTGAGGATTAAATTCATTTATCCCCGCTTTGTGGGGAATTCTATTAGTGATTCCCCATCTTGATGAGGTGAATTCCATCTTATTAGGAGAATCTTAGTCCCATTTACAATATTATTGGAAAGGTTTTATAATAAATTTTTGTGATTAGCCTTTTCAGTTTTATTTGGGAAATGTAAACATCACTCTCTCCATTTTCAAAAGTTTGACACTCTAACTGAATCATAAAAATTAATGAAAAATTTATTACACTGTTAAAATGACTAATTTATCCTTTACATTTTATATAAAAAATTCGCTTTTTTCTTAATTACTGTTCATAATCAATTATCTCTCTTCTAATTAATACAAGGATGAATTAGGAAAAATATAATAAAAAATGCATTAAAATTTTAAAATGTCAAACTTTTTTTAGAAAAATAAAAAAGTTCAAACATCAAACTTTTAAAAATGGGAGATTATATTGATTGTTATATTTCCTAAAGAATAAATGAAAGTTTGTGTGTTCAATCTATAGTCTCTCTCTAAAAGGTTAAATTTTGATTAGGCTTGGAAAATATTTAGCCCCTCAACATGGCAACTTTAATTACTATACGTCTCCAAATTTCACAAATTTCTACCAGCCTCCTAAATTTGGTAAAAGTGTTCACCATAGCTCTCTCATTGTCATGTGTCACCTTGTGATTGGTTTGACTTTTCAAAGATGTCAAATTTTTTATTTTCCTCTCTCCAATTAAAATGTGATATTTAGCATTGAGGGGGCTGCAGTGAACACTTTTACTAAATTCAGGGGGTTGATAAAAATATCTGTAAGTCGGAGACATCAAGTAATAAAAGTTGTTAAATTGGGGAAATTAAGTATCTATTAAGCCTTTTGATTATAATTTTTTTTTTGTCTAAAACATATAATGTAATAAAGAGGCGAAAAGATAATGAATCGGATCAAATGAGGACCGATAGATGTGTCTGGTGGTATAAGCTTTGATATAGGGACTGATGAAGATGGTGAAAGTGATCAATATCAGAATATGTTAGAGTGAATAAAAATATTGGAAATGATCCAAAATGATGACATGTAATAAAATGAAATAATATTCCACATAGTATATTATATGTAATGTATCAGAAGTTCACTTGTAAATTCATTTTAATGATGAAATGTTATATATTTATCCCCTAAATTTTATGCCTCCAATTTTTTAAAATTTTTATTAACCCTTAAATTTGGTAAAAGTGCACTCGTGAGGCCCTTAGTGCTACGTATTACCTTTTAATTAAAGAGAGAAAAATAAAATTTTAATATCTTTAAAAAGTCAAATCAATTATAAGGTGACACATGATAATGAGGGGCTTACAAGTGCACTTTTGTCAATTTAGGGGGGCAATAGAGACTTTTAAAAATTGAAAGCATCACTTAATATAAAGTGTCAAGTTTAAATGACTAGGTATGTAAAACGGCAATATTGCATGTAAATTGCATTTTTTTCCATGCAATTCAATTTATTTGAAATTATTTTGCATAAAAAATTCAGAACTTCTATATATAAGAAGATTGTGCTAAATACATTGATTGCTCCCCAATTTAGCTCTAACCGTCCTTAATCACCTAAAACATTTAAGTATAACACTTTACCCTCTAAAGTTGGCAAAACTAAAACATTTGTCTCATCAATGCCACATATCAACTTTTGGTTGGTTTGACTTTTCAAATATACCATTTTTCTAATTTTTTTCTATCCGATCAGAAGCTAACACGTGATTTATAAGAGGACAAACTATATCAGTTTTGCAAACTTTAGGAGATAAAGTGTCACATTAAAAGTTTGTGGCCGGCAAGGACGATTAGGGCCAATGAATGCATTAGGCCAGAAGATGGTTTGATGAGTTGTATTTTCAGCATGTATTTATACTTATTTTCATATAATTGAGATCATGTTTTTAGTCTTTATGACCGCTATTATTTCTCTTTCTGTCTCTTTCAGGTTTTGAAGGCAATTCGGAGAAAACATGCGATTTTTGGAGTAAAAGAGCCTCTCACCGATACCTGACACAGGTAGCAAGAGCGATAGCTAGCCCCGGTGACTCCAGAACACTTCAAAACGACCAAGATGACATCAATACCATTGCACGCCACATTCAGATCTGAAAGTTACCCAATTCGGGCAAATCCTATTCAGAAAGAGCCATCTTAAATAGAAGTTCGATCTCTTTCCTAATCTCACAAAAGGAAGTATTTTTACTACCATTTGAAGACCAAGACTAAAAGGAAATGAATCCATCAAAATAAATGCCAAAAGTCCTAATTTGTCACTAAAGAAGAAGCATAAAGAGGAGCACTCAGCTATAAATACGAAGGCCAGCCATTTCAAAAAAAAGAGAGAAATACTAGAGAATTCATATAGAGATAGACAATTTACATTCTTTTAGTTTAGCTTTAGTCTTTGTGTTCTTTAGTTTTTAGTATCTTTAATTTACAGTTTTGGTTTTGAACACCTTTAAGTTTAATAGCAAGTTCATTTTTGGTTTCATTGTTCTCATCTTATTTCCGTCTTCATATTCTCAACATGATTTATCTTCAGTCTCTTTATATTTCTGCACATTTAAATTCAGCCATGTCTGGTAAATAACTCATGGCTTGACCAATTAATGGTCAAGACTGGGTTTATATGGTGTGAGGACCGCAATTGAATACAAAAATTCGCAAAGCGACCTATTTACCAATCTCGGTACCTGAAGGGTTTTATGGTAAGAATATCACTTGGTCTCGCTGTTTGGACTGATCACCCAATTGGTAAGTCTTTGTGATTATTGTTAATCTCTATTCTTGCATCCGTAATTGTGCCTGAAGAGGGATGAAGTAACAACAGTCTCCACCGACCGAGACTAGAGAAAGGTAATCTTATACCTGTTGGGAGTGCTTCACTACATGTCGGTAAGGATTAAGGCTTTTCTTATTTTTATTGCTATTTGCTGGCGAGTTCTCGGCGGAAAGTCGAGAGACACAGTGAGTAAGAGTGAGGTCGTGGCTCGAAGTCCGGTCTCCATACGCAGTAAGGAAAAGTTGCTAGTGTTGTACGGTGCATGAGTATTAGTATAACTAAATCTAGGTCTCATTGCAATTAATTTTTTTATCCCATGATCACCATGATATTCAGTCTTGTCCTATATTGGTTAACCATCACTTCCCATTGTTTCATTACTTGTTCTATTTAGTTTTAATCCATAACTTCCCAACAAGAGCGCTTTTAGGCCACGCTATTTGTCATCTTCTTAGGATAACGTTGTAAAATACCATTTCTTGTGGATTCGACTCCTGCTCACTGCTAACTACAAGTTTGTTTTGCGTAGGGATTTATTTTTGGTGGTCTCGACACCCATCAAATTTTGGCGCCATTGCCGGGGAATGGTTCCTTTTGACTAGTTATTCAACGTGGATGACCAGAGCCATACGTCGTGGTAGTGAATTCCTCTACGATCTAGAAATCGAAAGATCCAATAGAACTCGTACTAAGCAAGCCCGAGAGCGTAGAGACTCAAAACATCAGGAAAAGACTTCAAACGGACCCAACGATAATCAAATCACTATAGAAGGACTATCTGACTATTCGACTAACTCAGAATCAGAACCTAAAACAACCATCATGACTATGGCTAACTAAGAGTAGTCAATCCGAGACCTTACACGGGTCTCGGTGAACCAACAACCTTTCTACATCACTTATCCGGAAGAAACTGAAGATAATAATTTCAAGACGAGATCTGGGTTTGTCCATAGCTTACCCAAGTTAGCCAGAAGAGTCACTGATGACCCTTACAAACACTTGCAGAAATTCCACTTGACGGTGTGTTCCATGAAACCACCTAAGGTTGTTCTAATCCTTGTAAAATTGTAGTCCTTTGCTTTCTCTCTAGAGGACTTGGCCAATGACTGGTTTTGTCACTTGAAACCAGGCTCAATAACATCATGGGAACAGATGTCAAGAGTCTTCCTTGATAAATACTTTCCAGCATTGAGAGTTACCACTTTGAAGAGACAGATCTGTTCAGCTAAGATGAAAGACACAGAGAGTCTCCATGAGTATTATAAAAGGTTCCAGCACCTTTTGGCAGTATGTCCACCTCATGGATTCACTGATCAAGCCTTAGTCCAGACTTTTTATGAAGGACTCTCATTCTCTATGCGGTCCATATTAGACATAACTAATAGGGGTGCTCTCATCAACAAGACCCCAACTCAAGCTTGGGAAATCATCAAGACTATAGCAGAAATCGCTCAATAGTTTGGCGATCATGAAGGAAAATCTACAACAAGACCTGTCAATGAGATTAACTCTTATGATCTCAATGACAAGATAGAAAGACTCACCGAACTTATGCACAAAATAGCTATCCAGACCGAGGTCGCGAAGGAGTGCAAACTGTGCAAAAAGACCACTCATGCTGCTGATGAATGTCCTCACATAAGAGACCCTAAGTTTGAGCATGTCCACGCTATGGGGAACCATGGCAACTATAACAATTATAGTAATTATGGGAACTACAGTAACCATAGTAGCTATGTTAATCAGGGGAACAAACAGCTATGCATCCCGCACCTATAGAGGAATCAAATAGGATGGCGAGATCGTCCAACACTCACTTAAGGAAATAACGACTGCCAACAACCACAGGGAACACAGAATCAGCTCGTGGTGAGAAATCAAGCGAACATGATCATACCGAGACCTCCTTAACAAGTCTAGGTGTAACGAACCGAAATTTCCAAAATTTGCTTATAATAAATTACTATGGTACTAAAATATCATGGAAATTATTTTTTATTGTTATTATTGTTATTGGATATAAGGCATGAGGAAATAAGAGCTAATTATAGTAAGAAGGATGAATTGGACATTTAATTAATTGTCCAATGGCAATATTGGAAAAAAAAAAAGAAAATCAATACATACAGCATCTTCTCTTCTTCACCTTTCATTTCTCTTCTTCTTCTACACATTACACCTTTCCTTTAACCAAAATTCTCCCTAATCCAAAAACTTCCGATTTCTTCGATTCAACTTCGAATTCTTGTTAGAAATCGATCCTTAAGCCCTCTATCATCATCAATTTCAGTGAATCAAGACTAGAAGAGGAGGATTTCAGATATTAAGATTCGGATGAATAGTAACCCGAGTTTGAGGTGAGTGATTTTTGGTAAAATTAAAGCTTAATTAGTAGAATTCATGGTAGATTAAGCATATTTATGGTATTAGGAAGTTTATTTATGCAATATCTTGATAGAATTATATATGGCTGTTGTAGAGGAAGCTATTGGAAGTAAATCAAAGGTAAAAGGGGTAGAAGAGAGCTAGAAAGAGCATAGAAAAAGGTTTGTGTCCCGAATTTCGATTTCTCGGTTTTTTCGGGAAATTTTCCAGATTATATACCTGTTTTGTTTTAATGTTTTCTCTCATTATATAAATCCGATTTGAACGATTCTTGATTCTATTGATATCTACAGAAAGTAAGGAACATATGTTCAGAAGAAATCTTATTGAATTTCGTTCGTTTTCAATGTGAAATTTTCGTTTGAAGTTGAGTCACGAAATCTGTTTTCGGAAAATCTCAGCTTGGTATACTGTTTAGTATTTTGATCATAACTTTGGTTATAAAATTTGGATTTCTGTGATTCTGGTGGTTTTGGAAAGCTGAGACATGTGGCTAATTATGTTTAGAAGAAAGTTCTTCGATTGGGTGATGTTTTCATAGTGAAAAATGCAGGGGAAGTCAGGTTACGAAACCTGGAAAAATTCTGGAAAGTATGATATTGATTTTAATGAGTCTTAATTGGAGTTTGATGCTTAAAAATTTGGGATTTGGATTCTTAATTACTGAAGTTATGTTGAATTATGATTTATGGTTTATACTGGAAGTTTTAAGATGTTATTTTGATTTATTGCCCTTATTAAACGAGTAGAATACGGGTCAGGGTAGATTGGCGCCAATAAAGGGGGGTACAGTACTGTACAAACAATTGAAGCTTTGGCTTCGGGCTTTGGCCGATATTATGATATATATATATATATATTGATATTGAAGCTTCGGCTTCGGGCTTGACCGATATATTGATTTTTGAAGCTTCGGCTTCGGGCTTGACCGATATATTGATTTTTGAAGCTTCGGCTTCGGGCTTGACCGATATATTGATTTTGAAGCTTTGGCTTCGGGCTTGTCCGCTCCCGTATCCATTTTACCGTTATTCAGGACTTGTTTACTTTGGGCAATATAAGGTTAAAGTGTTTGGAAAAATTGGATACAAATTTGATTATACTTTATTTCTATTTTAAAAATGTTCAAAGTTGTTATATTTTTTTTCATGGACACCACTAAGCAAATTGCTTAGCGTGTAGTTGATTTTCTACGCGTAGGTGGAGAACTTGTAGATAGCTTGGACCAAAGTGGTATAGGAGGATCAGCTTAAAGAGCAAATAAGGAAAGACTCGAGGTGGATATGTATTTTAATGTAATATTATGGTTTGTAGAATAATGGCATGTACTAGACAATGTGAGAAATATAAAGTAATATTTGGAGAATAATTTGGAGTCTCAAATATTATATTGGCATTTATACATATTGTAATCTATAAGTATTGAACTCTATATAATGGAGTAGAGTTGTTGATTGAGTGATTATTGTTACCGTGGCGCTTCCTATATAGGGGGCGTTACATTTAATGGTATCAAAGCTGAGGTTTCGGCGATTCTAGGACTAGTATGTACATGCCATTTAGGATATAAATATGTTATGTTAGTTGTTGATCCACTTTGGTCCAATTTTCAGGAATAAGAATGGCTAGTAGTAGTCACTACCAGAGTGAGGAAGAGGATGCTGAGAGTACGGTCTGTATTAGACAAGGGGATGAACAAAGACATGAACCACCACCAGTTCATGGGTTTCCTGAACAACCTACTCCAACACAAGCTGCTTTACTTCAGCATATGACTACTGAAGTAATCACACAAGTACTACGAAACATACAAATCCCTCAAGTTCCTGTACTACCTCATGTTGAAAGAAGAGAGGAGAGAACTCCTCTTGAAAGAATCAAGAAGCTTCCGGCTGATGATTTCAAAGGGGATACAGTGAATCCTGCAATTGTAGAAGATTGGCTTGATCATACTAAATGGTGTATGACTAGGCTTCATTTTACAGATGAAGAGAGATTAGACTGTGTGCAAGGTCTACTCAAAGAACAAGCTAGGAGGTGGTGGGATAATATTGTGAGAGAAAGGCGACCCGGAGAAATCACTTGGGGCCTTTTCTTGGAACAATTTGACAAGAAATACGTTAGCGAACGCTTTAAGGATGAGCAGAGGAAATTGTTCTTATCTTTGAGACAGAGACGAATGACTGTATCAGAATATGAAGTTCAATTCCTTAAACTCGAGAGGTATGCTCGTGATATCATTGATAGTGAAGTAAAGCGATGCAAGAGATTTGAAGATGGGCTAAATGATGAAATTAGAGTGCATTTACTTGCACAAAGGATTAGGGTGTTCAATGACTTGGTTGATGCTGCTACGGGCATTGAGAAGATCAATTCAGATAGGCAACAAAGAATGGCTAAAAGATCTGGATTTTAAAAGGGATCGCAGGGTCCAGTTAGTTCAGAATCTCCAACTAAGAAACAGAAGGGAACATCAGAACAAACATAATCTCATTTCAGAGGGTTTTCACCGAGACAAACCATAAGTACGGGGTCAGCGGCAAGTGTACCTTCAAGTAGAGGCAGAGGAAATATTCCACAATGTTCTAATTGTGGAAGGATGCATACAGGGGAATGTTGGGGAAAAGGTAGAGTCTGCTTTAAATGTGGTTCAAGGGAACATTTAATTGCAAATTGTCCTCAAAGACAGATAAGTACATCTACACCTATAGTAGTTCCTACTCCTACAATGCAAGGTGGAAGAGGAAGGGGAAGAGGAAATGCTAGTGGTTCAAGTGGACATGATATGGCTCAACAAGCACCGCAGAGTGGTAGACCGGGAGGAATGGCGCGAAGTTATGTAATCCGAGGGCCTGAGACTAGAGAATCTACCGAAGTTATTGTCGGTAAATTTTCATTCTTTAATCATGATGTTTATGCTTTGATAGATCCTGGTTCATCTCATTCATATATATGTACTGCATTAGCACAAGAGAAAGGGTTGCATGTAGAAGAATTAGGAGAAAATATTGAAGTGACTAATCCTTTAGGACACAGTGTGATAGTAAACAAAGCGTACATGAATTGCCCTATTATGATTCAACATCAACTTTTCCATGCAAATTTATTTGAGTTACCTTTCTGAGATTATGATGTTATCTTGGGAATGGATTGGTTATCGGAACATCGAGCTGTGGTGGATTGCAAAAATAAAAGAATGTCACTTCAAGTTTCTGATGGAGAAGTAATAGTTATCGTGGGGGAAAGATCAGATTATCTCTGTAACATAATTTCTTTTATGAAGACTAAAAGATTAATTAGGAAGGGATGTCAGGCCTACCTAATCTTCACTCTAGAATTAAAGGAAGGTGAGTTAGAATTGCAGAATATTCCCACGGTATGTGATTTTTCAGATGTATTTCTAGAAGAACTACCGAATTTGCCACCAAAAAGAGAGGTAGAATTTACAATTGATGTATTGCCAGGTACCGCACCAGTATCCAAAGCACCATACAGAATGGCGCCTGCTGAAATGAAAGAGTTGAAGATCCAGTTGCAAGAATTGTTAGATAAAGGATTCATACGCCTGAGTATATCCCCGTGGGGTGTACCAGTATTGTTTGTTAAGAAGAAAGATGGGTCACTCCGATTATGTATTGATTACCGAGAGTTGAATAAATTGACAGTGAAAAACAAGTATCCATTACCGAGGATTGAAGACTTATTTGATCAACTCAAGGGTGCCAAATACTTCTCCAAGATTGATTTGAGATTGGGCTACTATCAGATGAGAGTGAAAGATGCTGATATTGCAAAGACGGCTTTCCGAACAAGATATGGGCACTATGAATTTTTGGTGATGCCATTTGGTCTAACTAATGCACCAGCAGCATTTATGGACCTTATGAACCGTGTCTTTTATTTATATTTAGACAGGTTTGTAGTGGTCTTTATTGATAACATTTTGGTGTATTCTAAGTCACGGGAAGAGCATGATCAACATTTGCGGACAGTCTTCCAAACTTTGAAGGAAAATAAATTGTATGCCAAACTTAGTAAATGTGAGTTTTGGCTTGAAGAAGTTTCTTTCTCAGGCCATGTTATTTCTGCCGAAGGAATTAAAGTGGATCCTAAGAAGATAGAAGCAGTTGTTGAATGGAAACCACCAAAGAACCCTACGGAAGTCAGAAGTTTCCTTGGCTTAGCGGGGTATTATAGAAGATTTGTGAAGGGATTTTCAGTCATTGCTGCCCCGCTGATGAAACTACTTCAAAAGAATGTAAAATTTGAATGGAATCACAAGTGTCAAGAAAGTTTTGAGAAATTAAAGGCGATGTTAACAGAAGCACCCATCCTTACCCAACCAGAACCTGGAAAAGATTTTGTAATCTATAGTGATGCTTCACATAGTGGTCTTGGGTGTGTTTTGATGCAAGAAGGAAAAGTGATTGCCTATGCTTCCAGGCAATTGAAGAATCATGAAAGGAACTATCCTACTCATGATTTGGAATTGGCTGCAATAGTCTTTGCCTTGAAAATTTGGCGACATTATCTTTATGGAGAAAAATGTTTTATTTATACAGATCACAAAAGTTTGAAATATTTGCCAACACAGAAAGAGTTAAATTTAAGGCAAAGAAGGTGGATGGAATTCATTAAAGATTACGATTGTCTTATTGATTACCATCCAGGAAAGGCTAATGTAGTGGCAGATGCTCTCAGTAGAAAGACAATGATGGCACTAAGGGCTATAAATACGGGGTTAGCTCTTACCAGTAGTGGAGCCTTAATTGCAGAATTGAAGATTCAACCTGTACTACTACAACAGGTTAAGCAAGCACAAAATGAAGATGATGACTTAAAGATTATTCGAGCACGGACACAAGTGGGTATCGTAGACGACTATATGGTTCGAGAAGATGGGTGTCTATATTTTAAAGATAGACTATGTGTGCCAAACAATGAAGAATTAAAGAAGAATATCTTACAAGAGGGGCATAGTAGTCCTTATGCAATGCATCCAGGAGCAAACAAGATGTACCAAAATTTGAAGACTATTGGTGGAATAGAATGAAGAAAGACATTACTAACTATGTTGCTCAATGTCTAACTTGTCAACAGGTGAAAGCAGAACATCAAGTTCCTTCTGGATTATTGCAACCAATAAAAATTCCAGAATGGAAATGGGAAAGAATCACAATGGACTTCGTGACATCTTTACCACTTACACAGAAGAAACATGATGCAGTGTGGGTTGTTGTGGATAGATTGACAAAGTCTGCCCACTTTCTTCCAGTTAGGATGGATTATTCACTTGATATGTTGGCTCAGTTATATGTAGATGAGATATTAAGGCTACCCGGAGTGCCTATTTCAATCATTTCTGACCGAGATCCAAGATTTACTTCGAGATTTTGGAAGAAGTTGCAAGAGGCCTTAGGTAGCAAACTTCATTTCAGTACTTCATTTCACCCTCAAACAGATGGTCAATCTGAAAGAGTAATTCAGGTGTTGGAAGACATGATGAGAAGTTGTATCATTGAATTTGAAGGAAGTTGGGATAAGTATTTGTCCCTCATGGAGTTTGCCTATAATAACAGCTATCAGTCAAGCATACAAATGGCGCCATATGAAGCATTGTATGGAAGGAAATGTCGAACTCCATTATATTGGACCGAACTTAGTGAAAACAAGATTGTGGGAGTGGATTTGATTCAGGAGACAAAAGAGAAGGTAAAACTTATTCAAGAAAGATTGAAGGCTGCATCGGATAGACAAAAATCTTATGCTGATCTAAAAAGAAAAGATATTACTTATGAAGTGGGAGATAAAGTGTTTCTCAAAGTATCTCCTTGGAAGAAAGTCCTGCGATTTGGCAAGAAAGGCAAGCTCAGTCCGAGATTCATTGGCCCATATGAGGTTATAGAGAAGGTTGGACCGGTAGCTTATCGGTTGGCACTACCCCCAACACTCGACAAAATTCATAATATGTTCCATGTGTCAATGTTAAGGAGATACAGATCAGATCCATCACATATCTTATCTCCTGATGTCGTAGAAATCGAACCCGACCTGACGTATGAAGAGGAACCGGTACAAATCTTGGCGAGAGAGGTTAAACAATTGAGAAACAAGTCTATTCCTTTGGTAAAAGTACTTTGAAGGAATCATAAGGTTGAAGAAGCAACTTGGGAACCGGAGGATACAATGAAAACTCAATATCCGCAATTGTTTTCAGGAAATTTTCGGGACGAAAATTCATAAGAGGGGGAGAACTGTAACGAACCGAAATTTCCAAAATTTGCTTATAATAAATTACTATGGTACTAAAATATCATAGAAATTATTTTTTATTGTTATTATTGTTATTGGATATAAGGCATGAGGAAATAAGAGCTAATTATAGTAAGAAGGATGAATTGGACATTTAATTAATTGTCCAAGGGCAATATTGGAAAAAAAAAAAAGAAAATCAATACATACAGCATCTTCTCTTCTTCACCTTTCATTTCTCTTCTTCTTCTACACATTGCACCTTTCCTTTAACCAAAATTCTCCCTAATCCAAAAACTTCCGATTTCTTCGATTCAACTTCGAATTCTTGTTAAAAATCGATCCTTAAGCCCTCTATCATCATCAATTTCAGTGAATCAAGACTAGAAGAGGAGGATTTCAGATATTAAGATTTGGATGAATAGTAACCCGAGTTTGAGGTGAGTGATTTTTGGTAAAATTAAAGCTTAATTAGTAGAATTCATGGTAGATTAAGCATATTTATGGTATTAGGAAGTTTATTTATGCAATATCTTGATAGAATTATATATGGCTGTTGTAGAGGAAGCTATTGGAAGTAAATCAAAGGCAAAAGGGGTAGAAGAGAGCTAGAAAGAGCATAGAAAAAGGTTTGTGTCCCGAATTTCGATTTCTCGGTTTTTTCGGGAAATTTTCCAGATTATATACCTGTTTTGTTTTAATGTTTTCTCTCGTTATATAAATCCGATTTGAACGATTCTTGATTCTATTGATATCTACAGAAAGTAAGGAACATATGTTCAAAAGAAATCTTATTGAATTTCGTTCGTTTTCAATGTGAAATTTTCGTTTGAAGTTGAGTCACGAAATCTGTTTTCGGAAAATCTCAGCTTGGTACACTGTTTAGTATTTTGATCATAACTTTGGTTATAAAATTTGGATTTCTGTGATTCTGGTGGTTTTGGAAAGCTGAGACATGTGGCTAATTATGTTTAGAAGAAAGTTCTTCGATTGGGTGATGTTTTCATAGTGAAAAATGCAGGGGAAGTCAGGTTACGAAACCTGGAAAAATTCTGGAAAGTATGATATTGATTTTAATGAGTCTTAATTGGAGTTTGATGCTTAAAAATTTGGGATTTGGATTCTTAATTACTGAAGTTATGTTGAATTATGATTTATGGTTTATACTGGAAGTTTTAAGATGTTATTTTGATTTATTGCCCTTATTAAACGAGTAGAATACGGGTCAGGGTAGATTGGCGCCAATAAAGGGGGGTACAGTACTGTACAAACAATTGAAGCTTTGGCTTCGGGCTTTGGCCGATATTATGATATATATATATATATATATATATATATATATATATATATATATATATATATATATTGATATTGAAGCTTCGGCTTCGGGCTTGACTGATATATTGATTTTTGAAGCTTCGGCTTCGGGCTTGACCGATATATTGATTTTTGAAGCTTCGGCTTCGGGCTTGACCGATATATTGATTTTGAAGCTTTGGCTTCGGGCTTGTCCACTCCCGTATCCATTTTACCGTTATTCAGGACTTGTTTACTTTGGGCAATATAAGGTTAAAGTGTTTGGAAAAATTGGATACAAATTTGATTATACTTTATTTCTATTTTAAAAATGTTCAAAGTTGTTATATTTTTTTTTATGGACACCACTAAGCAAATTGCTTAGCGTGTAGTTGATTTTCTACGCGTAGGTGGAGTACTTGTAGATAGCTTGGGCCAAAGTGGTATAGGAGGATCAGCTTAAAGAGCAAATAAGGAAAGACTCGAGGTGGATATGTATTTTAATGTAATATTATGGTTTGTAGAATAATGGCATGTACTAGACAGTGTGAGAAATATAAAGTGATATTTGGAGAATAATTTGGAGTCTCAAATATTATATTGGCATTTATACATATTGTAATCTATAAGTATTGAACTCTATATAATGGAGTAGAGTTGTCGATTGAGTGATTATTGTTACCGTGGCGCTTCCTATATAGGGGGGCGTTACACTAGGTTCAGCCTAATCCACCTCAGCAGCCACAATATAACCCTTATGAGCTTTTTACTACTCTCGCTGAGGGTTCCAATAAGCGGTTTGAGCTAGTAGATGATCGGATATAAGGACTACAAGGTAACTTCTCAAACCTGGAAAAACAGATGGACCAAATAGCTAGCACTCTCTCTAAGATCGAGAGTATGGGGAGACTTCCATCCCAAATAGAGGATAATCCAAGAGAGAATGTCAGCGTGATCACGCTAAGGGGAAAGAAATAGACTCAGTCGGAACCACCGAGAGCAAAAATAGAGGATGAGGTCATTATGATTCCTGATGACCCGGAGGAACCAATGATTTCTGCCGAGACTAGGCCTCCTTTTCCAGAAAGAGTAGAAAAGACCAAGAAGCTGAAGGAAGAGAAACAGATCTTTGAGACCTTGAGGAAAGTCGAGATCAACATCCCATTGCTCGATGTGATTAGACAGATACCCAAGTGTGCGAAATTCCTCAAGGAGTTGTGTACCAATAGGAAGAAACAACATGACCTGGATAAGGTTGTGATGGGGGAAAATGTGTCCGCCATGATCCAACGTAAATTACCCCCTAAGCTTAAGGACTAGGGAATGTTTGAGATCAATTGCACTATAGGTCAGGTTGGAATCCAGAAAGCAATGTGTGATCTCGGTGCATCCATAAATGTCATGCCTTACTCTATCTACTAGCAGATATCCGCCAACTGTAACATGCCTCTCAAGGAGACTGTCTTGTAACTTGCGGATCTCTTTGTTGTTTACCTTGAGGGAATCTTGGAGGACATATTTGTCAAGGTAAATGATTTTGTTTTTCTCGCTGACTTTTATATTCTTGATATGTGCGATGCAGATAGAAAAGGGAACTCAGGTTTGCTAATGGAGAGACCATTCTTGAGTACCACCAAGACCAAAATTGACTTGCACAATGATTCTCTCACTATGGAATTCAATGGGGAAGTAGCCACCTTCAATTTTTATGATGCTATGAAGACCCCAAAAGAAGATTCGAGCTTATGTAGTATTGATAGCCTTGATCCCATCATCCAATAAATTTTTTATCTCAATCTCTTAGACGAGTATTTGGTCGCGTTAAATAAAGCACTTGACAATGAGGTCTCGATGATACCGATTTAGATGAGAAGGTGAAAGAAGCTATTAATGATCTTGATCCACCTCAATCTACATCGAGACCTGGACTGAAGCTCGCTCTGCCGCCTTTCAAGAAACTCACGCCTTCCATCATCCACCCACCGAAACTTGAACTCAAAAGTCTGCTAAGTCACCGCAAATATGCTTTCTTGGGGGATAACAACACACTCCCAATGATTATTTTAGTAAATTAAGTCCCGATAAAGAGAAATGACCGGTCTCCTTGCTCCAACAGCAAATGGAGGCAATTGGGTGGACCATAGCCGACATCAAGGGGATCAACCCCTCCACTTGTATGCATATAATCAAGTTGGAGGAGATCTCCAAGACATGTCGCCAATGTCAAAGGTGACTCAATCCTCCTATGATGGAAGTGGTGAAGAGGGAAGTGATCAAGCTCATGGAGGCTAATCTCATTTACCCTATCTCTAACAGAGAATGGGTTAGCTCAGTATAAGTCATTCCAAAGAAGAGAGGAATCACGGTAATAATGAATGAGGCAGGAGAACCTATCCCGACGAGAATACATAATAGATGGAGAGTTTGCATAGACTACCGCAAGCTCAATGTCGCGACCAAGAAATACCATTTCCCATTACCATTTATTGATCAGACGCTAGAGAGATTGGAAGGAAAATCTCATTTCTGTTATCTCGATGGCATATCAGGATTTTATCAGATCCTAGTGGCATCAGAAGACCAGGAAAAGACAATATTTACGTGTCCCTTTGGCACATTTGCTTACAGATGAATGCCTTTTGGTCTCTGCAATACTCCCACCACATTCCAAAGGTGCATGATGAGTATCTTTTCTGATTACGTGGAGAATATCATTGAGGTATTTATGGATGATTTTACTATATATGGTGATTCTTTTGATGCATGTCTTGATAACCTTAGTAAGATTCTTAAACGTTGCATTAGGTCTAATTTAATGCTTAGCTATGAAAAATGCCACTTCATGGTAAACCAAGGTATGATATTAGGTCAGTTTGTATCTAAGAAGGGTATTGAGGTATATAAAGCTAAAATTGATGTTATTCAGTCCTTCTGTAAAGGAAGTTAGGTCTTCTCTTGGGTATGCAGGTTTTTATCGCAGGTTCATCAAGAACTTTTCAAAGATCGCCGAGCCCCTATGCAGATTACTTTAGAAAGACTCTAACTTCGAGTTTGGAGATCTTTGCAAGGAAGCCTTTAACACCATCAAGAAGAAGCTAGTCTCTGCACCCATTATCCAAGCACCCAATTTGGACTAGCCCTTCGAGATCATATGTGATGCAAGCGAAAATGTAGTAGGAGTAGTATTAGGACAACGAGTGGGCCGAGAACCTCATCTCATTTATTATACCTCTCGAACTCTCGATGCAGCTCAACAGATCTATACTATGACTGAGAAGGAGCTCCTTGCTATCATTTTTGTATTGGAGAAATTCTGTTATTACCTTCTCTGTTCCAAGGTCATTATATACTCAGATCATGCTGCCTTGGGATACCTAATGACCAAGAAGGACTCTAATCCAAGACTGATTCGATGAATCCTTTTGCCTCAAGAATTTGACATCGAGATCAGAGATAAAAAGGGGACAAAGAACCTGGTAGCCGATCATCTTAGTAGGCTGACCAATTCAGAAGAACCAAGAGAAGTCCAAGATGAATATCTTGGCGAAAGTCTCTTTGCTATCACTGAGACTCCAAGGTATACAGACCTTGTCAATTTCCTTACCACTGGAAGGTTCCTAGAGGATTTCGTACGCAATGACAAGGAGAAATTGAAGAGGGAAGCTAACAGGTACTTATGGGATAACCCTTACCTATGAAGATAAGAGAATGATCTGGTTTTAAGGAGATGTGTTTACGGGGAAGAGATACCAAGATTCTTACAGGCATGTCACTCTGAAGTTTATGGAGGCTACAGTGGGCCGAGGAGAACAACATAATGCATTCTTGAGTGCAGATTTTATTGGCCCCACATCTTTTGTGACTCCTATATGCTTTTAAGGCATACAACAACTGTCAATGGATTGGTAATCTTGGACGTTGAGATCAGCTCCCGATGACTCCTATTTTGGTCGTTGAGATCTTTGATATCTGGGGTATTGATTTCATGGGCCCTTTTCCTCCTTCTTATAGGTTTAAGTACATCCTCCTAGCAGTTGATTATGTCTCCAAGTGGATAGAACATAAGGCAACTAGGAATAATGATGGAAAGATCGTAGCAAATTTCATCAAGGGTAATATCATCTGCAGATACGGGACACCGAGACTACTCATCAGTGATCGCGGTACACATTTTTACAACAAGACGATCTCGGCGTTACTGACTAAATGGGGAGTCAAGCATATGACTTCCACGGTATACCACCCATAGACAAATGGGCAAGCTCAAGTGAGCAATAGAGAAGTCAAGCTAATCTTGGAGAAGACAGTCAATCCCAATAGAAAAGACTGGAGTCTCTGTCTCTTTGAAGCTCTTTAGGCAGTTCGCATAGCATAGAAAGCCCTTATTAGGATGTCACCTTATAGAGTTGTCTATGGAAAAGCATGCCATTTACCTATCGGGATCAAGCATAAGGCATATAAGGCCATCAAGGAGACCAATTTTAGGCTCGATGCGGTCAAGGAACATAGGGAGTTGCAATTACATAAACTTGAGGAGATCCGCCATGATGTTTATAAAAAAAAGTCCTACAAAGAGACCACTAAGTGTCACCATGACCTTTTTGCTTCCAGGAAAGTCTTTAATGTGGGACAGAGAGTCCTCTTATTTCAATCTCGTCTTAAGCTATTCCTTGGAAAATTGAGGTCCCGATGGGCCGGACCTTACTTTGTGACCAAAGTATTCCCATATGGAGCAGTCGTTATACAGAGCATCGAGACTGGGAAAGTTTTAAAAGTCAATGGGCACCATCTCAAGCCCTACTATAAAGGATTTTAACCTCACTCTGAGGAGATAACTCTCACTGAGACCGCTGATACCACACCATAATCTCGGTGTAGTTCGTCAAGCTCAATGACATTAAACAAAGCACTCTTAGGAGGCAGCTCAAGCATTTCTGACTCTTCGTCTCTCTCTTTTAGTTAGCTTTTATTAGTTGTATCAAGACTAGGACTGATTTTCTCTCTGTTCTTATTGCAGGATTAGGTCTCCGTATACCCTCTGTAGAAGCTGAACCATCACATGCTAAGAGAGGTGACTGAGGAGACACGGGAAGTGAAGGGAGTCATAAAGATTGATGCATACACAGTGGGTGACGTGGCAGTCATGCAAAGAACATGGGGATTTTGACTGTTCGGTACCTAAACGGGGTCATGATCGCTACTACTCCTGTTAATGCCTATAAGCCGTCTTCACACGCATAAAATCCCTACTTAAACCCCCCTCCTTACTCTCAATAGTCACGATCTCTTTCAAACTCCATTTCTCTTCTCCGGCAAACTTTCTTTTCAACCACCACCAAAACCACCACTCCAATGGCTTCTAATCAAGACATCACCACTACCACCACTCCGGCGATCACCACAGTTATCATCAGCAGTATTCCTATCGATACATCCCTTCTCTACCACCATTACCAACCCCATCCTGATAGGGACTACTTTTTCCACTGTCTCCACCACTATCACCGAAGTAGTGGACACCACTCCCACGGCTTCAAATGCAGTCACTACCACCACCATTCCCCTAACCCCCGTGGTCACTCTTCGAAAGACCACGGCGATCTCAGGCCAGAGAGTGCTAACTCCCACTACCTCCTTCAGCACCCCACCACTCCTGGCAAAACTTCGCTCGCCACAGAGCTAATCTCCACTGTCTACCCTACCACCATTGTTCAAGAGGAGTCCGGCGAGACACTGGTTAAGAAGGAAAAGAAAGCCAAGCGTAGGGCCAAGACCCAAGATGCCCCCGTCGAGATTGATTCCCATAGGGAGAATGATGGTACACCTGCCCCTCCCCCTGCCAAGAAAAAGATACTCACCAGGAGAATTGTGAAAGGCCAGAGCTCTAAAAAGGCGAAAATGATCAAGGAAGAAAAGACTCATGCTCCTACTATGAAGGGTAACATTTTGGCTCTTTTGATCATGCTGCCCCATGCGCCGCTTACGCCCGCTTTAAGGGCTAGTCATCGAAGCCATGTAAGTCTGCCTACAAGGACACCATGACCACGCTCGCCATTAACCAAGCAGTCATTGATGCCTTCACCATGATCTCATGGCTTCCCCTGCTCATCATCTACTTCCCCTCCTACCAAGAGCTCGTTTGGGAGTTCTATGCCACCTTCCAATTCAAGCAAGACTATTCAAGCTAGGAGGGAGTGATCAAATTCTGTCTCGCTGGGAATAATGTGAGTTGGAGTCTCGACTACTTCAACAAGGCTCTAGGAGTGACTGACCCCTTTAATGAAAAGTGTGATGCCCTTCCTTCTGACTTTAATGCCACCAAGACTTACTTCTCTCTCTGTAACAATGATCCCCGAGTCACCACTTAGAAAGTTGGTGACTCCTGAGACTTCTACATTCACGAGCCCTACCTAAGGTATGCCCACAGAATCCTTGCATTTAACTTTTTTGGTCGCTATAGAAGCTTTGGGACCCTGAACGAAAAAGAAGTGCACATTCTGTGGTGCATGAAGAACAATAAGAAGCTCCACCTCGGAGCTCGGCTAGCCAAGCAGTTTCAGTATATCCTTACCCACCCCAAGAGCCCTCCAATTCTAGGCGTCGTAATCTCTATCATTGCGCACGACATGGAGCATTTTAAGTTTATCCACTACACCAGGACTCTTGAAACTCCCCTCCTAGACTTGGAGACTATTAGGATAATGTGCTCACTGAAACTTTCAACGGGACCATTGTTATGCATCCTTCGGGTCCTCCTGAAGAAAATCCTGTTCTACCTACTCCTGATGACCCCCAACCAAACCAGGCTGCTCGTGATGACTCTATTCCTTCCGCAGGCTACACCGAGCCCCTCCAGAAAGTCTCAGGTCTAGAGAACCAGTATAAAGACCAAGCCTCATTGAGCTCAGAGCTGAGAACCATGACCTCTGGACCTGCTGCGATGCCCTGGAACTAAACGTGAACCTCATCATCCAACAGCTCGAGATTCAACGGATGTAGCGAGACCATCTGAGTCTCTTTTGTCTCCTTCCTCCTCAACTAGGATAGTAACATTTTAATTTGCCTTCTCTTTTTTCCTTTTTCCTTTTTCCTTTTTTCTTTTTCTTTTTCTTCTTTTTTGTTTTTCTTGTTTTGCATTGAGGGCAATGCATGGTCTAAGTGTAGGGAGGGGATTTCTATATTTTTTGCTTCTTCTACTAAAATCTTTTTCTTTTTAATATATTTTTATATATTTCTCGCTCAAGAAAAAGATTTCACAGGGACTCATGCTTCATATTTTTGCCCCTACAATGACCTTATTTTGCTCTCCAACCTGTCATTGAGACGTGATGATAACCAAGACTACCCTGACTAACTGAAACTTATAATGAGACCCTAATTGAACATTGATATTCCAATATAAGATTTTTGATAATCACCTTGTAAATTCCTTGATCCCGGTGAGTACAGAAAAGTGTAACATGATTTTATTATTTAAAGTACTTTAATCTGGCCTTGATTTGATTTTAGTTAGACCCTGTGCATCATAAGATCTTCCTTCGAGACCTTATTGGTGATAGACTTGGTGGTTGCCTTCTGCTGTAAACCCGTAATTTAGACGAAACGAGACCTACTTGGCTCGCAACCTTGTTTGTCTCTTTCATAGGGCCGATAGGAGAAAGAGCTATCCAAAGCTAAAAACTGGGTGAAGACTCTTTCATACGGAGAGTAAGAAGAAGGAACTATCCACGGCTAAAAACCGGGTGAAGACTCTTTCATAGGAATTGAGGGTTGATAAGAATGCAATAGGACCTAAGAAAAATTGGCAAAGTGCGTGATCGGTTGAAAAAATTAAAAAAATCCAATAGTAAAGCTAGCAAAATGTGTTTAAGTTTACGAAGAAAACCCAACAATTTGGCTAGTAGAATCCTAAGGATCCTACCAAGCAAAAATGTGCCAAAAAAATAATAGGTTTAGATGGAGTCATCTTATGATTACCGAGACGCGCTTAAATCTAAATCTAGGTATTTATGAACTATAACAATATTTTATGTACTTGTGCTTTAATTTGGTAAATACTCTCGGGGTAAAGTTTTGAAAGAGGCCTTCTTGATGATAATCTTACATTGGAATGCCCAGTGGTCAATGAAAGGCCTCGATATAAGTCTCGATGAAAGAATTTGGTCTCTGTTTGGTTATTCAAAGGTTATTTTCGCAGTTTTCCCATCTTTCTGATTCTTGATGCATACTTGAGGGCAAGTATGGAGTAAGGCCCTGTTCTTTTCAACTTATATTTAGTCCAGTTTAGTTTAGTTTAGTTCAGTTTAGTTTAGTACTGGATACATATAAATTTACACTGAAATAAGTTAAGCTCAGTTCAGTACTGCTACTTATAAGTTGAAAAGAACAGGGCCTAAGTGTGGGGAGATTTGATGGGTTGTATTTTCAGCATGTATTTATGCTTATTTTCATATCATTGAGATCATGTTTTTAGTCTTTATGGCCGCTATTACCTCAGTTCCTGTCTCTTTCAGGTTTTGAAGGCAATTCGGAGAAAACATGCGATTTTTGGAGAAAAAGAGCCTGTCACCGATACCTGACATAGGCAGCAAGAGCGATAGCTGGTCCTGGTGACTCCAGAACACTTCAAAGCGACTAAGATGACATCAATACCAGTGCACGCCACATCTAGATCTGGAAGTTACCCAATTCGGGTAAATCCTATTCGGGAAGAGCCATCTTAAATGAAAGTTCGATCTCTTTCCTAATCTCACAAAAGGAAGGATTTTTACTACCATTTGAAGACCAAGACTAAAAGGAAATAAATCCATCAAAATAAATGCCAAAAGTCCTAATTTGTCACTCAAGAAGAAGCATAAGGAGGAGCACTCAACTATAAATACGAAGGCCGGCCATTTCGAAGAAAAAGAGAGAAATAAAAGAGAATTCATATAGAGATAAACAATTTACATTCTTTTAGTTTAGCTTTAGTCTTTGTGTTCTTTAGTTTTGAGTATTCTTTATTTACAGTTTTGGTTTTGAACACCTTTAAGTTTAATAGCAAGTTCATTTTCAGTTTCATTGTTCATATCTTATTTCTGTCTTTATATTCCCAGCATGATTTATTTTCAATCTCTTTATATTTCTGCACATTTAAATTCAGCCATATCTAGTTAAACAACTCATGGTTTGTCCAATTAATGGTCAAGACTGGGTTTATATGGTGTGAGGACCGCAATTGAATGCAAAAATTCGCAAGGCGACCTATTTACCAATCTTGGTATCTGAAGGGTTTTATGGTAAGAATATCACTTGGTCTCGCTGTTTGGACTGATCACCCAATTGGTAAGTCTTTGTGATTATTGTTAATCTCTATTCTTGCATCCGTAATCGTGCCTGAAGAGGGATGAAGTAACAACAGTCTCCACCGAGGTAATCTTATGCCTGTTGGGAGTGTTTCCCTACCTGTCGGTAAGGATTTAGGCTTTTCTTATTTTTATTGCTATTTGCTGGCGAGCTCTCGGAGCGCAGTCGAGAGACACAATGAGTAAGAGTGAGGTCGTGGCGCGAAGTCCGGTCTCCATATACAGCAAGGAAAAGTTGCTAGTATTGTACGGTGCATGAGTATTAGTATAACTAAATCTAGGTCTCGTTGCAATTAATTTCTTATCCCATGATCACCATGATATTCAGTCTTGTCTTATATTGGTTAAGCCATCATTTCCTATTATTTCATTACTTGCTTTATTTAGTTTTAATCCATAACTTCCCAACAAAAGCGCTTTTAGGACACGTTATCCATTATCTTTTTAGGATAAAGTTATAGAATACCATTCCTTATAGATTCGACTCCCACCCACTACTAACTATAAATTTATTTTTGGTTATCTAAACATTCATCGTGGTTATCAAACACGCCATAACACAATGAAACGGATGCCAAAGATGTTCATATATGCAAAACTGTGATTTCATAGTAACCATAGGGGCAGATTAGGAATTAAGGTTAGCTCACATTCACCGACTGGAGGCCAACTGTAAACCCAAGTAAGAGATGCCAAATGCTCTCTTTTTGTTAGTTTTTATTAAATTTGGATTCGATTCGGATCGTGTATTTAATTTTAGTGTGTGAGTATCTCAATAAAGATTTTTTTCATTCATTAAGACTCGAACTTAAGACCTTTCTTAAACGATATCAAGCCATTTATCACTTGAAGAAACCTTAATGCTAGATGTCACTCTTTCAAATCCCATAAGATATATGTAAATCTGGTTTTCCCCAAGCCTTAGTTAGGAAAGTACCCTCTCACATTCAAATGATTTTAGTCTCTTCAGTTCTGCATTAACTTTATTTTATTTATTTTTACTGTATATATCAGTTATTAAATTATTTGGATCAAAATGAAAAAAAAATTGAAACATGAAACACATATAAAAGAAAACATTGTCAAAAACTTTTTCTCCAACTTCATAAAAATAATCACAATTTTTTTGTCATGGATATTTTTATAAAACTTTAACTAAAATAAAATAATCACAATCATATTATCACAAAAATTTATACAAAAATAAATTCTGAGTCAACAAATGCAATTTTCAATAAAATTTATTTTATAAATTTCTAATTTTCAATCCACTCCCCCTAAAAATTTAAAATAAAATCACTTTTACATGCACACAAATTTAAAAATTATTTTCATTTTGGTTTTAAAATATACTCTGTTCTTAATCTTATTTTAAAATACTTATTATTTCATGGCGGCACTAAGACTATAATGATGGGTATAACAGTCAGTTCAATTAATATAGTAATGAAATTGCGAATGAAAATAAAATATAAGAATCACGGAGAATATTTCATTGCTTCACATTTTCAGATTCTAAATATCTTATTTTAATATTTTCTTTAATAATTATGTAAATGAGTGAACATGAATAACAATAGTTACCATGTATAAATAGATAGGGAGGGAGTAACATTGAAGAATGTTACAAAATATTGAAAGTCTTGTCAACAATAGATTTATACATATAGAAAATGTTTTAATTTTATTTTCAAACATGTAGAAATTTCGCATACTTGTTTTAGTATTATGTTTGGCTAAATGCTTGAATGAATTATTATTTATTTCTATATTTAGTTTTCATTTTTTCAACAAATATCAAAAACTAAATATAAGCTCTTCTATGAAAAATCTTATTCACTTATTTTTTTTTACCAAAAAAAACATTATATTTAATATTTAATACATATTTTCTTCATGCACATGTGAAGATAGTGCAATTTGTATTGTTTATGAAAGTTTCACTTCAAGAAACGATTCAAATTTGCATTGTCGCCATACTGCATTTCTATAAAAAAAATCAAGTCAAGTTTTAACCTAAACTTTTTTACAAAATCTGTTTTTACCTTCTACAAAACCAAATTAAACTAATAAGATTTTCATTATTAAAAGGTGGTATAATTAAGTAAATTAAGGTTAGAAGCATTTATTAAAAACAAAAAAGAAATCTAGTAACATATCAAGGTGTTATCATAACACAAAAACCTTGCTTTGTTGGCCTATAAAACCATGGAAAATATGTGCAACTATATATACACTACTAATATTACTACTCAATGATATAGTGATTGTGACAGATTTTAGCCCATCAAAATTCAAGTGCAATATTCCCTGTTGTTTCAAGTTTATTGATAAGGATTTGACAGCTCAAAATTCAGATATTTTTGTTGCTGCGGACAACAACAAAAACGCAAAATCTTCAAATGATTCATCAATTATTGGTCTCGTCACAGGACCATTTGGGTCTAGCAATTTCAATATGGCTATGCCAATGCAAATGCAATATGGCTATGATCATGTCAACGACCCTTTGTTTAGATCTAATAAAGTCTTTGGTGATACTAGATACAACCATCAACAACAACATATGTTCGCCTTCTTTGATCAATCAAAGGCTCAGAGTTTCGCTACCTATTCACCGCCTCCTTACAATTGGAGCATAGGCACATCCTTTACTCCATTTACAAGATACATATATATTTTAATTATTCGTATATCAGCTATATATTATGTGAACCATGTGATTTTGGATTACATCCTTGTATATGTTTTGCGCTAATTGTTTATATGGATTGATTATTTATATATTCAGGTCACGGAGGTGAAAACTCGAACTCCAACGTAGTTGTGGGTGGAGCAGCACATACAACAAAATCATTCACTCCGGATCAATTTATGGAACTACAAAATCATTCATATTCAAGTTCATATTGACGAACGTGCCAATGCCACCCCATTTGCTCGCACCACTCACCGATTCTCTTTACCCTCACGTTGAATCCCCATGTCACCCCTCATGTCTACTCCAACTCCGGTAACCTTTTTCATCAATCATCATACTTTTTTTGCTTACATTTGTATATATGTTCGAATCATGACTAATGAGACAATTATTTACATTACATTATTGTTTAACATATGGTCACTTATTTTATTATTTATTTGAGATTACAACTTATAATTTCACAAGATTTTATTACCACATTTAGACTAGTAATGTTGTTAAATATGCAGTGAGATGGGTAATCCCCACAAAGAGTTCGATGATCCCAAGGTAGGAAGGTGTCGTAGGTCCGATGGGAAGAAATGGCGGTGTGCAAGAAATGTGGTTCCCGACCAAAAGTACTGCGAAAGGCATATGAATAGAGGTTATCTAGCAAGAAGGGCCGATCTAGCTCAAATGCCTGCTACAACTAGACCAACATTGGCACCAAGAACTAGCATCATAAGATTTTACAACACGTACTATTTGAGGTTTCAGACAATGAAGGATCTGGATTTGGAGCTCAAACAGCCTCCTCGATGAATTTTTCCCTCTGATAAATCCTTTACTAAAGTAGTTATTTCTTGAATTTTAATGATCAAGAGACACAAGACCAGTATCTCGATTGGCTTGATTTGAGGTTCGATTGGAGTCAGATGAATGCATTCGATTATATCTCCATTAACATTGCCTCGGGAGATTGATCTGGAACAAATGGAAATAGAAGATGTGAGCCAAAGGCAAACCAATTGGTTGCCATTCAGCCATGGAGCTTCAATGGAGGGAGCTTCGAGTAGCAAGAGCTCATAGTCAAAAACATGTGGTGAATGAAGGACATGATGATGCCCCATTTGATTCATGTCATGTTCATGTTGTTACCAAAATTTTTGTAGATAAAAGGCATACATGAAGCTCATACCATGGAAGGAAATTAGAAATGAGATTTTAGACAAATAGGATATTGACGTTTCGATCTCAAATGAATGTGTAATGTAACATAAGAAAATAAGCTTTCGAAATCAATGTGCTTCCGGTTTAAGAATTATTAGAAACTAGAACAATTTTAGAATAAAATGATGTATCATTTTACCCGTAATTAATTATGATTATATGTGTGATTTAGGGCGCAATAAATTGCTCTCATAAATTTTTTAATAGAACTATATATTTTAACTTTGAACAACCTATTTGGTTCCTTCATACTAATTAAGTATGAACTGTTTTATTTGTTTTTTCCAAAATCAAATATGTTAATTCTAGGAAAAACTTGAAAATGGAGCTTTTAAAATAAGCAGATTGAGAAAGCACAGTCAAATTGGCCCTTAGTATATGCAACAATAAAATTTGTTGACTCAGTAATCAGTTATAAATTGTTGGGCAACTTAACTATATACAAGATTTTGAGCCTTCAATTTTGTAAGAACCCTCCTACTTATCGATATTCTTTCATAAAAACTTCAATTCTCTTAGCTACCTACATTCTTTCTTAATTACAATATTTAACTTTCAGATTTTTCTTTTACCTAAATATAAGAACCCTCATTGTAACAAGTCTCTCTCTCCTAATTAATTTGATTTTTGCAACTTAAAACGACTATATCTTACAAACCGTTAATTTTTTCAACACGAACCTTTGGAATACTTTGTTTGTCTTATTTTCTTTAAAACGAAATACATATAGAATATTTTTTGAGCAAAAAAAAATTTATCGCATTCTTATACCAGTTTTACCATTTTTTCGTAAATTCTTATATCTGGTATAAGAGTTATATAATGTCTTTATAGCGCCAATTTTCCATTTATTTCTAGGTAGATATCATAAAATATGAACATCGTTGTTCTTTTTAAAGCAAAAAATCCTCTTATAATTGGTATAAAAGTAGCTAAAAACTGGTATAAGGCTGCGATAATTTTTTTGCTCCAAAAATATTCACAATAGATGTCATTTTAAAGATAAAATTAATACAAATAAAATATTCTAAAGGCCCATGTTGAAAAAATTAAAAGTTTATGAGATATAGTTGTTTCAAGTTTCCAAAATCAAATTAAATGTAAGAGATAAGGTTGTTACAACGAGAATAAAAAAGTATAGTAAAGAGAAAAACAAAAACCTAGAAATGGTAAAAAGCTAAAGAGAAAAAAAGTAAAGTAAATAGGATTAAAATCTTATAAATGTGGTATTTCTACATATTTTCCTAAATTATTTTAAGGATTTCTAGCTAATTAAATTATCAGATGATATTATTATTTCAAAGAGGATATTAAATAACGTTACAAATGAAAAAATTTAACAATTTTTTATATCTTTAAATTTAAGGATTAACTTCAAAAATTCCTTCTATAGTTTTATTTATTTTCAAAAACGCTTTTATAATTTTTTTTTTCAGAAGGAGCCTTATAGTGTCAAAGGTTAACAATTTAAAATTTTTTCAATCATACGGTTAATAAAGCTGACGTTGCAAAGGCAACTTTTGTAAATTAAAATTTACCAAAATAATTCTCAACGAGCCCCAAATTTAATGAATCCAAATTTAACTCTAAATCCATTTCTATGGAGAATGGGAGAATCACATAAATTCCAATTTCTCATCAATAGCTACCCTACAACTCTCTTCAAAAACCCTCAAAAGGGTGCAAAATTACAATTCTTCCTACTAATTTCAACAATCAAAGGACCCTAGAATCCAAAGGGCAAGAAATAAATGTTCTTAAACATAGCCCTAACCAAGGCGAAAGCAGGAGCAGCTGTATTGGCGGAATTCATAGAGCGGAGAATAGAGTGGACCGTTTCGAAATCGAGCAATCCGGGGGTGAAAATTTTTTAAATTGCTAACGTTTGATACTATAAGGGCTTTTTTTAAAAAAATAATAAAATGACATTTTTGAAAATAAGTAAAACTATAGGGGTTTTTTTTTAAGTTAATCCTAAATTTAAATATAAAATTATTTTTATTGTAGTTTTTTTTATAATCTTTACAAAATCTTACTTTAAATTACTTATTATTTTTTCATGGCGGACCTAAGACCATATTGATAGGTATAACAGTCTTTTCAAATGACATAGTAAGAAAACCGCGAATAAAGACAAAATATAAGAATCACAACAGATTTCATTGCTTCATATTTTCAGACTTTGAATATCTTATTTCTGTGTTTTCTTTACTAATTATGTAAATGAGTGAACAAGAATAACAACGGCTACCATGGATATATAGATCGGTAACGAGAAACATTGAAGAATCAACAAATAGTTAGAAAAAAATTAGAGTTTTATCAACAATAGAATCATTCAAATCAAGGTAATAAAAATGTTTTAATTTTTATTCAAAAAAATTTAAAAATTTATCATATTTATCTTTTGGTATTACGTTTGGCTAAATGCTTGAATGAGTTGTTATTTATTTCTATATTTATTTGTTTTAAATAGTTTTCATCCGTCGATTATGTATTGCAAAAAAAATGTGGCCAAGTTTTAGCCTAGAGGTTAAAGTTGAACAAGTTATCTCTAAATGTTTTAAGTTCCAACCACATCCGGAGTGGATGAAATTTTTTCTTTCTATTTCATGTAAGCGCAATTACGCAATTTTTTATTGAAAAAAATTACTTAAAAAAAATATAACATAGAGTCTTTTGTTCTATTGAATTGTCTTTTCAAAAAATTACAATAAAATTTTATTTTTCATGTTTTCAAACAAATATAAAAAAACTTGTAAGTTCTTCCATGAAAAATCTTGTTCTTTTACTTATTATCTTGAGAAACATCGTTTTAAATATTTAATATATCATTATTGTTTTCCGCAACAACAAAACAATCTGAATTTGGAGCCGTGGAATCCATATCTACGAACTTGAAAGATGAGGGAATATTGTACTTGAATTTAAAAGGACTTAAATCTCTCACTCTCACTATATCTTTGAGTAGTAGTAGTAGTGCATAGTTGCACATATTTTCCATGATTTTATAGGCCAAGAATAGCAAGGTTTTTGAGTTACGATAATACCCTTGACATGAACCTAGATTTCTTTTTTGTTTTTAATAAATGCTTCAAACCTTAACTTACTTAATTATCCCTCCTTTTAATAATGAAATTTAGTAATTTAATTGTGTTTTGTAAAAGGTTCATTTCAAGAAACGGTTCATATTTGCATCGTCACCGGACTGCATTCTATAGAAATCAAGTCATATATTACCCTAAACCTAAAAACATTTACAAAATATGATTTTTCCTTCTACAAAAGACAATTAAATTACTAAATTTCATTATTTAAAGGAGAGATAATTAAGTAAATTAAGGTTAGAAGCATTTATTGAAAACAAAAAAGAAATGTACGGGATTAGGAATCTCTAAAGTAACTTTACTCTAAAGTTAGAGAGATATAGGGTGAAATGTAGTGAGAGAAAGAATATTTAGGGAAATGTGCATTACATCTTAGCCCTTCAAAATTGATTGGATGGATGTGATTTACTTAAATGTATTATAAAGTTTATTTTTAACTTTAGAGAATTTGGGGTAATATTGTAACTCAAAAACCTTGTTTTTCTTGGCTTATAAAATCATGGAAAATATGTGCAACTATACACTACTACTACTCAAAGATATATTGAGTGAGAGTGAGAAATTTAAATCCTTTCAAATTCAAGTCCAATATTCCCTCCTCTTTCAAGTTCATAGGTATGGATTCCAGGGCTCCAAATTCGGAAAATAATAATGAAACATATTCAAATATTTCATCAAATGTTGGTCTGGAGACAGAAGGACCATTTGGGTCTAACAATTTCCATATGGCCATGCCAATGCAAATGCAACATGGCTATGATCATGTCAATGACCCTTTGTTTAGATCCAATATGGTCTTTGGTGATAATAGCCACCACCATCAACAGCAACAAATGTTCGAACCATGTAATTTGGATTTAATCCTTGTATATGTTTTGCGCTTTTTGATTCTTTGAATTGATTATTTATATATTTAGATTATGGTGCTGAAAACTCGAACACAAACGTAGTTGTGGGTGGAGCAGCACAAATAACAAAACCATTCACTCCGGCTCAATTGATGGAACTACAAAATCAAATATTCATATTCATGTACATATTGGGGAACGTGCCGGTGCCACCCCATTTGCTCACACCTCTCACCATTTCTCTTTACCCTCGTGTCTTCAATCCCCTCGCCGCCCCATATGTCTACTCCAACTCCGGTAACCTTTATCACCATTCTTTTTCGGCTCCCACTTGTATATATGTTGAATCATGACTAATGAGACAATTATTTACATTACATTAAAATTTGTTTAGCATTCAGTCACTTATTTTATTATAATTTGAAATTAATTATAACTTATAATTTCACAAGATTTTATTACCATAATCATACTAATAATGTTGTTGAATATGCAGTGAGATGGGGCGGTCCCCGTGAAGGATCGAATGATCTTGAGCCTCGAATGTGTCGTAGGAACGATGGGAAGAAATGGCGGTGCACAAGAAATGCGTTCCCGGCCAAAAGTACTGCAAAAGGCATATGAATAGAGGTCGTCGAGCAAGAAGGGTCGAACCACCTCAAATGCCTCCTACAACTAGACCAACATTGACACCACGAACTAGCACCATAACACCACATGTTCGAATCCAAACTCGCAACACACAACAACAGTTCGGGATTTCAGACAACGAAGAATTTGGATTCGGAGCTCAAGAAAAGACTCCTCAACAAAATTTTCCCTTTAATTCCTTTGTTGATATCTTTCAAAGTAGCTCTTTTTTTAACTTTAATGATCAAGAGACACAAGACCAATATCTCGACAGGCCTGATTTGAGGTCTGATTGGAGTCAACTGACTGCCTCCGATTACAACGACATGTCCTCTTGTGCAACAATATAGGATCATCTGCAGCAGGAGATTGATCCAGAACAAATGGGAATAGGAGATGTGAACCAAAGGCAAACCAATTGGCTTCCATTTGGCCATGTAGCTTCAGTGGAGGGTGCTTCGAGTAGCAAGAGTTTATCGTCGAAAAATGTTGTGAATGATGAACGGGATGATGATGCCCCCGTTTGATTCACATCGTCTTCTTATTCGAGTTGCAATTTCATACCAAAATTTTTGGTAAAGGCACAAATGAATGTCATAACAAATAAGGAAATTAGAAATGAGATTTATTTGGACATTTCATTCTCAAATGAATGTGCTATGTAACAAAAGAACATAAGCTTTCGAGATCAATGTCCTTCGAGCGTAAGAATTAGAAGCTAGAACAATTTTAGAGTAAAATGATGCATCGTTTTACTAATGAACATATAATCTTTTGTTATGAAAGTTCTCTAATTTGATGAAAATGATTGTTTATTTCAAAGACATTCAATTTTTTATATATTTGATGACATAACTAATAAAATTTATCAAGTTAAAGATTGAATCAAGGTGGCATTACATATATTTAACATTAATCGGTTAACTTTCAATAGAACAACAGTGATTTATCCATGATAATTTAGCAATACCGAATTATGTTCGGTAAATATAATACAACGAACCAATTAATACTTAGAACTCACGTTAGGTGGAGTCGACTTTCACTAATATAATATATCTATAAAATATCATGAAAAGAGATTGGTTTTATCATCTCTAAAAAAGGTATATGAAATTATAGAATTTTGTGATTGGAAATAAAATCTAGGTATAACATACAAAATAGAAATACATTAGTGAGGGGATTTCTTATGTGGACACGAAAAATCAACTTTTATCTAAAATATTCACCATTTGAAATATAATTCAGCTAAGGAGATATTCATTAAAGGCATGTTCGGAAAGCTCGCTTTTGAGGGAATTCAATTGAATACATATTGTCAAATTCCCTTGTTTGGAAACCAAAAAATATTGTTGAAATTCAAATTGTGCAAGATTTAAATTCTTGTGAATGTAAGGAATAAAAATCTTGCCAAAAGTTGCATGATTTTGATGAAATTTATTTGAGCTAAGCTTTTGGATATTATTTTTACCATATTATTCTTCACATGCTTTTTTATTTTAAAATATGAAATTACTTGTGTAAACAATTTAAAAAAATGTTAAATTAATTTATTATCAATCAAATGAACTCTCTAATATGAATGAAGGTTCCAAACAAACAATTTGTTTAGAGAAATCAATTATATTGAATTTCAGTGAATTCAATTCAATTCTTTTTTTTTTCATGTGGAATTGTTTTCAAACATAATTTCCAAGTGAATAAGAGTTGAGCAAGAAACTCATGAGTCAATTACCATATTAAGCACTCATAATTAGAAGGGCTTTTCATCTAGATACCAGAAAATGGGCTTATGAAAGTTTAAATACCCACTCATATTTATCTAAATGTTCAGCTTCAAGCTTTTACTTTTCTAAATACAACATTGTAAATTTTATTTTTAATCAAAGAATCCTCGTTGTAACAACCTTTTCCCTTTTAATTAATTTGATTTTTATAACTTAAAAATGATTATAACTCATAAAATATTAATTTTTTAGACACGAGCATTTAAAATATTTTATTAGTCTTATTTTTATATTTAAAAAAATCCATATTGAATTTTTTTTAGCAAAAAAAAATTATCGCAGTCTTATACCAGTTTATTCACTTTTTCGTAAATTCTTATACCTGATATAAAAGTGGTATAATATCTTTATAGCAGAAATTTTTCATTTATTTCTAGGTAAGTAACATAAAACATGAATAACATTGTTCTCTTTTAAGCAAAAAAAAGCTCTTATGTGACTGAGGTGATGCCCTAGTGATTAATACTGAAGTTGTGACCTCTAGAGGTCCCAGGTTTGAGTCACATCTAGGACGGGTTGGAGATTTTTCTTTCCATTTAATGTAAGCCCAAATGAGGTTTTTTTTTAAAAAAAGCTTTTATACTTGGTATAAAGGTAGTGAAGAAAAGTGGTATAAGACTATGATAATTCTTTTTTGTTTTTACTCGAATATTAGAACCCTCATTCTAATAAGCCCCTCTTTCCAAATTAATTTGATTTTTGCAACTTAAAAACGACTATAACTCACAATCCGTTAATTTTTTTGACACGAGCCTTTAGAATATTTTGTTCGTCTTATTTTGTTTATCTTTAAAACGAAATCCATATTGAATATTTTTTTAGCAAAAAAAAATTATCGTAGTCTTATACCAGTTTAACCACTTTTTCGTAAATTCTTATACCTGGTATAAGATGGTATAATGTCTTTATAGCACTAGTTTTCCACTTATTTTCAGGTAAATAACATAAACCATAAGCAACATTGTTCTCTTTTAAGCAAAAATAGCTCTTGTGTGACTGAGATGTCGGCCTAGTGGTTAACACTGAAGTTGAGACCTCTAAAGGTCCTAGTTCGAGTCACATCTGGAGTGGGTTGGGGATTTTTCTTTCCATTTAATGTAAGCCCAAATGAGGCAATTTTTTTTTTAAATAAAAAGTAAAAAAAACTCTTATACTTGGTATAAAGGTGGTAAATTAGTGGTATAAGATTGTTAATTTTTTTTTACTTTTACCTGAATATAAGAACCCCCACCTTAATAACACCCTCTCTCCTAATTAATTTGATTTTTGTAACTTTAAAATGACTATAGCTCACAAACCGTTAACTTTTTTGACACGAGACTTTAGAATATTTTATTAATCTTATTTTTATCTTTAAAACGAAATCCATATTGAATATTTTTTTAGCAAAAAAATTTATCGCAGTCTTATACCAGTTTAACCACTTTTTTGTAAAATCTTATACATGGTATAAGAGTGATATAATGTCTTTATATCACCAGTTTTTCATTTATTTCTAGGTAAATAACATAAAATATGAGCAACATTGTTCTCTTTAATGTAAAAAAAGCTCATATACCTGGTATAAAGGTAGTAATAAACTGGTATAAGACTATGATAAAATTTTTTGCTAAAATAATATTCAATATAGATGTCATTTTAAAGATAAAAATAAGATGAACAAAATATTCTAAACGCTCATGTCAAAAAAATTATATTTTGTGAGATAAAGTAGTTTTAAGTTGCGAAAATCAAATTAAACATGAGAAAGAAGGTTGTTATGAGATGAATAGGGAAGTATGGTAAAGAGAAAAACAAAAACATAAAAAGCGACACAAAAAAGTTGAAGAAAAAGATAGGTTGGTAAATATGATAAAATTCAATAAAAGTGGTATTTGCATGCATTTTCCTAATTTGAATACAATAAGTAAATTTGGTGACTTGGCGTCTACAAAATCTTACATGAATATCAAGCTATAAATAAGTGTGGATGGGTATAGTGGATTAGTGTTGCTTGGACATAGGCAATGTGCCACCCTTAAGGCCCTATAGATGAGAGGGGTCAATAAAATCTTAAATTTTTTTATTTTTGTTGTAGAAATATAACAATAAATTTTATTATAATATTTGTGTTAAAGGATCTAATTTCTTTTATAATGGGACTTTTTAGTTATTTTTTTAATAAAAAATTAAATATAATTAATTATCATTTCAATTTATTACTCAATTATTTATTATATTTTTATTTTATATAATTTTTTTATATATGCCCCTGATATATTGGTTCATATATCTTCGAAATTGTTCGGACTAACCCTGAGCACAAGTGGCACAAGAGAAGTGTATAACAATATGATCATTGATATGCGGCATGTAGGATAAATATAAGAGAGCCTTTGTATAACAATTTCGTTAATATCGGGTATAATAGCTTATAATAACAAAAGCTATTATTTAATTTATCTAACACCTTAAGTTTTGTTAGGTAAAATGATTTTAAAACATGGTACTTTATAGGGTAAAATTCAAAAATATGTCATGTTGTGTAATTTATTGTTAAGAAGAGCATAAATCTTTTTTTTTTATTTTAAAACGGGGTTTGTGGTTTTAAAAGTTAACAAACAAATAAAGAAATTTTCGATTTGAAAATATGTCATTATAAAGGGTAATTTTATCTATTTTGAACTGAAATTTTGCATGTTGATTAATAAAAATATAATACACCTCAATAATTTTTAAAATTTTTTTAGAAGTGTAGATATTTTTTAATTAAAAGCAGTGATAATTTTGAAAAATCATAACAAAATAAAAAATTTCCGAAACTTATTTAGTTTTTGATATACAATTCATAAATAATATGGTCAAGTTATAGGCCAAACTTCAAAAAAGCACTTTGTGGGTTCACTCATTTGCAACACCGGGTCTGAGGAAATTTTTTTTGCAAAACCGGGTATGTGATTTCAAAAAATTAAAGGATTCTCAATATTAAATTATGTCACGAAAATAGGTAATCTTGTTGTGGGATGGTTATTAAAAAAATAATGCACATCAGTGAAAAATTTTGAATTTTTTTGAATAATGAAAATATTTTTTTAATTAAATTATGATAATAAGCTTTAAAAAATCATAAAAAAATAAAAAATCTTCAAAAATTACTCAAATCCCAATGTATAATTTTTAAATGATAAAGCTAAATTATTAGAATGTTGAGTTGTTTAAATATTCAATGTAATATCACTATTCTGAAATCATTAGCCCCTTTTGCAAATTTTTTGAAACTATGGACCCCATTTTGCAAAAAAAATTACTCAGACCCCGTTTTGCAAATAAGTGAAACCATAAGGTACTTTTTTAAGTTTACCCTAATTTATAGGAATGTAGAATTGATTAAAATACCATTTTTAATATTTAAAAAGACATTTTGTAAATTTTTTCTTTAACTTCAGTACTCATTTCAAAAATAAAAATTTTATTATTCTCTTTTTTAAAATGACTAAAAACACATGATATATTTTTTAATTGTACCTGCTTATATCACAAAGATATTTTTTTTGGTAATAGTATCACAAAGATATTTATATATCACTGAATTAACATAGCCCATACCTCTATGTACATCAACTAATAAATAATCACATCAAATCCGATCCACTGTACCTACCAATCATGCATCATGTTGTTGGTGAATAATCAAAGTGCATCACCTCATCTCAATACTCCAAAATTATAGCCACCAAACACATTCAATTCAAAAACCTTATCTTCAATTTTTATTTTTCACTCATTCATCATAAATGTCTTTGAATTAAGCTTCCTTTGCTTAGCCATATTATGCAAAATGCATGAAAATTGCCCTACAAACTAGCCCTCTATTATGACACCCTACCTAGCTATTTTCAATGATCTATATCTATATGTATCCCTTCAACACTAGAACAAATTAGTTGAAGGATATGAGCCATAGTCATAGAAAAGTCCATTCACAAGGGAGCATACCCTTTTCTTGGGAGGACACTCCCGGTGTCTCTAAATCCACGCCCCAACCAGATTTCGTTTTAGATGCTACACGAAGATTATCGACTTCGAATTTCGAGACATTCTCGGGCCCTATAGTTTTTAATCACGAAGATATAAAAATTCCTCCTCCTCCTCCATGCCAGAATCTACACCCGCCGAGGAGAAGCTTTACGGGTAAAGGGTGGCAGGATGATCCTTTTCTTGCAGCTTATAAAGAATGCACAAGAAGTAGTGTTGGATATAATGGTAAGTTGGATGCAAGTGAAAACAAGAAGAAGGATGTTAAAGCAAAAAAAAATTGTAAGTTTATGTTATTTTGTAAGAATTCTAGTGATGTTGAAGAAGGTAGTTTTATTAGGTTTTCTAATCTGCCTCCAATTCCTAGAGGCAGAGTCAAGGGAAAATGAAATTTGAAACATATGTGGATTACAAATTTGTTACTAATTAATTTTCTTTATTAATGTTGAGGTGTTAATTTACTGATTAGAGATATAGTTACTTCTACAATGAGGTTTGTGATCATGTATTTTGTGTATCCCAAATTACAAAGGTCGAGTTAGGGGGTGTTGTTTCATACTTTTCGTATGCTCCGAGAGCATTCATTTTGGAAAGAAAAGGAAAAGATTTTTGAACAATGAAAACAATGTCAAAAGAGCTAATATTGTAAATTTGTCATACAAATTATGTTTTCTATGTATTTCTAGTAATTTATTTTAACATACTTTTGGAAAAGGAAAGCAAAAATATTTAATAAATGAAGCAAAGGAAAAAAACAGAAAATAAATGTAAGTGATGCATGTATAAAATTAAATTGATATTCAATTCCTCTACCTGACATTGTACATGTATTTGGTGGTATTTATTTGTTTGTCATGTCTGTGGAACAATAGAAGGAAATAGTATACTTTTGCTAGGTTAAAAGCTTTTGATCCCTCTACAACTTTACATATTTGATGTAATATATTTTGGGACATTGAAGCGATTATACTTTAGCTAGGGCAGATATTATTTTCCTTTTTTATTAAATCTGACTTTTTAATCTAACAACACGAACAATATAACTACGGGCTCACCATAATCCAACACTCTATGTATGCAAGATGGTCTCGGCACAACGATAGGCTTAAATGTTTTGGCTGCATTTTTCGCTCTTCAACTATTACAACTCACTTTTATTCTTAAACAATTTCCTAAAATTTGTCTCTGAAATTACCGTCTTCTTCCTCTTGTATAGTTTGAGACTGACATGCCAAAATGGTCCTCAGTGTGCAAGTATTCGATGCTGCTAGATACATAAATTTCTCAAGTTTGTAATAGAAAAACTCAAAAGGCAATAATGTGAAATTTTTTGTTTTGTAATAGAAAAGCACTTGTCTTTTCATCATACATAATCATACCTATTGTATAGAACTTGATATCTCTTTACAAGATAAATATAAAAACCTAACTCTAACTCTATATTATAAATTAGATAGAATAAATATACCACAAAAAAGTAAAATAACAAGCATAAAAATAAAAATAATACATGCATTAACTGGAATCACCATATAACAAAACAATACCAAAGAGACAGAGATATTAGAAGCATTTTTCATTCCAGATATCCCACATTGGATATTTACATAATCTTTCAATACTTTATAACTTTGACTAAATCTCACTTTTATCACTGGGCTTGGTAACGGTAGCCTGTAACTCGAGTGAGGGTAACAAAGTGATGGGATATGGAGAAGGCCCATTGAATCGGGCTTGCAGTTGGCTGAACTCTGACCCGCCCATTCCAAGCTGAGAGCTGAACTGAGGGATTTGGGCGGAGGCTCAGATCTCTCGGCTCTTAGAGTGGAGGGCACCGCGTGAGGCTGGCTTCACAGAGCAGCGACCACTTCCCGCTCCCGGCGGTGGAAGGATAACGGGCCGGCGCCACTCTAGTCCATGTGGTCCGATGAGCCTTGTCAAATGAACCATCGAAAAATGATTGTTCAATTCCTCGATCTCACCAATTCGGACTGGTACGTTCTCTGTGTGAAATTTTTCTTTAATTTTGGATTGGATCAAATTATTCTGGATTTTGATTGCTTATATTTGCTCAATTTCAAATTGATTAGAGGGAAAGAGAATAATTACTTTGAGTTATCGTACTGAACTTCAATCTACCTATGATGTGCAAGTAAGCATATATTGGCGTTTAATTTCAACAAATAATGCAGTGTTGTAACGATAAATTTAGGTCAATTTGGTAATGAGGTACTTCGAATTTACACCCAAGCATTTTAATCAGCCGAGCTTGATAGTTTGTGAAGATATTCATGGTTAGGGTTTGCACTAATCTGGTGCTGTTGTAAATAGCCATAATTTGAATAATAACTGCAGGGCGTTTCTCAATCTAAATGTTACACAATCCTATTGCTGTATTCGTGGGTTTTAGCCAACAATCCACTGAACAATTGTGAAAACTATTTGAAAACAGAAGTAATTCATTGCTCTCTTACTAAAGAAGTCATTGTTGATCAAATAGTGAAAATGCAGAGTACAGCTTGAGTGTCATTGATCTGATATTTACATAACAGTGTCATTGAGATAAATCTTTGGACTTATCAATAATCCTGTTGATGTTTAGGGATGTCGATCTTGTGCCTTGAAGTTCAGAAGGAATCTGCAAGGCAGGCCTTTTGGTTTAAATTACACGAATGAGCTTTCCGAAGTAAGCTTGTTTCCTATTCAATAACAAATTATGTAGGAACTTTTGTGTTTTGATGAGTTCCTACTTTTTTGGAAATTGACTTTTTTTCTGTTTGAATGGTAATAGCTCTGCATATTACTCGACATTGATGATGTTACTATCGACATATGAGAGTGAAGAAGCTCAAGGAGATGTCGATTTTATGCGTTAAACAGGTAAGTCCTTTTCCTTTTATTTTTAGGCAAAAGTATGATTTCAGCTAAAGGTTGTTTTGCACATGCAAATATTAGGCTCTTTATTTACTTTAATTTCATAGCATTTTCTTTTTGTTTATAGAACCTAACAAAAGAACGGTTTGAGCTAGGATTGAGTTAAAAAGAAAGAAATGATATTGGTACTTTAATCATCTCGACGAATGCAGGGTGCTGCTATTTATGATCTGTATTATAATGGTGTACAAGTCAATTAGCTGCACTAATATGGAATTTGGCGAAAATTTAAAATGGGACTCATAAAAAATGTACCTTGGACCTCTAAATTTTCTGACAAGTTGAAGATATTTTCCAGTGCAGATAACAGCAAATGAGTTCCTCTTCCTCTGAATGATTTTTCTGGCTTTCCAAACAAATTGAAGAGGATCCTTAGGCTCAGAACCATCCAGCTTTGGAATTGTGACAGACAAAAATGCAAAGTTATTCCCCCAAGGTAACTTAGAATCAGGTTTAAGCATTTCTTGGATAGATGTATAGCTGCGGAACATCCTTGTATTTAGTAGAACCAACGTAGTAGCACGTGCATTTTCCGGACCCTTTTTCCATTGCTTCCATGTATAGTCGTGTTCCCAAATTTAACGTCCCCGTTAATACATCATTTATCGCCTGTCACAAAAATATGTTACAAAAATTGTTTAGTGGACTTAAATACGTTTTTGGGTCCTATTCTATAACTCAAATGACGTTTTAGTGCCTCATATATATAAATTTCCTGTATGGCATCTGATATATTCATTTTTCGTCTATTTGGTACCCAAGGTGTTCAATATTTGTCCATATGGTGCATGACCTATTTACGAAACATTAAGCGTCCACTTAACAACACAAAAAATGTGAAATACACATATCGCCATTTGGAGCATGAATATGCTTTGTTGATCATGCATAGAAATGTCGATCCAATGATCCCTTTGTGTGCTCAAATTTAATACGTCAGGTACCAAATATGCAATTATAATAGATGAGACACCAAAAGAGCCTTTGAGTTATAGACTAGAACCCAAAAAGGAATTTAAGTCTTTGTTAGTGAACACATGTGGAACAAAAAGGATAGTCAAAACTTACGACTCCAAGTTTGGTCTTGATTTGCTTGATAGTATCAATAAATAAAGACACTGTAACTGTAGTGATAGGCAAAAACTCAACTCCATGATGCCTAGATCTTATAGGAGATACATCATCTTCAACAAACCTGAAGCCAATCGCAACACTTGAACTGAAATCGGATAAAGTATAGTAAACAGAAGACACAATCGTAGGCACAATGTTCTTGAACCTGTTGTTGCTTTTTTCAATGGAATGAATTTGGGTAGAAGGGAGTGTTAAAGGAATAGAAGGATTATCAGCTCTTTGTAAACAAGAAAGAAGAGCTCCCATTAGTGAAAACCCATCACCAAGAGAGTGATGAAGCTTGAATATTATGCTTCCAACTGCTTCTTTTGATGGGTGTTTTATTATTTGAATTTCCCATAATGGTTTGCTGTCTTTGAATTTTTCCATTGATATATTTCTGATGTATTCATTGAGTGAAGCATCGAGGAATTCGGTTGTATTTTTGTGTGGAAAAATTGGTACTTCTTTGATGTTCGCTTTTACCTTCTTCCATTGTTTCTCTCCCTTGTGGTTCTCAACCTGTTTTAAATGAAATGGAGCTTCATTTTGGTGAATATAAATGATATATATGTCCAAAATATGGACAAGCACTCCTTGATTGAACTGAGGAAGTTCGGGTTTGAAACCCCAGTAGTTTTTTTTTAAAATTTACTCAATTGCTCTTACATTGAATAAAAAGAAAAATCTCCACCTACTCCGAATGTGATTCGAACCTGGATATTTAGAGACCACAAGTTCAGTCTTAACCGCTAGGCTAAGACTTCACCACTTGAACCCCTTGTGTTTTTTCTAAATTTTACCGTATGAATAGGGCCGACCCTGAGGGGTGGCGGGCAGGTGCCACCGCCTAGGGCCCATAGTCGGAAGGGGCCTAAAAATATATTTTCATTTGAAATTCTAGTAGTTATTATTAAAAATATAAAAGTAAACATTAATAAGTATTAGATCAATTGGTAGAACACCTCTTAAATTTGTAAGAGGTCAAGAGTTCAATTCATACTTTTGGTAAAAAAGTAAGTATTTATTTTAATTTTTTCATGACCCCATTTTTCTACTTTAATATTATTATTTAGTATAGGGCCTTCAAATTGTTAGGGCGGAAGTATGTACCATTCTTTTGTTACATATGGCAAAATTTCTAATGTGGGCAGGAATTGTACCTCAAATTACATGATCCTCTTCTTCATTTTCCATTGTAGATTAACTTCAAAAAGAGTTCACTAGCAAATATAAGTTTTTTTTTAGTAAAGGATATGAGTTTATTTTTTAAATGGACCACGTAGTTTTAATTAATTTTGTTAGGTATCAACAATTTTTCAATTATGTTGAAAGGAATATTTTAGACAAGTCAGCTCGGGTACCCGCCTGCCCCAAGCCAAATCAAATGAATTAAGCTTGGACAATCGTTTTTTTATAAAGTTCAATTCGAGCCCACTAAGATCCAAAATTTATGGGTGTAGCTTGGGTTTATGTGAACATCCAAGTTCGGCTCGATGAATAATGGCAACAGCTCAGATTTGGACCGGATCCAACTTAGACCCTGTTCGGATCCCTTTTTACATACTAGACTGAGATCTTTTGGGTCCAATTTTACTATTCAAATCCTACGAGTCCGAGTTTAAAACAGGTCCAAAACGGGTCTACATCAAGATGCAATTGCATGCTATATTTGTTATAAAATCGTTTCACATTATATTTCTAAGTAGTGATCATATAAATTGGTATATACTAAAAGGAAATCCCTATAGCATTGTTCTTATTTTTATATGTTAATTAAGCCTAGCCAAAAAAAAACACATATTAGTGCACTTCATAATCACTAATTTCCGAATTATAAGCACCAGCCGTATCAGCTAATTATGTTGGAGCACAAAAATCACAACATTAGGAGGGAAATGCAACAGTAACAGCCATCAAAATCAAGAACCATAAAAAATACATGCACTTGTTTTGATTTTTTTTATATAATTTATATACATACAACGTCCGGGTTTGGATCTCATATTAAAATTCGATACCAGAATTGGATTCATTTTTTTTTACCTGGATCCGACGGATCTAAAAATAGGATCCAAATCCTAATTAAAGCGGATCTGGGGTGGGTCTATATCCATTGCCATCCCTAAACTTACAACTGCTCTTGATTTATTCGGCTCTAATACCATAACAAATTTTATGTACACCGAAGATGTTTAGTTCGACTATATGTGGGACATATGACAGTCGATTTTTTTAATAAAATAACAGTTTTAAGTTTTCGTTACTAGCAACTGCTTCTTTTAGTCTTCATTATCTAGAACAAAAAAAACTATAAGATAAAGCAAACAATAACAACTAAATTGTAGAAATTATTTATGGAATTGAGCCGATGTAACAAACAATACTCTCTCCGCTTTTTTTTAACTGTAGTTTTGGATGAGTTTGTCAATATTAAGAAAATATTAACTAAAATAATAAAAGTACTAAAATACTCCTAACACTAATAATTGTTTGAAAAGATGATTGGTCTTTGTTATCTTTTATCATTTCTAATATAGCATTAAATAGGGGCAAAACGAGAAAGATGCTGAAACAATTATATAGGAAATTGAAAATGACACTTATTAAAAAAAATTTGTTTGCCTCCTGTTGATGCCCAGGGGGTACTCTTAGCAAGTGCACTAGGGGTAGTTCGAGCAAGACCAAGTGTCGTATTCCACGGGGAGTAAGCATAAACAATCTGAAGGTCTCCCTGGTAAACTGGCTCAGAGATTCTTTATATTTTTTTGGTTTGGTTGGTGAAATAAAAATGACATAAAAATATAACGCATAAAATAAAGATAAAAGCACAAGTTCTCTACACACAAACAGTACAGGTTCTTCATCCAAACAATGCATATAAAAACTCAATAAAGCATGTAGATCCAAGGTATCTCAACCACGGTAATTCAAGCATTCCCTACTGCCATCTTGAATACTAAGCTATGCTAACTTCCACTTTCGCTCCTTCATAAGCTAACAAAAACTTGCATTATGTTTAGTTAAACATTTAGATAAATCTAAAACCCTTGGCATATGTTCAATCTCCTTTCGGATTCATGTACCATATATGTGTGTTTGGATCTATTATGTTAAATCTCCTTTCGGTCTCCTTACCATAATTATATATGAGTTGGTGCTAAGACTCATAAGGATTAAGCACTCAAACAAATAATGACAAATAATTTTAAGTAATATATACATTGTTTCAGAGATCTCCTGGACAGTCTGTTTAAGGAGAACTTGTTGCATTAACATAAAAACACATAATAAAAATAAAGAAAATAAAAACTATCATTGAAGAAAAGAAAAATTATAGAAGAAAAGAAATGGCAAACCCCCGAAGGGGAGACAAGTTTATAAATGGAGAATGTGGGTATTTATAACCCACCAATAAAAGAGGGAGAAATAAAAATCTATAAATAAATTAATCTCATTTAATCAAAATATCAAGATATTTTGTCCAAAATAATAATAAAGAAAAGCCATTTGCAAAAAGAATTCTAGAAAGGGTAAAGATGTAAAGTTGCAAAAGTAACTTTTTACTCCTCTTTTCTTGGTATACGTCACATCAATCAACCCCACTCGCACTTTGCACTTGATTGCCAATTTTTGGAGGGAATTTTCCTACCATTTTTCAGTCTTCTTCCCGAAATGGCAGGAGATCTCCTCATTTCGACATGATCTTATAAAACACAGAGATCTCTAGAGAAAACTGCATTTGTTCATTAATTTCCAGCAATCAAAACAGAAGTTCTCCTTCCTTCAATAAAGACCTAAAACCTGTAGAGATCGTCATAAAAACTGATCTTTTCACACAAAATGTTAGCTTTTTATGCATGATTTTAGTAGTACAAGTTCAACGCATCAAACATCCACACACTCAAACTATTGCTTATCCTCGAGCAATCCATTCAATGTTAAGAAGAAGCAACCAATAAATAGCAAGCATAAGAGACCATAAAGATCTTGGAAAGTTTGTTAGTCAAGAACAAGTTCAAAGATAAGCTTTAGGAAGGAGAAAAGCTGATAACATTATCCTAACATTTCCAAGTAAAGCATGCAACTTAAGAGAACTTGAACTTCTTACTTCAACTAAGTACATTAAATAAAAATACCTTACCAAGAGTTCTCTCATTTTCAGTGTTTGAGTGTTTGGTTGTGGAGATCTCTGGTCTTCGCCCTCATCAGCAATATCTTGTTGATTTAGACCATAGGCTTGCTATTCGGTCAAGTCTCCACCACAAAGATGTTGAAATACATGTACTATCATAAAGGTCTTTTTACGTTGCAACGTTGGCTAGGGTATTGGGGTGTTGTTGTGAAAGGGAATTTTATGTTTAGAGATCTTCTAACAGACAGTTGAGAAATCAACAACATTTCTTGATATGAAAGATCTTCTGCCTTTTTGGAGTTCTTATTACAACAAAAGAACTTTTAACTATTACAACACATAAGCAAATCTACTACGTACAAAAACTTATATTTGAAATGTAATACTAAATTTGTTTCTTTTTTTTCTTTTTTCTTTTTTCTTTTTTTTCAAAAATAACAAAATAAAATATAGCAGAATTTGCTTTTCTAGAGTTCTTCTCCTTATAAGTTCTTCATGATAAGAGATCTTTTCCGGCTGACACTCTCGTTGCTTTAAATTGATAAGTTCCTTATTAGAAGATCTTGAGGGTGTTTAGGGGAATCAATGTGAAGGGTGTTAGGTGTGTATTGTGTGTAAAAGAAAGAATGGCTTTAGGCTCAAAGGGGGTTGGTTCTCTAGGGGATAATGTTTAGGGTTGGCTTTTTGGCTAGAGTGTAATCCTAAGTGCCTTAATCATTTAGTACAAGATTTCAACAGTGGTCTCGATAAGTACTAACACACAATCATAAACAAGCATTGCATGTTTCTCCCATAGCAAGTTCTAGCTAAACAACAAAATCTGCCTACTCAGAAGAATTTCAAAGCTTGTAATTTTGCAATGAATTAAATTGGGCTCAAGTTCTTTCCACACAAGGGTCAAGTTCTGATTCAATTTATCAAGTTGAAGTAAAATTAAAAATTCTCAAACTTTAGACATGTCAGAAAGGTCTTGTCAGTTTACTATGTCAAGTTCTTATAAATTCTAAAACTAAATTCTGCGGTTCTTGTTCATGCTTAAGAGTTCTCCAAAATTTTCAAACTTCCTAAAATTGTTAATCAATGGATCCTTCCAAGCAAAACATATAAACAAATCACTTTCAAACAACAATATTCAAGCAAAGGATATTTCAAAATCGAAAAAATTTGGCTCAATTTTTAGTTTAGCATGGATAATTAATGTGATCAATCAACAATATGCATAAGATCCCTTATGAACAGTAAAGCACAAGTCCTCCTATCAACAGTAAACAAGTAAAGCACAAGATCATCATAAGTAACAGGTAAAAACTATCAATCTCCTCCCCACACTCAAAATTTGCTTTGTCCTCAAAGCAACAACAATGCATAACAAGCAGGGAATAGAAAGAGATCTCTAAACAGCAAGGAAAAGAGACGGGCTGAATTGTGTACCTTTCACCATAGTCAATGGAGGAAAAGCTAAAGTAGAGTCCTCTTGTAAGCGCTCAAAATAAATGGCGATTAGCATAAAAATTAAAATCATAAAAATTTAAAACTTCAAAGTAACCGCCCTAAAAATAAATGCAACTAAACCAGGAAAAAGATAAAATGCAATAAAGAATAAAGATAAAAAGGTTGAGTGAAAGGATACTGAAGAGTTATCCTTCATACCACAACCGCAAGAAGATCTCGTAGAAAATCTTCACCAAAATTTTGCTCCACTTGGTGCGTGAAGCGAGCACAGCTTCAAGACTTTCTTAAAGTGATTCTTCTCTTGAGAGATCTCTATAATAGTCTTAAGCATCGTGGAGACCTCCATCTCAAACAGGTTATCCCCCTTCCCCCGGTATCACTGCACAAGAAGCGTGTCCCATAGAGTTGAGATGAAAATGTGTCCAAAATATTGGCCTCTGAGGTTCTCTTGTGGTCCATAACCATTAAGTACATAAGGTGATTGTGGAAAGGTCTCTTCTCCATTGTTGGTCGAACAGTGGTGAAGATCTTCGCAAAAACATGTTTAAGGAGATCTCAAGAACACACAAGGTTAAAAGCACCAATCTACAATTAAATAAACAAACAAACTGTTTAATGTTGCTCCTCGACAACGGTGCCAAAAACTTATTGATGCCCAAGGGGTACTCCTAGCAAGTGCACTAGGGTCGGTTTGTAGTACGGGCAAGACTAAGTGTCATATTCCACGGGGAGCAAGCATAAACAGTCTAAAGGTCTCCTTGGTAGACTGGCTCAGAGGTTCTTTATATTTTTTTGGTTTGGTTGGTGAAATAAAAATGACATAAAAACAGAACACATAAAATAAAGATAAAAGCACAAGTTCTCTACACACAAATAGTACAGGTTCTTCATCCAAACAATGCATATAAAAACTCAATGAAGCATGTAGATCCAAGGTATCTCAACCACTATAATTCAAGCATTCCCTTCGGCCATCTTGAATACTAAGCTATGCTAACTTACTTCCACTTTCGCTCCTTCATAAGCTAATAAAAACTTGCATTATGTTTAGTTAAACATTTAGATAAATCTAAAACCCTTGACAAATGACCAAACTCCTTTCGGACTCATGCACCATATATATGTTTTTGGATCTATCATGCTAAATCTCCTTTCGGTCTTCTTAACATAACTATATATAAGTTGGTACCACGACTCATGAGGATTAAGCACTCAAATAAACAATCACAAATAATTCTAAGTAATACATACATTGTTTCGGAGATCTCTTGGACAGTCTGCTTGAGGAGAACTTGTTGCATGAACTTAAAAACACATAATATAAGAAAAGTTACAGAAGAAAAGAAATGGCAAACACTAGTGGAAAATGGGCCTTTTAACCCGCTAGTCCGGCATCGGTTTTATTCATAACCAAAATCAATGTTGAATTCGCGGGGCCAATTTTTAATTGTTGGGCTCAAATTGCACATTTCTCCTAGGTTTTTAAGATAACTGAAGAAAAAAATCAAATTTTCCTCGGTTATCTATAAAACCGAGGACAATGTTCAATTATTCTCATATTAGAATTTTCCACAACACAGATACTTTATTTAAGCCCTCACCGTCTCAAGTTTAAAACCCCAGTGAGAACTCCTTACCGTCGCTGCCGTCATCGTGAGAACCCCGCACCTTTGCCGCCGTCCATTGTGAGAACCCCTCACTGTAGCCGCCGTCCATTCTGAGAACTGCTCACCGACGCAGCGATCCCTCGTGAGAACCCCTCACAGTTGCTGCCGCCTTTCATCCGCCTCTCAACTGCGCTTCTTTCTTCAATCTTTCCTACTTTCCTCAACCTCATCCCTTTGCCAGGCGTAAGGAGTTCCTCTGGCCCCTTCTCTGGAATATAAATCTCGCTGTTGGAGGTAATGTTTCTATTGCTTTCAATTGTAACTTTTTTATATGCCAATTTGTTATATTATGATTGTTTTGTGTGCCGTGAGAACCTCTAACAGATTTATTTGTTGTTGCTATTTGGTTGATATTTGCTGATTTGGATGATTTGATACGAAAAGCCATTTTTATTAGAACTTCGATTTGTGGTGTACAGAGTAAACTCACTCAACTTCTTGCTCATGTTCAAATTTACACTTCAGTATAGAATTTAATTATTTTTAGTAGAATTTACAGTAGAGAATCAGTCATACAGCATTTTGAAATAAAAACTGTTGTAAACATTTGTTATACCACTTCAAATATGAAAAAGATTCCATTTATCAATCCTCAATTGTTGTTCTTAGTTTAATTTTCTTCCTTTTCTGCTATTTATAGCAGGTTACATGTTTAGTGGTTTTCTATTTGCTGCATTAGTTTTAAAAGCAAGATTCAGTCGGCTAATATAGTAATAATGATCATAAGCTAATGTAAGTAGATCTGGTTGTCAATTACAAGTAATATATAAGAACAATGCCTAATAGAAAAAGATATATCTGACTATAGAATTCGGTTTCTATGCGTTTATTAGTGTTAATCTGGATGGATTTATTTCATTGAGAGCAACTGCAATTGGATTCAAGATTATACAAGTTGCTTTATGTTCTCTAATTGGAATTTTTGGCTGAAGTTATTGCTTGTAGTTGCGATTATTGTGTTAGTTGGTTAAACTTGTGCCCGCAATGCAGGCGAGTAACACTATTTCTAAATAGGTTCTAAAGTGTCTGAAGGGTTATTTCTTTCATTGAGTGAGTTCGTGTTTTGTTTTGATCTAATTTTATTGTTTGGCTGAACCAGGTCAATGTGGGTTTGATTTTCACAAAGGGTGATCTCAAGAAAGTGTGTGAAGAGGTTGCCAATTACAAGGTGTGATGACTGATTTTTGTTTCTCGAGTTGATATGAATGATAATGAAATTAAATATTTTGTCTTCTCTTTACGATTTTGATGCTATGCCTACTGGTTTTTTTTATATCTCAGTGCCCCAGTGTGTGTGTAATTCTTTTTTATTGTTCTGGTCATTGCTCATATGTGGTTAGATGTACAGGTGATTACTACTAACTACCTAGCGATTTTTTTATTTTTCATGTTGTAATATGTGGCCTTAAGTTAAATACTTGAGGCATTTGTGTCTTGCATTAGTAGCCTTAAGTTAAATTCTTGAGGCATTTTTATATTTGATAATGTAATTCGGATTTTTGTATTTGGCACTAATTAGTGTATTTAATTAATTTTTTTAAAAAAAAGTATAACTTTCTCCTCGGTTATTTGAATAACCGAGGAAAAAGTAGCAGTTATTTTCCTCGGTTTTTAAAGTTAACCGAGGCCCATTAAGCGGTAAAAATACCGTCATTTCAATGCCTTTTTTCCTCAGTTATTTAAATAACCGAGGAGAATGATGCTCTTTCTCTTCGGTTAAAATAGCAGAGGCTAAACTGATTGGGCCTTTAGTTTCGGCGGCTTTCTCATCGGTTCATAATCGAAACCAAAGGCCAATATATAACCGAAACCAAAGGCCCTATTTCCCACTACTGAAACCCCCAAAGGGGAGATACGTTTACAAATGGAGAATGTGGGTATTTATAACCCACCAATAAAAGAGAGAGAAATAAAAATCTACAAGTAAACTAATCCCCCGTTTAATCAAAATATTTAGATATTTTGTCCAAAATAATAATAAAGAAAAGCAACTTGCAAAAAGGCTTCTAGAAAGGGTAAAGATGTGAAGTTGCAAAAAGCAATTTTTCTCCACTTTTCACTATCTTTTTCTGATGCACGTCACATCAATCAACCTCACTTGTACTTTACACTTTATTGCCTATTTTTTGAGGGAATTTTCCCACCATTTTTCAGTCTTCTTCCCGAAATGATAGGAGATCTCCTCATTTCGACGAGATCTTGTAAAACACGGAGATCTCCGGAGAAAACTGCACTTTTTCATTAATTTCCAGCAATCAAAGCAGAAGTTCTCATTCCATCAACATAGACCTAAAATCTGTAGAGATCGTCGTAAAAACTTATCTTTTCACACAAAATGTTAGCTTTTTATGCATTATTTTAATAGTACAAATTTAACGCATCAGCTCCAAAGCGACACTTAAAAAACTGAGGGAGTAAAATAGAGAGAAAAGTGAAGGGGGTACCATAATAGAAGAAAATCGAGGATTGATAGGGAGAAAAACATATCCAACCATAGAAAAAACTTGAGGATAATCAATGGGTATTTCTAACTCCAAAACTTAAGATGCAATGTTAAATATTAATTGTAGAATGTTAAATACTGAACTCAATGATACTAAACAGAACATAAAATAAATTAAAAATAACACCTTGCTGTAAGTGAAAGAATTGAAGTGCTCAAATATTGGCCTGTTGGGCTCATTGGCTCTACTACTGCTTCTTCCTCCATTTATTTTCTCCTAATCTTTTTTGGGAAATTGAATTATGAATACTTTTTCGTTTAGTTAATATGTTCAGCATATAAAGAACTACATATGTATATACTCACAACCCCACATATATCATATGTTAATGCTTATAAATTGACTGTAGATAATCGGAAAATGATGTTTTGAAATAAAGGGAATTTTTAGAATGATTTGGGAAAATGAGGGTTTTTTTTTCATATACTCCCACCATCTTTTTAAAATAGACATTCTAGCCTATGAGTTATTAAAATACTTGTCATTTATTCTTTTCTAGGTACTTTTTTTCATTATTCTTCCAACTATGCCCTTAATATTAATTGCATTTGGGTTGAAAAAGTAAGGTATTAATTTGAGATACAAGGGTAAACTAATATTTTCATATCCTTAATAAATGAGTTTATTAAAAAGCGTAAAAATTGTAGGAAGACAAGTAAAAAAGATGGAGGAAGTATATTAAAACTATTATGTATTAAATATTTCTACGAGAGATCACAGTGTCGAGCCTTAAATTCCACGAAGAGTGTTTGACAACTACCCGATAAATATTAGTCTAATCTAGGGCACAAAAAAGAGTCAATAATAATTCAAATCAAGGCAAAGTATTTAATGAACTGTTTATATGAACTTCTATGGTTTATCAATAGATAATTTATATGAACTTGGTGTTTTTAACTTTAATTAATAATGTTTTAGTAAAGGTATATTCTATAGTTACTTTATTTAATTATTACTTTGCCTTATTCACCATTGGATTAAAATAACCATCACTCATCCTACGGTGGAAAAGTGCAAAGTAATGGGTACTTTAAAAAAATAAAGTAATCATAGAATGCACCTTTAGTAAACTAAATTTAAAATTATTAATTATCATCTGAAAACAAGAAATAAAAATTTAAACAAAATGAACATATTTTCTATTTCCCATTTTTTCATTTGAAAAACAAAAAACTGAAAATTTGGAAAACGAAAGCAAAACTGAAAAATATTATCTAAAATTAAACAAAGGAAACATTTTATTTTTTCTTTTTGTTAAATAGTTAGGATTGCTAAGCAATTTTTGAATATTAGTTTCATTTATAGTAGGAGGTTGTGAATCAGTTTGTTCATAGGCTTATAAAAATAGTTGATTCTTCAACACAAGACGAATGGAATCAATTTCTAGAGTCTCTAAGGATTCAATGCATGATTTATGAGAATTTCTTGTCAGGAAAAAAATAGTTATTTTATATTTATTATCTTTCTTTAACCTGTTTGTTAATAATCTTAATACGTATACTAAAAAATGCTTATAAAAACAAAATATTAGGAAATTTACGGATAATAATTGGATATATACTTGAGAAGATTGGACTGAAGTAAACTTCATTTTTATATCATTTTATTGAAGAATTTGAATTCCTTTTGAACTGTAGTTCCAGATCAACAAATTTAATTATAGCAACCTGTTCTAATTCTGATCAGGAATTTAATGATAGTTTCGATAATATCGTCCGTAAAACACACCTTCTTTATAATCATGAAAATTCCTCCCAATCTTCAAATATGGCATACAATAGAACAAAATAATCAAGGTCTCAAATTTTTCTACTCATTTGTTTTGTCTATTTTTCAATTACACAAATTAATTGATCATAAATTCTGTTTCAAAAAAATTTCAGGTTGAAGAAAAAGCCGCAACAAGATGATGAACTCGACGAGCTATCGAAACATATACAATAAGACCAAGAGCGTACAAGTAGACGAAAATGAAGGCGAAGAAGACTGTAAAATTTATCTCAAAGTAACGATTTTTAACGCGGAAGGTATAGATAATAATTCAGGGATACCGAAACCGAAGAGATTTTACAAGGCTGTATTTTGGGTTTGTCCCGAAGACGAAAAAGAGACAACAATTGTTCGTATAAATCCGGTTTGGGATCGTGAACATTATATTGAACTGGATAATAATATTGGACATTATGAGTTTTTGTACTTGGAAGTATTTAGGCTTTGTCTTCCGGGGGATGCTCCGGATCCCGGAACTTCTACTGCGAGAAAACTTGTCGGGAGGAGCAAAATTCGACTACCGCCTCTTGGCCAAAAGGTTTCGGGAAAATTCAGGCTTGTTTTACAGGATTTTGATACATTGACAAATCAGGGTCTCATTAACCTTCAGCTGGAGATTATCAAGGTTTATTGTGCAGATGACTGAAGAGTAAGCATTGATTTTTTTTTCTGTTAAATTTCGTTAGGTTTATTTAGTTGTCTTGTTTTTATTTGATTCGTGGTTAGTTTTTTTTAAACATGTTATGTTAGAGATTTACTTGATTGAATGAAATTTTAGCATATTTGAGCATATCATAATATGTCAATACTAAATACATTTCAGTGTTTTAGAAATCAGTTTAGGAATTTTCAAAACACCGCTTGGATTTTACTCATTTTAGGGTCTAGGTGTCTATGAGGAGACCATCGGACTTTTTTTAATTTGAAAATAATTTTTAATAACATTTCGAGTTTTTCAAAACACTAAAACAATTTAAATTGAGTTTATAGTTTAGTACATCAATAAATATAAAAATTAGAAAAATAAAAATCCGAGTGTTCATCTAGGCTCCAATTAATCCCACGGCTGCCTCTAATTGTAACCAATCACTAAGCATAATTATATATATAGTTTATACATTAAAAAAAATGCATATTTGCCTTCATTTTTCAATATCATGAGGTTGGCCGAAAATCTCTGATATTTTAGAGGCCTAAGCCAAATATAAAATTGGAACCCTTCGATCGGAACTTTTTACTTAAAATCAATGTTATTAAAATCGGACTAGGTCGATTGGTTTAATCGAAAAAATACGGAACCGACAATGTGTTTGATCCGGTTGATAAAATATAGCGGTTTGATGAAAAACCGATAAACTAGAAAAAATGGATAAACTAGTGAATTGATTAAAATCTGGTTTCATAAAATTTACATATACTTTAGAAATTTACAATAATATTTTCATACTTATAGATAATAATTATTAACTTATTTATTATTTTTAGCTGTTTATATTATTAATATGATAAATTAACTTAAATTATTATTTATTTCCTAGATAATTTAATAATAGAAATAAATTAATATTTATCATTAGTTTTTATTATTTTTATTTATTTCCAAAATGATATTTAGTACTTTAAATATGTTATAATGCTATTAAAATATTTTATAATAGTTTTGATTTATTATGCCATATTTCCTTCCACAAAATGTATATTTTTTTATTTCCTTCTTTAAAAGAATATTTAATAATTTTGATCTATTATATCATATTTCCTTACACAAAATAATTACTTTTTTATTTCCTTCTCTAAAAGAATATTTAAAGGTTTTAATTTATAATATCATATTTTCTTCCATAAAATATTATTATCATTTACCAATTTATTTATTTTCATAAAAAAATCATACTTATATTGGACAAATAAAATTTATTATTTAAAGAAATCAAAGAAACGATTGAACCACAGTTCAACCCAGTTAAATTGAAAAACCGTGAACCACTAACTTCACCGATTTGACATCCAATCCAGTTTTAATAACATTATTTAAAAGTGATATTTAATAATTAATATTAAATTAAAAGTATAATGGTTTTTTTTCATTGTTATAATCTAAATCATCCACATTGGAAAGCTTTTATATATATATATATATATTACATAACAAAATAAATTGGACCCCTTTAATTGTGGGTCGTCGCACCCTTAGACTATTTTCGAGGTCGGCCTAAAAATGAATTAGTGTACTTGAATGCTATAGCAAACACACTTTTTATTATTTATTTACTTTTTTTGTCACTACGGCTCCAACATTTGATCTGTTGCGATTCTTATTATTACAGTTTTTTTTCTATAAAACAACTAAAAGTAAATCTTTAATAATCATAATCCAAGACCTAAAACTTGTGTTTGATAATAAAAAGGTCGAAGTAAGTTGTAAAAGTAATGTCCAACCACCCACTAAATTCACTTTGAAAGGGACAATAACAAAATAAAATATTGGTAACATATGATTTTCACCTATTATACCAAATCACTGTTAATGGAAAATTGGAAGTCAATAATTGATCCCTTTCCAAAAAGTTAATTTTCCGTTCTTACTCTGTTATTTGGATCAAAAAAATTAGTAGCTATAAAAAAGCATAGCTAATCAGAAAAGTATGATAATCAACAGAATTGAACATTTGAAACATTTGATAAATGGCATAGAGTTTATATACCATTGTTTTAGTAAATATAACGTTCATGTACCACACATGATTATAAACCTAGTGCTAAATGACACTACTTTTCGGGATACTAAAGGGCAACTGATTCTAAGCCCATCAGAGAAAATTATATAGAAAATGGGGATATTTTATATCATTTTCATTGAATAATTGACACGTATAAAAAGTGGTTACGTTTCAATTATCTACTTTTTATACCATAATATAATAAATGGTTACGTGTCAATCACCCAATGAAAATAGTAATGCCCTGTATAAAAACTCGCCCAATAGAGGCCCATCAGCCTTAGAATTAGAAAGGTGGTTGAACCCTCTAGGGGTCAGTTTGGCTATGCTTATTTCGACTGTTTTTCTGAAAAGCTTCATTTTCAAATTTTTCTTAAAAGCAGCAACAGATTTAATTATGAAAAAAAAATCTAATAATTTTTAATTAAATAATATAAATAATCAAAATGTATTATTCAAAATCAAAATATATAAAATTCGTGAAAAAAACTTATTAAAATAACAATTTAAAAAAACAATAATATAACCCAGTTATAATAACCAGGGCCATGATTGTACCAGCTAAGCCTAAGAAAATCTCAGTTGTTTGATAGCCTAGACTATCTTTCAGTATTCACATTGGAGATTAAAAGTAAAACCAAATAGTCAACAACCATTCTATTGGTTCAAATTGATTGTAGAGGTCAACTCTTTGTGGCCAATTGACATTTTATAAACTGCAATGAGTTGGTGTGAGTTGTTTGTGAAATGAAATAGAGAATTTTAGAGTTGTTAGGGGTCAAACGACTTCAACTGAGGAAATTGCTGCGACTCAATGCAAACCCAATTTTAATAAGTCAATTATATATTTAATTAGATCAAAGGCTGCTGATTCTGATTCTAATCCTTCCATTTAACGGAATTTTTGGTTTTTAGGTGAGTTATTTTGTTTTATAAACTAAGCATTACTTTCTCCGTTACTCAATTAAATCGGTTTCATACCAATTATTCAATACTGGACTTAACAAAATAATGGTTAATTAGTAAAAAAAATGAAGTAATAAAAACCTTTTTTCGGTTGTTTACACTTTGTTTTCGTAACACAATTTTAATATTTCATTCCGGGATTTTATATCATGTTTCAGATGTATATTCCTTACTCCCTTGTATGAGTGACAAGTATCTAAAAAACTAACTATATTATTATTTTTTATTATTTTATTCATTTTTAAGACACTTAGCACTCATAAAGAAGAGTAGAGAGCATGGTTTAAATCTCATTCCACTGACATTTTAAAACATTTTCTTCAAGATCTAGTTCAACACGGTTGCCAAAAGAATTTTTTATTTATTTATGCAATGGTACAACAATGAACTCATTAATTCATAAAAATTTATTGAACACAAAAAACATGCATTAATAATCCTCATAAACCTCTTTTTATATAAATGACAAACTTTCTAGGAGATCTGAGTCACCGTGGAGCTTTTATAGCATTTTACTAGATAGTGGATTCCATGAATATGTGTCATGAGAAATAAAAGTTCATATGGATGATATGTTAACTATTTTAAAAATAGACAATGTCTATAAAAAAGCTACACTAGATTATCTATTTCATCTAGAATTGTGTAATTAAATAATAAAAAATATTTAAATACAAGCTTATTTCAATGTTAAAGATTAAAATATTAATTAATTTGATGAGTTCGTAATCCATTTGACTGTCTACATGTAGAAGATCAAATAGACAATGTCTAACATTTATTTTGCCACATCATATAAGAAAGAGAAAATAGACAAGCTAATGTAACACAATTTTTTAATCAATTGTCGATTCTTACCTATGTGAAAAAATGATTATTAGAATGGATTATCTATTAAAGATGCTCTTTAACTCATATTCCATATTCCATATTCCAGTTCATTTACTCAAAATATCATTATCTGATAAATAAAGCCTAATACATTAGTTGCTCATTCAACTTAAAAAGGTCTTTTTAATTCCTTTAATTTTCTAAAAGTACATCATTTTACCTTTTGAATGTCACATATAGATCTGTTCAATGGGCGGATTGGGCTGAGCTCAATCGGGCCTTATAAAAAATAGGTCTACCCAGACCCAACCCAACCCATACTTATAATATTCGGCTCCGGGCCGGCCCAGGCCAAACTCACAAAATCATTTACCAGGCCCAGCCCAGCCCGCCCATCATATATTATATTGATTTTAGAAATTTTCACAAACAGAAAAATCAAAACACCACATATGAGAGCCAGAGAGCCAAATCAAGATGTACAACAGGAAAATGGGGAATTTTGTATCATTTGTACAATTGTAATAAAGGAACAATAAAGTAAGAACCTTCAAACATTACATTAAAATACAGAAAAAAATAGATAGACTCCATTTTAATTATTCACAAATTAAGCATGTGAATAGATAAAGAAAGGATTATGGAAAATAAACTTATTGTCCAGATTTAATGAATCAGCAGTTACGGAGTCCCAAGAGTTACAACGGTTACAATAGTTATGACTGTGTTTGAAGATTCATTTAGTTTTGTCATAAGTTTCGTCTTTATGTTTGTATTTACTTTAGTAACCGAAGAGTCACCTTGTAAGACTATAAGTATGTAATCATTTTCAAGGCTAATAATATACCAGAATAATATTCAGCCACTTATCTCTCTTCTAAAATGCGCTCTCTCCATATTCTCTCCCACAAAGTGGTATCAGAGCGTTAAGGAGCGACTAAGAGTGCCAGTGAGTGACTTAAAAAAAATAGTGAGCGACAGAGAGCGACAAACCAAAAATTTCAGAATCATGATGAACAACATGATTAAATTTCCCCAACTTACCAAAGACAATTATGATGCTTGGTGCGTCAGAGTGAAGACATTGATGAGTTCCCAAGATATTTGGGATATGGTCGAGATAGGCTATAAACAGCCTGAGAATGAAGAGCAGTTGAATGCTCAACAGATGGAGTCTTTGAAGAAGACGAAGAAGAAGGACCAGCAAGCACACTCTCTCATTCATATGTGTTTGGATGAGAATATGTTTGTAAAAGTTGCTACTGCTTCTAAGGCAAAAGAAGCATGGGAGATCCTGGAGAACGCTTTCAAGGGGAAAGATAAGGTGATTAAAGTTCGTTTGCAAACTCTAAGGAGTGATTATGAGAATCTTAAGATGAAAGATTCAAAATCGATCGAGGAATTCTTCAATAGAGTTCAATTGATTATCAATCAAATGAGGAGATATGGAGAGAAGCTAGAAGATGTTCGAGTGATCGAGAAAATTTTGCGTTCGTTAAAAATTTTGCGTTCGTTAACGGCAAAATTTGATTATGTGGTGGCTGCAATCGAAGAGTCGAAAGACTTGGAAATTATGACGTTAGATCAACTCTTGGGTTCTCTACAAGCCCATGAGGAAAGGTTGAAGAAGAGAGGAGAGCTAATCACTCAGATGTTACAGGCAAAATTGAAATTGTCTGATAAAGAAGAGAAGAAGTCGCAATTTGCCCAAGCGAAAAATAGTAGAGGACGCGGTCAAGGAACATGCCGTGGTTGTGGTAGTCGAGGTTGGTCTCAAGGAAGAGGTAGAGGATCTGGTTGGATACAATACACAACTCTGTAAAATTAGAATTGCTACTTCCTACACAGTATTACATTACATAAATGTATTCTTTAGTATTGAGGGGGGGACATATGGTAATATCCATATACCAAGCTCACACTAGATCAATTCCAGAACCCATATAATTGGTCAATAACCCATATCACACCCTATATATACCATTCCCTCTCCCTTACCAAGGTATTATCACCATCTCTACTACCTTTCTTTCTATATGCATTTCTTTATAGTCAAACCAGTTCCTGACTTAGGCATCGGAGTGGTTTCAACAAATTCCTATGTCTCTCTCTATTTGTGCAAATCACAGGTATAGAAAACCATTGTGATCGAGTTCATAGTAGTCGATATCCCTTTATCATACAATGCCATAATGGGAAGACCTCTACTGAATTCTTTGGACGCCTATGTTTCTGTCAAACAATTATGGCTATGTGTTTCCCATGGTCATAAAACCATTATCATTAGGGGAGATAGAAACGAAGCATGTGAAGTATATATGGAAGCTGTAGGACAAACAGAATCTCTCACCAATGACACCTTGGTAACTCTGGACGAGTTGCGAGGATACAATCCAGAACCTCTTGAAGAGATGGTACAGATCCAGATTAAAGAAGAAAAATTCATTACTAGGGGATCATCTTTTCCCACAATAGAATTGCAGAACATTGACGAAGTACTATGACAATATGCTGATGTTTTTGCATGGGACACGAGTAAAATTCCAGGGATCTCACCAAAAATCATAACGCACAAACTCAATGTCGATCTAAAAGCCCCAGTTATTAAACAGAACCGCAGAACACAGTCCAGAGAAAAGGAGTTAGCCATACAGGCAGAAGTGGACAAACTTTTAAAGGCTGGATTCATTCGAGAGTCACAATACGCTACCTGGATTGCCAATGTCGTATTAGTAAAAAAGGGTAATGGAAGATACCGAATGTGTGTCGACTTTACTGATTTAAACAGAGCTTGTACCAAGGATTGTTATCCATTACCGAATATAGATCAAAATGTCGATGCCACCGCTGGATATGAAATAGTATCCTCAGTACACGTTGTTGCTGGTTAGCATCAAATACCACTCTTCGTTGAAGACCAGGAGAAAACGACGTTTATTACCAGCTAAGGAGTATATTGTTATACCGTAATGCCCTTCGGGGCTGAAAAATGCTGGCGCTACATATCAACATTTGGTCAATGAAATGTTCGAACATCAAATTGGGAAGATAGTCCAAGTTTACGTTGATGACATGGTAATAAAGAGCAAATGTCTCGAGGATCATGCCCAAGATCTGGCAGAAGCCTTAGCCATTTTTAATAGTTTTGGAATGAAATTAAATCTAGAAAAACGTTCTTTTGCCTTGAGGAAAACTAAATTCTTGGGTCATGTTATTTCTGAAAAAGGGATTGAGCCATATCCAGACAAAATACAAGCTATCTTACAGATGGATGCTCCAAAAATGCTGAATGATATGCAGAAGCTAAATCGAAGGCTGGTAGCTTTGGGCCGTTTTATTTCTTGTTCAGTTAAGAAATCTCTCCCACTCTTTTGCTTGTTAAAAAAACAGCACTCATTCAAATGGGAAATAAATTGCGAAGATGCATTTCATTCAATCAAGAATTTCCTCATGTCACCTCCATTATTAAGCGTTCCGAAGGAGGGTGAAGATTTATTCCTTTACGTGACAACATGTCTCCGAACCATCTCTGTAGTTCTGGTGCTTAAGGAAGATCAAGTCTTACCAATTTATTACTTTAGTCATACTTTGCACGATGTAGAGACAAGATATCCTCATGTGGAAAAAGCAATATATGCTATAGTACTCGCATCCGCCAAACTCCGTCCTTACTTCTAAGCTCATCATATCATCATCAAAAGTCTTCCTTTAAAAAAGTAATCCAAAAGCCAGATACAGCTAGAAGAATGGCAGAATGGTCGATAAGATTGAACCAATTTCATTTGTCCTTTGCAGTTAGTATAGCTGTCAAAGCGCAAGCCCTAGCAGATTTTGTAGCTGAATTTACAGGATCGATACCCGAAGACACGCCTCCAGCGTGGTCAATGTATATTGATGGAGCTGTTGGAATTGAGGGGTCTAGATCTTGAGTAATTCTTAAAGGACTTGGTATTACTCTTAGATATGTAATAAGACTTGATTTCCATGCAACTAATAACCAAGCTGAATATGAAGCTCTCTTATCTGGACTCAGAATCGCACGAGAGTTATCACCTCACCGCTTACAGATATTTAGTGACTCTAAATTAGTAGTGAGCCATATCCAAGGCATTTATCAAGCTAAAAACCCGATCATGTGCAAGTATCTACAAGCGGCTTCATGATTATATGACGAATTAGAAGTCAAAAGAAATTGAATACAAAATTGAACTGATAACGAGGGAAGAAAATTCTGAAGTCGATGCTATTGCTTCTTTAGCTGTTGGAAGGGGATATGATCGAGACCTTTTGATAGAAGTGTTGAAAGAACCATCATTCGATAGGGATATATACTTTACAGAAGAAATAATTGGAGAACACCTCTGCTTAATTACCTAGACAAGAATGTGCTTCCAGACAACAAGTTGACTACTACCTAAATCACTAGAAGATCTTGGAGATATGCCTCCATTGAAGGAGAATTGTTCAGAAAAGGTTTTTCTTATCCATGGTTAAAATGCATATCCACTGAGGATGGCAAATATTTATTAGCTGAAATTCATTAAGGATTGTATGGATCCCATTAAGGAGCTTTAACGATGGTTAGAAAAGCTCGTCTACAAGGCTTCTTCTGGCCAAGTATGGACAACGATGCAAAAGAACTAGTAGCTAGATGCATACCATGCCAAGAACACTTCAATGCAATCCTTCCACCAGCGACAAAAATAGCTTTTTACACGCACCATGGCCTTTTGCTAGTTGGGGAATTGATATTCTTGGTCCATTCCTACCAGGGCAATCACAAGTTAAATTCCTAATTATAGCAATTGATCATTTCATGAGGTGGATAGAGGCACACCCAGTTGCTAAGATTACATCCCCATAGCGTATCGACATTCATACAACAAAACATTATATATCATTTCGGGATTCTAAACCAAACTATTTCAGACAATGGAACATAATTCGATAGCAAAGAATTTGAAAGCTTCTGCAATAATTGGAATATTCACCATTATAATTCTTCTGTAGCGCATCCTCAAACAAATGGAGCCGCTGAAAACACAAATAAATCAATTTTATGAGGTATTAAATGATGTATTCATGAAAAGCAAGGATTATGATCTGAGAAGATACCTAGCATCCTATGGTCAATCAGAACTTCACCTAATGAAGCAACTAAAGAAACACCCTTTGCTTTGGCATACGGGGCGAAAGCAATAGCACCTACGGAGATGATAATGCAGTCTCCAAGAGTACAAATGTACGACATTATCCTCTTCACACTAGCAAGAATCTGGAAGCATTATATGCCCTTGAGGAAAGACGAATCGAAGCTTAGGTTGCTACGGTAAATTACAAGAACAAAATGGCCACCTACTTTAACAAACGGGGTACGCCCTAGACAATTCCAACAAGGAGATCTGCGTTGATGGCTAAGAACTTTGAGATGACTGATTTGGGGCTGATGTCTTATTATTTGGCCATTGAAGTCCAACAAAGTGATGAAGGCATATTTCTTTCTCAATGTACATATGCGGAAGCTATTTTGAAGGAGTTCAAAATGGATAAGTGCAACTCAGTCTCTACACCTGTGGAATGCGGATTAAAGCTTTCAAGACATGACAATGAAGCTAAAGTAGATCCAACTATATTCGGAAGATTGGTTGGAAGGCTGCGATTTTTGACATGTACAAGACCTGATATCTTGTATATAGTTGGACTTGTTAGTCGTTATATGGAGTGTCCAACTTTGAATCACATGAATGCTGCGAAGAGAATCCTCCGTTATGTTAAAGGTACTGTTTCTTATGGTTTGTTCTATTCATCTCAAAACAATAGCAAGTTGTATGGATTCAGTGATAGTGATTGGGGAGGAGATACTGATGATAGAAAAAGCACAACTGGTTTTGTGTTCTTTATTGGAAATTCAGTTTTTGCTTGGAGTTCTAAGATACAAGCAATTATCACATTGCCTACATGCGAAGCTGAGTATGTGGCAACAACATCTTGTGTTTGTCATATGGTTGAGGAGATTATTAAAAAGTCTCAATTTTGCTCAAGAAGAAGCTACGGAAGTGTTCGTTGACAACAAATCCGCAATTGCATTGGCGAAGAATCCTATTTTTCATGAGAGGAGGAAGCACATTGACACAAAGTATCGTTACATCCGGGAGTGTGTCAATAACAAATAAGTTGAGTTGAAGCATGTTTCGTCCAATGATCAAGTTGCGGAGATTTTTAAAAAGGCATTGAAGTTTATTGATTTTAGTCGATTGAGATCGCTCTTGGAAGTTATGAAGACATAAGTTTAAGAGGGGGTGTTGAAAATAAACTCATTGTCCAGATTCAATGAATCAACAGTTGCGGAGTCCCAAGAGTCACAACGGTTACAATAGTTGTTATTGTGTTTAAAGAGTCATTTAGTTTTGTGATAAGTTTCGTCTTTATGTTTGTATTTACTTTAGTAACCGAATAGTCACCCTGTAAGATAATAAGTATGTAATCACTTTCAAAGCTAATAATAATATACTAAAATAATATTCAGCCACTTATCTCTCTTCTAAAATACACTCTCTCCATATTTTCTTCCAACAATGATATAATGATATCATGTGAGATATGATCATCAATTAACACCAGAAATGGATATGTAATTACAAAAAATACAACTAATAGATCTTGAAAATAATATTAAAGGGAAAAGAAAACCCAGAGTAGGTGGCTACATAGGAACCAGTGAAGGCTACGAGAGCAAGTAGAAAGATGCAGGGTAAATCTCATAAAATAATTGGTATATATATGGACAGTCCTTATAAAACCATTCCACCCACTTAACTAATTTAATATAATATTCTATTTTTTTTAACGGGGTTTAGGTATTTATACAAAATCCAACCCCAATTCAACTTATTGTCACGTTTAGGTTGGTTTGGGTCGGGTCGAGCTTATATCAATATGTGCGTGTCCAAGTCCAGCCCACAGACGTTGGATTTGGGCGGGTCAACTAGCCCGCGGGAACAGGTCTAGCTACATGTCAGTTGTTGGTTAATTTGACTTTTCCTGTCATTCTTCTTATTTTTGCTCTCCAATCAAAAGTTGACATGTGACATTCATGAATCAATCTGGTGCACTTTTTGAGAGTTTATGGGGCTGTGAGGACTTTTCATAATTGAGAGAGACAGTAGGCAGAATGAGACAAGTTTAAGAAGCTGAAGACAAATAATTGATAATTTGTTTTTAGGAATTTTACAATTTTATAAGCATGTAAAGAGAAATATATAAGAAACCCCATATTATAAGTTTAGGCAGTGGTACTTATATACATGTATATATGCTACATGTATTTATGATATCACCCAAGAAAAAAGATCATGTATATATCCCAGAGAAAACCCAGTATTCTAATTACACATATATCCTATCCATAATAAAAATAAATTAGGAAAACAATTAATTAAGTAAAAAATTAATTAGGTTAATTTCAAGGATTGTGGTTCTGGGTATAGATGTAATCGGTATGAGCAACAAGAGTTCTTCTAATCAAACATTCATCCTCTCCAATCCCATCACACCTCTCTTCTTCAACACCCTACAATTATCAAATCAAATAAACTTAATTAAACCCATAATTTAAATTCATAGAGTAAAGAATTATTTACAAAAATTAATTTCAAAATACCTGCTTTTGGTCCTTTACGGTGGATTCGTTAGAAAAGGCTGGCTCGGGCCTGCCGGCGATGGTTAGCGCCGTAGAGCAGAGGAGGAGGGCTACAAGGAATAGACTTACAACCTTAACCTTAACCTTAACCTTAACCTTAACCATTTTAATGATAATATGATGTGTTTTAATTGACTGTAAGAGAATTATAATGAGATACTTGTATATGTTGTGATAGACAAATTTGAGTATATGTATTTAATATTTATAGAGGTGGGAAAGGGCAGGAATTAATTTATTAATTGTGCATGTGAACTCGGTATTCAACTATAGGATGCTTATAATAATTTAGTACCTAACATTAACAATCCATAAAGGTATTTTTATTATTTTTCTTCTTTTTTAAATAAATAAAAGTTTTTCTAGATAAAGAAGAGAAGGATTGAAAATGACAGACGGACCATAGGAATTAATGGAACAAAGAAAAATTGGAGTTTGAAAGAATCATAAAATAAAAAGTACAAAGGTTTTCATTTTATTTTAATAACATTACTAATTAATTGGATAACGAGAATTTATACTACTTTCATCCTACTAGATAAAATTTATTAACATTTAATTAAATATATTCTTAAAAATTTCTCATCGTTTCATTGCCAAAAAATATGGTATCACTTATACTTTGTACTAGATAACTATGCTTACTCAGCATTCTCAGCCTAGATTATTAGACGAGGATGACATAAAAGTGGTTTGTGATTAAATCAATTAATGCATATACAACTAAAGAATTACAAAATTTATTTTTTTGACCGATGAAAATTAAACTTGGGCATGGCCCATCGGGGTAGCACAACCCGTTCAAGTGCATCCTACATCAAATGAGTTTGGGCAAATAAAATAATGTATAATTTTAGCCTAAGTTCATAATAACTTAATTGATATATAAAATGAGGTTGATTTTAGTATAAAAATTTATGTTCCTTCCAAGGTATTTTAGTGGAGTGAAGACTTTGTTGACAAGTTGGAAAGTAACTGTTGTGTTAGTGGACTTAAAACGACTTATTTAATTATGATGGGTAGCATATACTCATTGACTTCTTCAACGTGTTAATCATTCCCACTAATTAAATCGGGCATATTCCATCTTTTATATAAACTTTGTTATCATTATTTAAAGTTATATATTTCGTTAAATTTTGGTCATTCATTTAATTTGAATGATTGAGATTTGACTGCATTATAAATTTAATGAATGACCGAAATTAACTAAAAATTATAACTTTATCATTCGTTAGCTTTAAAAAATCCTAATCCTACCCCACCCCCCGAATCTAAAGTGCTACAAATACAGGACTCAAGATGATACACGAAATTTGTATTGAGAATGATAAAATGGCAAGTAATTTGTACAAGTTTCCCAAAATACTTTGTACGGTTTCCTTAATTGCAGAGCTGATCCACTACCTCTCATTTACTTGCGCTTGGTCTACATATGCACTTTTTTAATACTAATCAACAATAAATTTGGCTGACTTTTGCTGGCCGTGGCAGCCATTGAAACTCCATAAGTCTTTGACTTTCAATAAAATGGGTGGTGCTAAAGACAGTCAGAAATTACTTATTACAGTTAGTGTAAAAGACGATTTTGCCCTCAGTTAAAAAAATCATTCAAAATTATGCAGGCTTTTCTGCAAAACGCCTCAGCCACTAGGGAGGCATTTTGCAGAAAAGTCTCTGCACTGGTGGTGTCATTTACGCCCCTCCTATGGGCGGGGCGTTTCTGGAAAACACCCCTACCTTTTTTTATTTTTTTTTATTTTTTTGATTTTGTATCAGTTAAATTTTTATCGTTAACGATTAGGGATGGAATAAAATTGACAAAACATTATAATAAAATATAACGAAGGAACATAGACAATATTAATCGATGGAATATTAATACAAAATATATACTGATTACAACCAATTATAGAATCTCATGGGTTTCGCCTATCTGTATACAAATTTTCCCAATTATGAACCGATGACCTACGATATTCAAACCATTTATATGGTATAGGGGGATGGGACACGTATTGGATACATTCAGTCGAATATAGTGATGTAAAGGAGGAATATGAGCTATGCATATTTCTTTTGAGGGGAGCGACTCTCCTTGAGATGCATAAAGAGGCAAAATTGTGAAACAACATGTGGTGCTTGTAGCATTACTTCTGAATCCAATATATATGACGGTGACATTGAACAATGTGACAATCGGATATAAGTCCTCTAGCACTGCCATCCAATGAGTCATGCCGCATCCCCCACTAATCTAAGAAATATGATTTAAAGCTATATCAATAGGGGAAGTATAGAAATTTTGATACAATTCTCTGTCATTTTGTAACTCAAGAACTGTAGTTCGCCTCACGTATTGCCAATTGTCTTCATTATCAAACATGAAAGACGAAACCACTCTAAAACCACAGTTTCCATCTGGAACAACATCGACGACACCTTCAATGAATGATTGAATAATATACGGAATGAAGTCTTTATGGTCATAGTGTTCGAGCGCGATTCCTAGGGTTCATACAAAGAAAGATAGAGTATTTGTACAATAATATGAATATTCTATTCAAAAATTAATTAAATACCAAATGAAAAAGGAATTACCGTTTATTGAAGCTTTATTAATAGATGTCATCAATTTACGACTTTGACCCTTTTTTTGACGATGTTTTTGAGAGTTGTTGTAGTGCTTTGTTTACATATTCATATCCGCTAGGATCTCGCTTTGTTGACTTGCTTTCTTTCGGTCTGCCTTTGGTATTATCTTTGACCTCAGGTTCAATATAGTTAGCATATTCAGGGTGAATTATTTCTCGAATGACTAAACTGACCTTTTTAACTACTGCAGGGTTTTGCTCTTTGACCTCCTATGTAATAGATTGAAAGAAGCGGTGATCTTTAGAAGGGTATTCGGGATCAACTGTTTGCTGACCAGATTATCCGTTGATCTTGAGTGTTTTCCAAAATGGCTGAATACTTGTAATACTGATCGAACTGTTTGACCTAAAAGCCTTTCTCAAGTCACATGCACAAGGAATGCTGTGTGTTCTTTGTAGTGCACATCCACATTTAACATGTACATCATCACCCAGTTCGAACATTAGATTCAGCTCAGAGTTCAACACATCCAAGCAGTGATGGGAAACACGACAAGCAATATTCTGCAATGGAAATGTTGTGTTAACATACGCTTCTTGTTTCTACAATGTTCCAAAGCGCACCTAAAATTATAATCATATGCATTGTATTTTTAATTTCACAATCATAAATAAAACATTGTGTAATATGAACAAATTGTATGAAGGATTTACCTTATTTCAATCTCCTGTGACTCCATTTCTTTATGGACTTTGATCCACACTGTGTCAAGAGCTCTAGTGGATGTGAACAATCATTTCTTCAACGAAGAATGTGCGCTCTCTACACGATTATTTGTTACGTTTCCAAGATGTAGATAATTATTGGTCCAGGCTGGAATGAATTTTTCCTTATGACCGAGTCAAGTGCCTTGGAGATAGTTAATCAGTTTAGTCTGATTACCAAAGCCGTGGTCAAATTTTGTAATAGCAGAAATGTACTCCTCGAATGTTTGTTCATGAAATATCTTGTTCCATGCAGTCATAACATTACCTCTATAAGTAGACTTCTTGTAGAGTTTGTTAACATAGGCTTTAACATCCTTCTGTATGTGCCATCTATAAAGTAAATGGTCTGTGTTGGGAAAAACTTCTCTTACTGTGTCGAGAAGGCCTCCTTCCTTATCAGTAACTATGACAGCGGGCTGAGCATCTCGTCCCATCATCATTTGCAACCTCGTTAAAGCCCATCTATAGCTTGACTTTGTCTCATCTTTCATAACTGCATATGTAATTAGAAAGTTTCTATTTGTTGGAGTCACACCCACGAACTCAACAAACGGATACTTGTACATGTTGGTTTTGTAGGTGGAATCAATTCCAACATACTAATGAAATGTGCTGAACAAGTTCATAGAAGATAGACTAGCCATGAATAAATGGGTAATCATATTTGTTTCGGGATCAACCTCTATGAAATGAAAGTAGTTGTTTGAGGTTACAAGGTGATACAACTGACTGATTTTATCTCTATCATCAAAAGACACAATTCCCAGTTTGGTGCGTTGATTGTATATCTATCGAACAACGGGATGAGTGTCTGGAAATTTCACCTTCAAAGAGGCCAGTATGGAATTTGACTTTGCATGAGCTTCTGACATCTCTCGGATATGTTCCTTGGCCTCCTCCATCAATTTAGAATGTTGCAGAATGCCTTCATGAGACCACATCAATGGATGGTTGTGGTAACCACACATTCCAGCACCAACTGTTATAATTTTCCAATGGCCCATATTAATTTGTTTAGTTTTCAACTGAAATGGGCAATCCCAGGATCTTGTTGCTGTGTTCTTCCTTTCCGCATCGGCTAAGTTTCTGTTTTTTCCTTTGTGATAGATACCTCTGCTACATTTCACATACTTTTGGGTTCAAACTCTTTAGATGAAGCAATGATAACCTCAAACATCAACCGGTTAGCAATGTCCTTCATAAATGAAACTGCTTCCTTATATGTTTCAAAACGTTGATCTGTCACAAAATACCCAGTGTAGTCGATGCAATCCCCACCAGATCCTTCGAATGTTTGTGATTCTTCAAAAGGTTGGTTGGAGTCAAAATCAGGATAATAGGATTGATTAGAGATATAGGTATTATAAGAGTGATTCGGGTCACTTGGATAGGAAGATTGATTTAAATCATTTGGATAAGAAGATTGATCACCCTCATAAAAAGGATTTATATCAGAGAAATCCAATTGACTGAAATAAAATTTTTAGAGAGTTCAAAGAGGAGTGCAGAAATGTCGATAGAAAGGTAAGTGTGAATTGAGGCTATTTAAGTTATGTTTATATAATAGTTAAAGTCGTAAAAGGAATAGTTAGAAGTAAAAGAATTCAGTAAAATAATAGTTAAAGTAAATGGTTCGGATTGAGAAGACAACACACTGAATTGAATTTATTTTCAGTAAAAAATTAATAATTTAGTTTGTACAAATTCGGTAAAGTAAAAGAATTCAGTAAAATAATAGTTAAGTAAGATAATAGTTCAGATTGAGAAGACAACACACTGAATTGAATTTATTTTCAGTAAAAAATTAATAATTTATTTTGTACAAATTCGGTAAAGGAAAAGAATTCAGTAAAATAATAGTTAAGTAAGATAATAGTTCGGATTGAGAAGACAACGCACTGAATTGAATTTATTTTCAGTAAAAAATTAATAATTTAGTTTGTACAAATTCGGTAAAGGACAAGGCAATTTGTATGCGTGTAAAAGGAATAGTCTGGAAGTAAAAGAGTTCAGTAAGATAATAGTTAAGGTATTATTTAGCCTATACAAATTCAGTAAAGTAAAAGAATTCAGCAAAATAATAGTTAAGTAAGATAATAGTTGGGATTGAGAAGACAACACACTGAATTGAATTTATTTTCAGTAAAAAATTAATAATTTAGTTTGTACAAATTCGGTAAAGTAAAAGAATTCAGTAAAATAATAGTTAAGTAAGATAATAGTTCGGATTGAGAAGACAACACACTGAATTGAATTTATTTTCAGTAAAAAATTAATAATTTAGTTTGTACAAATTCGGTAAAGGACAAGGCAATTTGTATGTGTGTAAAAGGAATAGTCTGGAAGTAAAAGAGTTCAGTAAGATAATAGTTAAGGTATTATTTAGCCTGTACAAATTCAGTAAAGTAAAAGAATTCAGCAAAATAATAGTTAAGTAAGATAATAGTTCGGATTGAGAAGACAACACACTGAATTGAATTTATTTTCAGTAAAATATTAATAATTTAGTTTGTACAAATTCGGTAAAGTAAAAGAATTCAGTAAAATAATAGTTAAGCAAGATAATAGTTCGGATTGAGAAGACAACACACTGAATTGAATTTATTTTCAATAAAAAATTAATAATTTAGTTTATACAAAGTCGGTAAAGGACAAGGCAATTTGAATGTGTAAAAGGAATAGTCTGGAAGTAAAAGAGTTCAGTAAGATAATAGTTAAGGTATTATTTAGCCTGTACAAATTCAGTAAAGTAAAAGAATTCAGCAAAATAATAGTTAAGTCAGATAATAGTTCAGATTGAGAAGACAACACACTAAATTGAATTTATTTTCAGTAAAAAATTAATAATTTAGTTTGTACAAATTTGGTAAAGGACAAGGCAATTTGTATGTGTGTAAAAAGGAATAGTCTGGAAGTAAAAGAGTTCAGTAAGATAATAGTTAAGGTATTATTTAGCCTGTACAAATTCAGTAAAGTAAAAGAATTCAGCAAATGTTAAAAGATTAAACAAACTTAAGTTACTACATATTGTTCATGCATAAATCATAGTAAAGTAAAATATAATCAGAGAGTTGAATTATATTCCCTCATCAGCTCTTCAAATTTAACTACTAACTGATCAGCTTTATCTGTATTACACGCCCTCAACTCGCTCACTGATTCGCGCCTCCACTCAGCATATCTGTTCAGTCACTAGAATAATGAAGGTATAAATAATAATTAGTCAAACTATTAAATTGTGTTATTAGAAACTATTGAATTGTGTATAAATAACAATTAGAGGTAGGGCCGGGCTTGGGTTACTTATTTTTTAGTGAGGCCCAACCCAGCATAGCCCAGGTCTATTAAAAACCAACATAGAATAAAAATACTTACATAATTGGCATTAGAGCGAGGTGGTGGTCCATGCTCCGGAATGTCTTCTAACAAGTGTGGATGAGAGTTTCGACAATACCATCTCATATACCCCTCAACACAACCTCCATTGTCCACGAGGGCTCGCTGTAGATGATCTACAGCTAACATACCCATATGCGGAAAAAATTGCCATTCATTCTCTGAATCCAATGCGTTGAACGTTACCTTATATTGGAGCTTGGCCCATGGCCTATTAGCTGTAATGGGCCTCCTGATCGGTGGCGGGATAATCTGTACAAACCCTAACTGTTGAACACACCGAATAGGCATGTACGGCTCGATGATATCTTGGTAGCGTATCAGCCCCGTGTACAGAGTCCTCAGCATACCAAATGCAGGATCAGAACCATAAGGCAACCATGTAACCTGTAAAAAAATAATTAGTACTTTACGTGACAAATAATTAGACCTGGACACATAATTGTGTGTTATTGTGATTTTAGTGTTTTAATTAGCATATAGTTTAGGCACTAATTTTTTTTAGTAATGTAAACAAATTTATAATACCTCTGCTGCTGTCAACTCATCAATACGCACTCGAAACTGTAACAATCGATTGATATCCTTATCCTCCTTGCGGGGTTTCCATGCTGCGACTCTACAATCATTAGGGCACTATCCAACCGCTCATGCGGACAAAAATAGGGAAAGTACTCGTATATCCAACACTGTAAAAGTGTAATACATCCACATATACCCTTGGCATCATCTCGAGAAGCCTCGCCAAGCTGCCGATACAAGTTAGCCAATGTGGCTGTACCCCATGAATAAGCATGCACTGAATGCACGTCGTCCTTAACCTCTAACATACAAGCAGCGTGAACCTTCATACCACTCGTATCCACAATACCACTCGTATCCACAAACAACGTGGATCCGAACATCACCATTAACCATCCAGCGGCCTGGATCTCTGCTACAATATCGTTACTAAATAACTTAGTTGTAGCCTGACTAGCATGTACCCCTCCTCCACTGTACCATGCATCCGTCAACTCCTCTAGTGATAAACCAAGGAACTCAACAGTAGAAGCATTAAGGTACTCAGGATCACCATGCCTAATAACCATCGCTCCATCTACGGGGATGCCTAGAATGCGGTATACATCATGCAACAATATGGTCATCTTCCCGAATGGCATGTGAAAGCTGTTCGTATCCGGCTGCCATCTCTCAACAAATGCACTAATTAACTGACATTCCGCATACGTAAACATCGAATCAGGTAGGTGCGCTAGACTTGAACTATCAACTATCGCCTTAACATCTGGATCCATCTCTTTATACCACACACCCAACGACTTGCACATCTCGGGCCGGGAATAACACTTCAATATAGGTCGTTTTCCCAGCGAATCGATACGGGAAGCTATATGACCCAAAAAACTGGGTATGGTGTCACAAACAATCGGTCCACCAGCTAACGGACCTGTAACTATCCATTTATCCTTATTGCTCTGACTCCTACTCCTATGAGAAGAAGGATCTGCAATAAATTTACCGCGTCGCCCCTTCCTCACCGGGACTTGCAACATCGTGTAATCCTCCCCCTCACTCTGCTCATCCTCTGCTACCTCATCCTCATCTATATCCTCTAGATCAAAATCAGCCTCAAGAACATCATCATGCAATTCAGGAAAATCATCATATGGATCAGGAAAATCATCACTAACACGCTGTGTCTGTCTGCGAGAAGAATTGGTGGGCTCATCTATAACACGTTGCGAACCTCCAACAACTGCAGCGCGGGCATCAGCCGTACATCGTCGGTGTCTAACATGTCTTTTGCCAGAATCATCAGCAACCAATTCGTTCTCCATAATTCGTCCCCGCTCGCGGCAAAAATTCATATCTTTACCCGCTCTTCTACCCTATATCACATTATAACATCACAAACATTAACATTACCATTACAATAATCAACAAAAATTTAAAATTATGAAAATTAGACCTAAACCAAAAATTTTACTTAACAAAAAGTAACATTTAATTGAAACTAACCCTGATAAATTAGACATTAAATTCAAACTAATCGTAACCCTAAACCCTAAATTTACATAAAGAATTTAACATTAAATTCAAACTAATAAAATTACTTAAGCCCTAATAAAATAACATTACCAAATAATTAACTACCACCATATAGAAATTAATACTAAAATTTTCACAACCTGGACACTAAGAAATTTAATATTATAATTAAATTAACAATATATAAATTTGTCATTAAAATTTTTTAATTCAACTATACCTTAACCCTATTAATATATGAAAATTCAAAAAAATTAATAATATAAAAAAAATATTAAAAAAAATTTGTCGCCGGCGAACAGCATAACGACGGCATACGCCGGCGTTATGCTAAAACGCCTGCTATAAAACGCTAGGCATTTTTGCAGCACCGCCTGCGGCGCCGTTGGCGGTGCTGCAAAACGCCACCAGCGACCGCCGCCCGTGGAGTTTTGCATCAAATTTTTCAGCCAAAAAATTCAAATTTTTTAGGGTTTTCGGTTGTTTATTTTGTCAAATTCAGATAAAATTAGTTAAAATACATACCCGATTATGATTTCTACCCTCCATTGAAGCTAACTTGTTGTTTGATTTGTGTTTTGAATGGTGAAAGTGGTTATAAATGATTTTTTAGGGTTGATGGATGTTTTAAAGGCTTTTTAGGATTAAGGGCAAATTTATCTTTTACACCGACTGTAACAAGTAATTTCCGACCGTTTTTAGGATCCCTAAAATAGTAAGAAACATTTTAGATCAACCCAAATATTTTGTACATCTTTTAAACAATTTTATTAAACATATTTAGTCTCTTCGTCCTTAACACAAATACAAAAGCTCTCGAACATCCAAAGCTGCATTTCGAAATAATTAACATTTTTTAAAATAAATAAAAATAAAGAAAAAAGTTCGAATGGAATTCAAATTTTAAGAAGATAGGTTTTAATTGTTTGGTCTATTGTGATTATTTTAAAAATTTAGAATATTTGTGTGTGTATTTCTAAGGAGTTATTCAATGGCGATTTTGCTTTTTCTGCAAAATAAAGGTTGTTTAGCCTATTATTAATAAATTGAATTTCACTCCAACGATGACCGTGGCAAAATAACTTTTAATTTAGAAAAAACATTTTAAACAAAGTTACTATAAAATGCACAGTTTTTCTATATACTTGATAATGCTATACCATGGGCTTTAAAAGTCTTCATGTAAAGAGTATGAAATAATGGGCCATTTCATCTGACTTTCAAGTTCAGTAATGGGCTTCTCTATACGTTTGCAATCCAGCCCTTCTTTAAAATAATGAGTTTTTACAAAAAAAAAATCTTTGAAAAAAATTAAAATAATTTGGTCATATCATAAATAATTTACAAATTTATAAAAATAGGAAAAATAATTATATAAGTAATTTATCTGATAAATATTTAGTAATCGTCTAGTGGATTCTAGTAAATCATAATTTCAAATAAATTTCTAAAATATACATAACATATGACATCTAGTATTTATCTAATAGCTCACTGTTAGATATTTAATTACTATTAGTATGTCTTAATTTTGACAGTTTTTTATAGATTTAATAACACCTAACACACACACATATATATGTGCATATGACAATTTTATAACAATATTTATTAACTAGACGAATACAAGACATATATATAAGATAAATAATAGATCGTATTCATGTAATTATTTTCTCTTGTTTAATTTATAATTTGTTTTATGATGGAACTTAAGATATATAATTAGTTTGGCTTAATAGTGAATTTTATAAATATTTTAGTGAGACATATATATTTTTGATAATATTCCAATTAGATACAATTATGGGAAAAGAATTAAAACCCCCCTCTTTATAATATTACTGTTATTTAAATCATTTATTTATTCTCTCAATTGTTTTCTGTATAACCTTTAACTAATAGATTTGGTTGATGTATTAATTATGATAATTGCAGTAAAATTAGTTAAAAATCTGTATAACTTCGCTGTAATGAGTTTGTGTAACTGAACTTTCATATATTTGTTTAAATGAGAATTCAAGTCTTATTCTTATAGCTTATTGAATTTCCAATGTTTCTGCTTTCATATATGTTTAACTTGTTAATCACCATTCAACTAACTCTTTACGTTATATGATTAATGCTTGTAAAATGCATTATGAAATATATTGCTGATTAAAACTTTCGGTCTTATTTCTTTTCGTTGGGCACTTATTAAAACTTTTCAGAAAGTTCAGCCTAAAATAACCAATATTTTAAAAAACGCTTGACACTGGCCGGAACATTCGGAGCCTGGACAAAGCTTGGATGGGACTAAGCGGATATATATTTTTTAAAATTTATTAATGCTTAAAAATATAAATTCATCTAAAAAATAAATTATATTGTAATAAAATATTAAAAGATATAGTTTAGAATATGAAACACTAATATTAATTAATTTTCAAATAAAAACACAAATGTTTCACTAACTTTTTATAGAATAGAACACACTATTTCACGGTTTAAGACTTAAAGTGAAACTTAATGGTAAGAATACTTTAATTATACACTTACCAATTAAACTATAATTATTATAAATATATCAATATTTACAATTAAGCACCTGAAAAAATAAAATAAACAATGCCTAAACAAAAACCAAATGCTTAACAGCAGCCCGCTAGAAGCCATAGTTCAGACGGCACCTAGCAAAACAGGGCATTCGCAGGTCTAGCACGATGTAGGCCAATATTTTGAAAATAATGAAAATAAGGTATAAAAAACGACGTTGTTAACGCAAAGAAGACAGATTGGGAGTCTTGAGCCTTCAGGATTCTCAAGTGGATATATAGCCACTGCCCACTGATTTCCGACGCCATTTTGCCTTACTTCTCGCCGCCATCACGTCGCCGGCTTGCCGAGAATTCGTCCCTGCAGGCTAGAACTGCATCACAGTTACAGTAACTACTAAGGTGAGTTTTCAATTGAATAGTTCAAATCCCTAATTTGAATGAAATTCCTAATTGGGTTCAAAGATTTTAACTGTAAACTCACATCCATGATTTGATTGAAATCCTTAATTTGATTCAAAGATTGAAAATTTGCAATTTCTAAATAAAACAAGTTGTGTAGATATTTGCTGGTCAGGATTTTTTAGCAAACTTTTTGCTCCCGCAGTGAAACAATCTCCGCACTGCGATTGTTCGAGGTGTTCCTGTAAATATAGTAAGCGGTGTACCCTTTGCACCTTTCCGTCTGCTTGCTCCCGATCATGTCTAACAAGCTAACTTTCCTATGGTCTTCAATTTACTTCCTCTAAGCCCCAATTCCGCGCTAGAACTCCTTTCCCTCCAAAATTCCAGGTATATTTTCAAAATCTTTACCTCCAAATTCTTCCTATCTGATAAATTTTTAATTATAATTTTTAATTTTTTGGATCAGTGATCAATGGCTTCACGATTTCAAGCTACTCCACTGGTGGTTTCACCGGTCTACCCTAATGCCATTGCCTGGTCAGAAGAGAACCTTGTAGCGATCGCCTGTGCTCAATTTGTCACTATTCTGGTAAGGTTTCACTTTTTCGACCTGGATTTTCTGTTAATGCTTATCAAAAGTTGGATTGAATCAAGTGGAATGTCATAATTATACTGATAAGTAATCTTGTTTTTACTCTTCAGGTTAGATATCTTTATATATGAACAAATATCTTGAATATGTTTTCTTTTGTTTTGTCAATCTTGTAGAATCCAGCATTGCCCTTTGGACCTCGAGGTTTAATCACAGTTCCTACTTGCGAACCTTACCCGATTGGGGTAGTAAAACAAGAAGGTTTTTTTTGTTGTATCACTTTTAATTTTTTATGGTTATTTTAGTTCCCAATATTTCTGTTATAATTTAAAGGCCTAATGCATCAGTAGCCACCTGAACTTGTCCCAAAAAACCTTTTGCCCCCTTAACTTTCAAAGTGACCTCATAGCTCTCTCAACTTTCAAAAAATGCACCACTTTGCTCCCTTAACGCCACGTGTTAGCTTCTGGTTGGTTTGACTTTTCAAAGATGTCATTTTTCTGATTTTCTCTCTCCAATCAAAAACTAACACATGGCAATCAAGGAGCAAAGTGGTACACTTTTTGAAAGTTGGGGGAGCTATGGGATCACTTTGAAAGTCCAGGGAGGCAGTAGGTTTTTTGGGACAAGTTCAGGTACCTAGAGATGTATTAAGCCTTTAATGAAACCTGTTCACTTGAGAACATTTTCAACTGCATTCGTTGAAAATTCTAGGCACTTCTAATTCACCTCCTGAAATGAACACACCATATGAAATGTCTGTCTTAAGAAGTTTGTGAACTTACATTTGTTCATTTCTGGTGCTTGTAGATTTACTCACTGGATGTTTGTTATCAACTGCTTTATCTCGAGACCGCCGTCCGTGCGCTCGTTCAATTTCATGGTCTCCAATTGGAATGGCTTCTAACTCTGGGTATGAACCTAGCTTTTTCTTAGATGTTCTAGGTCCAGTATATTTATTCACCTTGTTGTAGCAATGATAAACTTTTAAGGTGGCTACTATTTGAGAAAATTTATTTCTATTGCAATGTTTCTCTTCAGGTGCATGCTTGCAGTTTGCACAGCAGAAGGAAGGGTAAAACTTTTTCGACCACCGTTTAGTGATTTTTGTGCCGAGTGGATAGAGGTATGCATCATGGAAGCTGATTGCATGTGTTATTATTCAAAACAATGATAATATGACACTGATAACTGCATATTATGTAACTTATAATTCACCTTATAATAGCAGTTTGTTTATGGGCTCAAATAGTTAAAACAACAAAAGGAATTTCCCATTTGTTTTATTTTTCCATTCTTGTTTAGTGGTTCCCCTTGTTGAATTTTAAATTTGTTTTTACGAGAAATCTTCACATGTAAAGTTGACGTCAAAACTGTACAAATCTAACCTATCAAGTTCAGGTGCCAGTTCATCCTTTGTAATCTAGGATTGAGAATAGAAAAGAAGTTTTAGTTAAAATAATTTATATATGAACTTATTGACAAACCGTTTTACTTAACTCTATGTGAGAATGTGTGCTTTAGAACTTTAGGAGCTAGAAATACTCCCAATTTTTCTGCACTTCATAAATTTCTTGTTTATTAGGAACTTGGGCATTTTTGTTAATGAAACAGTTGAGCTATCATTTGCCCTTTTTTGCCGGTTTTATTTAGTTAGTAAAAGGGCCATGTTTGAAGCATTTATATGAATCCCAAATATGTTAGCAATTATATATTTGACCAAGAATGCCATGTATCGATTTAGCAATGATATGACATGAACCCCAAATTTCACCCTCATTATTCTAAATTTCTTAGTTCTGTTGAGAATGCCATTCATATATTATGATCAGTCTTAATTTATGAATAATCACATGTTCACTTAAACAGTATGATTTGTTAGAATCATGAATCAACGATGAGCTTTTGCTATAATGTTTCACTTTGTGTGCTTGAAATTAATGCATAAATTGACAATGATATGTGGATCCTAAGTATTGCTTATGTGTTCATCCTCTCAATATTTTCTTCTGTTTTTGTCAAACTGTCAGTTTCATTTTACTCATTTGGGAATTTGCATTTATTATTGTGATTCTGGATATAATTTTCTTATTCCTTTATAGGTTATAGATATATCAAATAAGCTATATGATTATCTTGCAAGTAACAACTTTGAAGAGCCAAATATCCCTCTTCCGATTTCGTTACCAGTAAGCTCTTTCCGTGTTAAAATTTGAATCATGTTCCTATTTGCATGATGTATTACCTACAGTTGGTTTATACATTTCGATTTCCAGGAGAAAATAGGGCTAGAGTCTACTGACGATTGTGCCAATGTTTTGCCCAAATCTACCACTAGAAGTGAGAGGAAACGAAGACATAATGATGCTGCTAATGGCATGTAAATATCTTAATTTACCCCCTTTTCCTTGTCTGGGATTTATTTCAAGAGCTTTATCATGCTATACATTATATGTCATGTATCAGTTAAAGAACCATTTGATGCTCTTCGAAACACTAAGTTAGTGCATCTGTGTATCATAGAAGATGACTTTAGAACCTTTCTTGCATGGAAGGAACAGCCCAAGCCCTCTTATTTCCTTTATCTAACTTTTCCTTGCTATTTTTCTCCGAATTCTAATGAAAGAACTTCCTGTCACTTTATTAAGTAGCCTAATATTGTGTTTCATAACTCAGGCTGGAAAATCACTTCATGCTCTTAGTCTATCTCTTTTCTCTGGAACTGTTTTTTTTTAATATGCTTTAAATTGGTAATATTGCAGCAATAAGGTTTCAAAAAGTTTTGGGGTCCCACTCACTGATATGATTGAAGAACCCACTGTAAGTATTTTGCAACAAGGTAGTTTTGCATTTCCTTTTCCTCTCTTACCTTTTCTCTAGGTATTCATTCTAAAGAGTAGAACTTTTTGACTTGGTAACTAAAGGAAGCCTCTTGAATTGAAGGTGTTAATAGTTATCGGATAAGGATCGACCAAATTTGGATCCAGTGAAATGCATAATTGTTTACTCAAGAACTCTCTTTGTAGAAAAGTTTCAGGATATATCCAATCTTTTAGCAAAGCCATATCATACTTCTGAAGTTAAGATGCATTGTGCAACTAAAGGAGACAATGTGTTGATACTTCATCACCTTATATCTGATTCAAAAATGGAAACTGTCCATTGACTTTCTTCTACATAAGATTGTTGATAGAATACATTACATTCTAAATGGACTACGACTTCTATACAATAATTCAAATCTCTTTTTTTTTGCCACTCTTGGACTCTGAATATAACCTTTAAATGCGCTTGGAAGCAACACACATAGCTGTCAAGGCACCAGGGGGGCTAGGCGCGCCTGAGGTACGCTAGGCGCAAAAAATTTGCAAAAAGTATTTTCTTGAGAAGTGAAGTTAAATGCAATAACGATACTAGAAAAAAGAACTAAGAGAATTGTTAGATGTACATATCTATGTAAAATTTACATATAGCATTAGGAATATCTAGCCTTGAGTTATTGTTAAAACTCTTAAAAATAGATGGACAACATATTAAAGTAAGTCAAAATCTTAATAAATAAGTCTCTCAGGCGCGCAGCACACCAAAAAGCATCCTAGGCGCACAAGGCACGCGCCTAAGGTACGCTTCCTCGTCTAAGGTATGGCGAGGTGCAGGACCCTGAGCCTTGCGTGAGGCGAGTCTTTAACAACTACGACAACACATACATGATTTTAAGTGTTTTTCTCGTCTTGTGATTTGAACATCCATTCAGGGTATTTAATTCAACTTAAGTTATTATTTCTGCGTGTGACTTAATTTCAGGTTCCTGTGGTTAAAATTGATAGGAGGAGGAAACATGTACTGCCAAAGTGCTCGCTCCCACAGATAACTGCTGAACAATATGCTTCTCGTAGTGCAATGTTATCATCAACTGTTGTTGCCTGGTCGCCAGTGTTGTGCTTGCTAACTAAAACTGATTCGGTTCCTCAAAATAATTCACCCAACAGATTCTCTATTCTTGCAGTTGGAGGAAGATCTGGCCATATTTCATTATGGAAAATCGGGGTGCCACATTGCTACTCTATTGAGCATAGTAGGGTCCCTAGTGTTGTGACACTTGTTGGGTTTCTACAGGCACATAATTCATGGGTAAATGCTGTCAATTGGGCATTACTTGGCTCTAATTCTAATCCTCGGGTCTTATTAGCCAGTGGGAGTTCTGATGGGAGGTGAGTTTGGTAGTGTGGATGCTAAAAGATTTATTCAGTTTCTTTACTGCTGATCTATAGCTTAACTAATGGTTTCCTTTCTATATCATTTTGTCTGTTCTTCATTCTCTAAACCTTGAAACTTACTTTCCCATTATAGCTATGTTTACAGGATGTGCAGTGACATGTTTGTTCAATTTCTCTCTATCAAAGCAGTAATTTTTGGGATAAAATAGCTTTTGCACCCAAATTAAGTTAAATCTTTATCCTTTCGTGTTTTACGAAAATTTCAAACCATATCAAAAGATGCTTTTATTCTTTATTATTGTCATTAAATATCAATGGGCTTGAAACCTGTGGACAAAAAAAGAGTTTCTAGCTAATAATATTGTTTCACGGGCATTAATTGAAAAAGAAAACCCTTAATTTTGAACAAACCATAGATCTCATGAGTTAGGCACTGGTATGCAGCAAATGGTTTTATGTCAAGTATCTTGTCTTCTTATAATTGTGTCCTTGTCTGATGGCTATTTGACATCTGTGAAGAAGAAAATTAACTTTTTATATTGTTTGTTCATCTTCAGTGTGAGGATATGGTTGGGGAATAGTGAGAAATTGATGGAGCCGTTGCAGTTTAATAACGTACCATTCGTCCTACTGAAGGAGGTAGCTCTAGTTATCTTCATTATATTCCAGAATACATATTTATTGTTAATTAATTGCATTTTGACATCTTTTATAAATAGGTAATATCTGCCAATGTTGTCCCAGTGTCGGTGCTTTCATTAGTAACACCTGCTCAGGAAGGGGAAAATATCCTCGTAGCAGTTGGTAAAGGTTCTGGTTCGTTTGAAGTATGGGAGTGTGACATGGAGAGTGGAAAATTGGATAAAGCTGGATGCTATGATGCTCATGACTATGTTGTAAGTATCTTAACTATTCTCATACTTTGCAGCATACCCCTGATTATTCAAGTGTTTAAGAATTTATCAGGTTACAGGTTTAGCTTGGGCTTTCAATGGACGTTGTTTGTACAGCTGTGGTCAGGTATTAAATTTTGTGAAGTTTAATTGTATAATTTTCATTATCTTCATACTGATGTATCCTTCTACATTTTGTGCATTGAAGTGGGCAATGGGTTTAGGTTAAAAAAATTCATTTTTTTTTTGTTATTGGTCGCTTGAGTCAACTATAAAATTGATTTTAAATTGTCCCCGCCTGCAACGTTTGTGGAGCGAATTGTTCACTTTTTTATTATCATTTGAGTTCAGGATAATTATTTGACCTGTACTTGCAATATTATATCGTAGACTTAAGTTCTATGACTTATATCCACTTAATTTTTTTTCTATTTGTCAATCACAGACTTCATTTTTCTCGTGTTAGGACAATTACGTTCGCTGCTGGCTTTTCCACGGGAGTTCTCTTTATGAATTGCCCCTTCCTTCAAATATTCTTGGTGTGCGGAGCTCAGATGATGTATACTGTTTAAACTTCCTTTTTTTTCTTCTTGAATGAAAAGGCTCTAAATTTTCTGGGGTCAATTTACTATTTATTTACAGATTTCAGATGCATTCCTTTCTTGCCAAGGTGTAGCAGTGTCTCCTGGAAATCTTGTTCTTGCTATGGTATGACAATTTATTTTCTCCTTATCCATTTGATTTTAGGTTATTTTTTTCACGTTCATTTTCCTGCAAATCTTTTTCCTAATTATATACTGACATGTGTGCCCTAGATCTCTTGGACTGTCCATAGATTACATTTAACAGGCATACTATCACAATCATGAGAGAGTTGGAGTGGCGAGTTTCTTTAAAACATAGAAGTGTTATGATGCATTTTGTTTATGTTCTTTGACCCTTTTCTCGTTTTATACATCATTTACCAATGGAGGGAAATTTTCTAACTTTACATCCTCAAAATAAACACTTCAAACTGTACTGAGCATTTTATTGCATTAGGTGGATTATTCTCTTCACTTACCTCTCCGCTTGGATTGGATGATATTCATAAAATTTTATAGGATTCATATTTAGTTCCGTTTATTTTTCACATGGAATAAAACAAAAATTAGATTTGTAATTTTAGGAATTGAATTCCACGCCACGGAAACCATCATGTCCTTTGACCAAATTCCTCTGAAATGGTGGAATTTACAAATCAAAATTTCGAAACACTAATACTTCATTTGTAAATCATTAATCATGGGGTGACATGAAAATTGAATAGTTCTTATGTTCGATATATCATGGTGCTTTTTGCTATTTTACTATCTATAATTATCTTATGCTTATTTTTTTCTCAATGATACGATTATAGCGAAAGGTTGCTATTTATAACAGTATATATATATATATATATATATATATATATATATATATATATATATAAGTATATGCCAGATTGTGCAGGTTTGCATGCTAGATTTCTCATAGAATAATTCTGGATATTTGCAGGTTCGTAATCTTGACGTTGATCAATTGGATCATATGTATGAAGCAAGGTAATTTTTTCTGCTTAAGTTCAATTTGCTATCTTTATCTCAATAGCTATTGAGTTTTAATCTGAAGAGTTTTCTCTGGCATCATTGAAATATAACCTCTAGTCTCTACCCAACAAAAATAATTCATGGACTCATCAATTAATTTTTTCTCCCCATCTTCGCTTGAAGAACACATAGTCAATCACAGTAACAATCCTAGACTATTTGAGGGTCGAACCATATGGATGTTATAAATTCATTATTCTAATTAATCCTAGTTTTAAAACAATTATTAGAAATTTTGTTTGATTGTGTAACAAAAAAAACAATAGAAATATAGATATTGATTAGGGAAAACACCAGGGACCAGGGTTCACATAATTGGGGAACTTATCTCACCACCACCATATCATCACACATACTATTACAGTAACAATTATTCCAAAAATATCTTCATACTCCATGTGGAAACACTAGGTAGCAAGGAAACGGGAAAGGAAACATGTCCGAAAATTAGAAACGCACACTGGAAACGCCAAAAATAACATGATTTCAGGTTTCCGAGACAGAAACGGCAAACATTAGTGTCTAGGAGTTTCCATGCTACTTTGTGGAAACATAGTGGACCATTTTGGTATGATCTTTTTCAATCTTTTGTTCAATGGTGATGGCGGTGAAAATGTAAAAATCAGGCCTATGCAATATGCCTGAAATATTATATGTAGAGATTCCAAACTTATAGAATATATACATGCAAAAGATAATATGATGCTATAATATTTGCGTTTTTAGAGAATCTCACAACCAATAAATTATAGTCCAATTCTGAAGATCATGGAGGGCACTGAAAAGTGCAGCCAATCTGATTGAAGAGTGTCTACTATAATGCAAAAAATTTTAGAAGGGGATTTCACCATGTTCTGTAGTATGATAGTGTCAGGTTAGTGACCTGAACTAATGTAGGTATTAAAAATAGAGAGCAGAGAAGCAGAATATAGGTTTGAGTAGGCAGAAAAATAGGATTTAGAGAAAGTTGAAGAGTAGAAAATATAGGTATAGGATATTAGATAATTTCTTAATTCATATTATCGATTAATTGATAATGCTTGCAGTGCAGTAATCGTCTATATATACTAGTAATTCTAATTGCCTATTGACCGTCGTCCATAAGATGACAAAATAGGCCAACTAATTAATTCCCTTAGCTAGTAGCTAAGTGGTCACCTGGCCTTAGGGAATAAACATTAATTCACCTATTCTAGAACTCAATGAAGCGGTAAATAACAGTAATTAAATCCCTAACAGAAACTGCCATAACAAACATAACTAGTTTAACAGAACTAACTGCCTTAACAAACATAACTAATTAATCAATTTTATGACAATTTGTTATGAATCACATGTCAAGAGTATATGCAGGGCACAGAAGGCTATGGTTGAGTTCTTCTGGATCGGTGGGCAACAATTAGATATATGTTCAGACAGTTCAACGAAACTCGTCAAAGATTCTCCTATCGATCATTCTCAGGAAGAATTAGTTTTTTGGGAGTCGAATATTCTCTGGTCTCTAAAAACATTCGAAAATCAAGACAAGCCTTTGGTTGTATGGGATATCATAGCAACACTGTTGGCTTTCAAGCAGAGTATGCCTGAAAATTTGGATCATATACTAGCCAGGTGGCTCTCTAATACATATTTGGATTCCTATGAAAATCTATCAATCGATGACGTTTTGGCACAGCTGTTGGGTACTTTTCCAACAAGTTCTTCTCGCCGGCTGCAGCTGCTTAATATAATCTGTCGGTGCTTAGTATTATCCGAACTCACGGGCGATGAAATTAATAGGAAATTATATGGAGAAGAACCGTGCCAAATGTCGTGGATAGAAATACTTATAAGGAGCGAAAAGGAATTGCGCGAAAGGCTTGTGGCTCTTAACTTTTTTGCTTTGTCATCTAAAAGTTTTTCGCAATCCAGTAATTGGGTCCCTAGTGGTGTTGCGCAAATGGCTCGGTGGGTTCAACTCAATCATGATGATGTCAGGGATCAACTGAAAGTCTTGACATCAAGAGTTGAGAAGCACAAAAAGAGGTACGTATTTAGTATCTTGTTCTTTATGTTGCGAATATCTTAGTCGTGATTATTTGGTATCTAGTGAATAAGCTTTAATAGATTAGTTCCTCTCGGTTAATTCTGTTGGAGTTAGTTCATATTCGATAACGTCTTGATATAATTTGTCATAGGCATGCCTTGGGCTCCGGGCACTCGAGGCTCAGGGTCCAGCGCCTTGAAAGACTTCAGGCGAGGTGCCATCATTCGGGCACGTGCCTCTAGCGCCTAGGCTCGCCCAGGTGATGCGCCTAGCCCGACAAGTCTGGGTTGTTTTATGATGCATTTTTCTTTTTTAGTTGATTAATTTGAATCAAATAGCTCCATAAATTAGAGACATTAAAATACTTCCAAATTAGAGACTTGATACTCATTCAATACCAGTGTTTTAAAAATCGGGCTAGGCGGCTCCTAGGCGGGATTTTTCATAACACCGCCGCGATTTTAGGTAGTCGGGCGGACCTAGGCGGTTGACCAATTTAGGCGAGGCTAGGCGGTCCTAGACGGGTCTAGGCGGGGTTTTTTGTTTTAAAAATCGGCCTAGGCGGGCTGTCTAGGCATGGATTTCATAACACTATTTTAAAAACATGCTTTAAATTATGTTTTTTTTATATTTTATATTATTATAATTTATGTTTTAGCTGAATTTATATTTTTATATATTAAAAAATATTTATTTTATATTAAAAAATATTTAAAAAATAAAAAATACAAATCCGCTTAGGTTCCGCCTAGGCCCCGCCTAGGCGTTTTGAAGCCTCGACCGCCCGACTTGGCGCTTTTTAAAACATTGTTCACTACTCTATAATTAGGAAGACACTTTATTACTCCATATTTAAGATGACAAACAATCTTTAAAGGTATAGCAACATTAATTTTATTCACCATTTCTATTCATTTACATCATTCAAGTCAAATAATACTAGTAAACCACAAAATACCCCCTCCCTTTCTAAATAAGTGCCACTTTTGGAGGATAATTTTTTTTGAAATAACTGTTGCAACTCCACTTTAGGGTCAATTGGAAACAACCTCTTTGTGATTACAGAGGTAAGGTTGCGTACACCCGACCCCCCCTTACCCCACTTGTGCGGGAGCCTTGAAGGCATTGGGGTAATGTTGTTGTTGTTGTTGTAACAGTCACTTTTCGGATTACAATGTATATTTGGCTATCTTTTCCTCTTTTGCCCCTATTTACTCCATTATAAAAAGCAAAAAGGATGAAAAGTCAAAAAAGAAGAATAATTGCCCCATTTAATGTAGTCTTGGTATTTGCCAACTTGTCAAAAGTGACATTTAAAAAGGGAGGTTATAGTAAACAAAGGTACAGTGACACACTGTTACTCTACGAAGCAAATACAGAAATTCTTAAGTTATTTGCTTGTTTCAATTAAATATTTTTGTTTTAATTTTAAATTTAGCTTATTTTTTTAGACTTGTTTTATATTACCTTAGTTTCTGTTTGAGTTTGACATTAGAGTATTATTTTTATTTCAAAAAATATTTTAGCTTGTTCACTAAGGCGTACACCTTGCCTTGGGCCTCAGCATGTCTGACTCCCTTGCTCCCGTAAAAACGCATAGTGATTGGCTGAACTTCTTGCTTACTCTTGTGTTGCTCAAAAACAGGCCATCATCTAGTGAAAATGAAGTGGAAAAATGTAGTATCTGTTCAGCACCGGTTGTGTTCGATTCTCCTGAAACAGCAGTTTGCCTAGGTCTCGAGAGTACAAATACAGATGCCGAGTGCCACAAAATGGTAAGATGTGCTGTTACTATGCATGTATGCCCAGCTACACCGTTATGGTTTTGCAAGTGTTGCAATAGACGGGCTTTGAAATTGGCACCCGAGGCTCTCTTTACATTATCGACATATCCTACCGATTTGAAATCGTCGAAAGAAGTACAAGTGTCGAAACCCCTGTGCCCGTTTTGCGGTGTGTTGCTTCAGAGATTACAGCCTGACTTTCTACTTTCTGCATCGCCTGTTTAATAGTGTATTTATATGTGTTACTGAAGTTATTAGTTTTAGTCCATTTACAATATGTTTAGAATTAGATGCTAATTTAACTTTAGTTTTGGGGTTTAATGACCATATGCTTAGAATTAGAAGATAATGTAATTGTAAAATGCATGGGAGTATTTAATTTGTTTATTTTTTTTCTCAAAATACGTTTTTTTTTTTGTGTTTAACTTCCAGTTTTCAACAATGTTTTGGCTTAATTTTATTTAAAGTTCATTAACTATTCCTCTTTCCAATTTTGTATACGAATCTTATTATATTTTTCTAAAGTGACTTTATATTATAATACATGTTAAGATTCAAGGTTTTATAAGCATTTTCACTATAGTAGACATTAAAATAGTGAGTCTAACAATATTGAAAGCGGATTGCATCTACAATCTGCCTCCAGTGAGATTAAATAAAATTAAAATTGCATTTTCAATATGGTGGTCTATTTTTTTTTTTTGTCCATCTGATTCACTAGAGTTTTACTTAATTACTTTCAGAGCCGATCCAGGTCGTACATCTGGCTGTGGTGTGTGTCTTCTAATAAGGATTTTCTGCATTCACTAGGACTCAAATTTGAGACATTGCTTAAGCGATATCGAATCGCTTACCACTTGGACCAACCCTTATAATTAGTTGTTAGACTTGTTCAACAAACCCGTGACCCGTCTAGCCACTCAGGCCTGCCCTTTATGGGTTGGACTTGGGCAAACATATGATGTAAAAAGCCCGGCTCGACCCAGGCCCACCAAAGCCCGGAGATATGTTGGATTGGGCTTGGGTTCAGTATGAAAACCTAAGCCCGGCCCGACTCGATCTATATTAATAAAAAATATTTATTTAGTTATTTATTAATTATAAAAAATATATATAATTTTTAATTTTTAAATAAATATATACATTTAAAAAATATTTGTTAATTTATGGCCGGGCTGGGCCGGGCTTGGGAATGAAGTTTAAAACTTAAGTCCAGCCCGGCCCGGCCTAGCCCGCATAGAGAATTTCCGTGGGCTAGGTTGTGCTTGGGTCGAATAATATTAATGTCAGTCCGACCAAATCCAGCTCGAGCCCAGCCCAGTTCGCAATTATTATTTTATAATAACAGAGAAACATGATTTCAATTTCTCTTTTAACAAATTTTATTATAGTACTGAAAATCACGTTTTCCAATTTCGTTTTATTTTTTCGGTAACAAAGGAACTAAAAATAACAGCAAAAAAATCTTAGGCCCTCGGCTGGGAGGGGACCTTTCTACAATACAAGGAATTGCAGTAGTCCAAAAGCAGTTGATGTTTTATAGCCAGAGGAGGGTTCTCCAATATTATCACGCCTGCAAATGATGGATGAGCCAAATTGGCAAGACGGTCGGCACATATATTTGCTTCGCGATAACAATGAAGCACTCTGAATCGCGGTAAGGAGTTGAGGAGTTGGATAATGCAATTGAGGTGGCTTGGGTAAATTTGTTGTTGCCTGTTCAGAATATTAACCAGCTCAGCACAGTCCGATTGAAGAATAACACTGGAAATGCCCCTTGCTACTAACATTTGGAGGCCGGTTAGAGCCGCCCAAGCTTCAACAAGAATGGAGTGATCCTTACCGATGTTATGTGTAAATCCGACTTGCCATATCCCGTTTGCTAAGTTCAAATCAATTTGAAGGGTAATTAATTTAACGAATTCGGAGGCTAATTAATTGCCAACGAATAAGGTGAGAAGATGGTATTTAGTAATTGGCATATTAATTGCCAATTAGAAAGTTGATACAACTTTTTTTGCCTATAAATAGGCATTTCCCATAATCCAAATTTATCAAGCAAAATTTGAGAGTTTCCTTTTGTAGAGAGTTATATTTCCTACAAAAGAGCTTAAGAGAAGTTAGGGGAGTAAATTGAATACTTTGGTAAATACTACACTATTAGGTGTAAGGGTTAATTTGAGTGTTCCAATTTTTCTCCTAAAATCATTTTATACCTCAAGCTTGGGTATACCTGAGAGAGCTTATTTTAGTGGAGTTATTTTGGTGCCCCGTAGTTTTTTCCTTTAAAGGGTTTTCCACGTAAATCTTTGTGTCTCTTTTATTGCTCTATTTATTTTTATACTCGTTGTTGCTATATCTATTTTAGTTAATATACATATCACCTTGTTACCGAATTGATATACGGGACCCAACAAGTGGTATCAGAGCTGTTGATTCCATAAAGATGGTTGTGTTAATTAAAATGGAAGGTTCTTCAACATCCATGATCAAATTGAACGATTCGAACTAGTCAATTTGGAAGCCCATGATGGAGGATATATTGTACTGCAAAGATATGCATGAAGCAATCGAAGGAGACACCGCAAAGCCGAAAGACATGAAAGATCCAGATTGGAGCAAGTTGAATAGAAAGGCCATCGGTACCATTCGCCAATGGCTAGATTTCAACGTGTTCGGCCATGTCTCGGAGGAAACGTCTTCCCATGAACTATGGAAGAAGCTGCAAGATCTTTATGATCGAAAAACTGCTGGAAACAAGTCGTTCCTAATAAGGAAACTTGTCAACATGAAATATAAGGAGGGAACTCCGATTGCCGAATTTCTAAATGAATTTCGAAGTGTTATTAATCAGTTATCTTCTATGAAAATCACACTTGAAGATGAGGTACAATCCTTATTGTTGCTCAATTCTTTACCGGAGAGTTGGAAAACCTTGGTGGTATTTGTGACTAATTTTGCTCTTGATGGAAAAGTTTCCTTGAACCACGCTGTTAGCATTCTACTCAACGAGGAAACAAGGAGGAAAGTTTTAATTACTGAAAGAAGTCAAGCTCTTGTCACAGAACACAGAGGCCGAAGTAAAATTAGAGGTCCCAACAATCCTGACAAATCCAAAGGACGAGACAAGTTCAGAGGCAGATTTAAGTCCAGGGGTAGAGTCAAATGCTACCACTATGGACTAGAAGGCCATCTGAAGAGGAACTGTCGAAAGCTAAAAAGAGAACAGAAGGATGGCAATAACCAGGAGGAAGACAAGAACACCACTGCAGCAACTGAGGAGATTGTTATTCTTTCCTTTAGTCATGAAGAACAATGTCTGCAAGTCTCAAGTGAAGATAATACGGAATGGGCGATTGATACTGCGGCATCTTATCACGCCACTCCCAACAAGGAGTTCTTCACTACATACTATGCAGGAAATTTTGGTGTGGTGAAGATGGGCAATAATGGCCATTCCAAAATCATTGGAATTGGTGACATTCGTATTAAGACGAACACTGGCTGCGCACTCATCCTCAAAGAAGTTAGACACTTTCCTAATTTGAGGCTCAACTTAATATCTTGTGGTTTCCTAGATCGTGAAGGCTTCGAGAATTTCTTTGGGAGTAGGAAATGGAAGCTTACCAGGAATTCCTTGGTGATTATAAAAGGTGCCATATGTTGTACACTGTACAAAACAAATGCAGTCATTTGTAAAGATGGATTGCATGCTATTGATGAATAGTCTTCACCAGATTTATGGCATAGAAGATTGGCTGACATCAGTGAGAAAGGGTTGCAGTATCTAGCATAGAAGGCGCTTGTACCTTTTGCTAACGATACACCACTATCTCCATGTGATTAATGCTTATTCGACAAGCAACATAGAGTTTCATTCAACAACTCATCAAGTAGAAAGTCAAGTGTTCTTGACTTGGTGCACTCAGATGTATATGGCCCCTTTGAATATGAGACCTTGGGAGGTAACACGTATTTTATTACTTTGATCGACGATGCATCACGGAAGCTATGGATGTATTTTCTAAGAACAAAAGATCAGGTATTCTAGTCATTCCAAAAATTTCATGTTATGGTGGAAAGAGAGACAAACAAGAAACTAAAATGTCTCCGATTCGACAATGGAGGTGAATACACATCACACAAATTTGAGAGTTATTATTCTAGACATGGAATTCAACATGAAAAGACTATACCTGGAACCCCACAGCACAATGGTATAGCAAAAAGGATGAATCGCACTATTGTGGAGAAGGTCAGATGTATGCTCAAAATGGCTAACTTGCTATAGTTGTTTTGGGGAGAAGCAACATGCACAGTCTGCTATCTCATCAACAGGTCACCATTTGCTGCTCTAGATTTTGATATTCCAGAAAGAGTATGGACTAGAAAAGATGTTCAATACTCTCATTTGAAAGTGTTCGGCTGTAAGGCATTTGCATTTGTGCCTAAGGAGCAATGGTCAAAGCTTGATGACAAATCAAGTCCATGTATCTTCCTTGGATATGGAGATGAAGAGTTTGGGTACAAACTGTGGGACCCAGTGAAGAAGAAGACTATCAGAAGCAGAGATGTAGTCTTTTGAGAAAATGAGACTATAGAAAGCTTTAAGAAGAATGGAAAGTCAGGACTTGTGAATGACGTCATTCCTAGCCATGTTCCTTCATTATCAAATAGTACCATTAGTGGAGATGAGGAAAAAGTTTAGAACAACGATGAAATTCTAGAGCTAATGGAGGATCACGAGCAAGAAGATGTTGAAAAGCAGGGGGAGCAACCCACCCAGCAACCTGAAGCTGAACAATAGCTTAGAAGATCTACCGGGATCGGCAACCAACATCAAAGTATCCTAGTTCTGAGTATATTCTCCTTACTGATGAGGGGGAGCCAGAGAATTTTTGGGAAGTTCTAACTCATGCAGATAAAGAATCTTGGCTGGAGGCAATGCAAGATGAGATGAATTCCTTGCAGAAAAATAACACATATGAGCTAGTCAAACTTCCTACAGGAAGAAAAGCCTCGAAGAACAAATGGGTTTTCAAGCTCAAAAGAGATGGCAATGGAAAGCTAGTGAAGTATAAAGCTCGTCTAGTAGTGAAAGGATTTCAACAACAGAAAGGAATTGATTTTGATGAAATCTTTTCTCCGGTGGTTAAAATGACTTCTATTCGAGCAGTTCTAAGCTTGGTAACAAGTTTGAATCTTGAGCTTGAGTAGTTAGATGTGAAAATTGCCTTCCTTCATGGTGACCTAGAGGAAGAAATCTACATGGTGCAACCAGAAGGCTTCGAAGTAAAAAGGAAAGAGCACGTGGTTTGTAAGCTACAAAAGAGTCTGTATGGGTTGAAACAAGCACCCAGGCAATGGTATAAGAAGACTCGGGCAGATCCATGTGTTTAATTTAAGAGATTCTCTTATAAAAATTTCATCATATTGTTGTTATATGTTGATAATATGTTGATCATGGGATAAGATGTTTCTTCAATTCGCAAATTGAAAGAGCAATTAGCAAAGTCCTTTGACATGAAGGACTTGGGTCCAATACAACCGATTTTGGGCATGAAGATTGTTCGTGATCGAAGCAACAAGAGGTTGTGGTTGTCACAAGAAAAATATGCTGAGCGTGTCCTACAACATTTCAACATCTTAAATGCTAAATCAGTTAGCGTTCCTCTTGCTAGACATCTGAAGCTGAGTAAGGAATCTTGTCCCATAACCAAAGAAGAGAAGGAAGACATGAGAAAGATTCCATATTTCTCCACAGTGGGGAGTCTGATGTATGCAATGGTTTGCACAAGGCGAGACATTACACATGTTGTTGGAGTTGTAGGCAAATTCTTAGACAATTCGGGAAGACAACACTGGGAATCTGTGAAGTGGATTCTCATATATTTGAAGGGAAGTTCAAAGAAGTGCTTATGTTATGGAGGATGTAAACCAATCCTAGAAGGCTTCGATGATGGTGACATGGCAGGAGATCTCGATCATAGAAAGTCAACTTCGGGATACGTATTTACATTTGCTGAGGGAGCAATTTCTTGGCAATCTAAATTACAGAAATGTGTTGCACTTTCTATGACCGAAGCAAAGTACATTTCAGCTGCTGAAGCAGGAAAAGAGATGATTTGGTTAGAGATATTCTTTGAATAGTTGGGTCAAAAACAAGCTAACTGCATAGTATATTGCGATAGTCAAATTGCTATAGACTTAAGTAATAATACTATGTATCATTCCCGAACAAAGCACATTGATATCCGCTATCATTGGATATGCGAGCAACTGGAAAAATGGATTTTTCATCTTGAGAAAATTCTAACAAAAGAGAACCCCTCAGATATGTTGACAAAAGTTATTTCCTCGGGATAAGTTTAAGCTGTGGTATGAGCTGATCGGCATGAGCTCCAAGTAAAAGCTTATTTCATACCCCATTGGTTTGGAGGGGGAGAATTGTTAATTCCAAACCAATTTAGAGGCTAATTAGTTCAATCAATTTGGAGGCTAATTAATTGCCAACAAATAAGGTGGTAAGATGGTAGTTAGTAATTAGCATATTAATTGCCAATTGGAAAGTTGATGCAATTTTTTTTGCCTATAAATAGGCATTTCCCATAATCCAAATTTATCAAGCAAAATTTGAGAGTTTCCTTTTGTAGAGAGTTATATTTCCTACAAAAGAGCTTAAGAGAAGTTAGGGGAGTAAATTGAGTATTTGGGAAATACTACACTATTAGGTGTAAGGGTTAATTTGAGTGTTCCAATTTTTCTCTTAAAATCATTTTATACCTCAAGCTTGGGTATACTTGAGAGAGCTTATTGTATTCTCATTATTTATTAGTGGAGTTATTTTGGTGCCCCGTGGTTTTTCCCTTTAAAGGGCTTTTCACGTAAATCTTTGTATCTCTTTTATTGCTCTATTTATTTGTATACTCGTTGTAGCTACATCTATTTTAGTTAATACATATCACCTTGCTACCAAATTGATATACGGGACCCAACAACGTTATGATCTCTAATTAGGATTGCAAGACCCATCAACATTCAATTTCCACCATCCTTCTGGTGGTTTCTTCCAACATACCTGTATTTCTTGGCAATCTTGGCTTTTTAGTAGGAGAACTGGGGTCCAACAAGTTTTGAATTCCTCCACTAGGCGTGTGATCTCGGTATATTTTTCCGTTCGGATTTGGTCCCCCTCTTGAAAAATACCTAAGTTTCTCCACTTCCAAAAGCACCAACAGGCAATACAAAATACCAGGTTCCAAGGTTGCCTTCATATCTCATCTCTCGTGCACTAGATGTTGATTTCCCACCAATTGAATCCCTGAACCGTGTAGAATTCTGACCATACTGTGCTCACCCCAATGCCTCGCCAAAATTCCTTGCTATAAACGCAATCACGACACAAGTGTATAACAGTTTCAGATTCAGATGGACAGATATTACACCTATTATATTCAATCATGTGCCTACGTTGCCTCTCTGTATTGGTTAGAATCTTCCCCTGAACAGCAAGCCAAATAAAGAATTGAATTCTATGAGGCAGTTTTAATCTCCAAACTTTGAGTAGCAAGGAATCAATTTCCTCATTCCGGTCCGGAGTTAGACTTTGTAGAGAAGCAGCCTGACAGGGATTTGTACCATGTGATAGCATCTATTTCATTACTATCAGTATCAATCTTGAAGGCAGCCAAGTGTAGGAGAATTTTCGGAGATAGCAAGTTTTCAAGGGAATTCCAATCCTAAGTGCCTGATTGAGAGATGTATTCATTGACCTTGTGATTATAATGCTCCACTGGAATTGTTCCCACATAATTCACAAGTGGTTTATCCAACAACCATATATCAGTCCAGAAGTGCGCACTATTACCCTTTTTCAGAATCCAAGCCAACCCTTTCTTAAATTTAGGCAGAACTTTAACAAGGCTTCTCCAGAGGTGAGATTTGCGATTGTTGGTCTCTCCAATGTTGAAAATATCCGTCTTGCTAAAGTATTTAGCTTTTAGAAGCCGTACCCAAAGCAAGTTAGGCTCCTTGATCATACGCCATAGTAACTTCATAAGAAGAGTCCTATTATGTACTTCAGCCTTATGGAAACCGAGACCTCCATTTAACCTTAGGTTGCACATTTGGTCCCACGAGACAAGATGGGTCTTGTGCACCCTGTTTTCATTACCCCAAAGGAATTCCTATTTGCCTTATCTAGTGACTTAAGGGTATGAGCTGGAAGTAAGTTCATCGACATCACATCATTAATTACTGTTTGATGAGGGTGGCACGTCCAGCTAAAGAGAGACTTGATGCTTTACAACCCGTAAGCTTGGATTGCTCATTACCAACCACTTCAGCGAAGGTACTCTTGGTGACTCTTTTGTCTAAGAGAGGAACTCCGAGGTATTTCCCAAGACATGAAGTTAGGGGAATGCTGCTACGTTTGCTAAGCTCTCGAGCAAAAGCCGAGTTAACATTCTTAGAGACACACATACGAGACTTATCCAAGCTAACTCGTTCACCTAACATTCCACAAAAAGCATCAAGACACGACTCCATGACTTCAATTTGGTCCATGGATGCTTCGCTGAAAAAGAACTAATCATCGGTGAAGAATAGGTGGGAGACTACTGGACTTTCTTTTGAGCACTTCATTCCTTTCCAAACCCCTGCATTTACTTTGGATTGGATTAAGTGTCCTAACCTTTCCAAGCAAAGCACAAATAAGTATGGGGACAATGGATCTCCTTGTCGAATCCCCCTAGATGGCTTAAAACTGTCGGTCATATACCATTGAACATGATTCTCATAGATGAGGTGGAAATGCACCTGAATACAAGGTCTACCCAGTGGTCCGGCATACCACAGCTTTTGATGGTATCGACAATGAAATCCCATTTCAATCTATCGTAGGGCTTTTCCAAGTCGATCTTTACTGCTACAATACCTTTTTTCCCTTTCTTTATCCTCGTTGAATGGATAATTCGCTAAGCTGTGATTATGTTATCATTGATTTGCCTTCCAGGAATGAAATTACTTTGGTTAGGTCCCACTAGGAGAGGCATGATGGGTTTAATCCGAGTGGCAATGATCTTTGTAATGGTTTTGTAAATTATCGAGCATAAGCTAATAAGCCTGAATTGATTCACATTGTTAGGAATCGCAACTTTTGGAATTAGCACTAGGAGAGTTTCATTAAAACCGGCTATGTCGGACCTTCCTTCAAAAGTAGCCATAACATTATCAATGACCCCAGACTTAGTATCTCCCAATGCTTCTGAAAAAACCCGGCCGGTAAACCATCAATCCCAGGCGCTTTAAGCCCCCCATGCTAAAAATAGCATTCCTGACATCCTCACCCGTAATAGGTTTGAACGTAGACGCCCTCAAATCCGAGTCCAGAGATGGAAAGTGTCCAACCCAAGTATAATTCAAATCAGGTCCGGCCTCCGCAGAGAACAATGCCTGAAAATGTTGAACAATCAGGTCTTGCCAATTTCGCTGATAGATAGTGATATCAATTATGTTTAAAAATTGTTTTCATTATATTGTAATCTATTTGTTCCATTTATTACAAAAAAAAAAACATACATACACACTTTTCCTTTGATATGTCCGTTGGGGTCTGAGTGAAAACATTGTCAAAGTTGGGGACTATTAACTTTTCTTTTTCTTTTTGATATTTGCTCCACTTTAACACTTCTTACAAAATCAGTATATATTTATTACCCTAATCAAAAAATTAATTTATAATTTCATCGGTATTTAACTTTCCTAATTAATACCTCATCTATCTTTTTAAAATAAATATTCTAACTTAAAATTAAATTATCAATTTATTTATCATATATATTTTTTTAAATATTTTTTTCATAATACTTGTAACTATGTATAAAAGGTGCATTGATATTATAAATAAACAAATATAAAAGAAAAAGTAAAAGGCTAAAGCAGCAATAAAAAAAAAGTATTTTATACCACTTTTTTAAAAATCTCCCCCGGTCCCATTTAAGCTTCGATTAGGGGTTATTTAAGGACTTGTTATTCGACTTTTCATTTTTGGGGCGTTATTAGACACTCAACCGATTTATTGTCACTTAGACACCGCCTAGTCTGATTTTTTCCGCCTAGGCGGCGCCTAATTTAGAATTTTTATGATACCATTATTAATAATAATTATAGTTTACCAACAAAAAGTATTTTAGTTGGTAAAACTAAAGTACATTAAAGTGTTATCACAATAAAATTATCATTTTGGGTCTTAACGAGAAGCAATATGCTCTATGTCACTTAGTGATTTTTAAAATATGGTCTAAATTATATTTTTTAATTTTTATGTTACTATAATTTACCTTTTAGTTGAATTTATATTTTTATACATATAATACATATTTTAAAATAAAAAAATACAAATCCTTCTAGGCCCCGTCTAAACATTTTGAAACGTTGGTCGTCCGACTAACGCCTAGCGATTTTTAAAACATTGTTTTATACTACCATTTTTTTGTACTTTGAAAAGATAGTAGTGTGAAACTGGCAGGAACCACATTACAATCTACATCAACGCCATCTAGTATGGATCTTAATTTGTGAGAAGCTTTGAGTTTGGATTGATGAACAATGACTAGTTTCATTTGAGGGAAAAAAAAGTTGTCCCCATTTTTTTTTTTTTTGGGATTCCTAGTTTCCGACACATGAAAATTTGCAGGAAAAGAGAGAGTGAAAAAAGTTGTTTCAACGATCCCGTATTTATCATTAGTTACATTTTACTCTCATGCACTAATATAAATTATTTTTTAAATTGTCATTACAAATCAATTTGTTACTAAATTAGCATTCTAATTTTTGTCGTTTTGTCTAGTTCTTAAAACTTTTATTGAGTTAGCATGATTAGATTTTTTTAGCACTATGAAGGTATGAAAAACAACAACAAAAAAAATGGTCACGTACCCATTTCTATCTTCAAACTCTATATTAAATATCCATTACATCGCACCAATAAGGATTGGTTTAAGTGGTAAGCGACTTGGTATCACTTAAAGGTCTTAAGTTCGAGTCCTAGTGAACGCAGAAAATTATTATTGGGAGACTCACCCACCACAGTCAGGTATACGACGCAGTCGAAGGAAAGCTCCGGTAAACCAGATGGGTAGCCAAAAAAATATCCATTACATCGCATAATTAAAATGCTTTATATGGATAGCATCAGCGGACTAAATAAATTAAAATAAATTCTACCTGAACTTGTCTCGAAAAATCTATTATCCTCCTAAACTTTTAAAATGACTTCTTAACTTCTTCAACTGTTAAAAAGGGTTCTACTCTACTCCTCAAATACTAAGTTTCAGATGGTAAGTGAGAGATAGTTGGAGACAAATTAAAATTTCGTAAGAATTGGGTGCCCAAAATAATATTTTGAAAGGGAATATACAGAAGCAAGATACAATATTTAAAATAAAACGAGATCTGATTAAACAACAAAAAGAAAATCCTATAAAATGAATAGGATTTAAAAGTGCGTTCGATAAATGGGTCTTTACGGTACTCGAGTTTATATTAGACCGGACACCAATGGCCAACATTAAAGAAAAACTTAAAATATTTTTGAGTTGGGTAAATAGCCATGTCTTTATAGCTATTAATTGGTATAAACAACCTCAATTTGTCCCAAAAAATTTATTGTTCCTGAATTTTTAAAGTTACCCCGTAACTTCCTCAACTTTTAAAAAGTGTTTCACTCAGCTTCCTTAATGCCACATGTCAGATCTTGATTGGAGAGATAAAAATCAGAAAAATAATATCTTAGAAAAGTCAAACCTGTTAGAAGCTGACACATGGCGTTCAAGGAGCTCAGTGCAGCACTTTTTGAAAGTTGAGAGAGCTACGAGGTCAAAGTTCAGGGGCACAGTAAATTTTTTAGACAAATTCAGGTAACTAGAGATGTATTAAGCCCTACTAATTTAGATAAATCAAATTACATAACTATCTAACAGCTTATAAATAAATAAAAAATATTGCATAAGTTGAAAAATCACCAAATACACTTTAAACAAGTTTAGATGGGTGTTTTTTAAAACTTTTACTTATTATCTTTTATCTTAAAATAAGTAGAAGTTAAAAATAAGCATTTATTACTTTTGTAATATCAACTTATAAGTTAAAAATAAGATAAAATAAACACTTCATAAAACTTCTTATAAGCTATAAAAAAATTTTAAGTTAGAAAAAATACCCCCTAGATACAATATAAATTTAATGTAAACTTAAGAGGTGGTAGTGTTGGCTTTGTTCTCTTCAATTTCCATGTTAAACTGGAATAAATTAATTATAAATTTATAATTAAACTGAATTCAACGAATTGATATAAATTTATTTTTTTTATTACAAGTACAGATAACAAGCTAATAGTATATAAGAGTATTTTTTAAGAGTATTTTTAATAGATTTTTTATTCTATTGATCTTCTTGATATATGAAAAAAATGAATATTAAATTGAAAAATACTCCAACTCTATAATATATTTTTTAGTTATTTTTTTAATATAAGGTATTATCTTAAATTTTAAATATTATCTATTTAATTTTTTATAAATAGATAATTAAATAGAAGAATAATAACAATATTTTAATAATTAGAGTTTATTTAATAGATAATTTAATATTTTTTACTATTATTTTATTTTGAGAAAAATACACTAATTAAATAGATAATCTACTATGACTAAACTTTTAAATTTCTTACCTATTTTAACACATCATTAAAAAAAAATTTATTCTACATACTACATCATCCTAAAACCCACGATGCTCTAATGCACCCTTTTGGGCAAGTTGATAAATTCTTAAAATTAATTAATAATTATTGAGGAAATGGAAATTAAACTCTCATAATCCCCTAATAAAATGTAAATTATTAAATTATGTTGTTTTCAATTTTTAAAAGCTGAATTGAATTAAAGTTAGTTGAATTAAATTGAACTAAAATGAAATATAATGGACTGAACTAAACTCATTTTAATATAAATTTATAATTATATATAGCTAAATTAAATTGAACTGAACTGAACTTATAATATTATAACTATGTAAAATTAAATTAAATTGAACTAAACTATAATAAATTAAACTAAACTGACCTAAAATAATTTAAATTAAAAATTATAGTAAAGAAAATATAAGCTTAACCAATCAGTAAAATAATAATTATAATAATAATAATAATATATACAAGAAAACACGCGTACACAGTAGTAGTAGTATGTAGCCGCCACCCACGTGTCATAAAAGAAACGTGGCGGATTCCTAGAGAAAGGCTCCGTCCTAACAATCAAGGCGTCAACCCTATGCAAACACGTCCAAAAATTCACATTCACTGACTTTATAATAATAATGGCTAAATTAATGATAATAACGATAATGATATCGAATTACTTTTTAGTAAAAAAATAATAATAATAACTAAATTATTAGTAAAATTAAAAATTATAAATTAAAATTGATATAAATATATTTTTTATATTTTTCAATAAATTAAATTATTGAAATGTATATATTCGGTGTTTTATTTATCTAATTTTAGTATGATTATTTGGCGGATCACTTTGGTAATTTTATATATAATTAATAAAATATATTCATTTTCAGAATGATAGTATCTAAATTTTAAGTTCTTTATATCATCAGATAGACACCTATATTATAAAATTGAATAAATAAGATACTAAATGAACAAATGCTATCGCAATCTCAAGTTCTTTATATCATCGGATAAACGCTTATATCATAAAATTGAATAAATCAAACAAATAATTTTAATATAATTTAGTCATAAAACAAAATAAAAACCTGTATTTAAGCAAATAAAAAAATGCTAAATATATATGAATATAGAGATAGCGAAAGAGTGTGTGTGTGTGTGCATAGAGGGCAGTGAAGGCAGAAAAAGGTTCTAAAATAGGCAAACACAAATACAAACAAGAATGAGTCCTATTCCTTAGCCTCTTCTTCCTCGCTCTCTCATATATAATCTCATTTCCTTTTCTTAATTGCTTCTTTATTTCCACCTTCTGCATCTCCAATTCCTTCATTTCATACATATATGGTAATTTTCCTTCTTCTTTTTCCTTTTAATTTCGTATATTTCTCATTATATTGACTCTTCAATTTCAATTTTTTTTTATTATAAACCCTAAAGATTCCATTTCTTTTAGAATTCTTCTTCAACCTAATGATTAAACCCCCACTTGTTTCAATTCAAATTTTCTTTTATTAGCTTTTTTTTTAATCAAGATTTATTGAATTCTGTTCTTTCTTTATAATTAAGAAATGAGGCAGCAGGCTGGATGCTGAGCCGCCTTCTTATCTTCTTCTACATTTGTGTTTTTGTGCAATTGATTAATTAACTAAAAGAATGGTATATAAAATTAATACAGGCTTATTTTTTTCTCATGATCTTTCTTTCTTTCTTTGTAAATGCATTGGATCAGTTTGTAGTACTATAATTCATCGAACAACTATGGAGATTGTATATCAGCCTTATGCCTACCCGGATTTTGAATCTCTCATCGAACGAATTTACCCTCCCCGGTATTCTATTCTATTTGTGTTCAATTATTTGATTAGCTAATTGTATGATTATCTTTAAACACATTGATTAAGGTTTTTTTTTATGCAGAGTTTGTATTGATAATGACACATGCCAAGAATGCACCCTTGTTAAGGTTACATTTATCTTTTGATATTGATCATTTAAGTACCTACATTTTAATATTTATAGTTATATTTGACATTTTTCAGTGTTAGTTTCTTTTTCTGTTTCTGTGTTAAATAGCTTTTAATCTATCTCCGGTGGCCGGAGATTCCTTTCATGTGCAGAATACACATATAAACATTTTTATATAAGTAAATTAACCAGAGGACAGGTTAATTTCCACGTCCACTGTATATCAAATTATACAAAGAAAAGGAGAAAAAAAGAAAAATCAAAGCTTTTTGCAGTTATAATTAGACTTTTCTTTTTTCTTTTCCTTGTGAAAGAAGTAGCTGATAGTTGTCTATTAGTTCCTTTTTCTTTATCTCTGTGGTCTATTTAGTTTGTAACTGATATATATATTAGTTTTTTGATCTAAAATCAAGTTTAAGTATTAATTCGATCTTATAATAAAAGGGTAGTTTTCAATTGGAAAAAAAAGACTGTTCCATGACCTAGTTAAAATGGAACTATCCGTGCTGCCTTTAGTCCCTTTCTAACCAGGATTTTTGCAAATGAACCAGATTTTTTATTTTATCATTAATGGTATAGCTGAGAATGAAAATGACATTTACAATGAAACTGTGCAGGTTGATAGTGCAAACAAGCACGGAATTCTATTAGAGATGGTCCAAGTTTTGACAGATCTTGACCTTGTTATTTCCAAATCTTACATCTCCTCTGATGGCGGTTGGTTCATGGACGGTCAGTCTCTGCCGCTTTTATGAAAAACTTAATTTTCAAGTTTTTGCTAAAAGAAGCATATTTGATTTTGGAAAAAGCAAATCAGACGGTTCTTAATTAATTAGTATGAAAGATCAAAATAAAGCTAAAATATGTAATTCTATTAAAAAATTATAAGACCAACTTACTGTTTCTGTAGCTTAAAAAACAATACCAAACAGATCCTTATTATAAGTCCAGGATAACATGTAAATTTTCATTGTGCTTAGCATGTTGATGTTGATGAATTGAATTAGCATTTATTTAATTAGATAAGGACCTGTAATTAATTTATTTCAAACCTATTTTCATATGACCTAAATATGAGTCATCTATAATCCCACTTGTTTGCTGAAGTGGGTTTGTTTTTATTCCATATTGCACAGTGTTCCACGTCACTGACCAAATGGGGAACAAGCTTACTGACGAAAGCCTCATTCTTTATATCCAGCAGGTACTCTTTTTTTTCCATATTTTTCTTGTACACTTGAAATTATTAATTCAATAAAAAAAATTGATTGGAAAGTTCTGTTTGGCTCATAAAACTGGTTAACTAATTACAGGCGATGTGTGCCAACAGAAAAGGAGTATCAAAGGAGATAAAGAGTTGCTTAAAACGAGACATCCGGCCACCCCATGTACTCTCAGCCGAACACACCGCTATCGAGATGATAGGGACCGACAGGCCCGGTTTGTTGTCCGAGATTTTAGCCGTGCTTGTCGAGCTAGAATGCAATGTGGTGGCTGCTGTGGCATGGACCCACAACACCCGAGCGGCGTCCATCATTTACGTGGAAGACAAGTTTAGAGGTGGACCGATCAATGACACAGATAGGCTTGCGCATATACAAGAGCAGTTGGAAAACGTTGTAGAGGCGCATCATGGGGTAGATGAGAGGAAGAGCATTAGATTGATCTCTCCTATGGCTAGTCATACTCACACCGAGCGGCGGCTCCACCAATTGATGTATGCCAACATGGACTACGAGCCCTGTCAGGGGTGCACTGGCACCGGTGCTCAGCATCGGAGGGACTGTACCGAGATTCATGTGTCGATAGAATCTTGCCGAGAAAAAGATTATTCCGTTGTGAACATGAGATGCATGGACCGCCCGAAATTGCTATACGACACGCTTTGTGCGTTGACCGATATGGAGTATGTCGTGTTTCATGCTGCGGTTAGCTCTAGTGGTATCATGGCTGAGCAGGTATTGGTTTTTCCTCATCGGACAAAAATTTGTTGTCCCCAAAAATAACATCCCCTTCCGTATCCCCCATTCATTTTTCAACGCATGGCAATTTGCAAGAGAGAGAGAAAAAACATGGGAGAGAGAACATAGAAAAACTTAACATGTGTCGTAAATTGAATGGGGAACACCAAAATGGGGAAACTAATTTTTTTCACGTCTGAAACTAAGGAGCCTAGATCATTGTTCAATTCTAATGGAATTACGATGTATGACTCTTTGTAGGAGTATTTCATTAGGCAAAAGGACGGGTGCACGTTGAATTCAGATTACGAAAGGCGAAAGCTCACTCAATGCTTGATTGCAGCTATAGAGCGAAGAGCATCCCATGTAAGCAAAACAATAGCTACAACTATTAAGACTGTTTCAGGTATTTCTAGAGTACTAACATTTTACTGTACGGTATCCAGGGAGTGAGACTCGATGTATGCACTCACAACCGAACGGGATTACTCTCTGATGTAACTAGGGTGTTCCGAGAAAACGGCCTATCGATATCAAGGGCTGAAGTTGGAATGCAAGATGAAAGGGCAATAGGGTCATTCTACGTCACGGATGTGTCAGGCGAGGCAGTCAGTGAACACACGATCGAAATGGTGAGAAGCGAGATAGGGGGATCAGTTCTAGTGGTTAACAGATCGCCGAGATGGACTTCTAGGACTCCCTCAACAGCAAGTCTTAGTAGAACTAGCAGTGGCAGTGTAGATGATGGAAAGCCGAGATTTTCATTGGGAACTCTATTGTGGTCTCAACTCGAGAGGCTGTCTGGAAATTTTGGCAGCTCAATTCGGTCATGAAGAGTTTTGGAAATTTACGGAGAAATATTTCTCGTGCTGTACTTGGATGGATATTGTAAATATGTTAGATTGTCTACTTTCAGTGTAATAAATCAATCTACATAAGTGCATCTATTTTCTGATACCTTCCTAACATGCATCATCTCCTCAGAGTTCTCATTAGCAACAGAAGAAAATGCATCATTGGACACACAAAGCGCCGCAAAAAGACCTTTTTAGACCCTCTAGTATCATCAGTTTGTCCTCTTGATCCTTGTACTATGCATGTTACTTATTTGGCCCATGTGTTATCCAATCAATTACCTTTTTTTGTCCCTTTAGTTAGGATTACATAAAATATCGCTAATAAAATCTCTACCATACATGGTCCAAAGAGATAAGGATCAAATGGGTAATGACTAATGATTGAATAGCACAAGAACCGAAAAGGTAATATACTGCATAGCAATGATAGCATTAGGACCAAAAAATTACGAGTACGCTACAGGGACCAAATGAAAAAACATTTATAGCACAAGGACCAAAGTTTTTTTTTGTCCACAAAACGCTTACAAAAATCTGTCATCTATGCATCTTCTAACTAGCAACTAATTTTAAGACATTGTGGAAGTACTCCTCAATCAAGGCCATTCCCATATCAAGTGAAAAAAACAACTTGCATTGAATCACATAGTAGAAACACAGAACCTCGAGCCTGGGACTTTTAGGTTTACTATGCACATAATCCCGAACCCTAGCGAGGCTAATAAACAATATAAGAGCTATTCACAATGTTATATAAAGATAGAGAACAGATTAGCTCACATGACATCAATGTCCTCAATATCAAGCCAATCATTAGAGTCCTTGGAATCAGAGTTGTGAGCACTTACCTCCTTTGATGAGGCATCAGAGATTGAAATTACCTTTTTGTAACTTGTGGGCATATCTGTGTCGTCCTCGTCTTCGAGATCGCTGAATGACACATCCTCGTCATTTTCGATATGCATTGGAACTCCACTGGTGCCTGCGGTTTCCGAGTTTTCTTCTTTCAACCAATCGTCAGTGTCGTCATATTTGTCGTCCAGAACTTTGGAGGAAGTAATGGGGATGTGTTGATTCTTGTTGGGGCTAAATGATGACTCCTCGACTATAGCTTTGTCGATAATTTGAATCTCAGTAGTCTGGATTGGGTGCTTGTCTGATTCAGTTTCATTGTTAATCCCAGAAGGAAGCGGTTCATTGGCTGGTGTCATTTCAAAAACAGGTTTCTTTGAAGGCAATGTTTTGGAATTATCATTTGATGGTACAGACAGAGACTCTTCATGTGGTAAGACAGCAGTTTGTGGTGATCTAGAAGTGCCGCTTTCTGACAATCCCGGTTTGGTTCCCTCATTTCGGTTCTTCAACTCGTGGGATAACATTGCCCTAGCTTCAACTATCTGCAAGTATACAACAAAGTACGTGTTTCAGATTGGCAGCACTGCCATGAAACGTTAAACACCCAACACAAGAAACTAATTTGTATGTCTGTAAGTGATTTTACCAAATATATGACATAAGTACAATTATAAGTTTACTATTTTGTTATTGTCTCGACTTCAGGTTATTGATCAAGCCTATAAATTGTCATTCCATTGGACAAAATGTCCCAGAATATATTTTCCAGATTCAAAATGAGAGCTAGAACATGCACTCTTATGAAAGATTAAGGAAATCCTAGTTATAGGAGTACAAAAAGATGAATGGTAGATGATAGATATTGGAGGCACACCAGATTTTGGAACCAAGACTCAGACAATTAACTATATATATCTTAAGTTGACCAACTACCTCTTTTTTTCTTACATTATACAAGTTAACCAATTAATAATATCAAGACGTGATTATTGATTGAATCATCAAAGAGCCACATTGCCACAAAGATAGTAGCAAATTGGGGTGGATATGCAGTGACCGTGGAGAAATGACAAACTTACTTGGGGAGTTGAAAGCAGTTCAGCATCTTGTTTACTGAGTCTAGGGTGCAAAAGTACAAAGTAGATCTTCCAAAAGCAGCCCTCACTCATGTATCCTGGACAAAGTTCAAGCCGAAGAGCAGCTAATCTTGGAGCAAGACGTTCAACAGCCAAAGCATGCTCTTGTTGTGCATCAGACATATCAAACTCTGGAAAAAGGTAGTTAAATTGATGCTTGGCATTAGCCAACCTCATAAAAGAAAAAATATCAAGAACTTGTTCCAAATTCCAGTTGATCAAAAGATGTGTAAAAGAGACCAAAAAGGTATGATATATTTTAATTTAAATTTACTGAAGGCATCAAGAGGAAGAATACTTGGCATCTATTCTACTTTTCAAGGCACAAGTTGAACTAAAGAATAAAAATATATGAATACAAAATACAATAAATAACATATACGTAATGATAAATTCCAGGGATAAGGGACAACGTTGCCATTAAAGTTACTATAGAAGAACATTTTGTCCTTCTTGTACAAAATGATTCATCGTTAACATCATCATAGAATTCATAGCTCCATCTTACTCCTTTTAATTGACTCTGCCACTACTTTCTATGAGTATTACTAAGAAAATGGTAGAATTGAACTGAAAGATTATATTATGGAGGTAAAACTAAACAATGATTTCTATAATAGCCATAATATCGGATCATTTGTGCAATAAAGGTATGACTAATCTAGCCCAATAACCTTAGGGGAAAACTTACCCTATTCAGGGCATTCTTTTTCTCACAATCATATGACTCAACAGCTCAATTTGCAATCCAAAGTTCAATCGTATCCATAAAGGTACTAAAAAAATTTAACCTATGCCAACTAATTTGTTTTTCTGTTATTATCAAAAGGATAGAAGAATAGAACTAGTTATTAAACATTGAGTTGGTGGCCTTGGTTTTCTCACCACCATTAATGCTAGTCCAAGACACCTTTTTTCTTTTCTTATTCTGTATAGTTGTATCAATAAAAAAAATAATAAGGTCCTTAAGCCACTCCCTCTGTCTCCTGTTACCATCTCATTTTAGATCATTTCTCCAATAAATCTCGACCACACTGAATTTGAACCCTACTGCTCTGTTCTCTTTTCTCCAATCAAATATGGCTCTATCAAGTCAGAACCGAACTCGCAGAATCTCAATATATAAATGGCAGAGGAGAGAGCAGTATAAAGTATTTAAGTCTCAAAACCTCAAATATCAATTGCTAGCTATAATTTCTCTCTCCTCTTTATATTTTAGTTAACTCCTCCATTTCTTGTCTTGTTCATCTATATTAAATCCTGAAACATTTAAGACGTGTATTTTCCTTTTAAAACCCCAAAACAGCACGTGATATACCTAGGACACCCTTTGCAACATCACCTACGTATAAATGGTCACAAAGGCACTTGCCTCAGTCACAGGAACACCTTTGGCTTGACGAGGCTCTTGGCCCTGTACCCTGAGCACTCATTTAACAATTACAACTATGCTAGGCATACACAATTGAAAACACAGCTCAAATAAATGCAGACAAAGATATGTGATGAGACATTGATAGAGGGAAGCAACAGAGAAGGAAGAAAATAAATCAAGATTCTCAAAACTTCAAACTTCTAAACGAAGTAGACAAAAAAGTTGGCATCTATTTGGTGTTACTAAGGCTCATAAGTATTCAACTATACAACTGCTAATTAGCAAGAGGGAGTCTTGTCATACAAGTCACATATTTGCAGTTAAACAGGTCACAACTTCAAGTTAGATGGAAGCATGGCGTTAACCCCAAGATAGTAGAGAGAATCATACTCTAGCAAGTAGTAACACTGCTCAAAGGCAGCTCAATAGAGACATAATTAACATGAATCGCCAAAGCAATGGTTAGCTAACTTTAACAACGGTGCCAAGGTTACCCAACTAACAAAGCGATGTCAAGGAAATTAACTACCTTTAGACTGAACGATATGAAACTCTAATGAAGGAATGAATGAAAAGTTCATTCAAAAAAGAAAACTCAGTGATTAAAGCAGCTAAAACCTAGTAGGAGATTATCATCAGTGCATCAATCAGCTAGCCTACTAAGCTAAATACAATATTATGAGTAAATATAGTACACATAAACAGATTTATACAACCAAACCACAACTTTGCTGAAGTGAAGGGAAAATAATACTTAAAAGTAAACCCTGCATACCAGACAATTCCTATATAAAGTTTAAAGATTAGTTTTCATGGCAGTAATACTCAGTTTAAAAGAAATCTAGATCCTAAGAATAACCACACCAAATAAAAGACACCCCAAATGAAAAGAATTTTCTAAGATTTAAAAGAGGCACTAAGATATCTCAACAATCTGCCTTAGCTTAGTATCATGTCACAAAAAATTTTATCATCTCAAGATGTCAAAATCACAACTCTATCTCAGTGTTGGTAGCTAAAGGAATGGAGTATCCTAAAATCTACTATCAGCAAAAATCATTGGATTCATACAAAATGAAGGCACATTATGCTTTCCCGTTCCTAAATCACCTCAACTAGCAAAGTAGACATCCTTATTCACCCTAAATTAGCTCAAAAGCATTAACCAACACCATATCCTCATCCAGTAATAAACATCCAAGGCAAAGAATTTGATCAGACATTAACTCTTGCGCAAGAGAGAACGAGGAGATTTCCGAAAAATTACCATCAAAATCAAAATCATCATCATCATGAACAGGAAAATCAAGCCAAGTCTCAGGATGCATAGCGGCATCCCTAGCGAAAAACACAACCTCTTCAGTCACACCGACAGCACTCCCATCGAAATCCGCATCATTCAAATCCCTTTCGGATCCAATCTGAAGGAAATTCGACGCGATCTTGGTGATCTCAGAAACAGCAACATTACTAGACAGCTTAGATATCCCAGACTTAAATCTGCCGCCAATCTCAGCAAAGTCGCTCCGAATCCCGGAAATCAAATCCTCATTGGACGGCTCCGGATCAGACGGCTGGTCGCGTAGGGGATCATCAGCAGTCACATCGGAGACCTGACGAGGGGGAGAAGGAGGAGGAGGAGCAAGGAAGGAGGCGACACCCCAGAATTGACGGGAAAGAGTTTTGGTGAGCTCGGAGATGTCTTCCTTGACGCCGCGAGGGGAGGAGGATTGAGAATTGGAGCCGGTGAGATTAGGGTTAGGTGGTGGGAGGGCGTCATCGTCGTCTTCAAGCTTGAGAGAATTAGCAATGGACCTAGCAAACCATGCCATATTTGGAACTAGGATTTCAACTAAAACAAGGATTAGTTGCAGGGGTACTGATGTTACATTCCACTTGTATAAATTTCTGGATCTCTTTAAGAATTGAGTTAACATATTATTTTAACTCTCCGAGTAATTGCAAAATAAATCCAAAAAGTAACTATATTTTCAAATTCTGCTCTAAGGGTAATCTAACTCTTTCCGATATTTCTAACAGTAATACATAGGGTTAAAAATAAGGCTTATTAGATCGGGTAATGCATTTTTCATATTCATATATATTAAGGTTTCGTGAAAAAAAAAATCCACCACATCCAATAAAGATATCAAGTATTCTCCATTTCCTATTTCAACTAAAATAAATAATATACATTTTTTTCAAAATGTCATACAAAAAAAATAAAAATAATGAACGGTCAAACTAAAAATAGCAAAACTAAATAAATTGTTGAACAACCAAATAAAAACATCCAATAAAAACAAGAATAATTAGAAATTTAGAATATCAAATGTGTTTGTTGTCTAGAGTGAGCAACGTTGAACATAAAAATAAAAAACAGAAAAGTAATACATTAATTTTAGCAACACTTGAGCACACATCTATAGCTCAACCATGTTAACTTATAATTAATATAAAATGTAAAAAATAATTGGAGATATTGAATGTTATTGGGGAATATTTGGAAACTTTTCGATGGAGACTAATCGGTGTCGGATTTGGGGATTTATTGGACTGGATAATATATTTTTCATCTCCATATCCATTAAGGTTTCAGCCTTTCAGGTGAAAAAAATTCTTCATTCATACTTCAAAGGGATTTTTAATGGGATTCTCCATTCTTATCGGAGTGGATCTCCATTAGATTCGGGTAATCTCCACCCGTTTTCAACCCTAGTAATACATTGTAATCTCACTAGGTTATTCGAATTTTGGCAGAGCTCTTTTCAACTCTTGAAAGCTGAAATGAAGTTGGTTGACCTGAACTAAACTGAAGTGAGCTGAACTGAACTTTTTCCAGTGTAAATTTATAACTACGCATAGCTGAGTTGAATTGATCTGAACTGAAGTGATCTAAACTAAATTAAATTGCAGTGCAAGAGAATAAGTACTTAATTTACACCTTTGTATATTTTGTTTTCTTCAAACTATAACTTTCATTAGGTTAGAATCTATCCCTCTTCCATCCAAAAACCAATGTGAAATATGCACATAATTATTTTTTTATTTCTAATTTATTTTTTTAATTTACACAATTGTGTTTTTATTATTAAATTGAAAAAAAATCTCTATTCCACGTCAGTTGTAACTCAAACGGGCCTCTAGAGTTCGCAATGAGACATCACATTAAGACTTATGTGAATGTGGAATATATATATATATATATATATATATATATATATATATATATATATATATATATATATATATATATAAAGCATGTTTGCTGCATTGTGACACAAGATTTTGTGTCAACCATATTCATATATGGCTTTCCTTTTAGTTATGTTTTATAAGTTGCATTGCTTCCAAGTATTGAAGGCTACTTGTTGACTTCATAGCAAACTATAACTCCTTTCTCAGTCCATAATCATAAATCATAATTTTTTAGTTTAACATCCACTCATATGTGCATAGCTCAAATCTATTGTCAGCGTTTGGAAATAATCTCTAATGGCTTTCATGAGACCTATGACATATAAATTTTATAAGATATACAATCGACTTTACTGCTATACACTCCATCTAAAACATACCACCCGTAGCACTAATTAACTGCAAAGTGTATATGAAAATTTTAATCAACTTATTACAAGCTACATTTAATTAACCTTCATAGATTAAAATGAAAGAGCACTCACATGCTTCTAATGTAAATGATGACCATATGATTAGTTAAATGAGCACATCATTTGGTGTGGCATGCATTCATTTCTTAAACTTGATCCCAAAACAAATTATGAGCATACATGTGCAAACAAATATAACATGCATTTCTCTAGCAAATAGATTATGAGAATGTTGTAGTAGGCCATGCACAGAGTGGGTGGGGTTCAACCCCAACTTTTCTATAAAGCTTCTCGTTAAAAAAAAATAACTCATAATTATGTAAATTTTATATATATTAAGCGTTAAATCTCCACCTATTTATAAAAAAATAATAAATCTTCATCTCGCTTTATATATAATTAAAATCAGAGACTTATAGAGATCACAAATTAAGTAAACATTACCAAAGAAAAGGCGAACAATTGAACATAGCAATTATCATATATGAAAAGCATTTGTCACTATCTATAGTACACAAAAGAAACTAAAGTAACTACAAAAAGAAAATGGTTCAAATCAACTAAACATCCAATAAAGCAACAACATCTTTCTTAGAACCATTCCTACTACTAGAAAAACTCCATTGGTCCAAAAAAGAAGAGCTAGAATTAGAATTAGAAGAAGAAGAAAGAAGCCCATTTCCACATTTAGCGACGGCTCTCATATTCTCAACAAATTCATGAGTTTGAGCATCCTGTGAAAGAATCTCCAAAAGCTGCTGAGGACTTATAACAAGCTTCACTTTCCAAAACCCAACATCACTTCTATTATTATACCTCAAACTCGTAAAACCGTGATCTGTAAATGATCGCTTCAAAATTCCATCGTAATCAAAAGAAATCCTGTAAGGAGTAACAGTAGATGAAGAAGAAGAAGAAGAAGAAGTAGTGGGTAATGTTATGCTTTTGGATCTCACGTGCCCTACTTGCTGCTGTTCCCCTAATTTGGCGTCGCTAATTGGAAGTAAATAGTACGAATTTCCAGGTTGAAGAATTTCGTCGCTAAAAAGCGGTCGCCAGAAAAGATCATGGCTTGGGAATATAGCATGGCCTGGAAATTGGTTTGCGATGCAACCGGCGGTGATTTGGCGGCAAAACTCCATTGTTCCGCCGTTGGATTTGACCACTCTGATTACTCCGGCGTCTCCTCCGAACACACAGTTTCCCATTTTTGGCGTCGGTGACCGGGAAAGTAAGCCGCACAATTAGTGATTTTGTTTATATATATAGGCAAAGAGATGGAAAGATAGACAAGGGTCATATCAGTAGCAAAGTGGAATGTTTCTTTTTTGATAAGGGTCCCTCTTTGCCGGATTAGACGGACCGAATTTTTATTAGCTACACTCAAATCTATGTATATGGTCAATGTCGGAAAGAATACGGCTACCGTCCTTTATTTTCCGGTGCCCTTTCTTTTAGTTTATTTTCTATAACAATTAGTAGGGGCTCTAAATGAATTAAGTCGTTGTTTTTGATAAAAATTCGATTCGATTTATAAATGAACAGTTCGTGAATATAATTTTATGATTTGAATTATAAATGAATTGAACATGAATAAGCTAAAGTTTGGCTCGTTAACTCGTGAACAAACTCAATTAGTTGTTGACGAACAAGTTCATGAACTAACTCGATAAATATGCGTGAACTGGCTCGGTTATTGTTATTACATATCAAAAATTAAATTTTATAGAATTAAAATAAAGTATGACTATATAAATTTAAACTAATACAACAAATATATGTATCACATTAATAGAGAAGAGCATTGATCAATTTAGTCTGAACCAAACCGAGCCAAATCAAACAAAAATTTTATTTGACAATAAAAATAAAATCTACAAAACCCCTTCCAAAACTCATTAAAAATATGATTCCTATGTAATATAATTATAAACAAAAGTAAGAATTGAAGGAAAAAAATGTCTATCACCGGAATTCAATTAATTAATTTTTAATCTCATATTACACCCCTAGCTTCATAGTCTGGAAGAGTGACAATAATTATGTTAATATATGTAAATAAAGGAGTAAAAAATACAATCAACAAAATTCAACGTATTCAGCAAAGTGCATGTAAAACAACAATTCTAATATAGTTTTTTCGGTTTCTCCTATTGTTCTACACACAAATATTTTTTTCTATTTATATATAACCTAATTAGGTTCGGTTCTCGGTCAATTAGATTTTTTTTGAGAATCGAGAACCAAATATGCAAAATATCATAACCAAATACCGAACCTAATAAGTACGGTTCGGTTAGGTTCGATTCTCATGTTCGGTTCGATTGATTAGGTCCCCTAAACATTACTCATTCCAATTTTATGGCCCACTTTAAATTATGAATTGAATTGACAATATTGTTCACGAACAACAAGCTCGTTTGCGAATAAATTAGCAAATTGTTCATGAACAAAATAAATGAGTTGTTCGTGGACAACTCGCTAACAAACGAGCCGAATACGAACAGAATCTTAAGCTCAAATTCTAGCTCGGCTCGACTCGTGTCCGATTAAGAATTAAACGAAAGAACACAAACATGCTAAAACTCGGTTCGGCTCGACTCGACTCTTTTACAACCCTAGCTATCAGTTTGTGCTTATTATCATCGTTCTTACTCGACAGGTAATATGAATTTTAATTAATGACAAAAACAATAGTAGCTTTGTAACAATCAAAATGGTGGTAGAAATTACATTTTAAAATGAGTGTTAAGGACTAATTAAATTTGTCTTTGCTGTTGATTATTAGTCTACATGTACGTTATTGTCAATTAATTGAGATTCATATATTTATAACTTGTTCATTGTTGCATTTTTTTTTATAAACAATAACATGTAAAGGCTAAATAATAATGGATGGAAATAGCTTTTTAATACTATAAAGTTAGTGAAGGGCAGTTGAATAAGTGGATAGAGTGCACAGCACATATAAGGTAGGGGGACAAAATGAATGAATAATACAAAAAGAAGAGGCGGGAAGTGGAAGACTAAAACCCTTGAATTTGGGCACTACCCCTTTCCCTCCGTATTTGATATACACCCACTCATTACCTGTCAAAAAGAAAAAGGAAAAAAGAATATTTATTTTCATATAGAATCTGAAGAACCAAGAATCATTTTTTTTACAAGAAGAATTAAGATGAAATTGAAACAAGTTAAAGTTGAAAGAATGAAGCCTAAATTAACATATATCTTCTGACTATACTTACCTAGCATGCTGGCTATTTCATAAATTTATTAAATAAACTGTGAGCATAAGGGCCATCTTGCACATCTATAGGGCTTTGGCAAAAAATTATTAGTTATTATGCAACAGAAACACGCTACATTCTGCTACCAACGAAATACTGATATTGCAATAAAAATTCCATTACAAAAAATTAACCATGTATTATGTGATGAAATGAAGCAATTTAACTTGATATATGCCGTTTAAGTTGGGGAGAAAATAGGTAGTAGAAACTAAATAATGTGAGAGCGTGATTAGTGCAATAAAAGAAAAAATTGGGACTTTTGAAATAGTCAAGTGGCATGGCCTCTTGTGAATAGCTATTTATGACTTTATGAACTTAATTTAGGTGGCAAAGCCTCACAATATTATTATTAAGTGACTTCAACTTAAGTAAAATTTTTTCTTCAGTACTTATATATCTGACGCCTAGCATTCACATTGTAACAAGTCATTACTTCAATTCCATTCACATATTTCTCATCGTCTTTCAAAACAAAGTTGTAACTAAATGTTGTTCATTTTACTTACTAGTGCCTTTGTAAATGACTAAAATACTCTTAGTGATAAAATAAAGTTTTTTGTGGAGCTTAAATGAAAAACGCCTGACACATGGGTTAGTTTGTTCATCTCAAATGGCCAACCAAATTTTTTAGAGCACCAACCTATGAAAGTCAACCCACTCGTCCCGAATGCTATGCACAAGAAAAATTACTATTATTTTTCCCTAATATTAATTTAGGCTTTTCCAAGAGCAATGTTAAGTAAAATGGGATGACAAATAGCTATCCAACGAAAAAATGATAAACTATTTTCAGTTTCATATAGTTATGAATAAATATTAAGTTGATCTAACAAAAGATGAGATTCAATTTAGTTGATGTAAGAATAAAAACTCGAACAAATAAAATTTGCAATTAAGCGCTTTGGTTATCATTGATGCCACTTATCGGAGTATTAAAGAAAAGAGATATACAACTCAAATTTGCAGTAAATTGGACTTTGGTCAAGTGGTACATTCACTAGTTTGAATGGAGATAATCAGGGATCAAACACTGGCTCCTGCAAAAATTCTAATTCTTCGAAAAAAACTCAAATTTGCTAACTTAAGATGATCCATTTCAAACCCGTATTCGTTAGATCAGTTGAATCCGGATATGAATATTAAAATGTTGGAAAGGCGGATCCGGGTCTAATATATAAAAACAGGTGAAGGTGAATTGATCCAAGTCAAACTGATGCAGCATAATCAATTACAAGATAAGTTAATAACTCTATTGTTCACAATTCTTCCAGATTGTAAACAAAACAGGGTTTTAAGAACCCTAAATTCTTCAAGATTTAAAGTAATTAGGAAAAATAGTCACAGCGAATATTATTCAATCAAAACTGTCGAATTATCTGTCAAACACGCCTATAAATAATGTCTAGAGGCTAGGGTTAAAACCCCAGAAAAATAAAAAAGCACACAAACTTTTAGAAAATTACAATTAAGTCCTTGAAAACATAAAAACGCAAAATCAAGGGCCTAAACGGCAAAATTAGGGCTCGATAGGGTGGGGCTCATACATTATGAGCGTTGATCGTTGGGCCGTTTCCGATTGGAAAAGTGTCAGAAATCGTCGAAATCCGACAAAAAATCCAAAATAAATAGTAACCGAACTAGCCACTTTTGTCATTTTTCTCTAAGTACACCAATGCTCTATCATCTACATCATCTTCCCCTGGCTGGAAAGATTCGCCCTCGAATCGTCATCATCTGAAGTATCACTAGTGATAGGAATGAGATGCTTAACGTTAAACACGTCAGCGGTGCGAATGTGACTCGGCAGCTTCAAACGATATGCATTTGGGGTAATCTTTCCAATGATCTCCACTGGACTGATCTTCTTTGCTGAAAGTTTGTTGTACTCTCCCATCGAAAACGCTCCTTTATCAGAACAGCCCAAACAAAATTACCCACATCGAACTCCACATGTCTGCGCTTCCTATCAGTATCTTCTTTATATTTAGCATTGGCTCTCAACAGATTTTCCCGTGCAGCTTCATGAACACTGCGAAGGCTGTTTAAAAATTCTTCTACCTTGCCATGATGATGAATTTGATCAGGAACAGGTAACAAATCCAGGGGACTACGAGGAAGTACAGAATAAACGACAGCAAATGGGCTAAATCCAGTACTCTAGTTAACTACATGATTATGAGCAAATTCAATATGACTGAGTTTCATATCCCAACTCTTCACGTGCTCGCTAACCAAACTCCGCAGCATATTATCCAAAGAGCGATTGACCACTTCCGTTTGCCCATCGGTCTGGGGGTGATAGGCACTATTAAAGTTCAACAGTGTGTTCACCATCTTCCACAAACTGCGCCAAAAGTGACTAAAAAAACGTGTATCTCGATCTGACACACTTGACTTCGGTAAACCATGCAGTTTGTAAACCTCTCTAAAGTACAATAGAGCAACTTTAACAGCATCAGTAGTTTTCTTACACGGAATAAAGTGCACCATCTTCGAAAAACGATCAACCACCATAAAAATAGAATCATTACCTCACCGAGTACGAGGCAATCCAAGTACAAAGTCCATGCTCACATCCCCCCAAGGACCAGAAGGAACAGGTAGTGGTCTATACAACCCGGCATTTATGGCAGCTCCCTTGGACACTTGGCAGATTCTGCAATGCTACACAAACTTGTCAACTTCCTTTCGTATATACGGCCAAAAATAAGCCGATTGCACTAACTGTAAGGTCCTATCTCTCCCCATACGACCTTCACCATGTAGCTCTTGGATAATTTTCAACCGCAAGCTACACTCAGGAATGCACAACTTATTCCCTTTGAATAGGTAACCGTTCTGCAACACAAACTCGGTTCTCTCTTCGGACGGCACCCTTCTTAACACAATAGTAAAATAGGGGTCAGTGCAATAAAGTTCTGTAAGGGATTCAAAACCAGGTACCTTGACTGCTAAATGAGTCATCAATACTTGTTTTTTGCTCAATGCATCTGCTACTTTATTAGTGACTCCGGACGTGTGTTTCACCACAAAAGTGAATTGTGGTAGATAAGCAACCCATGAGGCATGCCGTGCAGAAACTTTATCCGGACCATGAAGATGCTTCAAGGCCCCATGGTCTGTTAATAGTACAAACTTCCTCTGAAACAAATAATGCCTCCAATGTTTAATGACCTGCACGACATCATAAAACTCAATGTCATAAGTGCTTACCTCATTTTGGCTCCCATTAACTTCTCACTGAAACCCTTCGCCAACAACTCCTCAACCTGCCTCAACAACTCATGCTCTGTCGGGCTCATTCTATAATGGGGTCTATTAGGCAAAACAGGCCCAAGCACCAAGTCAATCCGATGTTGGATGTCTCTCAAGAGAGGTAACTCATCCGGTAGTTCGGCTGGAAAGACATCCTGAAACTCATTCAACACGGGTTTCACTAACTCAGGGACTACAACCACCGCTTCTTTCACTGCTCGCACCCCTACCAAACACCTCCCTAGTCTTCTTCATCTCTACTTTAAACTGTCTAGGGGTTAGCATATTACTTCCACTACTCTTCTCCTCCTTTCTGGGCAGCAACGTTATCTTTGTTCCATTCCACAAGAAACTATAAGATTTAGCGATTCCATTGTGGTTGACCACCCTATCAAACTGTCAAGGTCTACCCAGTAAGAGATGACACTCATCCATATTAACCACATCACACTACACCTCATCCTTATACTTCTCACCCATGGAGAAAGGAAGTAATACCCGTTTATTCATCGAAACCTCCCCTCCATGCTTCAACCAAGCCAGTTTGTAAAGACTTGGATGTTTTTCTGTGGGCAACTCTAGCTTCCGCACTGCCTCCAAGGAGATAATATTCTCATAACTACCCGCATCAATCATGTACTTACAGACCTTCCCTTTTATGGTATAAGTGGATTGGAAGATATTATTCCACAACCACTGATCATCATTCGCGCGTGGGGTTAAGAAAGATCTTTGCACGACTAAAGCTGTCCCTACATCACCCTCTACCACAATCTTTTCATTCACCTCCTCTTCTCCCTCATCAACGTTATCTTCACCCACTCCTTACTTCCCCGTTTCATGATCAGTTATCATAGCCCTCTTTTCTGAGACCTTGCAGTTTACAGCTCTATGTCTAATTTGACCACACTTAAAATACCTCAGTTGACTACGATTCGGATTAGGGTTCTCTGCTGCTGGGGAAACCTCCTTGTTACCTACTTTTTCCACACTCTTAAACCCCTCCACCGCCGCTACTGCTTCCTTTCAAAATATTCACAATTGTTGAACGAGTTCTCTTTTCTAAACGGAGGGCCCTTTGGTGAGTTTCCGATATAGTAAGTGGATCAAAGTCATTAACCGCTTCTCATAACTGTTCACGTAACCCCCCAATATACCTCGACACTAACTGCTCTTCTATGTCATATATATCATTTCACGCCACCAACTGATAAAACTCCGCCGTGTATTCTTCAATAGAATGCCCTCCCTGTTTGAGGTTTTGAAACCTCTGATACATAAGACGCTGAAAATTGTAGGGTAGGAATGTGGCTCTCAACTGTTTCTTCATCTTCTCCCACGTCACAATCTTAGACTTACCCATGTGAACCCTAGTGTTCTTGACCTACACCCACCAAGCCATAGCTCTATCTCTCAATTGAGTCGCTACTAGTTGCACCCGCTTATTCTATAGAACTCCCTTGAATTCCAGAACTTCTTCTACTACCGCTAGCCAATCGAGAAACTCTTCAGGTTGAAGGGTTACTCTAAATTCTGGAATCTCAATCCGCATGCCAGCCTCCCAATGTCGATCCTCGGTGGCTCGCTCTCGGCGACGACCACAGACTCAGATCGCAACTCCTGATCACTTTCCTCCCCTAGGGTTTCATCGTGAGGTCGTTCGCTGATGATACGCGCCCCTCTGCGCTCGTTATTGATCCCATCAAGTCTCGCATCTAATGCCTCTAGCCTGGACATTACTTGCTCGACAAAAGTTCCTATCCTCTGATCAACAACCTCTGCAAACCTGGCGCCTTTTTTCCTCTTCAGCAATCTCAGCCACACTTCGTTCTTTTCTTAGTGGTGCCATAGTATATGAAGGTTCTGGTACCAACTAATGCAGCAGAATCAATCACAAGACAAGCAAATAACTCTATTGTTCACAATTCTTCCAGATTGTAAACAAAATAGGGTTCTAAGAACCATAAATTCTTCAAGATTTAGAGTAATTAGGAAAAATAGCCGCAACCAATATTATTCAATCAAAACCGTTGAATTGTCTGTCAAACACGCCTATAAATAATGTCTAGAGGCTAGGGTTAAAACCCCAGAAAAAACAAAAAAGCACACAAACTTTTAGAAAATTACAATTAAGTCCCTCAAAGCAGAAAAATGCAAAATTAGGGCTCGATAGGGTGAGGCTCATATGCCATGAGTGTTGATCGTTGGGCCGTTTCCGATTGGAAAAGTGTCAGAAATTGTCGAAATTTGACCCAGAAATCCAAAATGAATAGTAACCGAACTAGCCATTTTTGTCAATTTTCTCCAAGTAGACCAATGCTCTCTCATCTACATCACAAACCGAATCCATATCCGCCCCATTGCCATCCATAGTTCTACACGATGTTAGTAAAATCGGGCGGGCTAGTTCAACCAATAAAATTACAGTTGAATAACAATTGAACCATTGTTAAACCACGGTTGAATCCAATTGCACATGTAAAATCCTGAAGTATTATCTTCATCGGTTCAATATTCCACCGGTTGAATAACATTGGTCCTATGCCGAGCAAACAGTGAAGTAGCAAACGACACCGCATGGGCAGCCGATTAAGCACAGTGCCACGAGCAAGTGCCGAAGCCCCAGCAGAAAAAATGCTACTGCGAAACCGCCTCTTCACCCTCTTATCACCTCCATCAGTTCTTCCCCTTTCTTCCTCTAAATCTCTCCAATCTACTCTCTCTTTCAACTGCTCCCAATTTTCTCGTCCTCTCAATTCCAATCCCCATGCCTTTGCCTCAAAAACCGCTAATTCTTCCACCTCAGATGCCGCCCTCTCTGCCCGGAAATCACTCTTCGTGCCGCCGGGGGTTGAGCCCGACGAGGTGACGGAGGACAAGATTTTGCCCGGTTCTAACATCGTTATTGGACCTTATGCGGGTCATTCACAGATTAAGGAAGTAGAATTCGTTAAGAGTAGTAGTCGGGCTAGAGATTGCCCTAGAGATGACCGGCCCGAGTTTGCCATTCTGGGTCGCTCCAATGTCGGCAAGTCTTCGCTAATTAATGCTCTGGTTAGAAAGAAGGAAATTGCTCTCACATCTAAAAAACCAGGTTTAGAAATTATTCAAGAAATTTGTCTTTGTGATTTTTGTTTTGGGATGAATTGATAATTTGGTGGTGATTATTTGTGCAGGCAAGACTCAACTGATAAACCATTTCCTGGTGAATAAAAGCTGGTACATTGTGGATTTGCCTGGTTACGGGTAATCTTCTCTTCTTTTTGTTAAAACTTATGAATAAAAATGAATTTTTAATAGTTCATGTGAAGGTGTTTTTTTTTTTTATTGTTGTGAACTTTGGTGGGATAGGATTGATTCAAGACGGTTTTCTAGAGCTTAAGTTTATGTTATATTTTGTCAACAAATTGCTTTCTTTTAGCCTTTTGAACCAAACTTGCTTCAATTCCATCGATCCTGTCTAAGATTCAGCATTGATGGCGACCATTTATCTTTTCGGGTGTCTTTAGTCTGGGTGATTGAGAAACACCATTGATTCTCACATAAAAAAGCGGATCATTCACAATTCAGTAACTTACAAAACATTTTAACATTGCATTAGTCGAGTATTGTTTTTTCATAAGCTCTCCTGACCATTTTTATGCTATGTCTGGCCTTGTTTGTTTTTGTTTATCTTCATAATGTTAATAGTTGATAGTTCAATAATCCTGGTGGGTTTTGTACTGTCCCACATTAGTATGTTGCCTGAGTTTTCAATATAGTTGATCCTGAGTTCTCATTCTGGCTTCATTTTGTCCAGCTTAAATGAAAGATGGTCTCTACAAAATGCGATTATGCCTTATTATTATTATCGCTATTATCATTATCACATCACATGCTCTTGAAAATTCTTGTAGATTTTGAATGCACACTTCCTTTTTGTAAATCATGATATTGTTTTTCTTAAGCTGTTCAATGCTTTATCTGCTGTTGTCTTGTTCTGTCTTCTCAGAATCGTTTTGTATTGTCATAATGTCAATGGTTAGTTACATAGGTGTGCCCATCTTCTCAAGCGATACGACGATTATGTTATTCTGGTGCATTAAACATTTTGTTTAGTTTATGCACTCAGTTTTTCGGTTGGAAATTTTGGCTGACTTTCAAAGTACTTGATATGTTGGTTTCTAAAGAAACCATGGCTGAATTTTCTTAAAATTTACTAGGATTCAACTTCTGGTTTATCCAGCTAAAAAGTAGTATCTACTTGTAGGAATTCCTTTGCAATTACTAAATACATTTATGCATACGAACCTTGTGAATGTAGAAAATCCCCATTGGGAGACTCACCCACCATAGCCGCTACCCGGGTCAAATCTGGATGTAATCAGAGCTAAGCTCCGGTGAATCAAATGGGCAACAAAAAAAAGACATTTATGCATCTCTATTGATATAAAGCTGATGAATGGGATGCACCTCTTTTGTATTATCACGAATTCTCATTATTGTGTAAAGAAGTTTAAAATCAACAATTGTTTTTACGGACATGGTTTGGTTGTCTTTCTAGTGAAGCAGCTTAATTAATAGTTAGCAGCCTTTAGGAGTTCAAATTATTATCATTATCCGTTCAATTAATGGTAACAATCGCCGAATGTTCTGTTCATTATGTGCATAAATTATTATGGCTCTGGGATCGTGTTAAGGGATGAATAATATAATCTTCTATTTTATTTCGTCTTTTGATTTATTACATTAAGGGCTAGTTGGAGAGAATCCTTTGAAACTACTTTTCTTGTTTTCCATTTAATTTCTAAATAGACTAGATTATACATAGAACATGGAACTGCTACCTATTGCTATCAGCAATTGCAATTGCTGCCTGATGCAACTATTAAGAGGATAAACACTCACCTCCTGACACACATACAACACTTGTACATGAGACGTGTAGGCATAAGACACTTACATAAAGGACATGCGTCTATATATTAACTATGCCATGGAATTGCTGCCAACATAACATTATACTTTTGACCCGTGTTTCCCTTATATTTGAAAATTTTATTTAAATTTTATGCAAATTATTTTAGTGCTTGATAAATTCCCTGTTTCAGGTTTGCGAAAGCTTCAGATTCTGCTAGAACAGATTGGACATCATTCACCAAAGGCTATTTTCTGAACCGAGAAACCCTTGTCGCTGTCCTGCTTTTAATCGATGCCAGTGTCCCCCCTCAAAAGATTGACTTGGATTGCGCTTATTGGCTTGAACGCAACAATGTAAGCTTCTCATGAATTTCAAACTCAATATTATATAATGGCCCAGAACTACATTAGGGTTATTCTCACAACTCTTGCAACCCTTTTGTTTCAGATACCTTTAACTTTTGTTTTCACAAAATGCGACAAAATTAAAGGGGGAAAAGGCACAAGGCCTGACGAGAATATCAGGAATTTCCAAGATTTGATCAATCAAAACTACCGGCAACATCCACCGTGGATCATGACAAGTAGTGTGACTGGGCTAGGCAGAGATGAACTTCTCCTACATATTTCACAGCTAAGGAATTACTGGGATCAATAAATCTCAATTTCTTGTGAAAACAGGTACACTAAAATGCTAGTCAAATCTTCTAGAGAAGTTGTTATAAAATACATGTATATATTTAAATGGCATTGATCATTTTTAGTGAAAGATAACTGAATATTATATCCTTTACTTCATCTTCTGACCAAAATCTGTTGTTCAAAAGGGCCTAGAATTTCAACTTACTCATTAAATAGTTTTGGAATGATGCATGTCTGATGGTTGTCTAGGTTGAAAGGTACCTATTTTGTTGGAAGTTCAATGATTCTTGTATGTCTAGAGGAGTATTAGTTAGTTTATTTGCAACTAGGTGCTGCTGATGACACACTTGAAGTTTGACAAAAGACTTATTGAATATAATGTGTTGGACTAAAAGGCATGAATTTTTGGTAATTGAATTTATTACGAAGAAGCATATATTTTCAGGTAATGATTTTATGACAATAGCACTTAAGAGTTTAGCTTAAACTATATTAATTAGTGAAGGCTAAGTGCATAAGTTGCCTCCCCAACTTGGCTCTAACTGCACTTAGCCACCCTGAACTTTCAAGTTTGACACTTTACCCCCTAAAGTTAGCAAAACTGAAACATTTTGCCCCCTCAATGTCTCGTGTCAGCTTCTGATTAGAGAAAAAAAAATCATAAAAATGACATATTTGAAAAGTCAAACCAACCAAAAGTTGACACGTGGTATTGGGGGCAAATAGTATCAGTTTTGCCAACTTTAGAGGATAAAGCGTCGTACTTGAAAGTTTGGGGTGACCAAGTGCGGTTAGAGCCAAGTTGGAGGAGCAATGTATGTAGCCATAAATAAAATACTTCCCATAAAAAATTTTCTATTTTGTTTGCATCTCTTCAACCAAAAAATGGAAGAGAAAACTCTAAAGAATCTTTGTGTGTCTCATTCGTAGCTACATCCATCATTATCAATTATTATTTATTATTTATTATTTATTATTTATTGGTAATTGTGATTGAATGAGTTGAACCCTTCAAAGTCATGGCATGATCTCTTTAAACTTTTTAGGGTGAGTATGAAGTGGTTGCCTCTGTTTTACGCGTGCTTTTTTTCAAAAAGAAAGTATGGGAGAACGTATTTTTTTTAAGGAAGTAGAGGGCAGGTACTTCTGTAGCAGTGAAAGGCAATGTCAGACGTACTCTCCTGATGCTACAGGCAGGCGTGCTACAATCCAGTGTATGATGTTTTGAAGAAAATCATCTAAGGTCAACATATTTCAAATTATTTGTAAAACATGTGTTAGTAGTATTTCAACTCTATACTCGTGGAAATAATCATTTGCTTATGTAAAGGGTGACCCGCTATATGAGGTCGGGGTGAGGCATATGTAGGCAATCTTACCTGTACATTTTTTTGTGGAAAGGTTATTTCCAGGAACATTATTTGTACAAAAATAAATGTGTAATTAAGCAGAATTTCGGCGAATACTTTTTAGTTTCAAGTGTGACTAAAACCTAGTAATTTACTAGTTCAACATATTGGTTTTTTAACTTATTTCAGGATACACAAAATAGCATATAGCTGTTAGTGTGACGTTAAAATGTTAGCATGCGACTTCAATGTAGATAAAGAAACTTCAAAATGTCAATATAATTGTAGATGACTGCAATGTATTCTGATTAAGAATGGCTTATAGACATCAATTCAGTTTCCAACCAATTTGTACTTCTAGAACCACAGACTCCGGTAAATCCAGTTGACTTACAAGATCATTTTCATGCATGGAAAATTATACAATGAATTGAATTATTTGATTTTTTCTCTGCGCGTAAATGACATGTGTCCCATAAATGAATAAAGTAATAGAAAATAATAGCATAAAGTAGTTTCTGGGACACATGTCATTCATGCATGGATAAGGGACTTATACAATGGATTGAGTTCTTTGGTTTTTCTCCCGGCATGTGTCTCAAAAATGAATAAAGTAATAGAAAGTAATAGCATAAAGTAATTCTTGGAACACATGTCATTCATGCAGGGATAAAGGACTAAAAGATCCGGTGTATTATATAATTATTCAGGTAGATACATGGTTCATCAGTAATATTCTATTTGATATTTTGAGTCTTGCAAATTTTTTATATTAAATTAAGCTAATTGCATATTGTTTACTGCAACTATACAAAATAAGCGCAATTAACTATTTCAAAGTATATAAACTCAACAAAGTATTCATATATTATTAAAAAAACTAATAAAATTATTATTATTATCAGTGAAAATAGGTATACTCAATGTTTTAAAGATAGTTGTCTAGATCCGTCTAGGCGCTATTTTGAGGCTTGCTGTTCGACTTTTCATTCTTTGGGCGCTATTAGGTGCTGAACCAATATATTGCCCGCCTAGGCACCGCTTAATCCGATTTTTTTTGCTTAGACGGCGTCTAAACTCAATTTTTAAGACACTAATATTTATAATAATTGTAGTTTTATTTTTTACCCTTAAAAAGTAGTTGAGTTGGTAAAACTATAGTACATTAACGTGTTTTCACACTAGAATTGTGTTTTGACTCTCAAACCGAGACAATGAGCTCTATGTCGGAAATAAGGAGGCCCCTATCATTCAACTAATACCTAGCAATTTTTAAAACATTATTTTATAATATTATAATATATTTTTTAAATTGAATTTATATATTTTTATATATTAACAAGTATTATAAGAAAAATACAAATCTGTCTATATGCCACGAAGGTCTTAAAAGCCCCAGCCATCCGACGGCCTAACGCTTTTTAAAACATTGAAATAATTTGAGCACGAGTTTCTACACAAATTCCATTACTTTGGGCATAGAATTCTCAATTTTAGTATGTTACTATAGTTAGATTTAATGAAAATGCGAGTCAAAGTCTGGTTCATAACAGTGTGCCTATGTCAAGCTCTACGCTAGTCTGGCCTGCGTATATGTTTGGTTAGAAATAGAATAAAAGTCACGAGAGATTGATGATACACAAGTCCTCATAATCTATCTCATGCACACGTGTTTATCCATTATTTTACTGTAGGAAGATTTGGGCAAATCCTTTAAGACATATGTGATAATCAGCGTTTCCTTGTATTTACTCAATAAAATTTCAATATATACACAGAAGAATTTGACTTTCTTTACAAATGCAATCTGAAAGTAACCTTTACTTTGGTCAAACAGAAAATTTCAGGAGCTGAATCGTTAAATTTGTCAAACGGAATGATTCAAATTTTGTTACACAAGTCACTGTTAGAGAAAAGTTAGTTGAGGCATTAATAATATAATATGGCTATGAAAAATAAATTCACATTTAGCCTATTTTTCCATCAGTTTCTGATCCGTCGTTTTCACTATTATGTTTATTGATTTATATTAATGTTGCAATCTTATCTTCTTAGTATTACTTTCTCATTAACCATAAGAATAATAGTTCACACTACTTTGATTCATCTGTCGTTATTTACCATAGCATATAATTGTTCCTCGTTATAGATAGTTGTTTTGGTATCTGAAACACCTAACAACTGTTCGATAATTGTAATTAAACTACTACTTGATATGGAAAAGATAAAAATAATTGTTGAATAAGTTTTTAAGCACTTTGATATTATACTTTCTACGTATCATGTTCAACACTATAAGCATTGTTAAATTTGACTGATGATGCTATAGTTGCACACGTTGCTTTGGAAGTAGCGGATATCTGGAACTTTTTGAAGCGCTCAACTTTATAAACGCTTTAAATCGGTTAAAGTGTATTGAGATGAATGATTTTGTTGGAAAAATGTGAATTTTATGATACTTTCAAAAGGATATTTTGTGATAATTTTATTGAGAAAAATATTTTATGGTCAAAATTTTAATGGTGGAAGTTACAATCTTTATTTCCTCCATAAAAGCTAGTTTAAGTGAGTTTAATTCTCCAACGGTTACATTTGTTTAATGTTTTGTAATTACCGTCGGTTACGGTTTTAATAGCTTTTTGTTTATTGTTTTATAACACTATTTTACTATCTATAAAAAGATTGGTGGGTTTTTTCCATTAAGTATGGAACCGAATTTTATACTTTTTTATCTCCCAAAATTTCTGGATATGATAAGCATTTCTGATTCCTGTACCCAAACTCAAATCGAGTTTGAAGGAGTTGTTTAATCCTGGAAGGAACCACGAAGTATCCTTTAAGGACAACGTCTCCTACATGACTCAACTCATCCTAGCACTTAAAAGTTTGTTCTTGATGTTTCAGTGGTGTTCCAAGTGGTTAAGATCATTATTTACAGCTTTTGAAGATCATTTTTCAGTTTTAGCAGAAATTGTTACCTATTCTGAGTAAAGCGTTGCCTAAGTTGTGCATTTCGGATCTACTGCAACAGATTCTGAACGATAAAGCGTTGCCTTTGGTCTAGTTTCAAAGCTAATGCAATAGTTTTTAAAAAGAGTTGCCTTTAATCCAATTTGCCTCTGGATCAATCCTGATCATGCCGGATCAGTTTTTATCCGGAAGTGTCGCCTCTGGTAGTGTTGCCTCTGGATATATTGCAACAGATTTGGAACAATGAAGTGTTGCATCAGATCTAGTGTCTGAGTTTCTGCAATTTTTTTCAGAAAAGTGTCGCATCTGTCCGGAAACAACTCCGGAACTAAGTTTTAAAGAGCAAATTAAAGCAAATTTTCCAACAATCTTAAAGGATAGTTTCATAATGGAAAATTATGCTACTCTAGGGGATCCAATTCTTTCGAGACTATGAGAATAGTTGTTCCTCCGCTAACTATTCCATTGTAAGCTAAGTCTTTTCTTGGAAAAATTGAGATATTCAATGGTGGGAATTTCACACAGTGAAGCTAAAGAGATTTGGAAATCTTTGATTTTCAAATTTAATAATATAGATATTGGTGAGCAAAAGTTTGTCATTGGGCTAGAAGATGTTGATTGGAAGGAGATCGGGGATAACCAAAGGGAAGGGGATAATCTCAGAGGCAAACATTATGGAGTACAATACTTACTAAGGAATAAGATATGGATTTCTCTATGGTTAATTTATAAAGCTCAAAAGTAATAAAACCTTCAATAATATAAAAGGGGAACTTTTATACATGTGACCACCATGCTCCTAAATGGAGGAAAAGAGTTGAGAAATAGCAAACCAACTCAACTTATAGTTAAGTAGATGATATTATTTTATAGTCATTTCACAAGTAAATATGGTGATTGATGTGAATGAGTGAGTTATTGACTATGGAGTAATGAGGCACAATTACGAGAGTAGATAAAAATTCTCCATAGCCATATACACCCAAGTTGAAAGTGGAGAATTAAGGTTCTCCTCAAGCTCACATCTTTAGCACATAATGAGGCGCTACTTGTTCCCAATGATTAAACCGAATCAGTTTTAGTGAGCCTTTTAGGCAAAAATGGAGTGAAGGTAACTTTTGAGCCCAACAAGGTTTTAATAACCAAAGATAGTGTATTGTCGGAATGAGATATATGAACCATAGAATTTTCTTTGAAGTCTTTGGGATTATCAATTTATGTGTTTGCTCTTCTTTGCCTATTTGTGTTGAATCAATATATTTATTTGTTGAGGAATAAATAAGGTTTGATATATTTTATGTGGATCAATATGTTTTGAATTAAGTTGTTTTGAGACATCTTGATTTCATGTTTATTGGAGTTTGTTTATATCCGATTTGTGATAAAACTTTTGTTTTATGTTTTTGCTGAAAATTTTAGCTTTGAACACTCTTGCTTGTTTATGAGTTTTCTTAAGTTATACAACTCTGTTTTGAGTGATTCTTATTTCTATGATTTCATAAGATATATATAAAGATATTTTTTGAAGGAATTTTTTTCAAATTCTTTCGTTTAGTGGGTTGAAATATTTATTGAAGTTGAGATAAGAATCTCGTTTTTCTGGAAATTTCAGATTTGAGCGCAGCTGTTTGTTTGTAGCATAACTTGAGATATATAAATCGGTTTTATGTGTTTTTAGTAGCGTTGGAAACTTAAGACATATATGTTTTTATGAGTAGAAGAAAGTTTTGTCAAATAACTTCGTTTACATGTTCAAAATTTGAGTTGAAGTGGACTCACAAAATCTAGAGCTGAGCAGATTTCAGGTTTGCAAAATTGTTAGTAACCATGTGTGGTTTTATGAGTATAATTTTGGTGCGTTTACCTTGAAATTTGATGGTTTATAATTTCTAGTAAACTTGAGGCACATGAGAACATGTTATGAATTATTATTAAGTATATATGTGAGTATCATATTTAATATGTTAGATATATACTTGAGATGTTTGTTGGTGAAGCTATTTGTTAAGTTTTCTATACAAATAGAATTTCACATGAGAAACCGATAAGACACCATATGAGAAAATGAGAGGATTATCATCCTAATTTGAAATATTCAAAAGTGTGGGGGTGTCTTATTAAGGTTATTATTCTTGAACCTATATATAGAGAAACGATACAAAATTTTATGTTTGTATGTTCATAAGTTATGTTGAACATAGTGATGTGGTTGGAAATAATATCTATGAGACAAAGAACACAAATTCTTTGTGAATGTTTTCAATAAAGACTAGAGAGGCTTCCATTTTTTAGTATTGTTCCGGATGTTGACCCGATTGCACCTACTTTTCAAATTGAGTTTGAAAATGATTTTTTACGGATAGGCAAGGGAACTTTGAAAAGAAAGTTTCATAAACCGTTGCCTTATCAATTCATCCCGATTTGCTTCCAGACCCTGTTTGCTTCCAAACTCAGTTTGCTTCCAGACTTAGTTCTCTTTCGGATCTGTCTTGCTTCCATCCGGATCCATTATTTCCGGAATTCAGCATACTTTACCAACATTGAGTTCACCACTTGGGTGTTAAAATTGCCTTTCAAAATAAAGTTTTTTTATATATAGTGCAACTTGAGGGGTATGTAGAGCCTAGACATGGATGGAGAGTTGAGAAAGTCTTTATATGGTTTAGTGACAGACACCTAAATAATGAATTTAAAACTTGATTATTTGAGGCAGATATATGTGTTTATACTAAAATGATTAATGGTATATGTGTAATTATACGTGGATATCTTTATTTCGAGTATTGATGTTGTCAATAGAATAAAGATAATCATATTATCAATATTTGTCATGAAAGACATAAGAGAAGCCAATGTGATATTGGGTATATGAATCATAAGAATGAATGAGAGTGTCTTGCTAACACAAGAACACTATGTTGAGAAACTTCTTAACAAGTTTGAATTTTATAATGTAAATCATGTGAGTATCCCTTATGATTCCAATACTCAAGGGAAGATAATCGTGGCTAAATCCAAGTATGCATTTGTACTTGATGAGTTTCACACATTGAGACATAGCATATGCTATTTGAGCAAGTATACACATAATATAATCATTGATTATAGAGAAGCCATATTAAGGCTTGAGAAATATTCGAGAGAAACCATTAAATGTGGTATTCTATATAATGAATTTCCCATTTATTCTTGAGAGGAACAATGATGTTGAGTGAATCTTTGATTCATATGAGAAGAAATTCATTAGTGAATTCCACATTGTTGAGGGGAGCAATAACGACGAATGAATTTCAGTTCATATGGGAATAATTTCATTAGTGGTTATGTTCTCACATTTGGTGGCAGAACAATAGCATGAAAATCAACTATAAGCAAACTATGTTAAGAGTTAGTTGCTTGAGGGTTGGAATATAAAATGAAACTAAGTGGTTGGAAAAACTTTCTTAGTAAGTGTTATAACACATGCAATGTATTGAGATTGCAAAATATATTGAGAATGCCAAGATGCAATATATATTTTGAGAAATAAGACCTATAATGGCAAAAATATACTTATACGTTTGAGACATATTATTGAGATGAAATTTTATCCATTTAAGTCTAGAGTGATTCTGATCAAATCATTTGACTAATATTTGAGAAATAAATTTTTGAAAAAGAAATTTATTTTTGATATATCAGAGAGGATGAGACTTCAGCCAATTTGAAATTAACGAAGGGTGGGAGCCCAACCTACATGAGTGGAGATCCTACGGAATAGATTTATATGGGTACTAACAAGCCTTCCATTAGTTCTGCTAGCACTATAAAAATATTGTCCCAAATCCTAGATGTGTGAAAAGTACTATGTTGCATATCTTGAAAGGTTGAGTCAAAAGGACTCTTAATGAGATTCATAGCTCTTAGTGGTGTATAAAGTGCAATATACACTTGATGATATCACCTATGTGAGTGTGAAGTGGGGCCGCTTCTATGAGATATAATATTGGCAATATCTCTAGAGCACTCATCAAAGGTCAGGCACGCGCACGACCTATTCGCGCAAAACCGCGATAAACAGAAATGTATTTGGTATAATGCGATATGGTAAAATCCCTATCTTACAATAACGCTTATTTGGTTCATAGAAACTATATGTTTCACCAAATATTCCGTAAGTTAAATTTTATCTATCAAGTTCTGGTTCATAGTCCACAAGACACCAGTTCCATGCATTATATGTCAAACTCGAGATATCCAGAAAATTCCTTTTTATTAAATCTTTTAAAAGTTGTGAGGGATTGTTGGAAAAATGAGAATTTTATGATACTTTTAAAAGGATATTTTGTGATATTTTTGTTAAGAAAAATATCTTGTGGTCAAAATTTTAATGGTGGAAGTTACAATCTTTATTTCCTCCATAAAAGTGAGTTTAAGTGAACAGATTCTGAACAATAAAGCGTTGCCTTTGGTCCAGTTTCAAAGCTAATGCAATAGTTTTTAAAAAGAGTTGCCTTTAATCCAATTTGCCTCCGGATCAATCCTGATCATGCCGGATCAATTTTTATCCGGAAGTGTCGCATCCGGTAGTGTTGCCTCCGGATCTATTGCAACAGATTTAGAATAATGAAGTGTTGCCTCAAATCTAGTGTCTGAGTTTCTGTAACTGTTTTCAGAAAAATATCGCCTATATCCGAAAGTAACTCCAAAGCTAACTTTTAAAGAGCAAATTAAAGCAAATTTTCCAACAGATTTGACAATCGTTCATTACTTGAATGCTTGTGTGCGTCTTTTATTTAGTTTTGCAAAATTGGGAATGCCAATTTTGCTTTTACCTGTATAATCAGTTAGCTCATTCTATTCTCATAGTTAGGATTGTAATTGAGTTGAGCGGTTTGCGAGCAGTTTGAGATCGACTTGATTAAAGTTCGGTCAAAGTTTGGCTTGATAAGGTTCGATTCGAGCTCGAGATTGGCTCGAGATACTAACGAGTCAAGCCGAGCTTTTTAAGATTTAGCTTGAAAGCTCGCGAGCAGACTTGTATAATTTTTTAATTACTTTATAATATTTTTAATTTCCTGTATGTTTATAAAAAATATGGTAGGTTGGTTTCAATTCTAAATATTCTAATTAAGAAAAAACTTTAATCTAATCGTCTAATATAAAAAGGGTTTGTTTTTTTTAATTTTAATTTGACAAAATGTATGTATTTAAAAATAATAAGTAAGAAATTTATTGGATAAATAAGGCTCATTTAGGCTCATAAGCTCGCGTACTCAAGCCAAGTTTATCCATGAGCTCGAGACGAGCTAAAATATTCAAGGCAATGAGCCGAGCCGAACTCAATCATTTTTTATTTTTAATTCGAACCGAATTTAAATAGGTTCAATCCTGATTCGATTCGTTTGCATCGGGGGGCCGATTGTTGTTTTATAAGCAAAGTCGCTACAATATTTCTTCTACGGCCGGTACTTGTGCTGCCAAACGAGATTAAACAAGAAACATATAGTTAAGTAATTATTTCATTACACAGATTAACTTATCACTTAATTAGACGTTCTAATTACAAAACATAAACAAAGAAAGATAAATTGGGGAAGAAAATAATAATAATAATAATAATGCTCATAATTATTGAATAAATTACATATAATAATAAATTAAAGAACGGTGCTTTGATCCAAGCTGGAAAGAGTTCCAGGACTGAGAAGAGGAAAAGAACACCAAGAAGAAGGATATTTTGTGATATTTTTGTTAAGATTCAATTCCAAAAACCCGGTACTCTTCTGATCCGGCGTATCGGCCATCATCTCCCGATACAAAGCAGAAAACGGAGTTTTCACCGGCGAATAATTAGCCAAACCGGCAGCAGGTGGTTGTCTCTCAATAATATCAAGCGGAGGCGGAGCCACTCGGTGCAGCCGGTGCGGCTGCGGAATTGGTTCCGCAATGAAATCATCGCCGTCGATGGCGGCGCCGGTGAGCTTCTGAACAAGATCCCTGAAATTAATGGGATCGACCTGGTAAATTCTGGGCGGAGTAGGCGGCAATGGCGCAATTGGCTTCTTGGAAGGCTTGAGGTTCGATTTGCGAACAGAATGGAGAGATGAATTGAAGGAGTTGGATAGTTTCAGGCTTTTTTTGGCTTGCTGGAACTGAGATGAGTACATTGAAGAAGACGAAGAAGAGGATGAATAAGATTCCATCGTTGGGGTTAATTTGGAGAAGAAGAAGGTGATGTTATGTGTATATTTATAGAGTAATGTATAAATGGAACATTATTATATGAGGACAAATAAAAGGCGACGAACAATTGAACGGGAAAACTTATAAATCATATTTTAATAAGTTTGTCTGTTTAGCCGTCGGGCAGATGTGAGAGCTTACATAATATTATTGTCATGTAATGCTATATAATATTGCATTATTAGTTATTAGTCTTATGTGCGGAATTTTTGACCATTTTCTTTTATTTCCTAAGTTTTGCTCTCAGATCTTTAAGCCCTTTTTTTCTAACATAATTTTCATTCGTTTAAGTTCTGTTCGGTTGATTAGCCTCATATTTACTTGTTAGAGCAGACGTTTCTTCGATTAATAGCAGGGCTTGTTATAACATCTATTCACCTTTAATTAGAGCTGTAATCGCCTCTAATTAATGTTATGACATATTTCATTAGTCAAAAATTTTGGTTCGGTTGATAATTGTACAGTTACAAGTTTACACTAATATAATTAAGTTCAATATATAATCTATTTATAAGTTGAGAATACTGCATCTTATTGATTTATATCAATGCCATAATCTTATCTTAGTAACATGTTTGATAACGTATGAAATTATTAAAATAGTGTTATGTACCAATGAATTTATAATTAAAGAAGATGATCACATATTATAACCTCAATAAATATCATATACAAATTATTTTACGTTAGAAACTAAAAATAAAAAACTAAAAAAAAAGATCGTATTAACATTATAAAACTATAAGGAGAAATAAAAAATGAAAACTCAAGAAATTCTTCTTCTTTTACAAAACAAAACATTATTCAAAGAAAGTAGAAGAAAAAAATAAAAGGGATAAAAAGGAGCCGATATCCTCACATTTTTAGAGTCCTACGCGAAATTAGAAAAAATGAGCCTTTTTATTGAAATTTTTTTATATAAATTAAAATATATTATAATAAATACTAAAACTAATTTATTGTTTTACTTATTGATTTCACTCATTTATATTGAAAATTTAAGAAAGTTTCTTAAAGTTTACATATATACAATATGCTAAATAAAAAATTACGGACCTCTTTTAATTATGTGTCCTAGACCGTCTCACCTCTGACTTATGTTCATGGCTGACCCTATCTACAACTGACTTGAGTTAAAGTATTACGATAGAATTATAACGTCACTTTAATATTTTCTTAGGTGAATCACTATGTATCCAGAACATTTTGAACTTATATTATCTTAATAATCTATCATATCTTATGATTTGAAGTTTATATTTTTGGTAAAGACTATGATTTGAACTTTAACTTTACTTATTAAGTTAAAAAAATTGATGCCTTTAATTAACTTCTCAAAACAATAGGATAACATAAAACTATTGCAAAACATTACAAGAGTATATATAAATTACATATATCTAACTAAAGGAAAAAGCACAAGTTATCTCACCATTAACAATAGTTACTTTGTAAGAAAATAGATTAATTATATAAAAACCTGCAATATTACTCAGAAAATTAAATAAGCATAAGTAAGCATATTAATAGACTAAGGCTCTAATAGACTGTAATTCAATATAATTTAATTAAATTTAATTAAATTTAATTTAATTTAATTATATATAATTATAAATTTATATTAAAATTTTTTTAATTTAATTTACTTTAATTTAATTTATTTTAATTTAATTCAATAAATTTTAATTTAAATGAAAAAATTGCACTCCAAATAAATGAAAGTGGAGGACCAGCCGCCTCTCCTCCCTAGAACTCTTTCAAATTACAATAAATGTCCCTCGTGGGGTCCTTTATCAATATTTGACCAGTAAATTATCAACATTATCCAACCATATACTATTTCATAATTGACTCTTACTTACGCAACCCATTTTTAAATATGCATTTTACACTTTCAGAGATTATTTTCTTATTTATAAGAGAGATAAAAGATCACGTTAATTTAAATTTGTTATTTTTAATTATAATTTTTTTTATATTTTTTATTTCAATTTTTTTATATATTAAATTTTTGTATTTAATTTTTATTTTTAATATTTTTTTTATTTTTTATTTCTCTCTCCTACATATCTAATATATGATAAAATATGAATGGAAAAATAAAAGGGGACATACAATTGGGATAACAATTTGAATCCAGATCCCATAGCCTTTTCTCTATATTTTGTTTTCCTTTCCATATTCTTATATAAGGATGATTATTCGGTACATGGCAAGCACCGCCATATATCATAATTTTATCTAAATTCATTTAATGAGTATATATAATTAGTAAAAGTAAAGGAAAAAAATATATTTCACTTCGTTATTAATTCACTTTTATATTCTTACTATAAGTATAATTCTATATTTATTCACAAATTATTTTTTTAATTATTCTTTCCAAATTTAACCATTCTTAACTTTTACTTTTCAAAATTATAATATTTTATATTTTAGAATATTTATTATAATTTAAAAATAACTAGACCATTACCAATTAATTATTTTTAAATTCAGATCCTAAATATTTATAGTCAATAAAAATCTTTGTCAGTATATGTAATATATTTTTATTTTCTTTTCATAAATTTAATATTTTTGGAAATATTTTACAAAATTAACCTAATATGCAATAGAAACTCCCAATGTTAAACCCTTTATCTCAATATATGAATCATATTTATATTTTCTAGTTCATTGTTATGATTTCAAATACAAATTTTAGCATAGTTTGATATAATTATCTTTACTGGTGTATTTTAAAACTTTGAGCTCTAGCAATATAATTTAAATATTTATTTTTCATGTTTTGCTTAATGATGTGTCCAAATCATGTCTCTGTCAAGAAAGGGATGAGTCCAAATCGCATTTCGTCTTAGATGAACTTGACTCAAACATATTCATGCCTAAAAGAATAAATAGTAAAATAAAAAAATTATATTTTAATATAGCATAATTTTTAATCTCAAACCTTGAAAATTTAAATCCCATAAAATTATTTTAAGTATTTTTTACATTTTTAGTAAATATAAATGTTTATGCGTGATGTTTTGGAGTAATGACTTTTTTAAATAGCAAAAGAGTTTGAAGTCACAGTTGTTGTCATTGAGTTTTACCAAAAATAGTCGAATGAGCAAAATTTATGTATCACTAATGTTGTAACATCATGTTGTAATTTACTATGATTTTTCTTTATTTCGTGAATTTAATAGCCATACTCCAAATTCCTTTGTACATTGTTTATGGTTTAAGATAAAAAGTATAATGTTTAGTGTTAATACTATAGTGTACAAAGTTTCAAAATAAATTAATAAAGAAATCATAGAAAACTATATGCTAGAATGTTTAAATATTGGTATTTAAAAGTATAATAATAAATTAAAAAATAAAAAATATGTGTTACATATTAGGATAAAGGGTTTAAGATTGAAAGTTTGTGTTGTATATTAGGGTTGTCCAAAAATTCCCAAAAATAATAAACTTACAAAAAAGTATTACATTGTTAAAGATTTAGGATTTTTTATTGACTATAAAAATTTATGATTTGAGTTTAAATATAATTAATTTTATATAGGTCCAGGGCTTATATTAGAATGAATATTTTATAACATGAAACAATATAATAATTTTCAAAAGGAAAAATTAAGTAGCTATAATTAAATTTGAAAAAAATAAATTGGGAAGAAAATATAGAGAAGAAATGTATTTAAAGTAAGAATATAAAAATTACTTAGGAAATATATCAATAAGACAGTGTATCCTTTCTTTTTATTAATTATAAACATAATAAATAAGCTTAATAAATGATTTTAAATAGAATTACGGTACATAGCGGTGCTTGCCATGTACCGCATAATTTTCGTTTATATAAATATAAGGAAAAGTATCATATTCAATTATGTATGACGTGCACTTATTTTGGCTGACAAATTTGTATGAAATCATAGATAAATGTTTTACAACCTAATATGGCAAATTATTGTGTATATAGAATCAATAAACAAGAAATTTGATGTGTAAAATGTAAAAACATAAATTTAGTGCAAAAGAGACGAGAGAGAGATTGATTGTAATTATTTGTTGAACTGTACGTGCGAACAGAGTAGTCTCTAATCCAGACTAGGTACCAATTCGAATTTGGATCTTTACATGGTGGTTTAAATTTGCAGGCATCTTAGCAAGAGCCAAGAAGTCAGTGCGTTCATGTGCTACTTATTGTATGCCTCAGTTAATAGGGATGATAATGGATTGGATGTGGATATCCATATCCATATGCTTGTATGTAATATATTATAAAATATATTGTAGGATATCCATATCCAATCCATTGTCACCTCTAGGTATTAGCTACAACTCATAATCATACAATAGTTTCACATATTCTTTATCTCTAGAACTCATTTCTTAATATTGTAGCTCTTCTATATCGTGCCTGATAAACTCTTTCAATACGGTCTGATTTGTTAATTTTTTGCTACAAATGATACATGAGAAATATTTTTAGGTCAGTTTCTTTCTTATAATGACATATATAGGGGTAAAGGCTTAGTCTAGCGGTTGAGTTCAAAGCTGTAATCAAGGGTGTTCACCGGTTGGTTCTGTTGAATAACCGAACTGAAATCACTGAAAACCGAAAAGCTCTAAAATTGTAAACCGAAACCGAACCAAAATAATGAAATAATCGAACCCTACCGACCAATTAAATTCGGTTGATTCGGTCGGTTAAACCGAAAGACGTTATAATAAATACTAAATCACTAAACTATTACATAAAAAGTCCATGTAAATGTAAGTTTTCAATTTAAAGAAAATATGAAACAATTTCAACATCTCTAAACTATTACATAGTAGAGCTACTTAACTCTATTGATTAAAAAAGTGTAAATCACAAACAGAATAACAATGTAATCATAATACTTTACAATTTCCATCATATATAAGGCATGAAAATACATAGAAATCGACATCAAGCTAATATATAAAATGTGAACTAACCTTAGCAGCAAATGATAAAAAAATTTGGCAGAAAAATTAGACTGAGAACTTAAAACGTGCAAAGAATCAGAGAGTGAAATGGTGAATGCCGTGATGGTTAGCTGTTAGATTATTTCTACTCTTTACGAATTTCATTAATGGTAGGATTGTGACTAATTAAGTGTTTTAGCAATATTATAATTGATCATATATATCTTCCTAAATACAATATTAGGAATAATTTGATATTTTATATATATATATATATATATATATATATATATATATATAAATATAAATAAAGAGTTTTTAATTTAATTGGTCGGTTTGATTATATCGATTTTTTTTCAATTAAAATTAAATCGACCGTATTCACCGAAAATATGTAAAATTAAGAACCGAAACCGAACCGTTTAAACCGAAAAACCGAACCGAAAACTGAAATCTATCGGTTCGGTCGGTTATTTCGGTTAGGTTCGGTTTTTGAACACCCCTAGCTATAATTTTAGAAATCTCTGGTTCGAGTCCATATGGGGTGAGGTGGGGTTCTTCTTTGTTTTTATTGTAAGCAGAACGAGATAAGTTTTTTTTTTTGAAATGACAAACATATTTGTGATTCTCGCGGATAAAGCAACATGAAACTGAATCTAGTACTTATAAATAAGAGATGGTTACCGACATCTAGACATGTTCACTAGCCAGGGCACCCTTTCGGCCCAAGCCCATTCAAATGGATCGGATTTGGATACTCATTAATTATTTGATAAAGCCCGGTGTGAGCGGAGGACGTTTCGCGCCGCGGCAGCGGGGCCGGACCGGGTCAGGCCGGCCCATTTGAATGACAGGGGATGAGTGTGATGTTTTTGAAAAATGATTTTGCATATTTTAATGCTCAAAAGATACGAGATCGAAATTCCGTACTTAAAATAGAGTCGCCACGCGGTTCAGCTCAACCGGAAAATTTTTGTTACGATTTTCCCACCCGGTGGTTGGACCATACCTTAAGTAGAGATTCCGAGTTCGGATGATATTATCTATTTTTCATTAGGCCAAGTTAAGAAACTTCATTCTTTCTTAATTGGTTTAATCCACCCTATTTGTTTGTATTTTCAGTTATTTTGTTATTTTCGCGTTTATCAAGCAATTGAAACAATGAATAAAATATTTACAGCCATAAAAAAAATAAGTGCGGAAAGTAAAATTATTACAAGGTTTTCAAGTCCTATACCTTTTTCTATGCAATAAATAAAATACCTGAATATCCGATATACGTCTGCCTGGAGAAGATTGTTAGCACGGGTATAGCATATTTTATTTAGAGTATTATAAAGCCCGGTCGGATGGCTGAAGTGGGATTTGAACGGCGTTTTTGAGGAAATTCCATTTTAAAGCAATTTTTAGGTTCAATCATTATTTTAACCGGATTATAAATGAAAATAAAACTATTGTTCAGAAAGTCATATCGCCGATGATATAACTGATGCCGCCGGCGACATGGCTGATGCCGCCGGCGACATCAATTATGTCATCGGCGGTATCAGCTTGTAGGCAGCAGTGGTGGCAGTAAAAATGACCGAAAACCTAAAAATAAATATAAATGGACAAAAATTAATACAAACTAGTAGTATTAAGGCCAAAGAGCTATGAGACTCAGGATTTTTACCTCGAGGTCGTGAATCCACCTCTTCGTGAACCGAAAGAAACACCTCCGGGGAGCTTGTTACGACGATTTAACAATAAATTTAAGTACTTTTTGGTTTCTAAATCCAATTAAGTTGATTTTGTAACACCCCCTATAGGGAGCACCTCGGTAACTATAAACACCCAATAAAACAACTCTACTCCACTATATAGAGTTCAATACTTATAGATTTAATACGTACAAATACCAATACAATGTTTTAAACTCTAAATTATTCTCCAAATATTTCTCAATGCCACTTTACATTTCTCACACTATCTAGTACATGCCATTATTCTACAAACCATAATATTACATTAAAATATAAATCCACCTCGAATTTTTCCTTATTTGCTCTTTAAGTCGATCCACCTGTACCACTTTGGTCCAAGCTATCTACAAGTTCTCCACCTACGCGTAGAAAATCAACTATACGCTAAGCAATTTGCTTAGTGGTGTCCATAAAAAAAATATAACAACTTTGAATATTTTTAAAATAGAAACAAAGTTTGTCCATAAGTCAAAAACAAATTTAAACAACTTTATAAAACCAAATCACAAAACTTATATAATAATCCTTTCAAGTACAATCAAATTTATATCAAATTTTTCCAAACACTTTAACCACATATTGCCCAAAGTAAACAAGTCCTGAATAACGGTAAAATGGATACGGGAGCGGACAAGCCCGAAGCCGAAGCTTCAAAATCAATATATCGGTCAAGCCCGAAGCCGAAGCTTCAATATCAATATATATATCATAATATCGGCCAAAGCTCGAAGCCAAAGCTTCAATTGTTTGTACAGTACTGTACCCCCCTTTATTGGCGCCAATCTACCCTAACCCGTATTCTACTCGTTTAATAAGGGCAATAAATCAAAGTAACACCTTAAAAATTTTAGTATAAACCATCAATCATAATTCAACATAACTTCAGTAATTAAGAAATCCAAATCCCAAATTTTTAAGCATCAAACTTCAATTAAAACTCAATAAAATCAATATTCATACTTTCCAGAATTTTTTTCCAGGTTTCATAACCTAACTTCCCCTGCATTTTTCACTATTAAAACATCATCCAATGGCAGAACTTTCTTCTAAACATAATTAGCCACATGTCTCAGCTTTATAAAACCACCAAAATCACAGAAATCCAAATTGTATAACCAAAGTTATGATCAAAATACTAAATAGTGTACCAAGCTGAGATTTTCCGAAAATAGATTTCGTGACTCAACTTCAAACGAAAATTTCACATTGAAAACGAACGAAATTCAACAAGGTTTCTTCAGAACATATATTCCTTACTTTCTGTAGATATCAATAAAATCAAGAATCATTCAAATCGGATTTATATAACGAGAGAAAACATTAAAACAAAACAGGTATACAATCTGGAAAATTTTCCTAAAAATCGAGAAATCGAAATTCGAGACACAAATCTTTTTCTATGCTCTTTCTAGCTCTCTTCTACCTCTTTTGCCTTTGATTTACTTGCAATAGCTTCCTCTACAACAGCCATATATAATTCTATCAAGATATTGCATAAATAAACTTCCTAATACAATAAATATGCTTAATCTACCATGAATTCTACTAATTAAGCTTTATTTCACCAAAAGTCACTCACCTCAAACTCGGGTTACTATTTATCCGAATCTTAATATCTGAAATCCTCCTCTTCTAGTCTTGATTGACTGAAATTGATGATGATAGAGGGCTTAAGGATCGATTTTTAACAAAAATTCGAAGTTGAATCGAAGAAATCGGAAGTTTTTGGATTATAGAAAATTTTTGGTAAAGGAAAGGAAGAAGGAAGGAAATGATGAAGGTAAGGAAGGGAAGAAAATAAGAAGCTGGTAAGTTATGTATATATTTTCTTTTTTTTTCTTTAATATTGCCCTTGGACAAATAATTAAATGCCCATTTCATCCCTCTTACTATAATTAACTCTTATTTCCTCATGCCTTATATCCAATAACAATAATAACAATAAAAATAATTTCTATGATATTTTAATACCATAGTAATTTGTTATAAGCAAATTTTGGAAATTTCGGTTCGTTACAATTCTCCCCCTCTTATGAATTTTCGTCCGTGAAAATTACCTGAAAACAGTTGCGGATATTGAGTTTTCATTGTATCCTCCGGTTCCCAAGTTGCTTCTTCAACCTTATGATTCCTCCAAAGTACTTTTACCAAAGGAATAGACTTGTTTCTCAATTGTTTAACTTCTCTCGCCAAGATTTGTATCGGTTCCTCTTCATACGTCAGGTCGGGTTCAATTTCTACGACATCAGGAGATAAGATATGTGATGGATCTGATTTGTATCTCCTTAACATTGACACATGGAACACATTATGAATTTTGTCGAGTGTTGGAGGTAGTGCCAACCGATAAGCTACCGGTCCAACCTTCTCTATAACCTCATATGGGCCAATGAATCTCGGACTGAGCTTGCCTTTCTTGCCAAATCGCAGGACTTTCTTCCAAGGAGATACTTTGAGAAATACTTTATCCCCAACTTCATAAGTAATGTCTTTTCTTTTTAGATCAGCATAAGATTTTTGTCTATCCGATGCAGCCTTCAATCTCTCTTGAATAAGTTTTACCTTCTCCTTTGTCTCCTGAATCAAATCCACTCCCACAATCTTGTTTTCACTAAGTTTGGTCCAATATAATGGAGTTCGACATTTTCTTCCATACAATGCTTCATATGGAGCCATTTGTATGCTTGACTGATAGATGTTATTATAGGCAAACTCCATGAGGGACAAATACTTATCCCAACTTCCTTCAAATTCAATGATACAACTTCTCATCATGTCTTCCAACACCTGAATTACTCTTTCAGATTGACCATCTGTTTGAGGATGAAATGAAGTACTGAAATGAAGTTTGCTACCTAAGGCCTCTTGCAACTTCTTCCAAAATCTCGAAGTAAATCTTGGATCTCGGTCAGAAATGATTGAAATAGGCACTCCGTGTAGCCTTACTATCTCATCTACATATAACTGAGCCAACCTATCAAGTGAATAATCCATCCTAACTGGAAGAAAGTGGGCAGACTTTGTCAATCTATCTACAACAACCCACACTGCATCATGTTTCTTCTGTGTACGTGGTAAAGATGTCACGAAGTCCATTGTGATTCTTTCCCATTTCCATTCTGGAATTGTTATAGGTTGCAACAATCCAGAAGGAACTTGATGTTCTGCTTTCACCTGTTGACAAGTTAGACATAGAGCAATATAGTTAGTAATGTCTTTCTTCATCCCATTCCACCAATAATGGCTCTTCAAATTTTGGTACATCTTGTTTGCTCCTGGATGCATCGCATAAGGACTACTATGCCCCTCTTGTAAGATATTCTTCTTTAATTCTTCATTGTTTGGCACATATAGTCTATCTTTAAAATATAGACACCCATCTTCTCAAACCATATAGTTGTCTACGATACCCACTTGTGTCCTTGCTCGAATGACCTTGAAGTCATCATCTTCATTTTATGCTTGCTTAACCTGTTGTAGTAGTACATGTTGAATCTTCAATTCTATAATTAAGGCTCCACTACTGGTAAGAGCTAACCCCGTATTTATAGCCCTTAGTGCCATTATTGTCTTTCTACTGAGAGCATCTGCCACTACATTAGCCTTTCCTGGATGGTAATCAATAAGACAATCGTAATCTTTAATGAATTCCAGCCACCTTCTTTGCCTTAAATTCAACTCTTTCTGTGTTGGCAAATATTTCAAACTTTTGTGATCTGTATAAATATAACATTTTTCTCCATAAAGATAGTGTCGCCAAATTTTAATGCAAAGACTATTGCAGCCATTTCCAAATCATGAGTAGGATAATTCCTTTCATGATTCTTCAATTGCCTGGAAGCATATGCAATCACTCTTCCTTCTTGCATCAAAACACACCCAAGACCACTATGAGAAGCATCACTATAGATTACAAAATCTTCTCCAGGCTCTGGTTGGGTAAGGATGGGTGCTTCTATTAACATCGCTTTCAACTTCTCAAAACTTTCTTGACACTTGTGATTCCACTCAAATTTTGCGTTCTTTTGAAGTAGTTTCGTCAGTGGGGCAGCAATGACTGAAAATCCTTTCACAAATCTTCTATAATACCCTGCTAAGCCAAGGAAACTCCTGACTTCAGTAGGGTTCTTTGGTGGTTTCCATTCTACAACTGCTTCTATCTTTTTAGGATCCACTTTAATTCCTTCTACAGAAACAACATGGCCTAAGAAGGAAACTTCTTTAAGCCAAAACTCACATTTGCTAAGTTTGGCATACAATTTATTTTCCCTCAAAGTTTGGAAGACTATCCGCAAATGTTGATCATGCTCTTCCCGTGACTTAGAATACACCAAAATATCATCAATGATAACCACTACAAACCTGTCTAAATATAAGTAAAAGACACGGTTCATAAGGTCTATAAATGCTGCTGGTGCATTAGTTAGACCAAATGGCATCACCAAAAATTCATAGTGCCCATATCTGGTTCAGAAAGCCGTCTTTACAATATCATCATCTTTCACTCTCATCTGATAGTAACCCGATCTCAAATCAATCTTAGAGAAGTATTTGGCACCCTTGAGTTGATCAAATAAGTCTTCAATCCTTGGTAATGGATACTTGTTCTTCACTGTCAATTTATTCAACTCCCGATAATCAATACATAATCGGAGGGACCCATCTTTCTTCTTAGCAAACAACACTGGTGCACCCCACGGGGATATACTCGGGCGTATGAATCCTTTGTCTAACAATTCTTATAACTGAATCTTTAACTCTTTCAGTTCAGCAGGCGCCATTCCTGTATGGTGCTTTGGATACTGGAGCGGTACCCGGCAATACATCAATTACGAATTCTACCTCTCTTTTTGGTGGCAACCCCGGTAGTTCTTCTGGAAATACATCGGGAAAATTACATACCGTAGGAATATTCTACAATTCTAACTCACCTTCCTTCAATTCTAGAGCAAAGATTAGGTGGGCCTGACATCCCTTCCTAACTAATCTTTTAGTCTTCATAAAAGAAATTATGTTATAGAGGTAATTTGATCTTTCCCCCACGATAACTATTTCTTCTCCATCAGAAACTTGAAGCGACATTCTTTTGTTTTTGCAATCCACCACAGCTCGATGTTCCGATAACCAATCCATTCCCAAGATAACATCGAAATCTCGAAAAGGTAACTCAATTAAATTTGCATGGAAAAGTTAATGTTGAATCATAACAGGGCAATTCATATACACTTTGTTTACTATCACACTGTGTCCTAAAGGATTAGTCACTTCAATATTTTCTCCTAATTCTTCTACATGCAACCCTTTCTCTTGTGCTAATGCAGTACATATATATGAATGAGATGAACCAGGATCTATCAAAGCATAAACATCATGATTAAAGAATAAAAATTTACCGATAATAACTTCGGTAGATTCTCTAGTCTCAGGCCCTTGGATTGCATAACTTCGTGCCATTCCTCCCGGTCTACCACTCTGTGGGTGCTTGTTGAGTCACATCATGCCCACTTGAACCACTAGCATTTCCTCTTCCCCTTCCTTTTCCACCTCGCATTGTAGGAGTAGGAACTACTGCAGGTGCAGATGTACTTATCTGTCTTTGAGGACAATTTACAATCAAATGTTCCCTCGAGCCGCATTTAAAGCAGACTCTACCTTTTCCCCAACATTCCCCTGTATGCATCCTTCCACAATTAGAACATTGTGGAATATTTCCTCTGCCTCTACCTGAAGGTACACTAGCCGCTGACCTCGTACTTATGGTTTATCTCGGTGAAAACCCTCTAAAATGAGATTGTGTTTGTTCTGATGTTCCCTTCTATCTCTTACTTGGAGATTCTGAACTAGCTAGACCTTGTGATCCCTTTTGAAATCTAGATCTTTTAGCCATTCTTTGTTGCCTATCTGAATTGATCTTCTCAGTGCCCGTAGCAGCATCAACCAAGTCATTGAACACCCTAATCCTTTGTGCAAGTAATTGCACTCTAATTTTATCATTCAGCCCATCCTTGAATCTCTTACATCGCCTCACTTCACTGTCAACGATATCACGAGCATACCTCTCGAGTTTGAGGAATTGAACTTCATATTCTGATACAGTCATTCGTCCCTGTCTCAAAGACAAGAACAATTTCCTTTGCTCATCCTTAAATCTTTCACTAACGTACTTCTTGTCAAATTGTTCCAAGAAAAGGCCCCAAGTGATTTCTCCGGGTCGCCTTTCTCTCACAATATTATCCCACCACCTCCTAGCTTATTCTTTGAGTAGACCTTGTACACAATCTAATCTCTCTTCATCTGTAAAATGAAGCCTAGTCATACACCATTTAGTATGATCAAGCCAATCTTCTGCAATTGCAGGATTCACTGTGTTCCCTTTGAAATCATCAGCCGAAAGCTTCTTGATTCTTTCAAGAGGAGTTCTCTCCTCTCTTCTTTCAATGTGAGGTACTACAGGAACTTGAGGGATTTGTATGTTTCAAAGTACTCGTGTGATTACTTCAGTAGTCATATGCTAAGTAAAGCAGCTTATTCTGGAGTAGGTTGTTCAGGAAAGCCATGAACTGGTGGAGGTTCATGTCTTTGTTCATCCCCTTATCTAATACGGACCGTACTCTCAGCATCCTCTTCCTCACTCTGGTTGTGACTACTGCTAGCCATTCTTATTCCTGAAAATTGGACCAAAGTGGATCAACAACTAACACATCATATTTATATCCTAAATGACATGTACATACTAGTCCTATAATCGCCTAAACCTCAGCTCTGATACCAACAAATGTAACGCTCCCCTATAGGGAGCGCTACAGTAACAATAATCACCCAATAAACAACTCTACTCCACTATATAGAGTTCAATACTTATAGATTTAATACGTACAAATACCAATATAATGTTTTAAACTCCAAATTATTCTCCAAATATTTCTCAATGCCACTTTACATTTCTCACACTATCTAGTACATGCCATTATTCTACAAACCATAATATTACATTAAAATATAAATCCACCTCGAATCTTTCCTTATTTGCTCTTTAAGCTGATCCACCTGTACCACTTTAGTCCAAGCTATCTACAAGTTCTCCACCTACGCGTAGAAAATCAACTACACGCTAAGCAATTTGCTTAGTGGTGTCCATAAAAAAAATATAACAACTTTGAATATTTTTAAAATAGAAACAAAGTTTGTCCATAAGTCAAAAACAAATTTAAACAACTTTATAAAACCAAATCAAAAAACTTACATAATAATCCTTTTAAGAGCAATCAAATTTATATCAAATTTTTCCAAACACTTTAACCACATATTGCCCAAAGTAAACAAGTCCTGAATAACGGTAAAATGGATACGGGAGCGGACAAGCCCGAAGCCGAAGCTTCAAAATCAATATATCGGTCAAGCCCGAAGCCGAAGCTTCAATATCAATATATATATCATAATATCGGCCAAAGCTCGAAGCCAAAGCTTCAATTGTTTGTACAGCACTGTACCTCCCTTTATTGGCGCCAATCTACCCTGACCCGTATTCTACTCGTTTAATAAGGGCAATAAATCAAAGTAACACCTTAAAAATTTCAGTATAAACCATCAATCATAATTCAACATAACTTCAGTAATTAAGAAATCCAAATCCCAAATTTTTAAGCATCAAACTTCAATTAAAACTTAATAAAATCAATATTCATACTTTCCAGAATTTTTTTCCAGGTTTCATAACCTGACTTCCCCTGCATTTTTCACTATTAAAACATCATCCAATCGCAGAACTTTCTTCTAAACATAATTAGCCACATGTCTTAGCTTTCCAAAACCACCAAAATCACAGAAATCCAAATTGTATAACCAAAGTTATGATCAAAATACTAAATAGTGTACCAAGCTGAGATTTTCCGAAAATAGATTTCGTGACTCAACTTCAAACGAAAATTTTACATTGAAAACGAACGAAATTCAACAAGGTTTCTTCAGAACATATATTCCTTACTTTCTTTAGATATCAATAAAATCAAGAATCGTTTAAATCGGATTTATATAATGAGAGAAAACATTAAAACAAAACAGGTATACAATCTGGAAAATTTTCCGAAAAATCGAGAAATCAAAATTCGAGACACAAACCTTTTTCTATGCTCTTTCTAGCTCTCTTCTACCTCTTTTGCCTTTGATTTACTTGCAATAGCTTCCTCTACAACAGCCATATATAATTCTATCAAGATATTGCATAAATAAACTTCCTAATACCATAAATATGCTTAATCTACCATGAATTCTACTAATTGAGCTTTAATTTCACCAAAAATCACTCACCTCAAACTCGGGTTACTATTCATCCGAATCTTAATATCTGAAATCCTCCTCTTCTAGTCTTGATTGACTGAAATTGATGATGATAGAGGGCTTAAGATCGATTTCTAACAAGAATTCGAAGTTGAATCGAAGAAATCGGAAGTTTTTGGATTATAGAAAATTTTTGGTAAAGGAAAGGAAGAAGGAAGGAAATGATGAAGGTAAGGAAGAGAAGAAGATAAGAAGCTGGTAAGTTATGTATATATTTTCTTTTTTTTCCAATATTGCCCTTGGACAAATAATTAAATGCCTATTTCATCCCTCTTACTATAATTAGCTCTTATTTCCTCATGCCTTATATCCAATAACAATAATAACAATAAAAATAATTTCTATGATATTTTAATACCATAGTAATTTATTATAAGCAAATTTTGGAAATTTCGGTTCGTTACAGATTTTATCTTAAAGACTTACTGATTTCAACTCACAATCAGAGAATTCAAAGAAGAAAAACCAGGAAAAATGGATCGGAATCCTTTTTTTCTGTTTTATCTAATTCTTATCTCACTAGAATCTATTCCCACATTAAAATCTTAACATTCAATTACCCCTTTAAAATGCAGCTCAAGATGTGCTTTTATAGGTGAAATGGGGTGCTTTTTGAGGCTCTTTTTAATAATTTCGCCGAAAGTGGCCGAAAGGTTGTCTGTGAAGGGACCCATTTTGGGTCATGCCGCCGGCGACATGGTGATGCCGCCGGCGATATGGCCAATGTCGCAGTCGGTATGGTGATGCCGGCGGTGGCATCATCCATGCCGTCAGCATACCGACAGCTAACGGTCCAAAAAGCCAAAAAAGTCGGGAAAAGTGTTTTAATAGTGGGTGAAAGGACATCTTTTTGACTTTTAATAATATTTTAAAGGGTATTTATTATTTGGGTGCCAATCATCGGTTCAAGGTCCCACCGGACACATTATTAGCCACGCCGAATTGTATTCTACCAAATAAAAATTCGCGAGGAATATCATTTTGGTAATAAAAATTCCAAAGAGAACTTTTAATTTGAGGCATTAAAATCGGGTACACGACATCACCGTCTCGCGAGAGGGACTGCAAAATCTCGTGCTCATAGGCTGCCCCTCGAGGGATCACTGCTGCCACTGGTCAGTATGATCACACGAAAGAGTAAGAGATAGGAGTGATACCTGATGGGGGACTAGTTTGACCCTTGGTCAGACCTTGTGCTTTGTAGAGCGGTTACCCCTTGGTCGGGCTTTAGCTTTATGTAAAGGATGCCCTTTGGTCGGACTTATGCTTTGCGGAGGAATTGTCCCTTGGTTGGGTTTTGTGTTTTGTAGATTGGTTGCCCTTTGGTCAGACTTATGCTTCGCGGAGAAATTGTCCCTTGGTCGGGCTTGAGCTTTGTGTAAAGGACGCCCTTTGATCGGACTTATGCTTTGCGGGGGAACAGTCCCTTGGTCGGGTTTTGTGCTTTGTAGATTGGTTGCCCTTAGGTCGGACTTATGCTTCGCGGAGAAATTGACCCTTGGTCGGGCTTGAGCTTTGTGTAAAGGACGCCCTTTGGTCGGACTTATGCTTTGCGGAGGAATTATCCCTTGGTCGGGTTTTGTGTTTTGTAGATTGGTTGCCCTTTGGTCAGACTTATGCTTCACGGAGAAATTGACCCTTGGTCGGGCTTACTTAGGCTTTGCAGAGGAATTGTCCCTTGGTCGGGTTTTGTGTTTTGTAGATTGGTTGCCCTTTGGTCGGACTTATGCTTTGCGGAGAAATTGTCCCTTGGTTGGGTTTTGTGTTTGGTAGATTAGTTGCCCTTTGGTCGGACTTATGCTTCGCGGAGAAATTATCCCTTGGTCGGGTTTTGCGTTTTGTAGATTGGTTGCCCTTTGGTCAGACTTATGCTTCGCGGAGAAATTGTCCCTTGGTCGGGTTTTGTGTTTTATAGATTGGTTGCCCTTTGGTCGGACTTATGCTTCGCAGAGAAATTGTCCCTTGGTCGGGTTTTGCATTTTGTAGATTGGTTGCCCTTTGGTCGGACTTATGCTTCGCGGAGAAATTGTCCCTTGGTCGGGTTTTGTGTTTTGTAGATTGGTTGCCCTTTGGTCGGACTTATGCAAAAATCTGAATTGGAGGAGCGATGTCGCCTGCGGTATGGCTGATATCGCTGGCGGTATGAATCTATGTCGCTTGCGACATGAGTGCCATGTGGCAGCTTTGACTGGTCAGATAATTTCAAAATTTAAACTGAAAGAGGCGATATCGCCGGCAACATGAGTGATGTCACTGGCAACATGAGTGATGCCGTCGGCGGCATGAACAGACAGTTTTAGATAAATTAAAACTCCTCGAATTCTGTGCAGCAGTTTAAAAGGAATTGAAACTCCCTTCTTCGTCACTATCCAGAATCCGTACCTCCTCTTCTTCTCTTCTCCAAAGCTTTTTGATTTCTTCCTTTGTTTTTCAAACTATAAAGAGAATTACCAAGGCTTTTAGGGGCAAACCTACCAAGGCTAGGGAGAACCTGCCTGACTCTTCTGTTGAGGGATTGAAAATCCTCTCCATTCCTACTGCTTATGGCCTGAAGGAGACGGCCAAGATGTATGGCTATAGGATCAATTCTCCCATCACTAATCTGACCCCAGAGAAGGAGAAGCATCTTTGCTACGTTCAGGTAATCCCATAAAACCCGAATCTTTTCTTTTTGGGTTCGGTTTGATTTGGCTTTAGATTTGAAATCGTGCCATGATAGGAGTTTAAGCATGAAATAGATTGACCATATTGCATGCTTTAGGTTCAATTTTTACCCTTTTTGGGCTTATTGTTTGATTGATTGCTATTTTTGTGGTTTTGGCACGATGGGTACGATTTTGGGGAAAACAGGTTCTGCCCGCTTGTAGTGATATCGCCGGTGATATGAGTGATGTCGCTGGTGGCATCAGTCCTTGCAAAAAGGGTTGTAGGAGTCTGATGTCGCTTCTGTTTAAGGTGATGTTGCCAGCGACATGAACCATGTCGCTGGCGGTATGGAGTGATGCCGCCGGCAACATCGCTTTTAACAGAAGCGACATCAGTAGCTTTTCTAGTGAAAACTAAGCAGGACTGATCCATTTTGTTCTAATTTTACAGCCGTATGAACTATCCTATACAGGGGGAATGGGCATCATCGGTGAATGGTGGCATCACATTTCGGAGAACGACCCCGAGCTAGTGCTTGCCATCAATGACACGGGGTTCGGGGACTTGGTCCGGATAATGCCAATGTTGTTGCCTAAGTTTTCTTATTCAACAGTAATGGCCCTAATCGAGAGGTGGTCCGAGACCACCTATACTTTTCACTTCTCTTTCGGGGAAGCTACAATTACACCTTCTGACATCGTGGCCATGACCGGCCTCTCTTGGATGGATGAGGTTATACATTTTGATGCTTACATGGACAAGTACCACGTTGAGAGGCCGGTGGTGAGGCGGGTGAAGGAGTTGTTTGGTCTGAAGCCCATTTCTAGGCGGCTGTCTTATGAAGAGTTGTACCATCACTGGACCCGAGTGTATGTAGTGCCCATGGATGAGAGGGAGGCTTGTGTCCGGTCCTTCGTGATTTCTCTGCTTACTATGCTGTTCTTCCCAATCTCGGGGAGCAAGATCAATTATATGCTTATAACTGCTGTGGAGGACGTTGCGGGTATTAGGAGAAAGAATTGGCCGAGGGCCATCTTGGCTCAACTGTACCATAGGCTGGGCGTGGGAGCCTGGAAGAAGGAGAAAGCCCTTCGCCTTTGCCACCTATTACTCCAGGTACATCTTTTTGGAAGTATTTTACTTAATAGTACACGTTCTCATTTATTGTATGACGCTTTTTGAATTGATTGGTCGTTATTTGTGCAGGCCTGGGCCTCGAGCATCAGATTCTCCTGCCGGTGGAGTTTAAGAAGATTGTGTTACCGGGCTCTCACTTCCTCGATCACTAGTGTGGGGGCGTTGGTGGGAAGGCCAAGTACCCCACGAAATATAGGGAGGTCCTGAGGAGCGTGCGGTTAAGCTCAGTATGCAATTTTTGATTTAGTCTTTATTTTTACATTTAGAAAAACAAAAATCGCTTATGGACTTGTATTGGTTGTTTTGGTGTAGCTTGTCTTGGATCCATTCGATGGGGTGGAGAATCTAGCAAAGGTCGCAAGGGTTAGGAGGGAGGTAGATGATCGATGGTTTGTGAGTGAGTGCCCTTTGTCCCAGCAGTGGTACCTGGGCGAACGCGTCCGGGGCTGGAGGTCCGTCCCGGTGGCTGCTAGACCAGTGCCTGCTGATCCTTCTAGGGGCTTATGGTGGCCCCATTTGGTGATCACCTCTGAGGTTGATAAGGCTGATTACATCGAGGGGAACGGCCGAGTGATCCCTAGCGTCCTTGGCCTCTATAAGCAGCTGTTGCAGCGTCTACTCCCTGTGTGTCCTCACATGCATGGAAACGATACCATTGAGTACCACAACGAACAACGGTTGGAGGATGAGAAAAGGTGCCTCAAAGGCATTGTGGATACCAAGGAGGAAGATGATGATGAGGATGAGGTGCTTGAAGGGGATGTTTCGATCGACCCCGAGGGGGAGGATGAGGTGGGTGCGGACGTAGCCGGCGGGAGCGCGCCAAGGTCCCAAGGGGAGCAACATTCTTTTGAGGTATGATTATGCTTATGTGTATGATTTTGAAATCATTTAGGAACATTGTTGATGTGTGGCTTTCATGTTTTTTAGGAACCCGCGAGGAAGAGAGGCTGGGATAACCAAAGTAGGACCTGGTACTATAGTGTGCTGGAGGGCATAAACTTTGTAGAGGGGCATCTGGTCAATCCATTAAAAACCACATTCCTGTTGATGAACTCCCGAGGCAAATTCCTCCCTAGGAATATTGGCTCGAGCTGGCAAGCTCCTATTTTTATGCCTGAAAATACTACTTACGTAAGGCCTAATAATTATTTTCTTGTTTATAGCCTTGGATGCGGGTGTCTAAGGATTTGCCTTTTAGATTTTCCAGGTAGCGCGAAGCCATATGGAGCAGCTCGTAGAGAATAATTTTGTTCTTCGGGATACACTCATTAGACAGTCGCTCCTTGCTCAGGTATTTTATGCACATGTTAAGATGGGATGCATGTATGGATGTTATGCACTGCTGATATTTTCTCTGGTTTGTAGGATTTCTTGGCCCTTTCCAAATCAGATGCAAATGCAGCCCGACGGCGGTACAAAGAGGAGACTGCAGACCTATAGCATCGCATAAGTGATCTTAAGGGTTAACTGGCAGCCACCGTTTAGGAACGGAGAAGTAAGCAAAACCTGGACCATGCGCACCCTGGCAGCACCAGTCGTAGGGGGATCAAGATGTCTGCCGGTCGACGCCCGCCTGCTATGGCCGAGGAGTCTAGCAGTGTGCCCATGACAGAGGGAAGGGAGAAAGATAAGGACGATGTTGGAGATTGGCTTGTAAGCCCTGATGACATTTCATCTCGCCCGGCCGGTAGTGGCGGGCATGCCTAGTTTTTTTATTTTCATTTTGCTTTTTAGTTCTTTGTTTGTACCCTCAAAACTTTGGGGTTTGGATAATTTGGTTTTGTCGTAGGCTAGATGTTTTGGGATATTTTGAGTGGTTTGCGCCTCCGGGCTTTTTATTTTGAATAAAAATGAATTACTGTTTGATAAGGCATTGGAAACGTAGTATAGGATTGTTTACAGGTTTTGTACAGGTTTGAAATGGAAGAAATGCTTCTGATGCCACCGAAAAATTCACTCCATGTCACCGGCGGCATGACCCATTTTGCCCAAACTCATCCAGCCTAAATAATATATACAGAGCTGTCTGAAAGTCCATATCGCCGGCGGCATCATCTGATATCGCTCAAATTGGTCCATATCGTCGGTGGCATCAATTACATCGCCGGCGGCATCAATTTTCTAGCAACCTAATTTTGACTATTCTGTCCATTCCTGTCATGGCAACCCACAATCAAAAGCTACGGGGTTTTCTACAGAGTCTGGGGAATGCAGACTAGAAGAGGCTTTTAAAATTCAGGCTTTGGGGGTTTCGATATGTCGTAGCGTGGCCCGTAAGCCGTGAATTCCTTCGAGTGGCACTGTCTTTTTGGGATCCAATGGACCACGTTTTTTGATTTTCATCATTCGAGCTTTGCCCCTTGCTTGAAGAATTCCACGCTATTTTAGGGACACCGTGTCCTAAACGCGTCTTACTAGCGTTGCCGGACTTTCAGTTTGGCATAGGTGGAATTCCACGAGGGCTATGGAATTTGGAATCTGTGGACCCATTTCTATCTCAGTTGCCTAATAAACCTGGGTTTCAGCTCGGAGCAGTTCTAGAGTGGTGCCGTGGAGTGCCCCGATCCCATCCTGCTTGGCCATTCATAGTGGCATTACTACTCATGGCGGAGTTTATATATAGAGTGAGCCCGATTGCTCTGCTCAGGCTGATTTCGCTCATCAGCCCTATATCGATAGGGGCTTCCCCCGTGGCTGTGGGGTTGGCCGATGTTTTATTGAACGTGGATGCTGCTTCTGTTGACTCATCACTCATCGGAGATCAACTCATATTATTACAGGTATCTTTTGTTCTTTCTAATCCCGCACATTTCCTGCCCCCATCCTTACCTGAGTTTTGAATTATAAGTATGGCTGATGGAGAAGCTGAAGTTGAGGGAGGCGCCATGAGGGAATCCGCAAAAGTATCTTACCGTCCATTTGAGGAAGAGAGGGCTTATGCGGGCTGATTTCGACGAGTTGACATATGATGATTGGGTGCCTATTTTGAGGGGGTATACTGACGCGCAAGTTTAATGGGTTAGTCCATGGTGGAGAATTTAGGATGTGGTTATAGAATCTTGGGGAGCATGTGTTCAACTGATAGGTCTGGAGAAATCTTCATTTTATACCCCTTACCGGCTGTGTCGTCAGTATGGCAAGAGGCAAAGAGTCCCAATCAAACTGCCCCATAATCAGATCAGAGTTTACAAAGCTAGGTGGGTCAACCATATTCTGGAGAAGTGGTCCAGGGAGGCTGTATTTGAGATTCTGGATTACGATCACATAGAAACCATTGAAACTAACACACACTACAGGGGATGGCTTGTTGAGACAAGAGACTTGCCGACCCGTCAGAAGCGGTCATGGGCCCATTTTGAGGGGGAATGTACGGAGTGGGGAGAAGACTCCTCTTCTACTAGCACGCCAAGGCGGATCTCTAGGTACTGTGACGATGATGCGGGAAGTTCGTTTTGAGTCTTGCTTTTGTTAGAACCATCATGTCTTTTTTTTAAATAATCTAAAATGAAATAAGATGAACTCTGTCTGAGGCTTGTTGAAGTTGTCTTAATCTTATGAACGCAGGATCCATATAAGTATAAGCATTTAGATTTTAACAAAAGAGAAACTTTTATTAATTGAGATAAAATAAAGTACATGATGTTTGGTTGACATTCCCATTGATTTAACTCCCGGTGCCAACTAGCCGAGATCAGTTTTCTAGAAAGTACTCGCTCTTTGCTCATATACCCTAACTTTTGCCTAGATTGCCTTTTCGGGTTTTCGATCTAGCGGGTTTGTCTTATCCCCTAATTTTTGCATGGTTGGTTTGCAGGATACCAATCGTCGGACATCACCCTAATTTTTGCCCGATCAGTATAAGATTGAAAGGCGGGTAATTATCACATATATATATTTTTGTTTTAGTGTGCTGCTTTTCTAATTTGTTTCTTTTGAATTAAATATGATAATGATTAAGCTTGTCTTGGTTTACGGGATTTACGAACTCGTTCCCATCCATGTCCATAAGTTTAGCTGGCCCTTTGCTAAGCAGCTTCTTTATTACATATGGTCCTTCCCAGTTTGGCCTGAATTTACCCCTCGCATTAGTGGTAGAGTGTTTCAACTGTTTGAGGACCAGATCCCCAGCCTTCAGGGGGAACTTTTGATGTCTTACCCGACTATTATATGCCCGAGCCATACGCTGTTGGTACATCTAGAGGCTGTCGAGGGCCTTCAGCCTCTGCTCATCCAACATGTTTAACTATTCAAATCTCGCCCGAGTCCATTTGAATTCTTCTAACTTAGCCTCTAGAGTAACTCTTAATGAGGTCACCTGAGTTTCAACTGGCAAGACTGCTTCCATCCTATAGACCAAGGAAAATGGAGTTTGGCCTGTTGGGGTGCGTTTGCTGGTGCGATATTCCCAGATAGCAAAATGTAGCTTATCCGCCCAATCTCTGTAACCAGCTATCATCTTAGAAAGAATCATCTTTATTGACTTATTGGCTACCTCAATAGCTCCATTGGCTTGTGGTCTGTATGGAGAAGACCTATGGTGCTCGATCCCATACTTCTCAATTAGTGAAGCAGTTGCTCCTTGAAATTGTACTCCATTGTCCAAGACTATATGGTGTGGGAGCTAGACCAAGCAAAGATGTGCTTTTCTATGAACTTGGCCATCTGCCTGGCGGTGACATTGGTGAAGGATTCGGCTTCCACCCATTTTAAAAAGTAATCTACTGCTACCATAATGAATTTGTGGCCATTTGTTGAGGAAGGATGGATTTCACCAATTATATCTATACCCCATGCCGAGAATGGCTAAGGGGTGGATAAGTGATGGAGCTCGGTTGGTGGCAGATGCTGCATATCTCTGTAAACCTGGCATTGGTGGCATCGTTTAACCTGGGCTATACAATCGGTTGTGAGAGTGAGCCAAAAATACCCTAGTCACTGGATTTTCTTTGTGAGAGCAAGACCGTTCATATGAGGGCCACAGTCACCGGCATGGACTTGGGTCATTACGTTATGAGCCTCGGAATCAGTGAGGTAATGGAGAAGTAGGCCATCACTGGTGCACTTGAATAGATTGTTATCCACAATACGAAACTGGATAGCGAGCCGCCGTAGGGTGGTACGGTCTGAGTCAGAAGAATCTGTGGGGTATTGGCCAGTTTGAAGAAATAGGATGATGTCAGAATACCAACAAGGTTTGGATGAAATGGCGAGAACTAGAAGAGTCAATTGAACATGATATGGGATCTTGGTGGACAGCAAAACCAAAGGGCGGATAGGTTACTGTTGGGGTCCTTCCCACATGGACGCGAGAGTGGGGAGAGCATCTGCCATTTGATTCTCATCTCGAGGGATATGGCGGTACAAGCATGAGGTAAATTTTTCAGACAATTCACGGACAACCTCAACATAAGGATGGAGAGATTCTTCTTTAACTTCCCAATCTCCAATGACCTAATGAACAACCAGAGCCGAATATCCGATGATGGATATATGGCGTGACTGAACCTGAAGAAGAGCCTCGAGGCCAAACAGGCAAGCTTTGTATTCAGCACCGTTGTTGGTGATGGTGAATTCTAAACGTTTGGATAATGGGATTATCTCATTATCTGGTGTGACGATGATAACCCCGAGACCTGCTCCCCGATGGTTCACAGCACCGTCAAAGTACATTGTCCAATTATCATCAAGGGTTGTAATAGAGGTGAGCTGTTCATCAGGGAACTCCAAATTTTCCTTATAGTCGGAGCTGAGGGGTTGATTAGCCAGGAATTTGGCTATGACCTACCCCTTAATGTCCTTTCGGGTTACATATTCAATGTCAAACTCAGACAGGAGAAGCAGCCATCAGGACAATTTGCCGTACAGGGTAGGGGATTGACAAAGAAACTTTATTGGATCAATCTTGGCTATGGCTTGGACGCGATAAGATTGGAAATAATGTCGCAACTTCTTAGTGAGCCAAACCATGGTAGTACAGGTCTTCTCCACAATCAAATACTGGGTTTCATAATCTAACAGCTTCTTGCTCAGGTAGTAGATGGCATGTTCGCGCTTATCATCATGTTCCTGGACAAGCATGGGTCCGATGGAAGTTTCTTTAATTGCCAGATAAAGGATGAGTGGTTTCCCTGGGATGGGGGGTGTCAAGACGGGTGGATTGACAAGAAGTGCCTTGATTCTATCAAACGCTACTTCGCAGTGATCATTCCATACCACGGGTTGCTATTTCTTTAATAGTGTAAAGATGGGTTCGCAGACAGTAGTGAGGCAAGCAATGAACCGACTAACATACTATAAGGACCCTAAAAACAATCGGACCTCCTTCTCTGTCTTAGGGGGAGGCATGTCCCTAATGGCTTTGGCTTTGTCTGGATCTATTTCAATCCCTTTCTGGCTAACCAAGTGTCCCAACAGCTTGCCGGAGGTAACTCTAAATACGCATTTCTTTGGATTTAGACGAAGATTATACTTTTCAATGCGAGTCGTGAACTTATCGAGAATAGTAGGGTACTCCTCTCGAGTTGCGGACTTCATAATCATGTCATCCACATACACTTCCACTTCTTTATAGATCATGTCATGTAGGAGGGCAGTTACAGCTCGCTGATAAGTGCCCCAGGCATTTTTCAACCCGAATGGCATTACCTTATAGCAATACACCCCCCATTCAGTGATGAACACTATTTTGACTTTGTCGATAATATTAACCAAAATCTGATTGTACCCTGAGAACCCATCCATGAATAAATACATAGCTGCCCTAGCGGCGCTATCAATTAGGACATCGATGTGCGGGAGAGGGAAGTCATCCTTTGGCGAGGGTTTATTGAGGTCTCAGAAATCCCCACAGACTCGGACCCTACCATCCTTCTTCGTTGCTGGGATGATGTTGGACAACCAAGTCGGGTATTCTACTACTTCTATGAATCGAGCTTCGATTAACCTTGAAACCTCTGTCTTAACCTATTTTGCCCATTCAGGTCTCAACCAGTGGAGCTTCTGCTTGACATGTCGAAATTTAGGATCAGTTAGGATTCTATGTTTGGCAATTTGTCAGTCAACCCTAGGCATGTCTTCGTATGACCAGGCAAAAGCGTTAACATGATTTTTGAGCACTTTTATGATCTGACTTCTTTCCTCAAGAGTTAAATCTTTGGAAATGGTTACCATTTTGGGATTGTCATATGTACTTAGGTTTATTTCACTTAATAATGTTTCACTAATGCCAAAAACATTATGCGTATTGTTATGTGAATGCATGGATCCATCAGGAAAGACATCAAACAAGTAAGCGGAACGGGAGTTGTTTATTGCATTAAAAGCCTCATAAGCTACATTGTTTGCATCAAAAACATCAGAAATATTAAAAATTACATCGTCCATATCCTCCTCCACAGGCGGAGGGGCTTCAGTGGCAACGTCGATGGGAGAAGTCTCCTCTATATCGTCTGTCAGGATGGTGCTTAGGTCGTGCTCTAGAGTGGTCTTTTGGGTAACGGTGAGCGATGGCTCTTCGGATAGGTCGGCCTTTTTGGCAAGAGCCCTGGCGAGCTTTTCTACTATGGCTGTCATAGCGTCTTCTTCCCCGGTACCCTTCCAGCCTTTCCTTACTAGTAGTGCCATAGCTTTTGTCACGGTTGCCACAACATTCTCGATTTTCGAATCGATAAGCTAATCCTCAGGATACATCTTACCTTTCAACTTAGCCTTATCAGAAATCACATTGACAGGTGCATCAGGCTCAGTGGGCTCGAGTTCAGCTGAAACTATCATGTGACCAGTCTCAAAGTCATAGACATGTTTAAAGATCTCAAACTCGGGCCACATTTTCCCCCCCATACTTGATTGGCTCAGGCTCCCCCTTATAAGGCCTCTTGCCTTGGATCTCACAAACAGTGACAATATAGCGGTAGCAAGAAGGGACGCGACGATAGGCTTTTCTAGGCTTATATCCTAGTCCAGCTCCGTGAATAAGGATTTTCGGCTCAAACGCCTCAATAATTCCCTGTTTGTGTATTCCTCCGCCTCTGTCAGGCCCATAACCATAATTCTTCATTAGTTTGTCCATACCCGCATGAAGGTAGTTATGCCAAAGGGGAGGAGGCTTTTGAGCTTTACTAATCATGGCAATCTAAAGGCCCTTTGCTAGATTAGCTTCGGCTTCCATAATGGCCATAATGAAAGCAGGATCAGCCTCTATAGTCACCATTTTGTCATCATGAATTAGCTTGATTTTTTGGTGTAGTGTGGAGGGAACTGCGCCCAAAGCATGGAGCCATGGTCGGCCGAGCAACAAAGAATAGGTAACAGGAATATCAAGTACGGTGAAACGCATATTGCTTGCTACACCTTCAATAGTGACTTCTGCCTCAAAAGTCCCAATTACATTACGCTTTGAATCATTGTAAGCTCTAATAACCGTGATAGACCTTTCAAGCATGTCCTCTGACAGCCCCAGATGAGGAAGGATTTTTAGAGGGCATAGGTTTAGAGCGGAGCCATCATCCACCATGACGCACGGGATGACCTTATCGAGAATTTGGATCCGGATGAATAAGGCTCTATTGTGATCCTTTCCCTCGGGCGTAAGATCAAAACTGTCAAACATAATCTGAGGCCTTTTTCTCAAGGGAATGCCTTCTTCTATCGTGGCGCACATCTCAAAGACCGAGGTGGTCGAATTAGCTTCCAGATCTAGGAGCCGCTTGATCAAACCCTTGCGATGTCTTTCAGAGTCAATTACCAGTTGCCAGATGCTGTATTAGTCTTAGATATTTTTTAGTTGGGTAATAAGGGGGTCAACCTCAAGACTGGTAGGGACAGGCGGAGGTGGAGAAGGGGGTCTTGCGGTAGTTCTAACTCTACCAGGAATCGGGTCTTTTTTTAGGCAAAGATATCGGTCTTTCGGCTGATATCTGTGATCACTCTGGGTAATATTGAGGACATTATTGAGCAAGACGCTCTTCGTGGCTCGCATTTCAAATAGGTACTATTGCTCTTCGGAGTCCAAACTCGGGTCTTGTAGTTCATATTTGTCCACACTAAAAAGGTTATGGTGATCAACCTTGAACAAGTTGGTGCTCATGGCCTTGGTCTCTCGAGCCATTTCCCCATCCTTATCAGAATAGTTTTCCTTCAAAATAAAGGAATCCACGCTGAACAGTGCTTTCCCCTCGTCTTTATTTCTTTTTGCCATAAATGGTTTAGACCTGCGGCTCCCGTGCTTTGATTGGTTTGGATCAATTTCCATTCCCTGAATGGAGTTGACTCCTGGGTTGGCTTGATTGATAAGGTCAAAAATCGAGCAAGATGCTAGACCTGAACCGATGACCAGGATAGAGTTACTACTGTCCGGCCCCTGAGCAAGGAGATCAAAGACTGTGGTTTCAGATAAACCAGATTGGACTATGCTGACCTTACTTTCAAAGTTTGGTAAAGGATTATTCATAGTGCTCAGGGCCTTATCCGGTTCACCAATCTTTACTTCACTAACCAACTGCTGAATAACTGAGAGCAGGGCCTTGCAGTTGTTGGTTTGGTGTCCCACCTGAACATGATAATTACAAAAGTTATTCTTATCTTTAGGTCTAGGTTGCTTGTATTTCTTAAGGGACTGTATGAAACCTGCTTCCCTCAAGCGCTGGAAGATGACCCGTAGGGGCAATTTATACGGGTTGGTCAAAATAAAAGAGGGACGAGGAGGTTGGATTGTGGCAATCATTGATGGAGCCGGATTGGCTGTAAGCGGTGTAGCGGGGGTGTGAGAAATGGCTTGAATTGCAGCCGGTGTTTTTAGCTTAGCCGGCGCTAGGGCTGAGGGTTAAGCTTCATTCTTCCTAAACCATGGTTTCCCCGCTCTCTCGGCCTTCTCACGCTCTACCTCACGCTCAATTTTCTCAGCTTTCTCAAACACAGCCTTGTAAGAAAGAAAGGAGTCTGTAGCCATTTCCTTGCGGAATAGGGGGAGAGACCCTTCGAGGAGTTTGACAATCATTTCCTCAAGGCTAAGATTGGACTTTATCAAGACCTGAGTCGACATCCACCTATTGGAGTACTGCTTAAAGGTTTCGTTGGGCATTTAACGGACCCGCTCAAGATGTTGGAGGGTCGTCTCCATCATAGTATTGAAACCATAATGCACTTTCAATGCCTCAGATAAGAGAGTCCAGTCGGCGATACTATATTGTGGCAAAGTGTGATACCATTCGAGTGCAGGACCCTGAAGGGAACAGGGGAATAATTCAGCCAGCACCTTATCACTCAGCTTCTTTATGTGCATCACTCTTTCCTACATTATGATATGAGAGGCAGGTGCTCCTCAGCCATCATAATGAGCCATGTTTGGTATAGTAAAATTATTGGGGACCCAATCCTCATCCCTCTCAGGTTTTTTATCAGTGATGAGACGATTGATGTAAGCTTGGATCTCAAGTATCACGCCCGGAGGCTGCATGACCTGGTCGCTGATTGGTTTATGATAGATAGTCGGGGCTTCAGGTGCCGCGCCCGAAGAATGCGTGACCTAGTCGTTGATGGTTTGAGAAGCTATCATTTGCCGAATAAAGGCAGCTACCTCAGGTGTCATGCCTGGAGGTTGCATGACCTGGTCGTTGAGTGTTGGAGGTAGCGGAGGGCGAATGGTCAACTGGCTGGTGAATGGATTTGGGGGTATGTGGTGCCTTTAGGAGTCACAACAAACTACGGAGGTGTTAAGGAGGGTAGTGGCTGAGAAATTAGGCTTTGGTGAGTGAATACCGGAGGAGTGGAGCTTTGGGCGAAAGGTCTTGGATTGAAAGGCACAACTGATGGGATGGTCGAAGTTGATAAGAAAGCTGAAGCCTACCCAAACTGGAATGGACTCGCCATGTGGGTTGATTGAAACATAGGTGCGATGGGTCTTGCCTCTAGCAGACTAGTCAATATCTATGCCGAACTATTCAGGGCCTGAATATCAGATGCCGATACTCAATCCGAATTCTTATCTTCGAGTGCTCGCTTAATGGCTGCCTTAACCGTAGTTTGGATAGAAGCTTGGAAAGCGTCCAAGTTCAGGAATTGCATCATAGCACTGGTAAAGTCAAAACTAGGTGGTGGTTGGGATCCTAGTCTCGAGCTGGAAGTGGGGCCAAAGGGTTCTTCTAGAGGAGGGGTCCCTTCATTTCTTGGGAAAGACATAGCTAGTTGAGAGGGATTTTGGCTTAATTGAACTTGTTCTGAATCTGACTCCTCGCTGGAATCGGTGTGGCGAATTCCTTCAATTTCTGTGATGACAATCGGGGTCAGAGGATGACATATCAGGTGATGCTCTATCCTTTTCCAAGCCGGGGTACGATGATCAGTGCGCATCCTCCTAGCTGAAATGGTAGGCAGTGGATCAGACCATGAATGGGTTGGTGAATGGTATGCATGGTATGCATGCCTTTTATTCCTTAGGAATGATGTGTGATGCGCATGGCTGCACGTAGATGTGGTTAGAGATGACATGATGGCTTATCCCTCCAATATACGTGGGACGTTTGTACCTTACGTCATACATAGCGATATGTGGTGATGCAACAGAGGTACAAGAGAATTCCTATGTGTGTTGCTAAACCTCTTCCACGGGTGGAAGTGGTAAGGGTAAGTTGATTCATTTTCGGCTCTTAAAGCCAATGCATGGGGGTGCATGATCACATAGCACATATCACGCGAATCGTCCCTCTTCCAACCTTATGACTCCCGCGTAATGCCTCTTTGGAATGATGGAGTTTGGCCTCCTCACTGGTAATGGCGAAAGAAGCGAGTCCCAATTATTTTGTTTATTTTGGGTAATCCTAAGGGAAATGATGTGCTAAGGCTTTTTCTAGCACGACTTTGGTATAAGGTTGTTGATGTAGAAGGTTCTCGGTTACCTTGATTCCACGTTACTCAACCACTACCTGAATAGGTGCGATCGTAGGATTTTATGTGTTGGTTAAAACGAGTGATCCACCCACTGGGCATCCTTAATTCCAACAGGGCATGAGTGATACTTTGTGAGCTTCTCGGACGAAAATAGGGCACCTAAAATTACCGAACTATCTACACGTGTGAGGATAAAACGTTATAAAAAAGAATGAAGTTTTAATTTGGCCAATGATTTCAACACATCATCAAAATCTTTTAAACTTTATGAAAGAAAGTTCGAGTTTAAAGCACTCCCCAGCAGAGTCGCCACTGTGAGCGAACGACGTTTCGCGCGACGGCAGTGGGGCCAGGCCCGGTCCGGCCAGCCCATTTGAATGACGGGGGATGAGTGTGATGTGTTTGAAAAATGATTTTGCATATTTTAATGCTCAAAAGATACTAGATAGAAATCCCATACTTAAAATAGAGTCGCCACCCGGTTCAGCTCAACCGAGAAATTTTTGGTACGATTTTCCCACCGGGTGGTTGGACCATACCTTAAGTAGAGATTCCGAGTTCGGATGATGTTATCTATTTTTTATTAGGCCAAGTTAAGATACTTCATTCTTTCTTAATCTGTTTAATCCACCCTATTTGTTTGTATTTTCATTTTTTTTTATTTTCGCATTTATCAAGCAATTGAAACAATGAATAAAATATTTACAGCCATAAAAAAATAAGTGCGGAAAGTAAAATTATTACAAGGTTTTCAAGTCCTATACATTTTTCTATGTAATAAATAAAATACATGAATATCCGATATACGTCCGCCTACAGAAGATTGTTAGCATAGGTATAGCATATTTTATTTAGAGTATTATAAAGCCCGGTCGGATGGCTAAAGTGGGATTTGAACGGCGTTTTTGAGGAAATTCCATTTTTAAGCAATTTTTAGGTTCAATCATTATTTTAACCGGATTATAAATGAAAATAAAACTGCTGTCCAGAAAGTCATATCGGCGATGATATAACTGATGCCTCCGGCGACATGGCTGATGCCGCCGGCGACATCAATTATGTCATCGCCGGTATCAGCTTGTAGGCAGCAGTGGTGGCAGTAAAAATGACCGAAAACCCAAAAATGGATATAAATTGACAAAAATTAATACAAACCAGTAGTATTAAGGCCAAAGAGCTGTGAGACTCAGGATTTTTACCTCGAGGTCGTGAATCCACCTCTTCGAGAACCGAAAGAAACACCTCCGGGGAGCTTGTTACGACGATTTAACAATAAATTTAAGTACATTTTAGTTTCTAAATCCAATTAAGTTGATTTTATCTTAAAGACTTACTGATTTCAACTCACAATCAGAGAATTCAAAGAAGAAAAACCAGGAAAATGGGATCGGAATCCTTTTTTTCTGTTTTATCTAATTCTTATCTCACTAGAATCTATTCCCACATTAAAATCTTAACATTCGATTCACCCCCTTAAAATGCAGCTCAAGGTGTGCTTTTATAGGTGAAATGGGGTGCTTTTTGAGGCCCTTTTTAATAATTCCACTGAAAGTGGCCGAAAGGTTGTCTGTAAAGGGACCCATTTCGGGTTATGCCACAGGCGACATGGTGATGCCGGCGGCGGTATGGTGATGCCGGCGGCAGCATGGATGATGCCGCTGGCGGTATAAGCCTCGAGCATACCGACAGCTAACGGACTAAAAAGCCAAAAAAGTCGGGAAAAGTGGTTTAATAGTGGGTGAAAGGGCATTTTTTGACTTTTAATAATATTTTAAAGGGTATTTATTATTTGGGTGCCAATCATCGGTTCAAGCTCCCACTGGACGCGTTATCGGCCACCCCGAATTGTATTCTACCAAATAAAAATTCGCGAGGAATATTATTTTGGTAATAAAAATTTCAAAGAGAACTTTTAATTTGTGGCATTAAAATCGGGTACACGTCATCATCGTCTCGCGAGAGGGACTGCAAAATCCCGTGCTCACACCCGGCCCTAGTCTGAGCTTTCTAAAGCTTGAAATTTTATGGTACGAGCTTGATTTTTATATTAATACTCTAATCCGGTCCGCCGAATAATAATTTATTCATTATAAATTTATATATTATATTTAATAATAATTCTAAATTTTATATATTAATGTATTGAACTTTTAATTATAATGAGTACTACTTTTATTATAATTCAAGTAAAAAATTTAATTTTATGTAAGATTTAGAGATATTCGTAAAAAAATTATCTTTTGTTTTCATTTAATTCATCCAAAAATCTGAAAGAAAATTTTTATGGATTGTGGGCTTGGCTTAAGAATGATCTTGTAAGTTCAATCTAAATTCAGCCTGAGCACAAAGTTTTAAAGTGTGGGCTAAGTCAAGCCTGAGTTGACATTTTTAGTCCAAGGCCCGACCTGAAACTGGCCCGACCACCCGCGAACAAGCCTACTTCCATCTATTAGAATAAAATTAGTTGTTTCTTTCTGTATCTCTCATTCAATTTTCGAATTATGTTTTTTCATTTTATATAATTTTTTGTTTCTCTCCTGTTTTTCACTTTCTTTCTCAAGTATATCACCACATTTAAAAAAATTGAATAGAGTACATCGAAAGACACTGATTTTGCAATGATGCTACAATACACGTTGGGTACCGAAGCATATGATAATATTATCCAAATAATTAATTAACTTTTAATGCTCATAATTAATTATCTTCTTATTTATTTAATAAAATTAATTATCTCTTAATATTTATATTTATTAATTATTTTTTAATTAGGAAGTTGGATTATATGCCTCATTAACATTCTTAATTATAAAGTTGGAAATTTTGATTCTACCTTAATTGACTGAATTCATTTTCCCTTTCAGTAAAAAAAAACTAATTTACCTTCCCCAAATTTCCCCTTATTGTTCCAAACCCTAAAACTTAAAATCCTCCATAGCAATGACATAAAAGATTTCCTGTGTCCGTTTATTTACAGTTACAGATTCTACATGTGAGATTATAAAATAAAGCTCAAGTCCAAACCTTTGTTGATCCACAATGCACTCATGACCATTTCAAATCTTGAATGAAATTATAATATGAGTATGAGAAACTAAAGGGCTTGATAGAGAGCCGTTTGCTGCATGAATTTACTTTCGAAATCAGGAATGTTTTCTCTATACCTAAAGATTTCATAATATGTGAAGTTAACTAAGAAAGTAGTTAGGTTTGAGCTGCTTTAGTTAAATTTTATAAGATTGATTTTAATGGATGTGATAATTCACTCCGTAATTTCTATTGATCGAGTTGAAAGGTTCAATTCGAATTAAAATTTCAATAATTGATGAACTAAAAGACTCTGAAATCATTCACTTACAGGTGAAGACATCCAAATATTCATATATACAATCCATCACCTTACTGAAATTGCATTAACGAAGAGCATTTGATTGAAAAATTGAGATTCGTATTAATAGATAATAAATAGGAGATAATTCTTTTGGATCTATTACATGATTGAAGATAATCAATTATAAGAGATAATTAATTTATGTAATGAAATAAGGAGAACGTTAAATAATAATTAGAAAAAGTAAGAAATAATTAATTGTGTGAAATAAAAAAGTGCATAATTGATAAATAGTATTAAAAGATAAATAATTTTATGAATAAACTTATCGTACACTTTGATACCCGTCGTTATGGATATTTGTTGATTTTATAACTAATTATATTCCCTACCTATCTCTCTCTTATTCTTCCTTAAATGTTCTCCCATTAGTATATTACCTATGAGATTCAGGTGCTAATTAATTGATTTGTTACCAATTTGACTTGATTCATTTGATACGTTCATAAGAGTGAATGTTGATGAGCTGAGTAGTGTTTAATGGGGCGGGGAATGCATTTTCTATTCCCATCTCCATCCTCACCCCCAATTAAGAATTTAGGGAAATTTTTCCCCATTGCCTATCAGGGAATCCCCATTCTCCATTTGAGATTCCCTAATTTCCCACTTAACAAAAAATTATGCAATTTTTTATATCAAAGAAACATATACATAATTATAATTATTTCATATTGATACGTTAAAAAAATTAATACAAGATACATAGTTTGTAAAAATAGTTAAATAAAAAATAATACAATATAATTAATATCATTTCAATTGTAAAATTTATTTAATAAATAATTAAATGATGTTAAACATTATATTTTTAAATAAAAAAATTAATATAAGATACATAATTTGATACGTTAAAAAAATTAATACAAGATACATAATTTGTGAAAATAATTAAATAAAAAGCAATACAATATAATTAATATCATTTCAATTGTAAAATCTATTTGATAAATAATTAAATGGTGTTAAACATTATATTTTTAAGTATAGTATTACTTTTTAATACCGATATATACAAATTAATGATAATAAGTATTATGTTATTATATTTTATAAAAATTGTTTATAAATATTCAAGAAATTTTGTAAAGTTAAATGTTAACACTTATTATATATTAATAATTAATTTTCCTGTCGTGTTCGGGGATTTATCGGATTGGGGAATGATGTCCCCATCCCCATCCCTATTAAGGATTTGAGGATAAAAAAATCCCCATCCACAACCTGTGAGATTTTATCAGGGATTCCTCATCCCCATTGAAGGGGATCCCCATCGAGTTCGAGGATTCCCGACCCCACTTTCAGCCTTACTAAAAGCCACTATCTATAAAAAAAATTAATTGATTTGTTATGACATGTAATAATGCTAAATACTCAATTACCAGAATGCAAAACAGAAGAAATTAGATTATGTTATTATGATCAGATAATATTGTTCAAAAACAATGATCTGGAATTTCAATTAAACTATAACATCAGATCAGGTTTGAAAGAAATAAAAACTTATAATCTCCTAAATCCAAATAGAAGCATCCGGACAAGATCTAGCTACAAGGTTATCCATTGAAGTCATCAAGTACCTAAGCATATACTAGAATCATCAGGATAAAGTTTAGAAAGGAAACAGACTTTAATCTCTCCAGACTAGCATCTAGAAGAACTGATTGCACTAACTTCGAAAGAAGACAGATCCGGAGATTCTGAGTCTGAGAGCATCTGGAAGACTCAGATATCAAGACAATGGGAAAAGGTTCAAAGATAACTTTTCCCTCCACCTTTTTGGTCTACATAGTCAAAGATCCTTTCCCCATATGCAAGACAAAGGAGACAACTTGCACTTTCCAGAAAAAGGACAAAAGGACTGACACTAGACAGCAAAAGTTGACAACCTTTTTCACCTAGACCAATAAGGAGGCACGTGGAGCTCACACCAAAAGGCTACTTGTATAAAAGTTGGTGTGTCACTAAAATACAAGGAAAATGATCATTGATATCTTTTCAGCCTTAATACCAAGGATTCAAACGGGTCAAATTACTGTCTAACGGATTGATCAACGCCTCCGAAAGCGCCACATTCAACCTGATCAAGGGTGAAGATTAAATTTAAGCTCAACAACCTACAACGGCTACATTTAAGACAGAAGCCTATAAAAGGGAAGCTTCACACATTGAGAGGGTTAGCTGGTTGACTTAAGATAGCAATTAACAAAGAGAATTCGCAAGAAGCAATCAGACATTCATTCCTCCAAGAATCAAACAATTCCAAATCAGTTTGTAAGGATTCCTAAGTGAGTTATAAACTTAAAGAAATCCAAAAACTAAAACCTTTGATAAAAACCAAAGTGTAAAAGATCTTCTACTTGGGTGAGTAGTGAGATTGGGATATAGCTTGAAGTAGATGCTTTGAGTGGGATCTCCCTGTAGGACTCAGCTTAGATTCGGGGTAGAAGTCTAAGTGGTACATCCTACTAAAGACAAAAGGACTCAGCTAGGAGTTGGCGCTTCTAGTAGTATATCCTACATCGGGAAGGGGTTACCATTCGGAGACAACCTGTAAGGCTTGATTCCTGCCAATTAGAAAGGAATCCGCTAGTGGATAAGCTCGGAGGAAGGAAACTTTGGGGACTGGATGTAGGTAGGGCCGAACCAGCATAAATCACTATATTTGATTTTATTTCCTTTACTTACTACATTATATTATTATATTTGCACTCCCCGGATTCATCCTCTGGATCACAATCAAACACGTTACACTTAGACTTGTTAAATTCTATTAATTTCACGAAAAAGGGTCATTCACCCCCTCTAACCTTATATAGACCCTCGCAGGGACCAACAAGTGGTATTAGAGTAAGTGCTCAAAACTAGAGATCTAACAATCTCAAGCTAAAGGTCCAAAATTTTAATTCAAATATCAAAATGAGTTTCTAAAACTCACAACTCCTTCTCGAGGGTATGTCCATTACCCGTCCTCCACTCTTCACCGGTGAATACCACACTTTTTGGAAAAACCGGATGAAGAACTTCATTCAAGCACAAAACATGCAAGCATGGTTGGTTATCCAGGATTGCCCATATGAGCCTACTCATGAAGTAGGGGGTATGATCACCCGAAAGCCATCACGCTTATGGGATGAGAATGATTTTAAAAAGTTGCGTGAAAATGCAAATGCTATTAACATTCTTCATTATGCTCTTAGTGCAACAGAATTCAATAGGATATCCAGATGTGCGACTACAAAGGAGATCTGGGAGAAGCTGGAGGTAACCTATGAAGGAACAAGTAAAGTGGAAGAAGCAAAGATTTATCTACTCCAATAAAAACCTAAATCCTTCAAGATGGAGTCAAAAGAATCCATCAGTAGCATGAGCATTAGATATGCCAATCTAGTGAATGAGATGTAAAGGCTTGAAAAGGAAGTCTCTGAAGTACAAATGGTGAAAAAGGTGCTCCGGAGTCTCACCAAGGAGTGGGATAACAAGAAGACTGCCTTTGAGGAAGCTTACGACTTAAATATGTATAATTATGATGAGCTCATTGGCAATCTCTTGACCTAAATGCTATCCCTGAAGAGATATAGCCAGCAGGAAAAGAAGCCTGAAGAAAAGAAGAAAGCTATTGCACTAAAGGCATAATCCACCGGATCTGCTTCATCCGGAGAAGAAGAGAAAGTCACTGAGTCACTAAGCACCAAAGAATAACTTGCTCTATTAACTAGACAGCTCAATAGGTTCATACAAAAGAAAGATAGAAGGAAATCAAGAAAGTATGAATCCCGAAAACCAAGAGAAGGCACATCCAGATGAGACAGGCCCAGAAAGAATCCAAATGAAAAGAAGGATCCAAAAAAAGAAGCTACCTATTTTGAGTGTGGAGAGAAAGGCCATTTTAGAACAAAATGTCCCAAGCTTAAAAGAACCAAGAAGTATAAAAAGAAGGTAATGGTGGCTACCTGGAGCAATAGTGAGGAAAGTGGCAGTTCATCTTCAACAGAAGAAGAAGAGACTACCAACTTTTCATTCATAGCACTGACTGATTCGGAAGCAGAGTAATATGGGAAGAATATAATGTAAATCAAAGAATCAGAATCAGAAACAACAAACTTTGAGGTAAATTCTTATTCTAACTCTGCTTCTAATTTTGACCTTGCTAGAGCTCTATCTATTGTGATCAAGAGTGTGAAGAAGAATGCAAAAGCAATTAAGTCTTTAAGAAGACAAATGTTAGAGATTGCAGAGGATAATGAAGCCTTGGCATAAGATGTCAACCTGATAAGAATAGCAAAGCACATTGATAAAGTTAAGGAGAACTACCTAAAGAATCAAGTGCAAATGCTAAGTGCCAATCTGATTGGGCTGGATAGAGAAATAGCACTGATAAAAAAGGCATCAGAATGGAAATCAAATTCTCTATAAAGAAGGAGAAATCCAGGGAAGGCTACATCAAAAAATCCACATCATGCTGCCAAAGGAAATCCAAAACCCTCTAACCAAAATGTAAAAGAGGTCAGCAGGCAACCACAAGCCCAAAGATATACTGCTGCTCAAAAGGAAAAGGCTAAGGTGGTTTACAATCAACAACCTACCAAACAAAGAAGAAACTGTGCAGCAGAAGTTGCACCCCCAATCAGCTTTCGGATACACACTGGACCATCCGCAAGTGTTAAAGAAGCTAGATATAGAGGAAGCTATGGGAAGGATGATCTTGAAAAGATAAAAAAGAAGCAGGAATAGAACAGATCTATTGCAGGGTATAGGTTTTGTGGGAGAAATAATCACATTACTAAATTATATAGATTAAAAAATGGTTATAATGATGTTAATCCTTGGCCTGAGATGGTTATTAACCCGAGAGGACCCAAATCTGATTGGATACCCAAACCCACTTGATCTATTTTGTAGGTATGCCTTAGATCCATAGAAGATTAACACACTTGGTACATTGATAGTGGATGCTCAAGGAACATGATAGGTGCTGAGAAGGCTTTCATCACATTAACCCGGAAGAAGGGAGACAAAGTAACCTTTGGAGATAACAAAAAGGGACAGATCATTGGACATGGAACCATTGGATCAGAGTTAAAAATAGAAGATGTCTGATTGGTTGATGGACTGAAATTCAACTTGCTGAGTGTAGCCTAACTCTGTGACAAAGGAAGAAAATTCACATTTAATTTCGGAGGCTGCTCAATCTGTGGTAGTAAGTTAAATCAACTCATTCTTTATGCACCTAGAGTTAATAATGTTTATTCTGTTAACATTAAAAATGAGAAAAATAATATCTGCTTGGTGTCTAAAGAAGAAGAATCATGGCTATGGCACTGGAGGTTGGGACATGTTAGCATGAACCTCCTGTCCAAATCAGCTAAAAAGGAATTGGTAGTGGGTTTGCCTAAGGTTGCTTTTGATAAGAATCATCTATGCACTGCATGCCAATTAGGTAAACAGCATAAGAAAAGTTTCCCTTCCATTTCCTATATTCCTTCAAGAAGAGTACTTGAACTCTTGCATATAGATCTCTTTGGTCCAATTAAACCCTTGAGTTTAGGTAGAAGAGAATACACTAAGGTCATTGTAGATGATTATTCTCGATATCCCTAGGTTCTCTTGCTAGCAAGCAAAGATGAGGCCTTTGACCAATTCTAAAAAACATTCATCCAAATAGAAGTAGAACAGGGCATAAGTATTGCACGCATTCGGAGTGATAATGGTGGTGAGTTCAAAGATAGGCATTTTACTGAATTTTGTGACTCCAAGGGCATTGAACATAAATTCTCTTCCCCTCACACCCCTCAACAAAATGGAGTTGTTGAGAGAAAGAACAGGGCCATAGTTGAGATGGCGAGAACAATGCTAAGCGAGAATTATTTGCCAAAATATTTCTGGGGTGAGGCCGTAAACACAGCATGTTACATCTTGAATAGAGCTCTCATTACAAAGACCATTGGAAAAAACCCATATGAAATTTGGAAGGGAAAAAATCCCAAAATTGGGTACTTTAAGGCATTTAGATGTAAATGCTACATCCTAAATGATAGAGAGCAAGTAGGAAAATTTGATCCTAAATATGATGAACTAATTTTCCTTGGCTACTCAACACATAGTAAGGCTTACAGAGTTTTCAATAAATGAACCCAAACTGCTGTAGAGTCTATACATGTAGATTTCGATGAGACTAACCATGCAAGGAAAAGAAGTTCAACTTGGGAAGATCCAGTTCTGCAAGCTGAAAAATCTGGAGAAAAGAAGGAAGCAGAAATTCCTGATTCATTCCAAATCAAAAAGTATAAAGAAGAAGTTGAAGGAATATCCTTTGATCCAGAAGTATAACAAGGTAATCTTAACCTGCAAGAGATTAACTTTAATGAAGGTCAAGAAGAAGCGGCTGAGGCAGAAGTGGAACAAGCTCCACTCCAACATAAAGGATTATGAAGGGAAATTGGGACTCATAGAGATCACTCAATGGACAATATTCTAGATGATGTTTAGAATCTAGCAAGAATCAGAGGTCAACTCAATTGGATGATGAGTCATGCTGCCTTTATCTCATTAATTGAGCTAAAGTAATTCTAAGATGCAGAAGGTGATGAAAGTTGGATGATGGCTATGCAAGAAGAACTGGACCAGTTTTCTAGAAATGATGTTTGGGATCTTGTACCACCTCTCAAAGGAAAATCAATCATTGGCACTAAGTGGGTATTCCGGAACAAGCTAGATAAATCCAGAGTAGTAGTGAGAAACAAAGTAAGATTGGTTGCACAAGGCTACAATCAACAAGAAGAGATTGACTTTGAAGAAACATTTGCCCTTGTAGCAAGACTGGAAGCAATCCGGATTCTATGTGCTTTTGCATCATTCATGGGATTCACATTATTCTAAATGGATGTCAAAAGTGTGTTCCTCAATGGAGTTATCCAGGAAGAAGTCTATATGAAGCAACCACCATGATTTGAAGATTCAAAGTATTCAAATCATGTCTATAAACTAAAGAAAGCTCTCTATGGACTGAAGCATGCACCAAGAGCTTGGTATGAGAGACTCACCACATTTCTCATATCTAAGGGATATGTTTGGGGGAAAGCAGATATAACTCTTTTCATCAAGAAGAAGAAGAATGATATTATCCTAGTCTAAATTTATGTGGGTGATATCATATTTGGAGCAACAGATGAGAAGATATGTGAGGAGTTCAGCTCTCAAATGCAGAAGGAATTTGAGATGTCTATAATGGGAGAACTCAATTTCTTACTTGGTTTATAAATCAAGCAAAGTCCAGATGGAATCTTCATTAACCAGTCAAGTATACCAAGGAATTTTTGAAGAAATTTGAAATGAACAAGAGCAAGCCCATGTCCACCCCAATCGGATTAGACACAGACCTATCCAAGGATTGTGAAGGAGAAGATGTTGATCGGAAGCTCTATAGAGGGATGATTGGCTCTCTCCTATCCTTGACAGTTAGCAGGCCTGACATACACTATAAAATTTGCTACTGTGTAAAGTATCAAGCCAATCCTAAGGATTCTCATCTCAAGGCAGTAAAGAGGATTCTTAGATACCTCCTAGGAACCACTAAAGTTGGGTTATGGTATCCTAGTAATGGATATTTCATAATCCAAGGATTCACTAATGCAGATTATGGGAGAGATACTCTTGAGTGAAAGAGTACATCCGGAGGCTGCCATTTCCCTGAAGATTGCTTAGTATCATGGTACAGCAAGAAGCAAACTTCAGTTGCTTTATCTACTACAGAAGCAAAATATATGGCAGCTGGAAGTTGTATGGCTCAACTTTTTTGGATCAAGCAACAACTAGTAGATTATGGATTTCAATCTAGATGTGTGGATGTTATGTGTGATAACAAAAGTGCTATTGATGTGTCAAAAAATCTAGTGCTCTATAGTAGGATGAAGCATGTCAACATAAGGCATCATTTTATCTGGGATCACATAATGAAGTAGGATGTTGCATTGGTATACATTCCAACCAATGAGCAAAGAGCAGACATCTTCACTAAGCCACTGAGTAAAGATCAAATTGGGAAGCTAAGGGAGTCAATTGGTATGTCTAATCCAATTTGAAGTTAATCCGGAAAACAGTCCAAAATCAATTTGAATCCTTGGTAAGACAATTAAACTGGAAGAGAAGAAGCATAAAAGAGAAAGCTATTCCGGAGGAAAGGGTGCCATGTCAGTAGACAAGAATGACAAATGGCAATAAAAGCGCTTAAAGGTAACTGTCACTTTTTGAATTTCAAACATTTATTGGTTGTTACACGCACGGTAAATTCAATAGTTGGCTTTTGAAATAAACCATTCCCATTCTCTGGTTAAACTGAATTTACCTCTCTCCTAAAATTTCGATTGCCATGTCATTAGTCCAGCCAAAATTAGCGGCATCCGGATTACTAAAATACCCTCACATTGAAAAATATATTTAAACCCCCTAAAATCCCTTTCTTCTTCACGCGAGCAACTACCTTGCTGTTACTCTACAAAAATTCAAAACAAAAACCCTAATTTCCTTCAAATTTCTTTACAATGGCTGCAATCATGACTAGTGAAGGACTAAAAATGCTTCCCCAGAAAAATATCATTGAAGAACTTACTCTTAATGATAAAGACTTCATTCCTATAAACTATAAACCCTCCGACTCTGTAACTCCCACTGATTACTTGGGAGATAACTTCTTGCTTGAGATAGATCATTTTTCAAAGCTAATTGAAGATCAGCACATAGGAGATTTCCACAAGATAAATTGTCCAACCTATCCGGATCTTGTGAGGGAATTCTACTCAAATCTCAAAGCACACTCATTTCATGATGCTTTAAGAACCAAAGTCCAAGGGAAAGTAATTACAGTGACACCGGTATTCTTTGAAAAACATCTCAATATGAAGACTGAAGGGGTTCAACTTAGGAGTGATGGAGATTAACTAGAAGTTAAGTATGAACCCAAGGAATGACTGCATCCAAATTATTTTAGGAACAAATTCTCCACCTACTTCTCAGAAGTGCCAAGGTTCTTTCAACATGTTTTAGCCAAGCTGATTCTGATCCGGAAGGGATCCCTCACGACTATATTATCCTTCCAGCATTGCGTAATGCAACACTGGGTAGAAAGCAGAGTAGTGAACATGCCAGTTCTACTTATCCACTACTTAAGGCAGTACAGGAATTTCCATGGTGCCTTGATCACCCGGATCCTTGTTGTTAATGAAGTTAACCTGACCAAATTTCAATCAGTCAATGGGAAAGAAATCCTGGATGAGAACTTCAGGAAATTGAATTTTGATGAAACATGGAATGAGGAGAAGGCTAAGAAGATCTGAGATGAGAAGAAGAGTAGAGCAAGGAAAGCTACCAATCCGGATGCAATTGCTCCTGCTCCTAAGAAAGCAAGAAACACAAAACCCAGGGCAAAGAAGGAACTAGCTTTAGTTCCAGCTGGGGAAGTTAATGAGGATGCCTTATCCTTAACCCAACTATTGGCCAAATCCGCGGAGAAGCCTAAGTCAAGAGGTAGATTGATCAAAGAAGCTGATAAAATGAAAAAGCCACTCTGTGACTTGGAGGCCAGGGAGTCTATTATAGTAGCTATTGCAGCAACCAGAGTGGGGTATAAAAAGGGTCAAAAAAGAAAGGCAACAGATATGCTAAAAGAAGAGCATGAATCTGAAGTGGAAGAAATAGAGGATGAATCTCCAATTCCCGGGAAGTAATTCACCCGAAAAGGGTGTACCTTCGATGAGGTTGTAAAGGCCCAAAAAGCTCAAATACATATAAAGAAGAAGGCCAAGAAGCCTGCGAGCATAATTATTGATGAGGAAGCAGCTAGGAGGGTAATAGTGGAGGAGTTGGCCAAGGTAAAAGTCTCCAAGGGCAAACATGTGCCTGGATCAAATGAAGACATTCTTTCGGAGGATCCTCAGCATGAGGAAATGATGGCATCGGTTGCTGAAAATAATCGGATCAACAATCAGAAAATAGAAGGTCCCAATGGTTCTTCGTTACTTAACTCATCCAAATTGATCTGGTGGATATGGCAGAAATCTCTCGGGATTCAGAAGCAGCAAATTTTCACTTCTTACCTAGATCTGGACCACTTCTGGAAAACCTACTTAATCCAGACACTGATATTGCCAAAGAAATAAGTCCTGGAAAGGCAAATGTAGAGGGTGTTGAGGACATTTCCAACACACCTAGGGAGATTATCAAAAGCCATGAAAAGGCACATGTAGAGGTGACAGAGGACATTTCCTGTCATCCGGGAGTTGAAGTGGAAGCTAATAAAGTGAGAAGTGAAGATGCAGACATCCAGATCCAAACATCAATCATTGAGGTAATTAACCCAGTTAATCTTGATACTCGCACTTCTCTTGCTGATGAAACAACAAAGGACAAGTTGGATGTCCACTCTTTAAATACATCCAAGGGAAATCAGTCCAACCTAGATAATCTTATTTTGGAAGAGGGACAGGGTTTGGGATCTAAAGGGAACACTTCTAAAGTGGACCCTAAGGGAGAGGCTAGTCTGGAGAAATGGTTGGAGGATGAGAAGGAATATGATGATAAGAACGAAGAAGAAGATAAGGAAGATAACAGTAGTTCCTCAAGCACATCTAGAGATGATTCTTCCAGCTCTTCTGGAGATAATTCCTCAAGTTCATCCGGAGACAAAATTCCTTCTGCTACTAGCCCTATCAGAATCCCTGCAGCTAATACAAAACAAGCCAAAGTCACAGCCGCGCTTAAACTACTAAAAGAAGCTGTCCTTAAAGAAAATGAGGAAGGGTATGTTAAGCAAAGTCTCCAAAATATTTGCAGACATTTAAAAGCTATTAAGAAGGTACTCATGGATGAATTCCAGACTCTGGATCTAAAGGGAGAGCTTGGGGAAATAAAAGGGAAAGTGCAGAAGATAGCAGAAAAAGTAGAGGATTTTCGCATAACTGATCTAGTAGTAGAGGTTTCTCTTGCCGAAGTCACCTCAATCCTCAATGAGCTTAAAGAGAGTGCTACAATAGCAAATTGATCAGCTGCTCAAGCCAACACTGTGGCGTCTAATAATTGCGCCACAATCCTGGATAAAATAACCTCCTCTTCCTCCGAGCTTTCAATTGACATTAAGGAGTACATTGATACCAAGTTTGAAAACTTGTCAAAATTCATAACTAAAAGGGATCCTACGCCTACCCTTACGGAGTTGGGAGAAGAACAACAGGCACTCTAGGAATTGATTGTAAACTTTCTAGATGAATCTCTCCCCAAAATCCAAGAAAACATGTTAGATGATATGGGGGATGAAATGGGAAGCCGTTTGGCCGGATTGGAGAAAATCATAAATGATTTGAAAGCCAACTTCACTCAGGAAGTAAGGCTCCAAACAGAATCAATCCATAACATCTGTAGAGGTATTAGTGAAGAGATTACCCTCATTCAAACCGGACTCAATAAACTATCATTATCCGGATCTTCTTCCGTCCCCTCAATACCGGAGAGCCAGCTCCTTCCAGCCTTCCACAATCTAATCCAAGTCATTGAGGACTCCGATTTCTTTAAACAAAAATGGGTAAAAACCCTGCTTAAAGCTCTCTTCCCTTATTTTGATATAAAGGATCAACAGTTCATACTACATATCCATCCTGTAATAAAATAGACTTACACTCAGTTGAAGAAAGCCATCCGACCTACTACCTCACTCCAGCCACTGTTGATCATATTATTGATGAGAGAAGCAAAGGTAATGGTGACTACTCCATTTACTCTAAAGCTTGGTAAGAAGCCTGGGATAACAGAACTTATATGGTGATCGATCCCCAAGCTGAAAATAAAAAGGGGGAGAAAAGTCAGCAAAGTCAACAAGGGTAAGGGACCAGAAAAGGTAAGGAAAAGGAGGGAGAACCATTCGATGGGAATTAGACTAGCTATAATTTTGTAATAATTTTTGTAATAGCTAGATTCACTATTATGTATCTCTGTAATCTGTAATCCAAAGCTTCATTGATATTAACCATTGTTAACAGCACATCAATAGTGAAAATCTAATTCTTAAAAATTGCTTCTAAAGTACAATCTGTTATTGTACTATAAAAACATTAGAAGCTAGAATTGAAAAATATTGGGAGAGTTAGGATGCTAAAATTATAGGGTAGTAAAACTTATAAATGACTAAGTACCAAAATTCATGCTTAGTTCATATATACTCATTTCCCTATGCTTAGTTGTTTTTAGTTTTTTTTTCCATCAAATGGGGGAGATTGTTGGAAAACAATGATCCGGAATCTCAATTAAACTATAACATCTGAATCAGGTTTGAAAGATACAAAAACTTAGAATCTCCTAAATCCAAACGGAAGCATCCAGACAAGATCCAACTACAAGGTTATCCATTGAAGTCATCAAGTACCTAAGCATATACTGGAATCATCAGGATAAAGTTTGTAAAGGAAACAAACTTTAATCTCTCTAGACTAGCATCCGGAAGAACTGATTGCACTAACTCCGGAAGAAGAAAGATCCAGAGATTTCGAGTCTGAGAGCATCCGAAAGACTCAAATATCAAGACAATGGGAAAAGGTTCAAAGACAACTTTTTCCTCCACCTTTTTGGTCTATATAATCAAAGATCCTTTGCCCATATGTAAGACAAAAGAGACAGCTTGCACTTTTCAGAAAAAGGGACAAAAGGACTAACACCAGACAGAAAAAGTTGACAACCCTTTTCACCTAGACCAATAAGGAGGCGCGTGGAGCTCACACCAAAAGGTTACTTGTATAAAAGTTGGTGTGTCACTAAAATACAAGGAAAACGATCACTGACATCTTTTCAGCCTCAATCCCAAGGATTCAAATGGGTCAAATTACTGTCTAACGGATTGATCAACGGATCCGGAAGCGCCACATTCAACCTGATCAAGGGTGAAGATTAAATTGAAGCTCAACAACCCACAACGGCTACATTTATGATAGAAGCCTATAAAAGGAAAGCTTCACACATTGAGAAGGTTGGCTGGTTGACTTGAGATAGCAATTAATAAAGAGAATTCGCAAGAAGCAATAAGGCATTCATTCCTCCAAGAATCAAACAGTTCCAAATCAGTTTGTAAGGATTCCTAAGTGAGTTATAAACTTAAGGAAATCCAAAAACTAAAACCTTTGACAAAAATCAAAGTGTGAAGATCTCTTACTTGGGTGAGTAGTGAAATTGGGATATAGCTTGAAGTAGGTGCTTTGAGTGGGATCTCCTTGTAGGACTCAGCTTAGATTCGAGGTAGAAGTCTAAGTGGTACATCCTGCTAAAGACAAAAGGACTCAGCTAGGAGTTGGTGCTTCTAGTGGTATATCATACTTCCAGAAGGGGTTACCATCCGGAGACAACCTGTAAGGCTTGATTCCTGCCAATTGGAAAGAAATCCACTAGTGGATAAGCCCGATGGAAGGAAACTCCGGGGACTAGATGTAGGCGGGGCCGAACCAATATAAATCACTATGTTTGATTTTATTTCCTTTACTTACTGCATTATATTATCATATTTGTATTATCTGAAACCATCATTCGAATCATAATCAAACACGCTACATTTAGACTTGTTAAAGTCTACTAATTTCCCCCTTTAATTTTATATAAAGCTTCATGGACCAACAATAATATTGTATTGGATTCCTTGACAATTCAAAAGATAGGAAGTAGTAATAATTTATAATTTTATATAGTTAAGGGAAATATATTTAATAATACTGATACAAAATTTAATATGGCCCATAGACAAGTTGCAGCCGTCCAAAATCTTCACAGAATCTTTAATACAAATATTATAACTCACTTCAACTGTTTATCCCCACGTTAACTTTTTACTGAAAAACCGCAATTTAATCAAATTTTAACAGCTGTTATTTTTATCCAATAGTACATCCAGATCTACAATGTGATTTTAATTTATTAATTATATTTAGCTTGTTATGAAAGAAAGAATCAACATGATAAATATTAAATCATCCATGAGAACATCATGACGAGTACCTCGGGGAAAATATTTATACATCTAGACCCCGTTTATTTATCTGAAAATATTGTATAAAAAAATATCTTTTAGATTTTTTAATATTTATTTTATTTGGAAAATAAGTTAATATAAAATATTTTAGAAGTTAACATAAAAATGTAGTTTAAATAATGAAAAATATTTTCCCCTCTAAAAAAGGGGAAAACATTTTCCCTTAATCTATCACATTCAGTTTCTCCATCCAGCTTCATCCATCAATGTCATCTTTTCTTCTGTCTCACCATCACAACCACTGCCTCCGCCCACATCACTGTTGTTGCCGCCGCCACCACCACCACTACCTTCTCCGTCTAATTTTTGCCACCACCACCATTATCTTTACTTTAATTTCAACTCAGCTTTCACCACCACCATCTCTACTTCCATCTCCACCTCTAGAGCCACTACCACCACCACTACTATTGTTGCCTATGTATATTCCACCTTCACCACTATTGTTATCACATATCATTTCTAATCAACCTCCACCTATATTTATTTTTATGTAAAAATATTAATTATTCTACACGAGTTGCTTTTTATAAAATAATAATTCAATATTTCACATATTTTACTATTTTTATATAAATATGATCGAAAATGTTAAATTTTGTGATTTGAAAATATTTTCCAATATTTTAAACAAACACCATAATATATTTTTCACTATTGAGGCCAAACACAGAAAAATATTTTATTTTCCTGTAAAATATTTTCTCTTGCACGATATTTTCTTCTGCATATCATTTTCATGCAAACAAACGTGGCCCTAGAGAGAATAATTGCCACCGAAGCCACATGGCTCAAACATGTAAATATTTTGGCAAAATGTAAATATTTTGTACGTTGTGTTAGCATCATAAAATACCCGCATTCCCCTCTAGTCTCAAATTTATACCAACCAATTAACCTTTAAATCCCACACTAGGTGGGTTAGGCTATATGGATCTTCTAGCGTCATAAAGCTCTATTAAATCCAAATATTCCCATGCTATAAAAAATGACAAGACTACAAGTAAGTTATAGCTGTTAATTTTACGCGTTGGTTGTCAACCTACCACGTAAGCTTCTGTCGGTGTGCCCTAGTTCATAGGCATTGGTTCTTAATAATGTATGATGACTTGTATATATATTAGTTGTGTCACATTAATAAAGGCAATGAACCAAATACACTTATATCTTATGCTATAATATGGGTAGGGTATCCGTTGATTATAAATCATAAAATCGTCCCAAGTATGTTTGGTCATGGGAATGATTAGAACTAAAGACTTGTATGTTTGATGATCTATGGTAATGAGTTTACTATGTCGCTTGGTAAGTAGATCATGAACGTGAGCACATGTAGGGGACATGGGGCTGAACCAATCCATGCTAAGTAGGTCTTGATTATCCTCAGATTTAATTGCAACATGCTATTTACTTGGAATTGGGTAATATGTGGTATACACCTAACGGGTCCTTAAATATTGGATTGCAAGCATGGATATGCTCGATTCATTTCATAAACACATTATTAGCAGTGTTATAGTTTAAGGATTGCCATTCAGTTTGAGAATCTGAAAGACATTGCGCCGCGGTTGATGGACTATAATAGAGGATAATAGTTATCATGCTTTGTTCATCAGTTGGATGTGGAGAACAAAGGAATTTGCGAGATAACTATTGGGTTCAATATCTAGATTAGACAGCTGTATTTTGTCCCAATTGAGGGCTATAATGGTATGCTAGAATCCGCTTACAGTCCATGGGTAAAGCCCATTGCCAACATATGGACAAACCTGTAACGAACCGAAATTCCAAAAAAAAAAATTGCTTATAATAAATTACTATGGTATTAAAATATCATGGAAATTATTTAGTAATATTTATTATTATTGTTATTGGATATAAGGCATGAGGAAATACGAGCTAATTAAGTAAGATGGATGAAATGGACATTTAATTATTTGATCAGGGGCATTTTTGGTAATTGAAAAAAAAAATCAAAATAAAATATATGAGATCCAGCATCTTCTCTTATCATTTTTCGCCTCCACAATTTCTCTTCTCCTCTATCTCTTCCTTAACCTAAAATTTTCTATAATCCAAAAACTTCCGATTTTATCGATTCAACTTCGAATTGTTGTTAGAAATCGATTCTTAAGCCCTCTATCATCATCAATTTCAATCAATCAAGACTAGAAGAGGAGGATTTCAGATATTAAGATTCGGATGAATAGTAACCCGAGTTTGAGGTGAGTGATTTTTGGTGAAATTATAGCTTAATTAGTAGAATTCATGGTAGATTAAGCATGTTTATGGTATTAGGAAGTTTATTTATGCAATATCTTGATAGAATTATATATGGCTGTTGTAGAGGAAGCTATTGGAAGTAAATCAAAGGCAAAAGGGGTAGAAGAGAGCTAGAAAGAGCATAGAAAAGGGTTTGTGTCTCGAATTTCGATTTCTCAGTTTTTCGGGAAATTTTCCAGATTATATACCTGTTTTGTTTTAATGTTTTCTCTCGTTATATAAATCCGATTTGAACAATTCTTGATTCTATTGATATCTACAGAAAGTAAGGAATATATGTTCAGAAGAAACCTTATGGAATTTCGTTCGTTTTCAATGTGAAATTTTCGTTTGAAGTTGAGTCATGAAATCTGTTTTCAGAAAATCTCAGCTTTGTACACTGTTTAGTATTTTGATCATAACTTTGGTTATAAAAATTGGATTTCTGTGATTCTGGTGGCTTTGGAAAGCTGAGACATGTGTCTAATTATGTTTAGAAGAAAGTTCTTCGATTGGATGATTTTTTGATAGTGAAAAATGCAGGGGAAGTCAGGTTATGAAACCTGGAAAAATTCTGGAAAGTATGAATATTGATTTTAATGAGTTTTAAATTGAAGTTTGATGCTTAAAAATTTGGGATTTGGATTCTTAATTACGGAAGTTATGTTGAATTATGATTGATGGTTTATACTAAAATTTTTAAGATGTTATTTTGATTTATTGCCCTTATTAAATGAGTAGAATACGGGTCAGGGTAGATTGGCGCCAATAAAGGGGGGTACAGTACTGTACAAACAATTGAAGCTTTGGCTTCGAGCTTTGGCCGATATTATGATATATATATATTGATATTGAAGCTTCGGCTTCGGGCTTGACCGATATGTTAATTTTGAAGCTTCGGCTTCGGGCTTGACCGATATTTTGATTTTTGAAGCTTCGGCTTCGGGCTTGACCGATATATATTGATTTTGAAGCTTTGGCTTCGGGCTTGTCCGCTCCCGTATCCATTTTACCGTTATTCAGGACTTGTTTACTTTGGGCAATATATGGTTAAAGTGTTTGGAAAAATTGGATAGAAATTTGATTGTACTTTGAAAGGATTACTATATAAGTTTTGTGATTTGGTTCTATAAAGTTGGTTAATTTGTTTTTGACTAATGAAAAATCTTGGTTTCTATTTTAAAGTGTTAAAAATGTTCAAAGTTATTGTATTTTTTTTTATGGACACCACTAGGCAAATTGCTTAGCGTGTAGTTTTTTTTCTACACGTAGGTGGAGAGCTTGTAGATAGCTTGGACCAAAGTGGTACAGGTGGATCAGCTTAAAGAGCAAATAAGGAAAGATTCGAGGTGGATTTATATTTAATGTAATATTATGGTTTGTAGAATAATGGCATGTACTAGATAGTGTGAGAAATATAAAATGATATTTGGAGAATAATTTGGAGTCTCAAACATTATATTGACATTTGTACATATTGTAATTTATAAGTATTGAACTCTATATTGTGGAGTAGAGTTGTTTATTGGGTGATATAGTTACCGTGGCGCTCCCTATAGGGGGGGCGTTACAAAACCTAAAGGATCGTGCGCTTAGAATCACTGATTCAGGATTTATTATACATGCAATGTTATAAGACATTATTAAGAAATGATTATTAATTAATTGACGTGTCAAGTCAATTGAATTGAATAACTTTATGATGGTGAGAGATTCAATTTGGTTAATGGTATAATATAAAATAACATATTATTCATTAAAATAAATTAAATACCAAGAGATTTAATTTAATTAATGGTATAGTATAAAGTAATTTATATTATTCATTAAATTAAATTAAATAATTTTAAGAGATTTAATTTGATTAATAGCATAATAGAGAATAATTTATATTATTTGGTAAATAAAATTAAATGACATTATATTTTTTATTAGTTTATGGGTTAAATTGAATATTATAAAAAAGTGATTATTAAAATTTGTTTAAAGAATGAAACTCAGGGATCAATATATATATAAGTTTAACCTAACCTAAACCTAATTATTAATTAGGATTTTAAACATAGCTAACTAATAAAGAGTGTTGTTAAGTACCGCCCAATTTTTCTCAGTGTCGCCTACAACAATGACAAGTTTGCTCTTAAAAAAGTTGAATTTGCCTTAGGCATTTTGGCTAAAAGTCTGTACCACTGGATAGACTTTAAGCCAACATTCTGTCCAATGGTACAGGCTTTCAGCCAAAACGCCAAGGGCAAATGATTTTCATATTTCATCAGAAACAATTTCCAGATTTCAGTTCCGATTCATTATTGAAAGAATAAATTTATTCATTGAATAAAGACCGTTTTATAGAATTCATTGTAGTTGTGGTTACAAGTTTCAATAGTCATAGGTTATAGGAGTTACAAACAGTCACAGAAGTTTATGAGTTATTAAATGTATTCACTTTCGTATTTATTTTAGTATTTGAAGAGTTACATTGTAATGCTATAAGAATGTAACTTGTTGAAGTTGACTTATATACAAAATAATACCAGAAGCCAAACATTTCAGCCGCAATATCTCTGTTGTAAATATGCTCTCTCCATATTCTCTCCCAACAAAGTGGTATTAGAGTGACATAGAGCAACTTGGAGTGACAGAGAGTGTCAGGGAGTGACTTAAAACACAAGGGAGCGACAAATAAAAAAATTCAGAATCATGATGAACATGATAAAATTTCCCCAACTTACCAAAGATAATTGTGATGCCTGGTGCGCCAGAATGAAAAAGTTGTTGGGTACCCAAGATGTTTAGGATATGGTCGAGCAAGACTATGATCAGCCTGAGAACGAGGAGCAATTAAATACTCAACAGATGGAGTCTTTGAAGAAGACGAAGAAGAAAGACCAATAAGCACTCTCTCTCATTCATATGTGTTTGGATGAGAATATGTTTGTAAAAGTTGCGACTGCTTCTAAAGCGAAAGAAGCATGAGAGATCTTGGAGAACGCTTTCAAGAGGAAAGACAAGGTGATCAAAGTTCATTTGCAAACTCTAAGGAGTGATTATGAGAATCTAAAGATGAAATATTTTGAGTCGATCGAGGAATTATTTAATAGAGTTCAGTTGATTGTTAATCAAATGTAGAGATAAGGAGAGACGTTGGAAGTTATTCGAGTGACAAAGAAAATTTTGCGTTGTGAGTACTGGATTTTAACGGTCCTTCTCACGAAACGAAGATGAGAGCTAGATAATGCAATCTTTTACAGGTGTTATCCATTAGAGGTGTTCCTACTGCTGCGAAGTAGAGTTTGGACAAGTTTTGGAGACCCAGACTGCCTTCAGGGACCCACACAGGTCACACCTGGGGGTATGGGTCCATACGTGTACCAATACGACCCCACTGATGCTATACACCCTTGAGGGACTCGTAAGGGTCCTCTCCACCTGTACGGGTGCACAATTTTGGCTAATTAGGCTAGACTGATTGCAATCATACCATATTTAATTTAATCAGCCATAAATTATATTAAGAGCATTCAGACTCGCATTTTCCTTATAAATAGAGGCATTTTGCCTCACTTTCAAAAGGAGCCAAGAAGAAACAATTAGGGAAGAATTCATATGCTATATTTTACCATTTTCTAGCAATTTCCTAGGTAATAGAAAGGGTATAAAAGGGGTATAGAAGCGATAAAATAGGAAGAAAACCATTCCACATTGGTTTTGTCCACATTTTATCTCATTCTAAGCTTCATATTAGGATTGGGGGAGAATCTGTCCACACAAACACTCACCAAAATAGTCCTAAATCCATCATTTTCTTATCTACCACTTTGGCTAGACTCTCTTGTTAGTCCCTGTGAGAATCTATATAATGTCAGAGGGGGGTGAATGACTCTTTTTCTTGGAATACACAGACTTTAAAAAGTCTTAGTTTAGTGTGTTTGATTATGATCCGGATGGTGGATCTGGATGATATAATTATGATAGTATAATGCAATAAATAAAAGGTTAAAGAAATCAAACACAAAGGATTTTATCCTGGTTCAGCCCTTCCTACTCCAGTCCCCGGAGTTTCCTTCCTTTGAGCTTTTCCACTAGTGGATTCCTTTCCAATTGGCAGGAATCAAGCCTTTCAATTTGTCTCCGGATGGTAACCCCTTCCGGATGTAGGATATACCACTAGAAGCACCAGGGTAACCCCTTTAGTCTTTAGTAAGATATACCACTTAGTCTTCTACCCCGAATCTAAGTTGAGTCCTACAGGGAGTTCCCACTCAAAGCACCAACTTCAAGTTGTATCTCAATCTCATAACTCACCAAAGTTGGAGATCCTTACACTCTTATTTTCACAAAGGCTTTTGTTTTTGGATTTCCTCAAGTTTATAGCTCACTTAGGAATCCTTACAATAGATTTCTAATTAATTGATTCTTGGAGGGATTTGTAAGCTGATTGAATGCTTATTCTTTGTTACTTATTTTTGTTAATCAAACAGCCAACCTTCTTATTTGGTAAAGCTTCCCTTTTATAGGCTTCCATCATAAATGTAGCAGTTGTGGGTTGTTAAACTTGTAATAAATCTTCACCCTTGATTAGGTTATAGGTGGCACTTCTGGAGCCGTTGATCAATCTGTTAGACTGTAATTTGACCTATTTGAATTCTAGGGATTGATGCTGAAAAGTTGTCAGTGATCGTTTTACTTGGCTTTTTATGATGCACTAACTTTTACACCATTAGCTTTTTGGTGTGAGCTCCACGCGCCTCCTTATTGGTCTAGGTGAAAAAGGTTGTCAGCTTTTTCAGTCTGGTGTCATTCCTTTTATCCTTTCTCTGAAAAATGCAAGCTGTCATTTTGTCTTTGTCTTGGGGAAAGGATCTTTGACTTTATAGATTAAAAGGTGGAGGGAAAAGCTATCTTTGAAATTTTTCCCATTTTCTTCAAGCATGAGTCTTCTAGATGTCTTTAGACTCATATTCTCTAGATCTGCCTTCTTCTAGAAATAAGGCAATCAGTTCTTCCGGATGCTGTTCTTGAGGGTTTAAAACTTGTTTCCTTTCCAAGCTTCATTCTAATGATTCTATGTACTTAGGTATCTTCAATGGACAGCCTTATAGTTGTATCTTTGTCCGGATGTTGCCATTTGGATTTGGGGTTTACATAGTTTAAGTTTTGGTTTCTTTCAAACCTGATCCGAATAATTTAGTTTAATTTATGGTCCGGATCATAGTTTCCCAATAATCTCCCCCATTTGATGGAAATAAAAACTAAGTACAAGGGAATGGAGTATATATGAACTAAGTATGATTCTTGATACTTAGACATTTACAAATTTTACTCCTCCATAATTCTAGCATCCTAAATCCCCCGATATTTTTCAATTCTAGCTTCTAAGTTTGTTTTAGTACAATTGCAGATTGTACTTTTAGAAGCAATATTTTGAGAATAGATATTTTTCACTATGTATACTTCTGCTGTTAACAATAGTTAACATCAATAAAGTTCAAATTACAAATTACAGAAATATATAATAGTGAATCTAGCTATTACAAGACATTGCAAAAATTATAGCTAGTCTAATTACCTCCGGATGGACCTTCTTCCTTTTCTTTCCCTTTGCTTGCTCCTTCCCCTTGTAGACTTATCTCCCCCTTTTTGTTGCCAGCTTGGGGATCAATCACCATGTATGTCTTATTATCCCAGGCCTCTTGCTAAGCATTTGAGTAGATTGAGTAATTAGGATTACCTTTGGATCTTTCAGCAATAATACGGTCAACAGTAGGAGGAGTAAGATAGTAAGGTCGGATGGTCTTCTTCAAATTATCATAGGATTTCTTGATGGATGGATGAATGCGCAAGACAAACTCTTGATACTTTGGGTCATAGTAAGGAAAGAGGACCTTTAGGAGAGTTGTCATTCCTTTCTGACTGAAGAAGTCAGAATCTCCAATTGCTTGAATAAGGTTATGGAAGACCGGAAGGAGCTGGCTTTCCGGAATAACAGGAGAGGAAGAGGATCCGGATATTGAAAGATTATTGATTCTGGTCTGGAGCATGGTGATTCCTTCACTAATCCCTTTCCGGATATTATGGGTAGACTCTATTTGAAGAGAGATTTCTTTGGTGATGGATGCCTTCCAATCCGTTATTATTTTCTCCAATCCGGATAGGCGGCTTTGCATTTCATCGCCCACGTCATCCAGTAATTTTTCTTGGATTATGGGGTTGGTTTTTTAAATGAAGTGCACCAGCATTTCTTGGGTGACTTGCTGGTCTACTCCCAGATCTTTTATGATAGGATTGAGATCTTTCTCAGCCATGAATTTTGACAAGTTTTCAAACTTCGTATCCAGGTAGGCTTTGATTTCTTCTGAGAGCTATGAGCAAGAAGAGGTGATCTTGTCAAGGACAGTTCCACAGTTATTTAAAGCCAGGGTATTGGCTTGCTCAGCTGTCTGGTTAGCTGTAGAACCATTTTCTTTAAGCTCATTCAATGTTGGCTTGATCAGAGAGAGAGAAGCTTCTGCTATAGCTCCTGGAGTTGGGAAATCTAAGACCTTGCCTTCTATTTTCTTTACTAATAATTTGATCTCACCCAACTCCTTTTTTACATCCTGATCAGTAACTTATCTTAGCAGTTCCTTTTCAACCCCTCTAGGATGGGTACAGATACTCTGGAGGCTCTATTTGACATACCCTTCTCATTCTCCTCTTGGGCAGCCTCTTTTAGTAGATGAAGTGCTGCTGAAACTTTGGCTTTTACTGTTTTATTTGCATGTACTCTCATAGGGCTAAACTTTGGAGGAAATTCTTTTTCAGAGGAGCTGGAGGATTCATCTCCGATATTAGAGCTGCTTCCGGAGGGTTCATTATCAGCTTCATTATTGGTCTCCTTTGAATGGGACTTATATTGCTCTTCTCTCCTATCTTTCGAACTTTTCCCGGACTGGCCTTGCCCTTAGAGTCTGCTTTAGAAGCGTTCTCTTCGGATCTTAGACCCTATCCCTTCTTCGGAATGATATTATCTGGGTTAGGCTTACCTTCCTTGGATATATTTGGGACATGTGTATCCAAGTTGTCCCTTTGTCTAAACAGTTGAGTCATCACCAGCAAGATCAACACAAAAATTTAAAGGAGAAATGGCAAGGGGTACCTCATTTATTGGTGATAGAATTTGAGTGCTTGAGGCTTCCTTTTCTTCACTTCTTCCAACCTTAACCCCCAGATGACAGGAAATGTCCTCTGTCACCCCTTCAAGTGCCTTTTCAGTACTTGTCATACCTTCCCCAGGCACATTAGTAATGTCCTCAATGCCCTCTACTATTGCATTAACAGGACTTATTTCTGCTGGGATCTCAGCTTCCGAAATTAGTAGGTTCTCCGAAAGAGGTTTTGTGATAGGTAAGAAGTTGAATGATCCAAATTTAAAAATCTTTAAGACTTTAGCCAAGGCAACTTGATCTATGAAGATTGGTGTATTTGAGGATCCTCCGGTCCTTCCATGGTAAGATTGTTAATTCTGTAGTTGTCTATGATAGAAGCCATCATCTCCTCATATTGAGGATCCTTTGGAAGGATATCCTTATTAGATCCTGGAACATTCTTACCTTTTGAGCTTTTGGCCTTAGCCAACTCCTCCACAACCACCCACTTAGCTGCCTCCTCATCAATAACTAGAGGTTGGCTTCTTGGCAGTTTTCTTTTGATGTTTCTGTGCCTTGGCTGCTTCATCAAAAGTCACCCCTTCAGGGTGAACTACTTCTTTATTGCTGGCATTTCATCTTCTGTTGCTTTTCTTTTCTGGCCTTTTTGATAGCCCTTCCTTATTGCAGCAGCAACTACTGCAATGATTTCCTTTCCTTCCGAATCACACACTGGTCTCTTCAATAAATCAGCCATTTTGATCAGCCTTCCCCTTAGTTTTGGTTTTTTTGGAGATTTTTGAAGCAGCTGGGTAATGGTTTGGGTATCTTCATCCTCTTCTTCATTCGGAGTTGTAACTGGCTGTTTTACTGCCTTAGATTTAGCAATCTGTGCCTTTTTGGGAATTTGAGCCTCTGATGGATCGATTATTTTTTTGGCTTTGCTTTTTAGCCTTTATCTCATTCCACTTCTCCCCGTAGTTCAATTCCTTGAATTTTTTCTCCAAGATTTCCTTACCAGTGATGGATTCAAATCCGGTAAGGTTGATTTTATTGGCAAGGAGGATTCGGGTGATGAGTGCGCCATGAGAGTTAACATGCTGCTTGAGGAAATGAATGATTAATACATGCATATTGACTACCCTACTCTCAACCCAATGTTAGAGCATGCAGTGTTAAAATGAAGACACTATAGTGAGAGATCCTTTCCTTATGAGCACTAATTTGGCCATGACATGCTGGAGATATCTAGGAATTTGAGGAAAATATGTGCTGAATTTGTCTCCAAAGTAGTTTGTATGCAACCACTGTTTAGCTTTATACTTAACTCTTTGTTCATCACCATCAGTCCTCAGTAGAACATCTCATTTTTTCATACCCAAATGTTGTTCGAAGAAATCTGGGGTAACAGTAATTTCTTTACCCTGGACCTTGGTTCGAAGAGCATCAAACTTAGAGTGAATGCTGAGATTCTCATAAAATTCCTTGACCAAGTTAGGATATGTGGGGTAATTGATCTTAAGGAAATCTGTGAGATTTTGATCTTCTATGAGTTTTGAGTAAAGATCCGTCTCAAATAAGAAATTGTCTTCCAAATAATCTGTGGGTAGTACGGAGTCGGAAGGTTTGAAATGTACGGGGATGAATTCTTCAACTTGAAGATCAGACTCTTCAAAGATGTTCTGGGTTGGAAGCATTATGGGTCTAGCCTTAGTCATGATTGCCGCCATTTTAAAGAAAGGATATGAAGGAATAAGGTTTTAGGTTTTGATTTTTGCAGAGTAACGGTAGAGAAGTTGCTTGCGTGAGGAAGAAGAGTGAATTTGAGGGGTTTATATAAAATTTTCAAAGTGAGGGTAGTTTAGTAATCCAAATGCCAGTAGTTTGGCTAGATTGATGACATGGTAACCACATTTTTAGGAGAGAGGTAAATTCAGTTTAACCAGAGAATGGGAACGATTTATTTTGAATGATAACTGTCGAATTTACCGCTCGTGTAATGCCCAATAGACTTTCGAAATTTAAAAAGTAACTATCACCTTTAAGCACTTTTACTGCCATTTGTCCTTCTTGTGTGTTGACATGGCATACTCTCCTCTGGAATAAATTCCTCTTCAATACTTCTTCTCTTTTGGATTGACTTATCTGCAGGGAATCCGGTTTGATTTCAAATTAATCCTAAATTGGATTGGACAAACTAATTGACTCCCTTAGCTTCCCAAATTGATCTTTACTTAATGGTTTAGTAAAGATATCTGCTCTTTGCTAATTGGTTGGAATGTATACCAATGAAACATCCTTCTTCATCACATGATCTCTAATGAAATGATGCCTTTTGTTAACATGCTTCATCCGGCTATGGAGTATTGGATTCTTTAAGATATCAATAGCACTTTTGTTGCTACACATAACATCAACACATCCGAATTGAACTCTATAATCTTCAAGTTATTGCTTGATCCAAAGGAGTTAAGTTACACAAATTCTAGCTGCCATATATTCAGGTTCTGTAGTGGACAAGGCAACTAAAGTATGCTTCTTGCTGTACCATGACACCAAGCAATCTCCAAGGAAGTGGCATCCTCCAGATGTACTCATTCTTTCAAGAGTATCTCTCCCATAGTAAGCATCAGTGAACCCTTGGAGTGTGAAATCTCCATTACTAGGATACCATAATCCAACTTTAGTGGTTCCTAGGAGGTATCTAAGAATTCTTTTTACTGCCTTGAGATGAGAATCCTTAGAATTGACTTGATACCTTGCACAGTAGCACACTGCATAGTGTATGTCAAGCCTGCTAGCTGTCAAGTATAGAAGTGACCCAATCAACCCTCTATAGAGCTTTTGATCAACATCTTCTCCTTCACAATCCTTGGATAGGACTGTATCTGATCCCATTGAAGTGGACATTAGCTTGCTCTTGTCCATTTCAAACTTCTTTAAGATCTCATTGGTGTACTTTGATTGATTAATGAAAATCCCATCCGGACTTTGCTTGATTTGTAGACCAAGACAGAAGTTGAGTTCTCCCATCATGGACATCTCAAATTCCTTCTGCATTTAAGAGCTGAATTCTCTACACATCCTTTCATCGGTAGCTCCAAATATGATATCATCCACATAAATTTGGACTAGAATGATATCATTTTTCTTCTTTTTGATGAATAGAGTAGTGTCTGCTCTTCCTCTGATATAACCCTTGGAAATAAGGAATGAGGTTAACCTCTCATAAGCTCTGAGAGTCTGCTTTGATCCATAGAGAGCCTTCTTCAGCTTGTACACATGATCCAGATGCTTTAGGTCTTCAAATCCAGGTGGTTGCTTAACATAGACTTCTTCTTAGATCACACCATTTAGAAATGCACTTTTGACATGCATTTGGTATAGTGTGAACCCCATGAATGATGCAAAAGCACATAGAATTTGGATTGCTTCCAGCCTTGCTATTGGAGCAAAGGTTTCTTCAAAATCAATTCCTTATTGCTGGTTATATCCTTGGGCAACCAATCTTGCTTTGTTTCTCACCACTACTCTGGATTAATCAAGCTTGTTCCAGAACACCCACTTGGTGCCAATGATTGATTTTCCTTTAGGGAGTGGTAGTAGATCTCATACATCATCCCCGGTGAATTGATCTAGCTCTTCCTGCATTGCCATCATCCAACTTTCATCTCCTTCAGCATCTTGAAATTTCTTTGGCTCTATGAGAGAGACAAAAGCAACATGACTCATCATCCTGTAGAGCTGACCTCTGGTTCTTACTGGATTCTGAACATCATCCAGAATATTTTCAATGGAATGATCACTGTGTGTCCAGATCTCCCTTTGTAGGCCTTCATGTTGAACTAAAACTTGCTCCACTCCAGCTTCAACCACTCCTTCTTGGCCTTCATTAAAGTCAATCTCCCATGGGTTGAGATTAACTTATTGTATTTTTGGATCAAAGGATATTCTTTCATCTTCCTCTTTGTACTTCTTGATTTGAAATGAATCAGGAATTCCTGCTTCCTACTTTTCTCCAAATTTTTTAGCTTCCAGAATTGGATCTTTCGGAGTGTAGCTTTTCTTACCTGCAGTGTTAGTCTCATCAAAATCTACTTGTATTGACTCTACCACAATTTGGGTTTGTTTATTGAAGACTCTATAAGCCTTACTATGTATTGAGTAACCAAGGAAAATTGCTTCATCGGATTTAGGATCAAATTTTCCTAGTTGCTCTCTATCGTTAAGGATGTAGCATTTACATCCAAATTCTTAGAAATACCCAATTTTGGGTTTTCTTCCCTTCCAGATTTCATATCGGGTCTTTTCTATGGTCTTTCTAATGAGAGCTCTATTTAGAATATAACATGATGTATTCACGGCCTCTCCCCAAAAGTATTTTGGCAAACAATTTTCATTGAGCATTGTTCTAGCCATCTCAACTATGGTCCTGTTCTTTCTCCCAACAACTCCATTCTGTTGAGGAGTGTGAGGGGCATAGAAGTTATGTTCAATGCCCTTGGAGTCATAAAAGTCAGCAAAATGCTTATTTTTAAATTCTCCACCATTATCACTCTGGATGCGTGCAATGCTTATGCCATGTTCTACTTCTATCCAAATGAATGTTTTAGAGAATTGGTCAAAGGTTTAATCCTTGCTTGGTAGCAGGCGAACCCAGGTATATCGAGAATAATCATCCACAATGACCATGGTGTATTCTCTTCTACCTAAACTCAATGGTTTGATTGTACCAAAGAGATCAATATGCAAGAGCTCAAGTACTCTTTTAGAAGAAATGTATGAGATGGAAGGGAAACTTTTCTTATGCTATTTACCTAATTGACATGCAGTGCATAGATGAAACCCACTACTAATTCCTCTTTGGCTAGTTTGGACAAGAGGTTCATGCTGACATGTCCTAACCTCTAGTGCTATAGTCATGACTTTTCTTCTTTAGACACCAAGCAGATATTCTTTTTATCATTTTTAATGTTTACAGAATAGACATTATTTACCCTAGGTCCATAAAGTATGAGTTGGTTGGACTTACTATCATAGATTGAGCAGCCTCCGAAATCAAATATGACTTTTCTTCCTTTATCACAGAGTTGGGCCACACTTAGCAAGTTGAATTTTAGTCCATCAACCAATGAGACATCTTCTATCTTTAACTCAGATCCAATAGTTCCATGACCAATGATCTGTCCCTTTTGATTATCTCCAAAGCTTACTTTACCTCCCTTCTTCGGGGTCAATGTGATGAAGGCCTTCCCATCACCTGTCATGTGCCTTGAGCATCCACTATCAATGTACCAAGTGTGTTGATCAATTGTGGATCTAAGGCATACCTGTAAAATAGATCAAGTGGGTTTGGGTACCCAATCAGATTTGGGTCCTCTCGGATTAATAACCATCTCAAGCCAAGGGTAAACATCATAATAACCATTTTTTAATCTACATGATTTAGTAATATGATTATTTTTCCTACAAAACCTGCACCCTGAAATGGGTCTATTCTGCTTTTGCTTCTTGTTGATCTCCTTCAGATCCTCCTTCCTATAGTTCCCTTTATATCTAGCCTTTTGCATACTGGTGGATGGTCCAGTGTGAATCCAGAAACTGGTTGGAGGTGTAACTTCTGCTCCATAATTCCTTCTCTATTTGATAGGCTGTTAATTGTAAGCCACCTTAGCCTTTTCCTTTTGAGTTGTAGTATATCTTTGGGCTTGTGGTTGCCTACTAACTTCCTTCATCCTTTGGTTAGGGGTCTTTTGGAATCTGTTCCGAGTAGGAGGATGATTATCTCTTCTTGGGGCTTTTGTTTCTGGCCTCTTCCTGGATACCTTCTTTAATAGGTTGATTTCTCTATCTATTCCCATTACATTTGCATTTAGAATCTGGACTTGACTCCTAAGGAAGTTCTCCTCCACAACATCAATATGTTTGGTTGCTCTAACCAGATTGATGTCTTATGCAATTACTTCAGCATCTTCTACCAACTCTATTACTGCTCTTTTAAGGGACTTGATTGCTTTTGCAATCTTCTTTACTCCCTTGATTACAATAGATAGAGCTCTAGCAAGGTCAAAATTAGAAGTAGAATTGGAACAAGAATTTACCTCAGTGTTTGCTGTATCTGATTCTGATTCTTCGATTTGCACTATTTCTTGCTTCGAGGCATTCCTTCTGGATTGCTCTGCTTTCAGATCTGTCAGTGCCATGAATGCATAGTTGGCAGTCTCTTCTTCTTCTATTGAAGATGAGTAGCTGCTTTCTTTACTATTACTCCAGGTAGCCACCATTGCTTTCTTTTTGAACTTCTTGGTTCTCTTAAGCTTGGGACATTTTGTTCTGAAATGGTCTTTTTCTCCACATTCAAAACAAGCAGCATCTATTTTCGGATCCTTCTTTTCTTTCGAATTTCTTTTGGGCCTATCCCTTTTGGAAGTTCCTTCTCTTGATCTTCGGGATTCATATTTTCTGGACTTCCTTCTTTCTTTCTTTTATAGGAACCTATTGAGCCTTTTGGTTAATAGAGCTAGTTGCTCCTTAGTACTTTGAGGTTCCATGGCTTGTCCTTCTTCTCCGGATGTAGCTGATCTGGTAGATTCTGCCTTTAGTGCAATGACTTTCTTTTTCTCTTTAGGCTTCTTTTCTTATTGGCTGTATCTCTCCAAGGATAGCTCTTGAGTTAAAAGATTGCCAATGATTTCATCATAACTATAGAAGTTTAGGTCATGAATTTCCTCAATGGCAGTCTTCTTGTTGTCCCATTCCTTGGTGAGACTTCGGAGCACTTTCTTCACCATCTCTACTTCAGGAATTTCCTTTCCGAGCCTTTTCATCTCATTCACTAGATTGGTGTATCTAGTGTTTATATTACTGATGGATTCTTTTAGCTCCATTTTGAAAGCTTCAAACTTCTGCTGGAGTAGATCAAGCTTAGCTTCTCTTACTTTGGTGGTTCCTTTATAAGCTACCTCTAGCTTCTCCCAAATCTCTTTTGCAGTCTTGCATTTAAATATTCAGTTAAATTCAGTTGCACTAAGAGCACAACGAAGCATGTTAATAGCATTTGCATTTTCTCGCAACTTTTTAAAGTCAATCTCATCCCACATACGTGAGGGCTTTCGGATAGTCATACCCTCTACTTCATAAGTAGGCTCATATGGGCCATCTTTATTGACTAACCATGCTTGCATGCTTTGTGATTGTATAAACTTCTTCATCTGATTCTTTCAGAATGTGTAATGTTCATTGGTGATGAGTGGAGGACGAGTAATGGATATACCCTCGGGAACGATTTGTGAGTTTTGGAAACTCATTTTGATGTATGAATCAAAATATTGGACATTTCACTCGAGATTGTTAGATCTTTAGTTTTGACCACTTGCTCTGATACCACTTGTTGGTCCCTGTGAGGGTCTTTATAAGGTCAGAGGGGGTGAATGACCATTTTTCACGGAATACACAAACTTAAAAAATCTTAGTGTAGTGTGTTTAATTATGATCCGGATGATAGATCCGGATGATGTAATTATGACAGTATAATGCAATAAATAAAAGGTTAAAGAAATCAAACACAAAGGATTTTATCCTAGTTCGGCCCCGCCTACTCCAGTCCCCGGAGTTTCCTTCCTCCGAGCTTTTCCACTAGTGGATTCCTTTCCAACTAGTAGGAATCAAGCCTTACAATTTGTCTCCGGATGGTAACCCCTTTCGGATGTAGGATATACCACTAGAAGCACCAACTCCTAGATGAGTCCTTTAGTCTTTAGTAGGATATACCACTTATACTTCTACCCAAATCTAAGCTGAGTCCTACAGGGGGTTTCACTCAAAGCACCAACTTCAAGTTGTATCCCAATCTCACAACTCACCAAAGTTGGAGATCATTACACTCTTGTTTTCACAAAGGTTTTGGTTTTTGGATTTCCTTAAGTTTATAGCTCACTTAGGAATCCTTACAATAGATTTCTAATTAATTGATTCTTCGAGGGATTTGTAAGCTGATTGAATACTTGTTCATTGTTACTTGTTTTTGTTAATCAAATAGCCAACCTTCTCATTTGGTGAAGCTTTCCTTTTATAGGCTTCCATCATAACTGTAGCCGTTGTGGGTTATTAAACTTGTAATAAATCTTCACCCTTGATCAGGTTATAGATGGCGCTTCCAAGGCCATTCATCAATCTATTAAACTATAATTTGACCCATTTGAATTCTAGGGATTAATACTGAAAAGTTGTCAGTGATCGTTTTACTTGACTTTTTGTGATGCACCAACTTTTACACCATTAGCTTTTTGGTGTGAGCTCCAAGAGCCTCCTTATTAGTCTAGGTGAAAAAGGTTGTTAGCTTTTTCAGTCCAGTGTCAGTCCTTTTATCCTTTCTTTGAAAAATGCATGATGTCATTTTATCTTTGTCTTGGGGAAAGGATCTTTGACTTCATAGACCAAAAGGTGGAGGGAAAAGCTATCTTTGATACTTTTCCCATTGTCTTCAAGCATGAGTCTTCCGGATGTCTTTAGACTCATATTCTCCAAATCTGCCTTCTTCCGGAGATAAGGCAATCAGTTCTTCTAGATGTTGTTCTTGAGGGATTAAAGCTTGTGTCCTTTCCAAGCTTCATTCTGATGATTCCATGTGCTTAGGTATTTGATATCTTCAATGGACAGCCTTGTAGCTGGATCTTTGTCCGGATGTTTCCATTTGGATTTGGGATTTACATAGTTTAAGTTTTTGTTTCTTTCAAACCTGATCTGGATAATTTAGTTTAATTTGTGGGTCGGATCATAGTTTCCCAACATCTCTCTCGGCATTGAGATCATTTCAAAGTTGATTCAAGGCATAAAGGTACGCTCTTGAGTTTCAAAGAGACTTACTTTCTATTTATTTCATTATTATTTTCATATATTTGGCTTGATTTATCTGTTAATCTATTTTAGGTCTAGTCCTAACCTATACGGGCGTTTTTGGCACACGTACGCCCCTATAGTGGCCGTATGGGTGTGCCATACCCTTGTGGAAGGAAATCCCATTTTATTTTTTTCTTTTTCGATAGATCTGTTTTAATCAGTTAGAAAATGAGGTCCTATTTAGGTCCAAACAAGACCCGTACGGGTCCCCCATACTCGTTCGGGTCCCCCTAGTAGCCGTTCAAGTATCCTTTACCCGTACAGGCACTGGCCTCTCTAGATAGAACATCATTTTCCATGTAAATTATAAAATGAACCTAACATCACCATTTGCCATGCGATCATTTTCACTAATAATCTAATAAATCAACCCACAAAATTTTAAATGTGCTTTCACAACAAAATATGTTGAAGACCTATTATTTATTTCCGATCCTAGAAGCCGCTCGGGCTCTATCAATTACAAAATTGCCAAGATAACATAATCACGTTTTCCTGGCAAAATCCTGACTTGTGATGTGTCGTAACTGTGCTAACGTTTTCATTCAGGAGAATTTATTTATTTATTTTATTACTTAGAAAAAATGTATCGGTTCTCTTGCAATTCCCCTATTTTTCCCCGGTTGTAATTTTGATTCCCCATTTACTATTTATGCTTTATTATAAACTATTGAACGTATGTAGAAAAATAGGATTTCTGTAATAATTCCCCAAATGATGAAAAGAAAATGGTTTTATGTGGCGAATGTAATTTTGAATTAACTAAATGAGAAATAAGTGACTCATCCAATAGTCGAATCTCTGATCCAAAAGGGATGTGTCTCCCGCCCAGTAGGAACCATACCAAACTCTTTCCCAAGTGGACAACTTAGGTGGCGACTCTATCATTTGTATCGAGATTTAGGTCTCGATTCTTTTATTCATAAAAATTGGATAAACATGCAAACTAAACTAATTGGTTTTATCACGCTTAAATATCAACCCACCCCGAGCGGACCCCGCCGTAAGGCGCAAAGGGAAATCCAGATATTTTTACTCGAACTTCACAGTGGCGACTCTGTTGGGGAGGTAATATTTTAAGTTGAAAAATTTTGATTTATTTTTTAAAAGCTTAAAAGATTAAGATGAGCACCGAAAATCATTTAGTTAATTCAACCCGCTTTCTTTTTCATCATTTAGGAAAATTATTACACTCTATCTTCTCACCTCATTCTCTCTAGCTAGATGTACTCTTCTTATAGCACTAGGTTAAGGTGCCCCATTTTTCCGTGAAGTTTGCGAAGGTGTCACTCATGCCCTCCTTGGAATTAAAGACACCCTAGTGGGTGGAGCACTCATTGTCACCTCCCTCTATGAGGCTTAATGCGATGGGAACCTACTACATCAACTTCCATAACATCCTTACACCATTCTTATCGAAAGCCTTAGAATTTTACCCTCTAAGTACCTTTTCATGTGAGATTAGACTAGGTCGCCCTTTGTTATCCTCGTGATACTCAAAGGAAAATACCTTCGGAATCAGCGGATGGAATAAGGTTGGAAGAAAACGCTTCATGTGTTTTGTTGTATTTCCTTGTACACTTACCTCACCATGCATTATTGTACATGACTCATGCATAACCAAACCCATGCATGTACTGATCTCTTAGTTTGCACCCCAGTTAGAGTTAAAGCTTGGCAACGATCTCAAGTCTATTTGGTTCAAATTCTAGTGCTCCCTCTACCATCTCCAATTCAGTTAAAGGGTATAAGTTCCACCTCCATCTTTGAGCGGTTCATCAAGCAGTTAGTTTGGTTCATTTGATCCCGATACTAATCATCAGCTTGAAGAAATGTCTCGCATTTTGACTCATGAATGCCAAGTAGATATTGAGGTTGAAGATGCTGGTCTTGATGAGGAGGCAAATGTGTCAAGGGCCAATATTAGGCCGGAGATTGCAAATGTGGTATCACAATATTTAAGGAGTGATCAATTCCTCAACCGTGTGAATGACAAGATGATGGATTCCATTAGGGCAATCTTGGTCATAGAGAGGATGATAAATGTTTCTCAAGGTACACCTATTAGAGCTCAGTCAGTCCGAGCAGTGGTTAGTGAGCAGCCTACCCCCTCAAGGGTTTCCCACAACCCATTGTTCCAAGCATAGCTCACTTAGTCTTAATTACCATCTTTTCAAGCTCAAGGAGGATCTTCTAATCAGTTTGGTCATTTGGGTTCAGTTGGTCCAATTTGTTCGCTCAGTCAGCCATTTCAGTCAGTGGGTACGACATTCCACCAACCATTAGACAATTTGCTCAGCCTAGCCAAGGGTTCGCACCACCAGTATTTCAGTTTGGGGCATCTAGCCAGGCCTCTAATTTGTAGTTACACCTAAGGGGATGACCTTTCCTTAATTAATAGGTTTACCCCTTGGTGCAACTACCCATCTAGATAACTCATCCTTATCCGTGTATACCATCAACTCAGGACTTCCCTCTTATCAATTCCTCGACTCAATCCTGTGAGCTAATCTCGTAGCCTACGCAGTCGTAACTTGGCTTGATGAAGAAGATGACTCCTCGGAGCCTGAAATTGATGCATTCATCGACCAAACTATGCGAGGCACATAATACTCCCTCTTTAATTGCTTCTCGGGTTGCAACCAACTTTGGGAAGAGATATATAATGTATTCATCACGGCATGGGGAGAGCATACTTCCATGGGATTGACCTAACAAAATGGAATAAAGAAGAGGGGAATGGCTTGCCAGAATTATAAGAAGCTCGATCAAGACGAGACTACCAATTTCACTGCCAATGTTCCCAAGGTTGATTAAGAAGGCCTTCAACCTTTGGAGGATGATTAAAATGATGTATTCTTCAATATTGCAAATATTTTCGATGCGAATAATGTCGTTTATAGGGCATATCATGAATAAATTGATGCATTCACATCTTGATTGAGCATTTCATTTTTAAAAACATCATGCACTCATAAGGACAACATTCTTAAAAAGTTTGTTATGTTTATTGAAGAAAGTAAGTTTGAGTACATCGCGATGGCATTAATTTGCAATGGTTATAACTTATGACTAAAAAGAGAAACGAAAAGTTCATAGCAAACATGATAGCCTTAGGTCTTTTTTTCATCTTTCTTTATGAGAAGGGGAAAAGGAAGGTACACATCATAAAAAAAGAAGACCAAAAGGCCCAAAGAGAAATAAGGAAGACATACCCGATATCAAAGACATCATTGAAGAAAAAGATCTTACAACACCAATCTAAAATCAATGCGAGCTTAAATCCAATGCTCTTCCAAAACCTTCACTATACTAATCATTATCATCCTAAAAGAAGAAACCAACTCATGAGCATTTTTTTTTATCAATGTAGGAACCTCCAATCCCTCTCTTGGACCTATATTTCCATTAAAATATCCCTCCAAAAATGTTTTCTCCACTTATCCCAAAGGAACAAAACCCTCTACCCTACACAATGACCCCAAGCCTCCATAATAACATGACCTCCTTTCATAAGGAGGAGAACCTTACATGATCTACTTCTTTCATAAAAAAGGAAGAACTTGTTCCTTGTAACACCAAGATTAACGCGTCTGGTGGTAGCACAGACTGATAATTTACACCCAAAAAATAATTTAGTCCAAAATACCCATTAAAAAATAAAAAATAAGCCTAATATCTGAGTTTTTCCTGTCAAAATCACCTTTTACCGGATTTCCTCTCCTTTTCCCCAATTTCAGGCATGAATCATGCTAGCTTTTCAGACCTGTCAGGATCGCCGGCGGTATCAAACATGCCGCCGGCGGCATCATTTCCTCTACTGAATAGATGTCTGCCTTTTTTGCCCGATATCCAACGGATAATGGACTAAAGGCAATTTTCAACGGATTTTAGCCTATATAAACAACATTTTCCAGCCATTTGAAGGGTTCCTTTCCCCCTTGACTCAAAATTTCAAGTAAATTTTGAGCATCTTAGCTAGCTTTAGTGGGATAAAGTTTAGGAAAGGTAAGATAAGAGGATTCAATTCATCTTTTCTTGGTTTTTCTCTACTGAACTCTGTCAAAGTTAGGTGCATTTTAAGTTTAGAAATCATAAAAATTAGGATTTAGAGACTAAATCACCCCTTACTTCCCAAAATCATCATTTCAGCTCCCCGGAGGAGTCATACGGATCACGAAGAGGTAGATTCATGGCCCCGAGGTAAAAATTCTGAGTCTCATAGCTCTTTGGCTTTCATTTTACATATTTGTTGTGTTTTAGTTACTATTTATGCTTAGTTTTGGGTTTTTGGTCGCTTTCTGAAAAATAGCTGCTGCAAGAAATTGAAGCCGCCGGCGGTATCAACCATGCCGCCAGCAGCATCGTTGATACTGCCAGTGGCCTCACTTGCCCTCTGTGACCCCATTTTCTTGCAGGACCCTTTCTTTATAGTATCCAGAATGTCATGTAGCTTGCTTGTATAACTGAGGCCGCTGGCGGTATCACTGATGTCGCCGGCGGCCTCAGACATATCGCCGGCGTTATGGAGTTCTGGACAGCATTTTATTTTTCATTTATTTCTGACCCAGTTTAATTTCCAAAGCTAGGATGTACAGTATCATGACAGAAATCTAGAATTCCCCAAAAATGGTCCAAACCCTATAACATGTGGCATTTTTACTAATAATTTGGTTAAAATAATAATCATGTCCAAAATGGACTTTTCCCTAAAATTCATTCGAAAATGGACTTTTCCCTAAAATTTGTTCGACCCTAGCCTAGGGCTCTGCCCCCAGACCCCGCGAGGGGCTACCGCCCCTCGACCCATTAGGGGTGCTGCCCCCGGATCCCCGTGAGGGGCTACCGCCCCTCAACTCCACCGTCGGGTACACCGCTTTGTGTGATATACCTCGTACAATGTACCATAGTTGTGCTAACCATTTTCTGCAGGTAGATTTAGGTTAGATGTATGTTAGTCCTTCGGATATTTTATTTATTGTATAGAAAAATGTATAGGATTTAGAAAGCCTTGTAATTATTATTTTATTTTCCGCATTTTGTTTGGATGATTGTAATAGTTTATTTATTGCTTTGATTGCTTGATAACGTGATAATAATATATAAACCGAAGACACAATAAATAGGGTGGATTAAAACCGATTAAGAAAGAATGAAATCTTTTAACTTGGCCTGATGTAAAATAGATAATATCATCCAAACTTGGAATCTCTATTTTAAGGTACGGTCTAACAACTGGGTGGGAATATCATACTCAAAATTCCCATTGGAGCTTAATCGGGTGACGACTCTATTTTAAAATAAGGGATTTCAAGTCTCGTATCCCTTAACATGCAAATTGGACTTAAATTCAACATTAACATCAATTTTATCAATCCATCTTTTTATCACGCTAAAATGAGGATCAATCCCTCGGCTCGCTTCACAGCGCTTGTTATTTCCCCTTGTGCTACGCATCTCACGCGGTCCTTGTGGGAAAAAGATCGGCCGCTCACAGTGACTCCAAGCACTTAACCAACTACAGATGTGCCAACAACGCATGGCCCGAGCCTACAATAATAGAGTCAGTGTTGGGAAATGACAGTCAATTTGAACATGCATAACAAGCACGGCGGAAATTCAAAATTTTGTCTCTGTCCCCAGGAACTCCTATTAGTTGCATATAAATTAAATAAAGCCTTAACTAAATAATTCTCTACCTAGGTTAGCATGCATAGGCTAGGCGTACTACAATTCTAAATTATATCCTAGCATAAATATTATATATTAAACATGTTGTAACTCTAAGTTATAATTTAAATATAAAATAAATTAAGCATGCGTTATAACCTAAGCATAAAAATTATTAAGTCTAAAACGCTTAAAGATAAAGACCTAATAATTAAAATAAAACATACCAGTTGAAGCATGGTTTGGCAGAACCTCCTTGCACGAGCGTCCAAGTATAGGATAGCCTCTATGAGTATCCACACGAACTCCACCAATCAAAACCTCCCCGAGAGGAAGAACTAATGAGCCTTGAGTAGTTGCTAGACCACTCCAAAACCCCACCCGAAAATATAAACTAGAGATGTTCAAGTTGTTCTAGAACTTGGTGCAATTTAGAAAGGAGAAATGGAGCTCTTATTTATAGGGGAAGCAAAGGCTCCCCGGATTTAATGCGAGATTAACTGCTTGATTAAATGCTAATTTGAACACAAGATTTAACTGCTGAACTAAATTTAATTTAAATATATGTATTAAATTTAAATTTAATACATAATTTAATTGCTGCATCATACCCAATTTCAATATATGTATTAAATCCAATTTAAATAATAATTTAATTGCTGCATTATATCCAATTTGAATATATGTATTAAATCCAATTTAAATACATAATTTAATTAATTCTCCTCTCTTTTATTTTATGACCCTAATAAAATTAGTTATCAGTCAAAATATATTCCTGGTCTAACAAAAAAAATGATCTAATCATTTTAATCAACATTTTGATTTATTTTATGATGCAAATAAAATTAGTTATTGGTCAAAATAAATTCCTGGCTTAACCGAAAAATGATATAATCATTTTAATCAACACTTTAATTTATTTGTGACCCTAATAAAATTAGTTCCCGATAAAAATAAATATCTGGCTTATCCAAAATGATCTAATCATTTTAACCAATACCTTAATTTATTTATGACCTAAATATAATTAGTTACCAGTCAAAATAAAGTTTTGTTCTAACCAAATAATAATCCAATTATTATTATGTCATATTTTTGTAATAGAATAAATTTATTAATTCTTTACTCAGTCCGATGAAGGCCCAATGTGTGTGACCTTATAGGATCCCGAAGTATTGAGCTGTTAAGGCTTAACCAACCCTTTTTCTATTGGAACCATTGGCTTCTAGACTGTGAATAGAACTTGATTACCTTAAAAGACTATAGTACGCCTCTAGCAAGGGTCTACGTCCCCCATTACTCGGAACGTTATTTATGCTTATGACTTAATCCCGGTTAATGCAATAGTTATTTAGTGCGATGAACTCCTACCATTCTTTAATATTAGTCTTATCTGGTTTATAGGGTTCGGTTAAAGTGTTAACCCACTAATAGCAAGGTTGTTTCAAGTTATCCCAGTTATTAACTTGTTACTGAAGTATATTACATTTTACCATAGTGTGTTTGACTAGAAACTATTTCTATCAAACACATACTCTGATAAGAGGTTTATAGCAATCATCACTTCAACAAGCAGCCAGGTACAACTCCTTAATATATCCGGAGTTATGGATTCTTTCCGACTACATAGGTTACCAACGAGCAGTCATCACTATACCCGTAATCACCTGTGACACCCTAAATTAATGAGTGTATAGGAATGACCCAAAGTACAACAATGGACCCACACAAGGTAACTAGCATCTCAAGTATGAGGATATTCGCAAAGCTTATTGCATGAAGGTAAACACTAACATATTGATATATACACCAAGTGTTTACCTTGCTACGGTCTCCAATATATCTCCTAGTTATATCCATGTGTCAAACTTAAGGCACCACCTTCAGTCCTTAGAAGATTGACTTCTTGGACCCTTTCCAAGAAAGTTGACCATATGCTAGTCTTTCTGCTTCATCAATATCCTTTCTTGATGAGACTATGACTAGGGATAGTTTAGACATAATCATAAATGCACATGAAGCAGGTCTTACTAAACATAGTCCAACTACAATTTCTCAGACTTCAAGCTATGATACGTCAAGCACTTTTGTATACATATATCAATGAATACAAAAGATATTGATATAAACAAAAGATTAAATGCCTTTATTAAATAAATAAATTATTCGTACCAATACATAATTAAGATATATCGCCCTAATTTCCTTAAGGGCATACATCATATCTAACAAACTCCCACTTGCACTAAGGCTAATTAGCCATATGTCTTAATCCATATGCTTTAGCATGCTAGCCATGTTTGACTTGAGTTAATGGCTTTGCCAGACCATCTGTGAGGTTTTGATCAGTGGGTACATATTCTAGTCTTATTATCTTAGCATCAACAATCTCCCTGATTATATGATACTTTCTGGATACATATCTATTTTTCTGGTGAGACCGTAGTTCTTTTGCCTGAGCTATAGCACCATTATTATCGCAATGCAAAGTAATTTGATTAACAATCTTAGGCACCACATCGAGATCACCAATGAATCCTTTTAACCAGACAGCTTTTTTTGCAGCTTCACATGCAGTAATTTATTCAGATTCCATGGCTGAATCAGTAGTAGTTTCTTGCTTGGAACTCTTCCAGCATACTGCCCTTCCATTTAACATATACACAAAACTCGACTGAGACATAAAGTCATCCTTGTCAGATTGAAAAATCACATCAGTGTAACCTCTAATTATGAGGTCACCATCTCTATATATCAAGAATTCATCTTTAGTCCTTCTTAAGTACTTAAGAATTGCCTTGACGGCCATCCAGTGCTTTTCACCTAGATCCGCTTGATATCTACTCGTAAAGCTTAAAGCTTGAGAGATATCTAGCCTAGTACATATCATAGCATACATGATGGATCCTATCGCAGATGCATAGGGTATATCCTTCATGTGCATTCTCTCCTAAGCTGTATTCGAACACTCAGCCTTACATAGGTTAATCCCCTTTATCATCGGGAGATAACCTTTCTTTGGATGCTCAAGGTTGAACCTATTCAGTACCTTGTCTATATATGTACTTTGAGAAAGACCTAATAGCCTCTTAGATCTATCTCTATACATCTTTATACCTAGTGTAAATGCTATTTCACCAAGGTCTTTCATGGAGAACTTTCTTGACAACCATATTTTTATACTTTGAAGAAGAGAAATGTCATTTCCTATTAGTAGAATGTCATCAACATATAATATTAAGGAAACGACTGCACTCTTACTAACCTTCCTGTAAACACAAGGCTCATTAATGTTTGGACAGAAATCCAGTTCATGGATTGTCTGATCAAATCTTTTATTCCAACTATTAGATGCTTGCTTAAGTCCATAAATGGGCCTTTGCAGTTTGCGTACTTTCAAGCCATTCTGAGATGTAAAATCCTCAAGCTGTGTCATATACACATTCCGATCTAAATCCCCATTCAGGAATGTTTTTTTAACATCCATATGCCAGATCTTATAATCGTAATGAGCAGCAATGGTGAGCAGCAATGCCTTCATGTTGACTATAACCTTTAACAACTAACCTTGCCTTATAGGTAATCACATTACCGTCCATATCAATCTTCCTCTTGAAGACCCACTATAAGCGGACGACGTTTTGAGCAGCAGCAGCGGGGTCGGGCCGGCCTCTTGGAATGAGGGGGGAGATGCGTATAATGAAATTGAAAATGATTTTGCATATTTTAATGCTCGAAAGATACGAGATCAAAATCTCGTAAGTAAAATAGAGTCGCCACCCGGTTCAGCTCAACCAGGGAAATTTTTGGTACGATTTTCCCACCGGGTGGTTGGACCATACCTTAAGTAGAGATTCCGAGTTTAGATAATGTTATCTATTTTTCATTAGGCCAAGTTAAGGTACTTCATTCTTTCTTAATTGGTTTGATCCATCCTACTTATTTATATTTTTAGTTATTTTGTTGTTCTCGCGTTTATCAATCAATTGAAATAATGAATAAACTATTTACAGCCATAAAAAAAATAAGTGCGGAAAATAAAATTATTACAAGGTTTCCAAGTCCTATACTTTTTTTATGCAATAAATAAAATACCTGAATATCTGATATACGTCTGCCTGCAGAAGATTGTTAGCACGGGTATAGCATATTTTATTTACAGTATCATGAAATCGGATTGGGCGGCTAAAATGAGATTTAAATAGCATTTTCGAGGAAATTTCATTTTTAATCAGATTTTAGGCTCAATCGTTACTTTAACCGGATTATGAGTGAAAATACCCACACATTACAGGATGGGGTCTGTTTGCAAGAGATTTTGAACTTCCATCATTACATTATATATTCAAGCTTTGGAAAATAAGCTAATCTGGGAATAAATGAAAATAAAAATGCTGTCCAAAAATTCATATCGCTGATGATACAACTGATGCCGCTGGCGACATGGATGATGCCGCTGGTGGCATCAGCCTCTAGTATACCGATAGCTAATGGGCCCAAAAGCCAAAAAAGTCATGAAAAGTGGATTAATAGTGGGTGAAAAGGCATCTTTTTAACTTTTAATAATATTTTAATGGGTATTTATTATTTGGGTGCAAACCATCTGTTCAAGCTCCTACCAGACACGTTATTGGCCACGCCGAACTAGATTCTACCAAGTGTAAAATTTGCGAGGAATATTATTCTGGTAATGAAAATTCTAAAGAGAACTTTTATTTTGAGGCATTAAAATTGGGTATACGTCATCATCATCTCGCGAGAGGGACTACAAAATCCCGTGCTGACAGGCTGCCCCTTAGGGGATCACTGCTGCCACAGGTCAGTATGATCACACGAAAGAGCAAGGGATAGGAATGATACCTGATGGGTGACCGGTTTGACCCTTGGTTGGACCTTGTGCTTTATAGAGAGGTTGCCCATTGGTCGGGCTTATGCTTTATAGAGAAATTGCCCCTTGGTCAGGTTTTGTGTTTTGTAGATTGGTTGCCCTTTGGTTGGGCTTGTGCTTTGTGGGGAGTTTATCCCTTGGTCGGGTTTTGTGTTTTATAGATTGGTTGCCCTTTTGTCGGGCTTATGCTACTCGGAGAAATTGTCCCTTGGTCGGGTTTTGTGTTTTATAGATTGGTTGCCCTTTGGTCGGGCTTGTGCTTTGGAGAGTTTGTCCCTTGGTCGGGTTTTGTGTTTTATAGATTGATTGCCCTTTGGTCGGCTTATGCTTTACGGAGAAATTATCCCTTGGTTGGGTTTTATGTTTTATAGATTGGTTGCCCCTTGGTCGGGCTTGTACTTTGTGGGGAGTTTGCCCCTTGGTCGGGTTTTGTATTTTGTATATTGGTTGCCCTTTGGTCGGACTTATGCTTCGAAAAAATTGTCCCTTGGTCGGGTTTTATGTTTTATAGATTGGTTGCCCTTTGGTCGGGCTTATGCTTTATAGGGAGTTTGTCCCTTGGTCGGGTTTTATGTTTTATAGATTGGTTGCCCTTTGGTCGGGCTTATGCTTCACAGAGAAATTCTCCCTTGGTTGGGCTTTGTGTTTTGTAGATTGGTTGCCCTTTGGTCAGACTTATGCTAAATCTGAATTGGAGAAGTGATGTCGCCGGCGGCATGAATGATATCGCTGACAGTATGAATCGACATCGCCGGTGATATGACTGCCACGTGGCAGCTTTGATAGGTCAGGTAATTTCAGAATTTGAATTGAAAGGGGTGATGTCACCGGTGATATGAGTGATGTCGCTGGCGGTATGGATTGATGCCGTCGGGGCATGAACGGACAGTTTTAGATAAATTAAAACTCCTCAAATTCCGCGTGGCAGTTTAAAAGGAATTGAAACTCCCTTCTTCCTTATTTATTCTAGAAAACCATTCCTACTGCTTCACATCTCATTCTCCAAACCCTACAATTTTTTCTTTTGCCTTTCAAATCATGAAGGGAATCACCACGACTTTCAGGGGCAAATCTACCAAGGCTAGGGAGAACTTGCCCGATTCTTCTATCAAGGGATTGAAAATTCTCTCCGTTCCTACAGCTTATGGCCTGAAGGAGACAGTTAAGATGTACGGCTATAGGATTAATTCTCCCATCACCAATCTGACCCCAGAGAAGGAGAAGCACCTTTGCTACATTCAGGTAATCCCACAAAACCCGAATCTCTTCTTTTTGGGTTCGGTTTGATTTGGCTTTAGGGTTGAAATCGTGCCATAGTAGGAGTTATAAACTAGTTATAAATTGATATGGTATGTTTAGATTCAGTTTTTTTAGGCTTATTGTTCGATATTGCGATTTTTTGTGGATTTGGTATGATGGGTGCGATTTTGGGGAAAACGAAGTGATGTTGCCAGTGACATGAGTGATATCGCTGGCAACATTAGTTCATACGAATAGGCCTATAGAATTCTGATGTCGCTTCTGTTTAAAGTGATGTCGCCGGCGGTATCATCTATACCGCTGGCGGTATGGAGTGATGCCACCGGCGACATCGCTTTTAGCAGAAGCGACATCAGCAGCTCTTCTGATGAGAAAATAAGAAGGATTGATTTGTTTTATTTCTAATTTTGCAGCCATATAAACTGACCTATATAGGGGGAATGCGCACCATCGGTGAATAGTGGCACCATATTTCGGAGAACGACCCCGAGCTTGTGCTTGCCATCAATGAGACAGGATTCGGGGACTTGGGCCGGATAATGCCAATGCTGATGCCTAAGCTTTCTCATTCAGTAGTGACAACACTAACCGAGAGGTGGTCTGAGACCACCCATACTTTCCACTTCTCTTTCGGAGAAGCTACGATTACACCCACTAACATCGTAGCCATGATCGGCCTCCTTGGACGGACGAGGTCATACACTTTAATGCTTACATGGACAAATACCATGTTAAGAGGCCCGTGGTGAGGTGGGTGAAGGAGCTATTTGGTCTTAAGCCCGTTTCTAGGCGGTTGTCTTAAGGTGAGTTGTACCAACACTGGACTTAGGTGGATATAGTGCCCGAGGATGAGAGGGAGGCTTGTGTTCGGTCCTTCATAATTTCTTTGCTTACCATGCTATTCTTCCCAATCACAGGGATTAAGATCAATAATATGATGATAACTGCTATGGAGGACGTGGCGGGCATTAGGAGGAAGAATTGGCCAAGGGCCATCTTGGCACAAATGTACCACAGGCTGGATGTGGAAGCCCGAAAGAGGGTGAAAGCCCTTCGCCTCTACCATCTGCTACTCCAGGTACATCTCTTTGGAAGTATTTTACTTGATAGTACACGTTCTCATTTATTGTACGACGCTTTTTGAATTGATTAGTCGTTCTTTGTACAGGCTTGGGCCTTTGAGCATCAGATCCTCCCACCGGTGGAGTTTAAGAAGATTATGCCACTGGGCTCCCACTTTCTCGCTCGCTAGTGCGGGGATGTTGGTGGGAAGGCTAAGTACCCTACAAAATATAGGGAGGTCCTAAGGAGTGTGCGGTTGAGCTCGGTATGTGACTTTTTAATTTAGTCTTTATTTTTACACTTAGACAAAACAAAAGGCATTTATGAACTTACAATGGTTACTTTGGCTGATTGTTAGTGTAGCTTGTCCTGGATCCATTCAATGGGGTGGAGAATCTAGCAGAGGTCGCAAGGGTTAGGAGGGAGGTAGACGATCATCGGTCTGTGATTGAGTGCCCTCTGTCCCAGCAGTGGTACATGGGCGAGTGCGTTCGGGGCTGGAGGTCCGTCCCGATGGCTAATAGATCGATGCCTACTGATCCTCCCAGGGGCTTATGGTGGACCCATTTAGTGATCACCTCCGATGCTGATAAGGCTGATTACATCGAGGGGCTCTATGAGCAGCTCCAGCAGCGTCTACTCCCTGTGTGTCCCCGCATCCACAGAAATGATATGATTGAGTATCGTAATGAACAATGATTAGAGGAGGGGAAAAGGCGCCTCAAAGGCATTGTGGACGTCAAGGAGGAAGAAGATGATGAAGATGAGAAGCTTGAAGGGGATGTTGGGATCGAGCCCGAGGGGGAGGATGAGGCGGGCATGGACGTAGCCGACGGGAGTGCGCCAATGTCCCAAGGGGAGCAACATTCTTTTGAGGTATGATTGTGCTTATATGCATGATTTTAAAATTGTTTAGGAACGCTGTTGATGTGTGGCTTTCATGTTTTTCAGGAACCCGAGAGGAAGAGAGGCCGGGATAACCAGAGTGGGACACGACACTATGGTGTGCCAGAGGGCATAAACTTTATGGAGGGCCATCTGGTATCCAATGGAAACTTTATTCCTGCTGATGAATTCCTGGGGCGAGTTCCTCCCTAGGAATATAGGCTCGAGCTAGCAGGCTCTAATTTTCATGCTCGAAAATACTACTAATGTAAGGCCTGGTAATTATTTTCTTGTTTAGCCTTGGATGCAGGTGTCTAATGATTTGCCTTTTGGATTTTTCAGATGGCGCAGAGCCATGTGGAGTAGCTCGCAGAGAACAATTTTGTTCTTCGGGATACACTTATCGGACAGTCGCTCCTTGCTCAGGTAATTTATGCATATGTTAAGATGGGATGCATGTATGGATGTTATGAATGATATGCATTGTTGATATTTTCTCTAGTTTGCAGGATTTCTTGGCCCTTTCCTTGTCAAATGCTAATGCAGCCCAACGGCAGTGCAAGGAGGAGACTGCAGACCTACGGCATCGCGTGAGTGACCTTGAGGGTCAGCTGGCAGCCACGGTTCTAGAACGGAGAAGTAAGTAAAACATGGACCGTGCACACCCTGGTAGTACCAGTCGTAGGGGGATCAAGATATCTGTCGACCAACTCCTGCCTGCCGTGGCCGAGGAGTCTAGCAGTATGCGCATGACAGAGGGAAGGGAAGAGGATGATGTTGATGACTGGCTTGTGAGTTCCGAAGACGTTTCATCTCGCCCGCCCGGTAGTGGCGGGCATACCTAGTTTTTTATTTTGCTCTCTCTTTTTTTTTATTTCCTTATCTGTACCCTTGATATATTCGGGTTGGAATAATTTGGTTTTTTTTCTGTTGGGTTTTGTTTCTTTCATGGTCTAGACATTCAGAATTTTTGGATGGTTTGTGCCTTCGGGCTTTTTATTTTGAATAAGAGTGGGTCGCTGTTTGGAAAGGTATGTATGATTGTTTACAGGTTTTGTACAGGTCTGAAATGAAAAAAATGCTTCTTATGTCGCCGGAAAATTCACTTCATGTCGCCGGCGGCATGACCCATATCGCCCAAACTCATTCAGCCAAAATAATATATACAGGGCTGTCTGAAAGTCCATATCGCCGGCGACATCACCTGATATCGCCCCATCTAATCCATATCGCCGGCGGCATCATTTACATCACTGGCAGCATCACCCATATCGCCGGCGGCATCAATTTCCTAGCAATCTAATTTCAACTATTCTGTCCATTCTTGTCATGGCAACCCACAATCAAAAGCTATGGGGTTTTCTGCAAAGTCTGGGGAATGCAGACTGGAAGAGGCTTGAAAAATTCAGGCTTTGGGGGTTTCGATATGTCTCGGCGTGGCCCGTAAGCTGTGAATTCCTTCGAGCAACACTATCTTTTGGGATCCAATGGACCACGTTTTTTGATTTTCATCATTCGAGCTTTGCCCCTTGCTCGAAGAATTCCACGCTATTTTAGGGACATCGTGTCCCAAACGCGTTTCACTGGCATTGCCGGACTTTCATTTTGGCATAGATACAATTCCTCAAGGGTTATAGAATTTGGATTCTATGGACCCATTTCTATCTCGGTTGCCCGATAAACCTGGGTTTTAGCTTGAAGCAGTTCTAGAATGGTGTCGTGGAGTGCCCTAATCCCATCCTGCCTGGCCATTCATGGTGGCATTGCTACTCATGGTAGAGTTTATATGCGGAGTGATCCCGATTACTCTACTCAGGCTGATTTCGCTCATCAGCCCTATGTAGACAGGGGCTTCTCCCGTGGCTGTGGGATTGGCCGATGTTTTGCTGAACGTGGATGTTGCTTCTGTTGACTCGTCACTTATCGGAGATCAGCTCATATTATTATAGGTACCTTTTGTTCTTTCTGATCCTACATATTTCCTTCCCCAATACTTACCTAAGTTTTGAATTATAGGTATGGCTGATGGAGAAGCTGAAGTTGAGGGAGGCGCTATGAGGGAACCCGAAAAAGTATCTTCCCGTCCATCTGAGGGAGAGAGGGCTTATGCAGGCTGATTTTAACAAGTTGACATATGATGATTGGGTGTCTATTTTGAGGGGGTATACTGACGCAAAGGTTCAGTGGGTTAGTCCATGGTGGAGAATTCAGGATGTGGTTGTAGAATCTTGGGGAGCATGTGTTCAACTGATAGGTCTAGAGAAATCTTCATTTTATACCCCTTATCGGCTGTGTCGTCAATATGGTAAGAGGCAAAGAGTCCCAATCAAACTACCCTATTACCAGATCGGAGTTTACAAAGCTAGGTGGGTCAACCATATTCGAAAGAAGTGGTCCAGGGAGGCTGTATTTGAGATTCTGGATTATGATCACATAGAAACCATCGAAACTAACACACACTATAGGGGATGGCTTGCTGAGATAAGAGATTTACCGACCTGTCAGAAGCGGCCATGGGCCTATTTTGAGGGGGAACGTGCAGAGTGGGGAGAGGACCCCTTTTCTACTAGCACACCGAGGTGGATCTCTAGGTACTGTAACGATGATGCGGGAAGTTTGATTTGAGTCTTGATTTTGTCAGAACTATCAGACCCCTTTTTTTGCATCTAAAATGAAAATAAAACAAACTCTGTCCAAGGCTTTCTAAAGTTGTCTTAATCTTATGAATACAGGATCCACATAAGTATAAGCATTTAGATTTCAACAAAAGAGAACTTTTATTAATTGAGATAAAATAAAGTACATGATGTTTGGTTGACATTCCCATTGATTTAACTCCCGGTGCCAACTAGCCGAGATCGGTTTTCTAGAAGGCAGTCGCTCTTTGCTCACATACCCTAACTTTTGCCTAGATTGCCCTTTTCGGGTTTTCGATCTAGCGGGTTTGTCTTATCCCCTAATTTTTGCACGGTTGGTTCGCAGGATACCAATTATCGGGCGTCACCCTAATTTTTACCTGATCAGTAAAAGACTGAAAGGCGGGTAATTATCACGTATATATTTTTTTGGAGTGCTACTTTTCTGATTTGTTTCTTTTGAATTAAACATGATAACGCTTAAGCCTGTCTTAGTTTACGGGATTTACGAACTCGTTCCCATCCATGTCTATAAGTTTAGCTGCCCCTTTGCTAAGCAGCTTCTTTATTACATATGGTCCTTCCCAATTTGGCCTGAATTTACCCCTCGCATCAGTGGTAGAGTGTTTCAACTGCTTGAGGACCAGATCACCGGCCTTTAGGGGGAACTTTTGATGGCTTATTCGACTGTTATATGCCCAAGCCATACATTATTGGTACATCTGGAGGTTATCGAGGGTCTTCAACCTCTGTTTATTCATCATGTTTAACTGTTCAAATCTCACCTGAGTCCATTCGGATTCTTCTAATTTAGCCTCTAGAGCGACTCTTAATGAGGTCACCTGAGTTTCAACTGGCAAGGCTGCTTCCATCCTGTAGACCAAGGAGAACGGAGTTTGGCCCGTCGAGGTACGAATGCTGGTGAGATATCCCCAGATAGGGAAATGTAGCTTATCTGAGAAAGAATCGTCTTTACCGATTTATTGGCTGCCTCAACAGCTCCATTGGCTTATGGTCTGTATGGAGAAGACCTATGGTGCTCGATCCCATACTTCTCAATTAGAGAAGTAGTTGCTCTTTAAAATTGTACTCCATTGTCCGAGACTATATGGTGTGGGAGCCCATACCGAGAAAAGATGTTCTTTTCTATGAACTTGGCCATCTGCTTGGCGGTGACATTGGTGAAGGATTCGGCTTCCACCCATTTTGAAAAGTAATCTACTGCTACCATAATGAATTTGTGGCCATTTATTGAGAAAGGATGAATTTCACCAATTATATCTATCCCCCATGCCGAGAATGGCCAAGGGGTGGATAAGTGATGGAGCTCAGTAGGTGGTAGATGCTGCATATCTCCGTAAACCTGACATTGGTGGCATCATTTGACCTGGGCGATACAATCGGCTATGAGAGTGAGCCAAAAATACCCTATCTACTGGATTTTCGTTGCAAGAGTAAGACCGTTCATATGAGGGCCACAGTCACCAGCATGGACCTGGGTCATTACGTTCCAAGCCTCAGAATCAGTGAGGCAACGGAGAAGCAGACCGGCGCTGGTGTGCTTGAATAGATCATTATCCATAATATGAAACTGGTAGTGAGTCGTCGTAGGGTGGTATGGTCCGAGTTAAAAGAATCTGTGGGGTATTGGCCGGTTTGAAGAAATAGGATGATGTCAGAATACTAACAAGGTTCGGATAAAATGGCGAGAACTAGAGGAGTCAATTCAACATGATATAGGATCTTGGTGGACATCAAAACCAAAGGGCGGATAAGTTGTTGTTGGGGTCCTTCCCACATGGACACGAGAGTGGTGAGAGCATCTGCCATTTGATTCTCATCTCTAAGGACATGGCGGTACAAGCACGAGGTAAATTTCTCAGACAATTCGTGAACAGCCTCAATATAAGGACGGAGAGATTCTTCTTTAACTTCCCAATCTCCAATGACCTGACGGGCAACTAGAGCTGAATCTCCGATGACGGATATATGGCGTGCCTGAACCTGAAGAAGAGCCTCGAGGCCGAATAGTCAAGCTTCATATTCAACACCGTTGTTGGTGATAGCGAATTCTAAACATTTAGACATTGGGATTATCTTATTATCTGTTGTGATGATGATGACCCCAAGACCTGCTCCCCGGTGGTTTATAGTGCCGTTAAAGTACATTATCCAATTGTCATCAAGGGTTATAACAGAGGTAAGCTGTTTATCAGGAAACTCTAAATTTTCCTTATAGTCAGAGCTGAGGGGTTGATTAGCTAGGAATTCGGCTACGGCCCACCCCTTAAAGACCTTTTGGGTTACATATTCAATATCAAACTCAGATAGGAGAAGCAGCCATCGAGACAATTTGCCTGCCAGAGTAGGGGATTGACAAAGAAACTTCATTGGATCAATCTTGGCTACGGCTTGGACGCGATAAGATTGGAAATAATGTCGCAACTTCTTAGTGAGCCAAACCATGGTAGTACAGGTCTTTTCTACAATCCAATACTGGGTTTTATAATCTAACAATTTCTTGCTCAAATAGTAGATGGCATGTTCATGCTTATCATCATGTTTCTGGACAAGCATGGCCCCGATGGAAGTTTCCTCAATGGCCAGATAAAGGATGAGTGGTTTCCCTGGGATGGGGGGTGTCAAGACGGGTGGATCGATAAGATATGCCTTGATTCTTTCAAATGCTACTTAGCAGTGATTGTTCCATACCACAGGTTGCTGTTTCTTTAGCAGTTTAAAGATGGGTTCACAAACAGTATTGAGGCGGGCAATGAACCGAATAACATACTGCAAGGACCCTAAAAACTATCGGACCTCCCTCTATGTCTTAGGGGGAGGCATGTCCCTGATGGCTTTGGCTTTGTCTGGATCTATTTTAATCCTTTTTTGGCTAACCACATGCCCCAACAGCTTACCGGAGGTAACTCTAAATACACATTTCTTTAGATTTAGGCGAAGATTATACTTTTCAATGCGAGTCATGAACTTGTCGAGAACAGCAGGGTGCTCCTCTCGAGTGGCGGACTTTACAATCATGTCATCCACATACACTTCCACTTCTTTATGGATCATATCGTGTAGGAGGGTGGTTACAGCTCACTGATAAGTGGCCCCAGCATTTTTCAACTCGAACGGCATTACCTTGTAGCAATACACCCCCCATTCAGTGATGAACGCTGTTTTAACTTTGTCGACAATATTAACTAGAATCTGATTGTACCTTAAGAACTCATCCATGAATGAATACATAGCCGCCCTGGCAGTGCTATCAATTAGGACATCGATGTATGGGAGAGGGAAGTCGCCTTTTGGTGAGGCTTTATTGAGGTCTCGGAAATCCACATAGACTCGGACCCTACCATCCTTCTTCGGCACTGGGACGATGTTGGACAGCTAAGTCGGGTATTCCACCACTTCTATGAATCAAGCTTCGATTAACCTTAAAACCTCTTCCTTAACCTGTTTCGCCCATTCAGGTCTCAATCGATGAAGCTTCTGCTTAACAGGTCAAAATTTAGACAGGTCGGCCTTTTTGGTGAGAGCCCTAGCGAGCTTTTCTACTATGGCTGTCATAGCGTCTTCTTCGCCGGTTCCCTTTCAGTATTTCCTCATCAGTAGTGCCATAGCTTTTGTCATGGTTGCTATAGCATTCTCAATTTCCGGATCGATAGACTCTTCATTACTTCTCTCAGGCTCATCCTTAGGATACATCTTACCTTTCCCTTTAGCCTTATCAGAAACAACATTGATAGGTGCATCAGGCTCAGTAGGCTTGGGTTCAGCTGAAACTATCATGTGACTAGTCTTAAAGTCATAGACATCTTTAAAGATCTCAAAGCCGGGCCACATTTTCCCGCCATACTCAATTGGCTCAGGCTCCCCCTTATAAGGCCTCTTGCCTTGGATCTCACAAACAGTGACCATGTGGCAGTAGTAAGAAGGGACGCGGCGATAGGCTTTTGTAGGCTTATATCCTAATCCAGCTCTATGAATAAGGATCTTCGAATCCAATGCCTCAATAATTCCTTGTTCGTGTATTCCTCCACCTCTACTAGGCTTGTAACCAGATTTCTTCATTAGTTTGCCCATACCCGTGTGAAGGTAGCTATGCCAATGGGGAGGAGGCTTCCGTGCTTTGCTAATCATGGAAATCTAAAGGCCCTTTTCTAGATTAGCTTTGGCTTCCATAACAGCCATAATGGAAGCGGGATCGGCCTCTATAGTCTCCGTTCTGTCATCATGAATTAGCTTGATTTTTTGGTGTAGTGTGGAGGGAACTGTGCCCAAAGTATGGAGCCATGGTCGATCAAGCGACAGAGAATAGGTAACAGGAATGTCAAGTATGGTGAAACGTACATTGCTTGCCACACCTTCGATAGTGACTTCTGCCTCAAAAGTCCCAATTACATTGCGCTTTGAATCATCATAAGCTCTAATAACCGTGCTGGACCTTTCAAGCATGTCCTCTGACAGCCTGTGATGGGAAGGATTTTTAGAGGGCATTGGTTTGGAGCGGAGCCATCATCCACCATGACTCACGGGATGACCTTATCGAGGATTTGGATCCGGATGAATAAGGCCCTATTGTGATCCCTTCCCTCAAGCGTAAGATTAAAACTGTCAAACATAATCTGAGGCCCTTTTCTCGGGGGAATGCTTTCTCCTATTGTGGCATACATCTCAACGAATGAGGTGGTCAGATTAGCTTCCATATCAAGGAGCCGTTTGATCAAACCCTTGTGATGCCTTTCAGAGTCAATTACCAATTGCCAGATGCTGTATCGGGTTTGGGTGTTTTTTAGCTGGGTAATAAGGGGGTCAACCTCAAGACTGGTAGGGACAGTAGGAGGTGGAGAAGGGGGTCTTGCAGTAGTTCCAACTCTGCCAGGAATTGGGTCTTTATTTAGGTGAAGATATCGGTCTTCCGGCAGATATACGCGACCACTCTGGGTAATATTAAGGACATTATCGAGCAAGACGCTCTTAGTGGCTCACGTTTTCAACAGGTATTGTTGCTCTTTGGAGTCCGAATCCAGGTCTTGTAGCTCATACTTATCCACGCTAAAAAGGTCATGGTGATCAACCTTGAACAAGTTGGTGCTTATGGCCTTGGTCTCTCGAGCCATTTGCCCATCCTCATCAGAATAGTTCTCCTTCAAAATAAAGGAATCTATACTGAACAGTGCTTTCCCCTCAGCTTTCTTTCTTTTTGCCACAAATGGTTTAGACCTACGGCTCTCTTACTTTGGTTGGTTTGGATCAATTTCCATTCCCTGAATGGAGTTGACTCCCGAGTTGGCTTGATTGATAATGTTAAAAACCGAGCAAGATGGTACACCTGAACCGATGACTAGGATAGAGTTACAACTATCCGGCCTCTAAGCAAGGAGATTGAAGACTGTGGCTTCGGATAAGCCAGATTGGACCATGCCGACCTTACTTCTGAAGTTCGGTAAAGGATTATTCATAGTGCTCGGAGCCTTATCCGGTTCAGTGATCTTTGCTTCACCAACTAACCGTTGAATTGCTGAGAGTAGGGCCTTGCAATTATTGGTTTGGTGTCCTACCTAAATGTGATAATTACAGAAGTTATTCTTATCTTCAGGTCTAGGTGGCTTGTATTCCTGAAGGGACTGCATGAAACCTACTTCCCTCAGACGTTGGAAGATGACCCGCAGGGGCAATTTATAAGGGTTGGTTAAAATAAAAGGGGGACGAGGAGGTTGGATTGTGGCAATCATTGATGGAGCCAGATTGACTGTGAGTGGCATACCGAGGGCGTGAGAAATGGCTTGAATTGCAGCCGGTGTTTTTGGCTTAGTCGGCGCCAGGGCTGAAGGTTGAGCTTCATTCTTCCTAAACCATAGTTTCCCTACTTTCTCGGCCTTCTCATGCTCTGCCTCATGCTCAATTTTCTCAGCTTTCTCAAACACAGCCTTGTAAGAAAGAAAGGAATCTATAGCCATTTCCTTGTAGAACAGGGGGAGAGACCCTTCGAGGAGTTTGACAATCATTTCCTTAAGGCTGAGCTTAGAGTTCATCAAGACCTAAGTCGACATCCACCTATTGAAGTATTGCTTAAAGGTTTCATTGGGCATTTGACGGACCCTGTCAAGATGTTGGAGGGTCATCTCCATCATAGTATTGAAACCATAATGCACTTTCAATGCCTTGGATAAGAGAGTCTAGTCGGCAATAATATATTGCGGTAAAGTGTGATACCATTCGAGGGCGGGAACCGAAGGGAGCAGGGAAACATTTCAGCAAGCAACTTATCACTCAGCTTCTTCATGCACATCACTCTTTAATACATTATAATGTGAGAGGCAGGTGCTCCTACGCCATTATAATAAGCCATGTTTGGCATAGTAAAATTATCGAGGACCCAATCTTTGTCCCTCTCACATTTCTTATTAGTGATGAGGGGGCTGATGTAAGCTTAGATCTCGGGCGTCACACCCGGAGGCTACGTAACCTGGTCACTGACCAATTTATGAGAGATAGTCGGGGCTTCAGGTGTCGTGCCCAGAGAATGCGCGACCTGGTCATTGATGGTTTGAGAAGCTATCATTTGCCAAACAGAGGCGGCTACCTCAGGTGTCATGCCCGGAGGCTGCGTGACCTAGTCGTTGAGTGTCAGAGGTAGGGAAGAACGAATGGTTAGCTGGCTGGAAAAAGGATTTTAGGGGTAGGTGGTGCCTTTAGGAGTCACAATGAACTGTGGAGGTGTGAAGGAGGGTAGTGGCTGAGAAACTGGACTTTGGTGAGTGAATGCCGCAGGAGTGGAGCTTTAGGGGAAGGGTCTTAGATTGAAAGGCACAACTGATGGGATGGTCGAAGTTGACAAGAAAGCTGAAGCCTGCCTAAACTGGAATGGACTCGCCATGGGTTAGGTTGATTGAAAAATAGGTGCAATGGGTCTCGCCCTTACCAAACTGGTCAACATCTGTACTAAACCATTTAGGGCCTGAATATTAGATGCCGATACTCGATTGGAATTCCTGTCTTTGAGAGCTCGCTTATCGGCTGCCTGAACTATACTTTGGATAGAAGCTTGGAAAGCGTCCGAGTTCAGGAATTGCATCATAGCACTGGTAAAGTCAAAACTAGGTGGTGGTTGGGATCCTGTTCCTGAGCTAGAAGTAGGGCCAAAGGGCTCTTCTGGAGGAGGGGTCCCTTCATATCTTGGGAAAGACATGGCTGGTCGATAGGGATTTTGGCTTAACTGAACTTGTTCTGAATCTGACTCCCCACTGGAATCAGTGTGAGGAATTCCTTCGACTTCCGCAGCGGCAATCGGGGTCAGAGGATGAGGTATCAGGTGGTGTTCTATCCTTTTCCAAGCCAGGGTGCAATGATCAGTGTGCCTCCTCCTAGCTAAAATGGTAGGTAATGGGTTAAACCATGAATGGATTGGTGAATGATATGCATGGTATGCATGCCTTTTATTCCTTGGGAATGATGCGTGATGCGAATGGCTGCACGTAGACGTGGTTGGAGATGATGTGAAGCCTTATCCCTCTAATATACATGGGACATTTGTACCTCACGTCATACATAGCGATATGTGGTGACGCAACGGAGGTACAAGAGAAGTCCTACGTGTGTTGCTAAACTTCTTCCAGGGGTGGAAATGGTAAGGGTAAGTTGATTCATTTTTGGCTCTTAAAGCCGATGCATGGGGGTGCATGATCACAGAGCACATAGCACGCGAATCAGCCCTCTTCCAACCTTATGAATCCCGCGTAACGCCTCTTTGGAAGGATGGAGTTTGGCCTCTTCACCGGTAACGGCGAAAGAAGCGCGTCCCAATTATTTTATTTATTTTGGGTAATCCTAAGGGGAATGATGTGCTAAGGCTTTTTCTAGCGCGGCTTTGGTATAGGGTTATTGATGTAGAAGGTTCTCATTTACCTTGATTCCACGTTACTCAACCACTAAGTAAATAGGTGCGATCGTAGGAGTTTATGTGTTGGTTAAAATGAGTGATCCACTCACTAGGCATCCTCAATTTCAATAGGGCATGAGTGATACTTTGTGAGCTTCTCGGGTAAAATGGGGCACCTAAAATTACCGAACTATCTACACACGTGAGGATAAAACGTTATAAAAAAAGAATGAACTTTTAATTTGGCCAATGATTTCAATACATCATCAAAATCTTTTAAACTTTATGAAAGAAAGTTCAAGTTTAGAGAAAAGATCCCCAGTAGAGTCGCCACTATGAGCGGATGATGTTTTGAGCGGCGGTAGTGGGGCCGGGCCCGGTCGGGCCGGCCTCTTGGAATGAGGGGGGAGATGCGTATAATGAAATCGGAAATGATTTTGCATATTTTAATGCTCGAAACATACGAGATCGAAATCTCGTACTTAAAAGAGAGTCACCACCCGGTTCAGCTCAACCGAGAAATTTTTGGTATGATTTTCCTACCGGGTGGTTGGACCATACCTTAAGTAGAGATTCTGAGTTCGGATGATGTTATCTATTTTTCATTAGGCCAAGTTAAGGTACTTCATTCTTTCTTAATTGGTTTAATCCATCCTACTTATTTGTATTTTTAGTTATTTTGTTGTTCTCGCGTTTATCAAGCAATTGAAACAATGAATAAAATATTTACAGCCATAGAAAAAAATAAGTGTGGAAAATAAAATTATTATAAGGTTTCCAAGTCCTATACGTTTTTATTATGTCACCGGCGATATCAGCTTGTAGACAGCAGTGGTGGCAGTAAAAAAATGACCGAAAAATCTAAAAAAGGGTATAAATCGACAAAATTTAACACAAATCAGTAATGTTAATGCCAAAGAGCTATGAGACTCAGGATTTTTACCTCAAAGTTATGAATCCACCTCTTCATGAAAGAAACACCTCCGAGGAGCTTGTTACGACGATTTAGCAGTGAATTTGAGTGCTTCTGGTTTCTAAATCTAATTAAGTTGATTTTAACTTAAAGACTTGCTGATTTCAAACTCACAATCAGAGAATTCAAAGAAGAAAAGCTAGGAAAAATGGATCGGAATCCTTTTTTCTATTTTATCTAATTCTTATCTCACTAAAATCTATTCCCACATTAAAACCCTAACCTTTAATTGTTCTCCTGTAAAATGCAGCTCAAGTGTGCTTTTATAGGTGAAATGGGGTGCTTTTTGAGGCTTTTTTGACCAATTCCGCCGAAAGTAGCCGAAAGGCTGTCTATGCAAGGACCTATTTTGGGCCATTCCTCCAGTGACATGGTGATGCCGTCGGCGGTATGGCTGATGTCGCCGGCGGTATGGTGATGCCGGCGGAGGCATGGATGATGCCGCTGGTGGCATCAGCCTCCAGCATACCGACAGCTAACGGGCCCAAAAGCCAAAAAAAGTCGTGAAAAGTGGTTTAATAGTGGGTGGAAAGGCATCTTTTTTACTTTTAATAATATTTTAATGGGTATTTATTATTTGGGTGCAAACCATCTGTTCAACCTCCTACCGGACGCGTTATCGGCCACGCCGAACTGGATTCTACCAAGTATAAAATTCGCGAGGAATATTATTCTGGTAATAAAAATTCTAAAGAGAACTTTTATTTTAAGGCATTAAAATCGAGTATAAGTCATCATCGTCTCGCGAGAAGGACTGCAAAATCCCGTTCTCACACCAACTTACACCCGATTGGTCTAACCTCTTGTGGTGCATCAACCAAATTCCAAACTTGGTTCTCATACATGAATCCATTTTTTACTTCATGGATTTAAGCCATTTACCAAAATCTGAGCTTTTTATTGCTTCATCATAGGTTCTTGGTTCATCATCCTCCATGAGATATAGTTCTTTATGATCAGTGATGATAAAACCATATCTATCGGGACCTTTCTGAACACGACCTGATCTTTGCAATGTTTGTGTTTTGACAAGTTGTTCTTGGATCACACTTTCATGTGTATTTAGAATGAGGTCAATTAGATGATTATTTGTTTCTTCCTCTTGAACCTCCAGTTCAATATTGCTCCCAGAAACTTTTGCAAGCAAGTGTTCCTTTTCCAAAAAGTGAGCGCTTTGAGACACAAATACCTTCTATGCTTCGGGTTGGTAAAATAAATATCCAATAGTTTCCTTTAGATATCCAATTAACATACACTTGTCATATTTTGGCGCTTAGCTTATCTGATGTTGTCCTCTTTACCATGACAGGATAGCCCCATACTCTAAGGTGACTTAGATGGCCTTTTATTACACCATCTTTCATAAGGAGTAAAATCAACTGATTTAGAGGGCACTCTATTTAATACATAAACTGCGATCTCTAGTGCATATCCCCAAAAGGATTTACTGAGATCTGATTGGCTCACCATGGATCGAACCATATCTAATAAATTCTGATTCCTCCTTTCAGACACTCCATTTTGTTGGGGAGTGTAAGGAGGGGTCTACTAGGGAACTATCCTATTTTCCTTTAGATAATCCTGAAACTCTTGACTTAAGTATTCTCCTCCTCGATCAGATCGAAGTGCTTTAATACTTTTCTCAAGTTGTTTCTTTACTTCATTTCTGAATATTTTGAACTTTTCAAAACTTTTAGACTTATGCTTCATTAAGTACAGATAACCGTATCGTGAATAATCATCAATAAAGGTTATGAAGTAGGAGTATCCTCCTAGTGATTTAACACTCATTGGACTACATACATCAGTATGTATTAGTTCCAATGTACTTGTGGCTCGTTCACCCTTTCCCTTAAAGGGTAAATTTCTAATTTTTCCTTTTAAACAAGGTTCGCAATCACCATAAGACTCTAAGTCTATTGGGCCCAGGTCTCCACGCTTATGCAACTTGGTTAAGCGATCTTTGTTTATATGGCCTAAATGACAATGCCATAAGTAGAAAGATTTCTAATTATCTAATTTTCTCTTAGCAATGTTTATATTTAAGAATATAATTTTGTAATTACAAAATATCATTTGTCATATTACAATAAAATATCATTCATAACTTTGATAATACCATTTATCAAATTGGAATATAATTCCATCCGTTGTGAAGTAGGAAACAATATTTTATAATGACAACTGAATTTCGTCCTTTTATAAATTTTAGCAAAATGGAAGTTTCAACTTCCTTCATCAAGAGCAGCCATCAAGCTCTAATGATTTTTCGTAGGTACAACTCTCCTTTTGCCAAAACTCTACTTCTCAACAATATCTATACTATTGTATGGATATACGATTCTAATTAGGTATTCCATACAAATTTAGAATTTCCTTGAGATGTAGAAATTCTCAATATTAAACATCTTGAAGTGGAAGCTCTAAGCCTCCTCTTCTCATGCTATGAGACTATAGCTATTTTGATCTTATTTTCAATATTCCATATTTAAATGAAGATCTCGTTTCTGATATTCCATATTGAAAACAATCATTTTATCTCCTAGACAAATTCTTAGTATTCCTTTTACTCTTCTCTTCACTCTACTTTATCCTGCTTCAAAACTAGACACCATGTGTGTCCCTTTACTTTTTTGAGATATGAACCATTTAAATTTCTAACTAATTGGTCCCACCAATTTCTATCAAAATATTTTGGTTCAAATTTTCCACCATAGAAAATCCTTTCTCTAAGATGTAAAGACATAGACTTTCAAGTCCATGATTCTACGATGCCCTTGTAGCTAAGGTAACATAGATCCTAACATCTGACTTGATGTTTAACCTTGTCTCCTGCCAGCTACTTACATAAGGTAACAGGGATGTTAACAACCTCCAAGGTGTTGTATCCTAATTTCCTTCATGTATTTCATGTATATCTGTTTCAAGTTGAATTGCTTGCATCATGTTGTTTAGATTCGAGCTTATACAATGTACACACCAAACCCAGGGCTTTGGGGACTATCCTCACATTTTTAAACAAACCCTTTGAAGGTTGAGTCAATCAAAATTAGTTATCAATGCGAACGTTTGTATTTAAAATAAAGATTTCAACCAAGATGTAAGAAAAGAATTATTGTTCATATATTAGTTTTAGTGCATGCATTTGATATAAGGTCTTTTAATTAAATATATTTGTCCTACTATTTTCTTCAAAATTTACAATAGCCCATTCTATTGAATTCGGGAATTTTAGTCCAGCTAAATTTTCTAGTAGGTAGTAGCTATAACTAGTCTATTATGACCCTCAATTTTATGAGTCAAGTCATATTAGTAAGTTATAGTTGGAATCTCATTCCATTTGCATCGTATGCAATTGCTAATACATTCAAGTTCCCCAATCTCAAGGGACGTGTACTCTTATTTTAGCATCTCCTTGAATATGTCTCAGTCCTGCGGCTAGCCCCCAATTTTATGGTGGACTACCCAGCCCTGTTAAGGCAGACCCGATCTCAATTTTTATAACCGATCAATGTGGACGAAAAGGAATGCTTTGCACAACACTTTTGTAGCCCAAAGAGATCGTATTATAAATTTTGGTAAGGAAGACTATAACTTGCCTTAATATAGTTACTTTGGGATTTTATTGGTGTTAAGCGTCTCACCCAATCTAGGATTTTATCAGATGGACATATTTATAATAAATTATATTAATTTAGGGAATTTTAGAATTAATTTATAAGATCCAACCTTAGGTGGGTTCAAGCTCTTTATTATAATTATTCCATCAACCTAGATTATATGCAAAATAATTAACACTTTTATTTGTTATATTTATATTGCATTTGCTTTAAGCATCTATTCAATAAATTTAATTTTTACTTTATTATAGAAACATATATAAGCATCATCTTATATACTAGAAATAAATTAGTCCATTTTAATCTCCCAAGTCAATTCGAGTTGCACCAATATAGGTTCCCAAGTAGGAGAGGTACCCTTGAAGTGAGTAGACACCAAGTCCAATCCTTAGCCAGAACAAATACAGGGACAAACTCGAAGACCAATGGATCCTCTTGAACTAATAAATTTCGTTCTTTCAATTCATGTAAATTGGAAGCATCTATAACCAATATAACTTATATAATTTATTGAGTCTTATATAATTTGAGTAAGTTGAGCAAGCTTATTTAAAATTATTCATAACCATTTTCTAACCTTGAAATGAGAACCAAAGTTTATGTATATTGTTCCAAACAATTAAATAAACAACAAATCATTTCATATAAATAAAATTCAGTTTGTAACTTAATTATGCACTAAATAGGTAGTATCTGATACCACTGTTGGGAACTGACAGTCAATTTGAACATGCATAACAGGCACGGCGGAAATTCAAAATTTTGTCCATGTCCCCAGGAACTCCTATTAGTTGCATATAAATTAAATAAAGCCTTAACTAAATAATTCTCTACCTACTTTAGAATGCATAGGCTAGGTGTACGACAATTTTAAATTGTATCATAGCATAAATATTTTATATTAAACATGTTATAACTCTAAGTTATAATTTAAATATAAAATAAATTAAGCATAATAATTATTAAGTCTAAAACGCTTTTAAAAAGACCTAATAATTAAAATAAATCATACCAGTTGAAGCGTGCTTTGGCAGAACCTCCTTGCAGAAGCCTCTAAGTATAAGATAGCCTTAATGAGTATCCACACGAACCCCACCAATCGAAACCTCCCCGAGAGAAAGAACTAAAGAGTCTTGAGTAGTTGCTAGACCACTCCAAAACCCCACCCGAAAATATAAACTAGTGATGTTCAAGTTGTTCTTGAACTTGGTGCAATTTAGAATGGAGAAATGGAGCTCTTATTTATAAGGGAAGCAAAGGTTTCCCGAATTTAATGCGGAATTAATACTGATTTAATGCGAGATTAAATGCGTGATTAAATGTCAATTTAAATATAAAATTTAATTGCTGAATTAAATCTAATTTAAATATATGTATTAAATCTAATTTAAATACATAATTTAATTGTTGCATTATATCCAATTTAAATATATGTATTATATCCAATTTATATATATATATATATATATATATATGTGTGTGTGTGTGTGTATTAAATTCAATTTAAATACGTAATTTAATTGCTGCATTATATCTAATTTAAATATATGTATTAAATCTAATTTAAATACATAATTTAATTAATTTTACTCTCTTTTATTTTATGACCTAATAAAATTAGTTATCGGTCAAAATAAATTCCCGGCTTAACCAAAAAAATGATCTAATCATCTTAATCAACATTTTGATTTATTTTATGACCCTAATAAAATTAGTTACTAGTCAAAATAAATTCATGGCTTAACCGAAAAATGATCTAATCATTTTAATCAACACTTTAATTTATTTGTGAACCTAATAAAATTAGTTACCGGTCCAAATAAATATCTGGCTTATCCAAAATGATCTAATCATTTTAACCAATACCTTAATTTATTTATGACCCTAATAAAATTAGTTACCGGTCAAAATAAATTGTTGTTCTAACCAAATAATAATCTAATTATTATTATGTCATATTTTTGTAATATGATTAATCTATTAATTCTTTACTCAATCCGATGAAAGCCTAATGTGTGTGACCTTATAGGATCCCGAAGTATTGAGTTGTTAAGGCTTAAACAACCCTTATTCTATCGGAACAATTAGCTTGAGGTTCTAAACTGTGAATAGAACTTGATTACCTTAAACGACTGTAGTACGCCTCTAGCAAGGGTCTACCATCCCCTATTACTCGGAACATCATTTGTGCTTATGACTTAATCCCGGTTAATGCAATAGTTATTCAGTGCAATGAACTCCTTCCATCCTTCAATATTAGTACCATCTAGTTTATAGGGTTCGGTTAGAGTGTTAACCAACTAATAGCTAGGTTGCTCCAAGCTATCCCAGTTATTAACTTGTTACCGAAGTATATTGCCTTTTACCATAGTGTGTTTGACTAGAAACTATTTCTATCAAACACATACTCTGATCATAGGTTTATAGCAATCATCACTTCAATAAGCGGCCAGGTACAACTCCTTAATATATCCAGAGTGATGGATTCTTTCCAACTACATAGCTTATCAACGAGCAGTCATCACTATACCCTTAACCACCCATGACACCCTAAAGTAATGAGTGTATAAGAATGACCCAAAATACAACAATGGACCCACACAAGGTAACTAGCATCTCAAGTATGAGGATATTCGCAAAGCTTATTGCATGAAGATAAACACTAACACATTGATATATACACCAAGTGTTTACCTTACTCCGGTCTCCAATATATCTCCCAGAAATATCCATATGTCAAACTTAAGGCACCACCTTTAGTCCTTAGGAGATTGATAGCTTGGACCCTTTCCAAGAAAGTTGACCACATGCTAGTCTTTCGCTTCATCAGTATCCTTTCTTGATGAAACTATGACTAGGGATAGTTTAGACATAATCATAATTACACATGAAGCAGGTCTCACTAAACGTAGTTCAACTATAATTTCTCTGACTTCGTGCTATGATACGTCAAGGACTTTTGTATACATATATTAATGAATATATTTTAACCAGTCATAATATATATATATATATATATATATATATATATTCATACCAATACATAATTAAGATATATCGTCCTAATTTCCTTAAGGGCATACATCATATTTAACAGTCAGATACCCGAAGTAGCCTCTCAAGGCGGGTAATCTGGTTCTCAAACAGTTACGCCAAGACAACACTGATATGAGGGGCAAGTTCAAACTTAATTGGGAAGGACCGTTCATGATCAAGAATGTCCTTGGCAAAGGAGGAATCAAGCTTAAGGACATGGATGAAAATGAGTTCATGAATCTAGTGGATCAAGACAGGCTTAAGCGTTATCATGTCTGGGTTAAAAGAAATAAATCACAGAAAAGCAGCACACCAAAAATTATAGAATAAAATATACCCGTTAGTTGGCGATCATCATGTTAACCGGGCAAAAATTAAGGTACCCCAAAGCAAAAACAAAGCCCACTAAGTTGAAAACCCAAAAAGGGCAGCTTAGGTAAAAGTTAGGGCATTGATAGAAAAATGTCAGTTGCTTTCTGAAAAATCTGTAAAAGGATCAGTAGGTGGTAGGGGTTAGCCATTGGAAATTATTTCATCAATGAACATATTATGATTTGCCAATCATCTTGGACTTATGAATCTATGCATGTCTTTAGATGAAATAATTGCAAGTATGTGAACATTAGTTTTTTCTCTACATTTTAAGCTCTTTGTTGTTATCTTTAGTGCGCATGTATTATTCAACAAAAGACAAAAGTACCGGTAAGCCACAAAAGAAATAAGGCTTATGCAAAAGTTGGAATGTCTACTAGATTGAGCCGCCAGGGACAGTTCAGGAAAATATTAGGACAAAAAAAGAAATAAACAAAAGCAAAATAAAAGTAAACAGGTCATCTCACACCGAATGTCCTATGCAAAAATTAAAACTCAATTCAAAAAATGCCAGTATTTTACGCTTATTTTATTATCAAAAGCATCATTTGTGTTGCAACGTTCCACAGCTGTGATCCCTTAAACTCTATTTCCCCACTGTATAGTCGCACAATAGCACGCATTTCCCGAAGTGATAACCTAAGCCAACTAGCCTTGGTAATACTTATCAGTCTAAATTGGGTCAGTTTTGTCATGATCAAGAACTTCGAGTGTTCAACGATTAACTCACTTGCCTATGATGTGCTCCAAATAATCCTTATTGGTTAGTCACCATGAAGTCCCTCCAGCTATATTACATTAGCTTATGCCAGTCCCAGCCACCGCTAGGGTTCTGTAAGAGTGTCAATTTTTTAATAGATATGCCAAAGGACAACATGAATCAATAAGAAGCAGTATTTAGTAATTTCAGTGCAGAAAAGGAAAGTCTGGACATATATAAAGTAAAGCAAAAATGTATATATAAATAACATCCATGTTTATACAAAAGTAAGCCATGCAGGGTTGAAAATATCCAAAAAGAAAACAAGAAGAGTCCTAATCTAAGCTATTGGAGGATCCTAATCCTAAGGCAGGCCCTGAGTCTGGTCTTGTGCATCCGAGAGTAGGTCCGAAACATCAAAGATCATCTAATCTTTTGCCCTAGCAGCATCCTCAACAGAAGCAACACCAGTCACCTCGGCAGGTATGGTAGGGACAATCGACTTAGTACCCTAAGCTTGGTCCTCACTCGGACCCTCAGTCTGCTCCCCAGTCAGCTCTATCACTTGCTCACCCTCGCATCCCTAGCTAGCTCATCTACCTGTTGCTCAACCTCATCCCCCCTCCGCTCCAGCTTCAGGAACCTTGCCTGCTAGTCCAAGGCATCCAGATCCCAAGCGGACCTGTCACACTCCATGGCCAGCAGAGTCTGTAATGAAAATCAAAGATCAATACACAAATATAAATGTCATGGCATGCATCATGCATAGTTTGATAAATTTTGCAGGTAATAAAAACCTACCACAACCAAAGCATCTTATGCCAGCAGCAAGTCCCGTATAGAGAGGAAGCCCCTAGCAATCCTCTCTGCCTCGACCACAATCACCTGAAAAGGAAATCACATTAATTCAAACCAACTCAGATAATCAATGTAAAGAAGCAAGATTAAGAGTTGAAGATTCCTTACATGGGTCAAGCTGGATGGAGTGAAGCGAATAGTATGGACCGACTCCTCCGGCTCCCTAACAGCTCATTCCCCAAATGGTCGAGGAGCCGTAAATTAGAATTGAGGTCCATCTAAAGGACCTCCTCTCGAATCTCCCTAGAAGCGTGAGACTACTTCATCGGCGACTCTAACTTATCAATGGCAGTGGTACCATATCTCTTTTGTGTAGGAGTGAAAGGCTATAACAAAATTCATAGAAAGCAGTATAGAAATTTACAAAGTCTTAGTTAAGGAAATACCTCAGAAGATGAAGTAGCAAGCCTAACCAGGCCCCCGGTGCCCCAAACCACAAAGGGCCACCGCGATCACCCCATGCTCCATCCTCATTATCATCATCATCATCATCATCATCATCATCATCATCATCATTATCTCTATCACTATCCCTATAATGGAACTCTAGGATAGTATCATTGAGGTGGATTGTCTCGTAAAAGGGAAGAAGCGAGGACTCGATGAACTCAGCATAAGAGCCGCCAACTGACTCCACCCGGGCCCCCTCGCCCAGCAAGTACGTGGCCTGGTCTGCCTTAGGCATTAAATGAGGCCAGTAGACTCCCACAGGAACTAAAGGAGGAATGGGCCTCTCCACGACAGCACTTGTCCACTAGCCACGGACCCTCTCGCCGAAGTACCACTCAAAGAAGAGTGGCAATTACAATACAAAGCGGTGGTCATCCATGGCCTCCCTCATCTTCTTAATGTTATAGTGGTTGACCATCCTCTCCCACAGATCGTGAACAACCTGTAAAAAGTCAATGCGTTTTAAGTACTCTAACTTTGTACATACAATTTCTACTAATGAGTTGTCGTAATACAATGCTCAGGTTTAAAGATGAGAAAGCTTACCCGATCAGATTGCAGCTGGCGAGGGAACTCTCTATACTCAGCCACAGTCCCTAGCTTTTGTTGCTAGGGCCTCATCCACCTAGAGATGAAGTGGGGAGTCTCGGATTGCTTAGACAGACCTGGTATGGGGAAGAATCAATGATTAAAGGCCCAAATCTGTAAAATAAGTCAAAGTCAGTTGCTAAATAGTTCAAATGAAGGCAACACAAAGAAGGATTCAGGAATTACCAGTAGTAGTAAGTGGCTGAGCTTAAGTTCAGCTTGCTAACCTCGAAACCTAACATCTAAGCCGAAGTACAATTGTGCCAGGATGGCCCCGTACTATTTCTTTCCTAGCACAATAGCAAGATCCTCTACAGCTGAGAGCAAGTCATAGTTGAGGTTGCTCGAGTAGATGGGAAAAAAGATAGTGGAGAGGAAGTTCAGTAAAAAGGACTGAGAGTATTGATCCCTCCCTCCCTGCAGCAATAAGGCTCGTCTGCTCGCAACTCACCGTACTTCAACTTGTCCATCCCTCTAGAATAAAGCCCAAGTAATCACTTTACATAGGCCTTCACCTCGGGTCGGGAGTGCCAGCGATCAACATAGACATCAAAGTGTATGATGTCTCCCTCCCAACTTAGCCCAGTAAGCGCGCACATGTCCGAGGGAGTGATAATGACCTCCCCAATGGACAGGTGGAAAGTATGGGTTATCTTTGACGACCTCTCAGTCAGGGTTGATATGGTAGTAGGGGAAAGGGTCTTTGGCGCCTCCGAAATGGCCCGAACGATATTTGAGAAGCCCAAGAGTTAATGCGAGCTAACATCTTGGTATCCCCCATCGTACGAATCTCCTTATACCACTTCCTGTAGAAGTAGAGAGCTTCCATAGTCTTGTACGAGAACTGTAAAGCCAAAATAATAGTTTAATAGGGTTAGAATATAGCAGATAAGCCAAAAGTATAAAAAGAATTACTGAAATAGAAGATCTAGACATTTTGTCCTAGGAGGCAGTACCCGTATGGGTGCTCCATGTGTACTTGTGTGAAAAAAAGGTCCCGTATGGGTCCCCTGCAAACAGTCCCTCAACGAAAAAATTTCAAAATAGCCAAATTCAACCAATTCTTGATTCAAAATATCCTAAAAGCATCATAAACTAAAGTTACATGCATTAGGCTTTATTCAAGACTCTAAAACACCCTAATTCCATCATAAATCGGGAAATGTCAAAAAATAAAAAATCAGAAAAAATAAAGAATTGAGAAAGCTTACTTAGAAATTGGAGGTATGAGAAGTAGGGGAAGGCACCCAAGGGACTTCCGAAGTGGGCATGAGGCTTAGGAATGAGTCTTTTTCCCGAAATGCATAACCCATGGCCATCGGGCATCACCGAAACTCGGTTTCGTCGACTTGGGGAAAATCGTCGCACTTGAGCGTAAATCGTCCAGTCTTAGAAATCTTGCGATACATTTTCATAAAAGTTTTAGGGAAAAAATTTCAGGAATTTTGAGTTTGGGAATATTTGGATAGAGCAGAAATGATAAGAGTCTGTTGTTTTTAAAGGCTACCCCCCACACCACCCGTACGGGTCCCCACCAGCCGTACGGGTCCTCCTTGGATAAATGACCACCCGTATGGGTCCCACCCAGGCTTACGGGTCTTCCTTCCTATATCAGAACAATTTTTCAAGAAATCCTCAATAGCAGGGGCACATCAAACCAAAAATTAGGACTAACCCCACCTCTCTTAAACTACTAACTTTAGTTAATTAGGGGGAAAAACCCCTAGCTCACCTTGATCCTTGATTGAAGGGGCAAAAATTTTTGTTCACACAAAGTCAATCAAGAATCAAGGTAAGCCATACCAAAAATAGTTATCCATGTGATTAATTTTCATGTGCAGGTTTATCCAAAAGAAAGATACCCTTAGTAGACAAGGAGCCATCTCCATAGAGAAAAAGTTGACAGAGGGGCATCCCCTCATTCCCCAGCAGTGGAATTAGTCAAGGGGCACCCACTAAGGGGCATTCCAGCCCGAAACATATGGGTTAAACCCAACATTTCTTAATTGAGTCTATGTTTCATTTAGGGCCCAACAGGCCATCCGCACATCTTTATTCTTGATTGAAGGGGCAAAAAATTTTGTTCACCATAAAGTCAATCAAGAATCAAGACGTATCATCCAAGCCAGTAACTAACACATTGTTTCTATCATCTTTTAATAGGTATCCCAAAATCCTCAGCAAGAGAGTTATCTGCCTTAGGAAAGGGATACATTATCAGCAAAAAAGTCACCTACCTTAAGGAAGGGATACACCATCAGTAGGAAAGTCGATCCACCTTAGGAAATAAATACACCAGCATTAGTCAAAAGAAAGTCATCTGCCTCAAGAAAGGGATACGCACAGCAAAGGAAAGTCATCTGCCTTAAGAAAGGGATACATACAACAAAGGAAGGATGTTCGCCTTAAGAAAGGAACACGAAGGGAAGCCGTCCATCTTAAGAAAGGGACGCCAAGGAAAGAAGTTTGCCTCAAGAAAAGAACCCACCCACATCATCACCTCAAGTATGATTTCTAAACCGTCACTTATATCGTGAGATTATATAGATCCGTATCTGTAGTGATCCACGAGGGGCAGTCTGTGAGCACTAGATTTTAACAGTCCTTCTAACAAAATAATGATGAGAGCTAGTTAATGCATTCTTTTATAGATGTTATCCACTAGAGGTGTTCTTATCATTACAGAGTTGATTTTGGCCAAGTTTTGGAGACCTAGACTGCCTTTAGGGACCTATACGGGCCATACTTGGGGACACGGGTCAATATGTGTACCCATACAGTCCCACCGATACTATACACCATTAAGGGACCCATATGGGTCCCACTTGCACCCGTATGGGTCATCCTCACCTATACAGGTGCACAATTTTGGCCAATCAGGCCAGCATGATTGCAATCATACTATATTTAATTCAATCAGCCATAAATTGTATTTAGTGCGTTCAAACTCCCATTTTTCCTTCAAATAGAAGGAGCCAAGAAGAAAAAATTAGGGAAGAATTCATATGCTATATTTTACTATTTTCCAGCAATTTTCTAGGTAATAGAAAGGGTTAGAAGGGGTATAGAAGTGATAAAATAGAGAGAAAACCATTCCACATTGGTTTTGTCCACATTGGTTTTGTCCACATTTTATCTCATTCTAATCTTTATATTAGGATTGGGGGAGGTTCAGTCCACAAAAACACTCATCAAAACAAGACCTAAATCTATAATTTCCTTATCTATCACTTTGGCTAGACTCTCTCTCGGCATTGAGATTGCTTTAAAGTGGATTCACGGCGTAAAAGGTAAGTTCCTGAGTTTCAAAGAGACTCATTTTCTATTTATTTAATTATTATTTTCATATATTTGACTTGATTTATTTGTTAATCTGTTATGGATTTGGTCCTGACCCATACGGGCCTTGTTGGCACTCGTATGCCCCTATGGTGTGTGGAAGGAAATCCCATTTTATTCTTTTTTTTTATAGATCTGTATTAATCGATTAGAAAATGAGGTCTTGGTTGGGTCCAAATAAGACCCATATGGGTCTCCCATACCCGTATGGGTCCCCCTAATAGCCGTATAGGGTATCCCTTACCGGTACGGGTACTAGCCTCCCTAGGCAAAACATCATTTTCCATGTAAATTGTAAAATGAACCTAACATCAGCATTTGCCATGCGATTATTTTCACTAATAATCCGATAAATCAACCCACAAAAAGTTAAAATGTGTTTTTATAAGAAAATACATTGAAAACCTGTTATTTCTTTTCAATCCTAGAAGTCGTCCGGGCACTGTCGATCGCAAAACCGCCACGCTAACATAATCACATTTTTCTAACAAAAGGCTGACTTATGATGTGCCATAACTATGGTAACATTTTCGTGCAGGGGAATTTATTTATTTATTTTATAACTTAGAACAAATGCATAGGTTCTCTTGCAATTCCCCCATTTTTCTTCGGTTGTAATTTTTATTCCTCCTTTACTATTTGTGCTTTATTATAAATTGTTGAACGCATGAATCATGTGTAAAAGAGTGTAGAAAAATAGGATTTCGGTAATAATTCCCCAAATGATGAAAAGAAAATAGTTTAACGCTGCAAATGTAATTTTAAATTAATTAAATGAGAAATAAGTGACTCATCCGATACCCGAGTCTCTGATCCAAAAGATATGAGTCTCCCACCCAATGGGAACCATACCAAACTCTTTCCCAAGTAGACGACTTGAGTAGTGACTCTTATCATTTGTATCAAGATTTCGGTCTCGATTCTTTTATTCAGAAAAATTGGATAAACATGCAAACTAAACTAATTGGTTTTATCATGCTAAAATATCAACCCACCCCGAGCAGACTATGCCGCAAGGCGCCAAGGGAAATCCAGATATTTTCGCTCGAACTTCACAGTGGTGGTTGCTATCTAAGAGTCAAGAGACTTAGAGATTATAGTGTTAGATCAACTGTTGGGTTCTCTACAAGCCCATGAGAAAAGGTTGAAGGAGAGGTAAGGGCCAATCACTCAGATGTTATAGGCAAAATTGAAATTTTATAATAGAGAAGAGAGGAAGTCACAAGTTGTACATGTGGAAAGTAGTAGAGGACGTGGTCGCGGAAGAGGCCGTGGTCATGGTGGTCGAGGTTGGTCTCAAGAAAGAGGTAGAGGTACTGGTTAGGAACAACAAAACTAAACTAGAGGTCAAGGAGGTAGAAATCCTCAATGAAATTCTAGAGGATAAGGCAGAGGAGGCAGATTTGGCGGTCCTGATAAATCAAATGTCCAATGTTACAATTGTGAAGGATATGGGCACTATACAATAGAATGAACTTTTAATGCAAACCATGATGATGAAGCAAACTTTGTTGAGGTTAAAGATGGTGAAAATCCACCTTTGTTGCTGTCTTGCAGTGGAGATTCAGAGAAAACCACTAAGTCACGGTATCTTGATTTCAGAGCTAGCAATTAGATGAATGGTAATAAAACTTTGTTTTGCAATCTTGATGAAATCCCAAAAGGGAATATTTCTTTTAGTGATAAATCAAAAGTTCCAGTCATCGGTAGTGGAGAAATTCTTATCAAGCTAAAAATGGAGATCATGAGTTTATTTATAATGTTTATTATGTTTCAGCTTTAAAGTCCAACATTTTAAGCATTGGACATCTTGTTGAGAAAGGTTATCATATAGAGATGATTAAGAGAAATGGACTGATTATTCATAATGGAAAAAGAATGATTGCTAGAGTTCCAATGTCAGTGAATAAGATGTTTAAGCTAAAGATCAATAGTGACATACTAAAGTGCTTAAAGGCTTCTTTTCTGGAGTCAGCATGGTTGTGGCATCTCAGAATGGGTCATTTAAATTTTGGAGGCTTAGAGAATATGTCTAGAAAGAGGATGGTGAGCAGATTAACTTTCATAAATCATCCTAAACAGATTTATGAAGGGTGTACGTACCGGAAGCAGTCGAGAAGGAGTTTTCCCAAAGAATCATTTTCTAGCAAATCATAGCCTTTAGAGTTGGTGTATGCTGATATATATGGTCATATAAATCCAAGTTCTCATGGTGGAAGCAAGTATCTGTTGTTGTTTATTGATTATTATACTCAAAAAACTTGGGGTTATTTTCTGAAGGAGAAAAGTGAAGCATTTGAAATCTTCAAAAAGTTTAAGGCTTAAGTTGAGAATGAGATTAGCTTGAAGATTCTACCATTTAGAAATGATTGAGAATGAGATTTTAATTCATGAAAATTTAATCAATTTTATGAGTATTCAGGACATTTCCTTACTGTTCCTAGATCACCGCAACAGAATGGCATGGTTGAGTGGAAAAATAGAACCATTTTGAATATGGCTCATAGTATGTTTAAGAATAAAGCTATGCCAAAGGATTTTTGGGCAGAAGCTGTGGCTTGTGTGGTGTATTTGAACAATAGGAGTCCAGTGAAGAAGTTGGCAGAGATGACCCCTCAAGAAGCGTGGGTGGTAAGAAACCAAATATTTCCCATTTAAAAGTATTTGATAGTCTTTCTTATATATATGTAGCTGATGAATTGAGGAAAAAGCTTGATGATAAGAATGAGAAGATGGTGTTCATTGGTTATTCACAAAGTTCTAAGGGTTATAAGCTCTATAATCCTCAAACAAGTAGTGTCACTAGCTAAGATGCTTTGTTTGATGAAGGAAGTTGTTGGAACTGGAATGTTTTAGAAAATGAGACTTATGATTTTGTTCCTTTCTTTGAAGATGATGTAACTGCAGGCAAATACGACTTAAACAGACAAAATGCGACAGGCGGGCATACTATGACAGACATAGACATGCAAAATGTGACAGATACGCTTTCACTAAGCTCATCTGAAAGGCAACCTCGCATGAGGAGTTTGGATGATATTTATGCAGAAACAATAGAAGTGGATAACACCATATTATTTTGTTTGTTTGTTGATATAGAATCTGTCAAGTTTGAAGAAGTTGGGGAAGATGGAAAGTGGTAATTTGCGATGAATGGGGAGATTAAATCCATCTAAAAGAATGATACATGGGAGCTGACCTCATTGCCAAAAGGAAAGCAAGCAGTAGGTGTCAAATGGATTTATAAAAGCAAAGAAGAATCCAAAAGGCGAGGTGGAGAATTACAAAGCTCGCCTTGTTACAAAAGGCTATTCTCAAAAGGCCGGTATTAATTATAAAAAGATGTTTGCATCGGTGGCTCGGATAGAAATAATCTGATTAATTATATCCTTTGCGGCACAATAAGGATGGAGAATTCACCAAATGGATGTGAAATCGAGTTTCTTGAATGGAACTCTTGAAGAAGAGGTTTATGTTAAACAACCTTTGGGCTATATTGTCAAAGGTGAAGAAGACAAAGTTTTGTATAGTCTCAAACGAGCTCCGAGAGCTTGGTACTCATGTATTGATGAGTATTTTCAGAAGAATGGTTTCACAAGATGTCCTTATGAGCACGCTTTGTATGTAAAGGAGAGCACGAGTGGAAAAATGATGTTTGTGTACTTGTATGTTGATGATTTGATATTTACAAGAGTTGATAAGATGATGGAAGAATTCAAGAAGTTCACTGATTAAGGGCTGATTTCTTATTATTTAGGCATTGGGTGCAACAAAGTGATGAAGTTATATTTCTTTGTCAAAGAACATATGCAGAAGCTATTTTGAAGGAGTTCAAAATGGACAAGTGTAATTCAATCTCTACTCCACTGGAATGCAAAATTCAGCTTTCTAAGCATGACAATGAAGCTAAAGTAGATCCAATTATGTTCAGAAGATTGGTTGGAAGGCTGCAATTTTTTATATGTGCAAGACTGGATATCTTGTATGGAATCGGACTTGTGAGTTGTTACATGGAAGCTCCAACTTTGAATCATATGAATGATGTGATGAGAATCCTTTGTTATGTTTAAGGTATTATTTCTTATGGTTTATTCTATTCATCTCAAAATAATAGTAAGATGTATGGATTCAGTGATAGTGATTAGGGAGGAGATATTGATGATTGAAAAAGCATAACTCGTTTTGTGTTCTTTATTGGAAAATTTTTTGATTGGAGTTCAAAGAAGCAAGCAATTATCACATTATCTACATGTAAAGCTGAGTATGTTGCAGTAGCATCTTGCGTTTGCATGCTATATGGTTGAGGAGATTATTAAAGATTTTCAATTTTGCTCAAGAGGAAGCTAAGGAAGTGTTCGTTGACAACAAATCCATAATTGTATTGGCGAAGAATCCAATCTCTCATAAGAGGAGTAAGCACATTGACACTAAGTATCATTACATCCGAGAGTGTGTTAATAACAAAGAATTTGAGTTGAAGCTTGTGTCGTCCAAGGACCAAGTTGTTGACATTTTTACTAAGGCATTAAAGTTTGTCAATTTCAGTAGATTGCGGTCGCTTCTAGGTTTTACAAAGATATAAGTTTAAGATGGGTTGTTTAAAGAATAATCTTATTCATTGAATAAAGACCGTTTTGCATAATTCATTGTACTTGTGGTTACAAGTTTCAATAGTCATAGGTTATAGGAGTTACAAACGGTCACAATAGTTTATGAGTCATTAAACGTATTTACTTTTGTAGAAATTTTAGTATTTGAGGAGTTACACTGTAATGCTATAAGAATGTAAATTGCTGAAGTTAAATTATGTACAAAATAATACCAGAAGCCAAATATTTCAGCCATAAAATCTCTCTTGTAAATACGCTCTCTCTATATTCTTTCCTAACATTCATTGCAAAGTTCAGTTATTTTTTGCCTTTCATTGCTGCAAATTGGTAGGTGTTGAGGATGAGTTTTAGATTTATGAGGTTTACGGTGTTTTACATGAGATAGAGAGGAAGAAGATAGAGGGATAGTCAAAACGGGTGTTTTTCTTCAAGGGCAAAATTGACATTTGGGTAGGCGACACAAAGAAAACATAAGTGTTAAATAACAACCTAGTTAAAGGGGATATATGTTCATAATATGAACGTTTGGCAGATGAGTGGGAATCGACCAAAACCCTAAAATGGGCTCACTTGGCTTGTTCATTCTTCTCCCTCGGCTAGCACCAGTCTCGATTCGAGAGGGGTTCGTGCATGTGATTTTGGAGGGCTTCGGTTTTAAAAGTCTAGACTACATCAACTCCTTTCATAAACATTCTATGTGAGTTTTATATGTTTTTATCTCAAGATTTTGATTTTTCATTGTATCATATTCAAACCAAGATTTTCTCGAATTTGAGAATTTCAATCAATTTTTCGCCTTTGTGATTGATTTTCGATGACAAATCCCTTTACCTTCCTCCTTTACCCGAGTTTAGGTCCGGCAATGAGCAAGTACACATAGGTGGAGTTTCAAGCCCCAAATTTATATAGAGGATAAACTATAGTAGCAATCCAATAGTTGGTCTAACCACGTGGATGACTTGGATTTAGTATCGAACTATTAATTGATCATCCATGTATAACGCCAACATGATACAAAATAAATTTAAGATTATTATTATAATATAAGAAGCATTTTACTCTTACTGTCTAGAGATGTGAAATTGTGACATGTTGCAAAGTGTGAGTTATAAGCTTTACGAATCTCGCCCCAAGTCAATCGAGATCAAGTTACATCATTCCAATGAATGTTGATGTAACAACAATAACTTCGAAACGATCCAGTTTGATATCATAGTAAGTTTATAGTTATAACAAAATCCATACAAAAGAGAGTAAGCCAAAAAATGCAAAGTCGAGTTATCAGCGAAACCTCGTTGATGGTTAAATGAGAACTTGTTTGAAAAATACTACCATGACTATCAAATAAAATGGATAAGAAGATTGTAACATCGGTCATAAGTATTTCTAGAGATAATTGTGGAGTTGAGTGAGGCCTTATCGGTGGTTGTGAGATTTTTCCCTTTAGCTCCATCATGGGCTTTATATTTCTTGAATGGGCCTTTGGGGCTAAATATGCATATGTTAGGGTATTTATCATGATGAGTCATAATTTATAAACTATTTATATGAATATTATGATAGGGGAATTTATAAAAAAAAGTAAGGTTTTTTTGTACCATTTCCTCATCCAATGGTTGAGAATTGATTAACATTTAATTAAATATTCTCTCATATTAATTAAATCCTCTCACATCAAGCCATTGGATGAGATAAAGGTACAAAAAGCCAGGAGCATGGTATAAATTCCCATCATGATAGAGATATATTTCTTAACTTTCCATTTTTAAATTCTATTTATACAATTTTCATGTTCCTTGTTTTTTTTTCCTTAGTTTTCATTTATCTCTCAAACCGTTTATTTTTTCGACATGACGCTCTAGAGTTTTTTGTTCGTCTTATTTTTATCTTCGAAATGGTATCCACTGTGAATTTCAAACTTTTTAAATCAATAGATGCCGGGTAGATGTCCAATAGACATCTGATAGCTATCCAACAGATATATGATATATCTTAGTTCTGACAGTTTTTTCCCAGAATCATTATGTTAGTTTGTGCTGCTATTTCTTTTGATTGAATCTAGTGCTCCTATAGGTTTCGGGTGTGAGATTTTGCTTTATTTGTTGCTCCAATTGAGAAGTTTTTCGTTGTTCTACATTTAGGTTTTCCAATTCTAAACTCAGGCGATCAGACATCTATTGAAAATCTATTAGATATCTTGCAGTTCAAAAAAATTTGGAAATAAAATATTGCAATGAATGTCATTCCAAAGAAGAGATAAATAAAAAATTTTAAAATAACATATAAAAAATAATAATTTAAGAGATAAATATAAAATAAAATAAAAAAATTAAAAAAATATTAAACAATACGCGCGTCGGAAGTGTTGAAAGGGAACTTGTAATTATTATAAAGTGGTTATCAGTTTGAAATTAATTTACCGTGTCTATGTCATTAGCCCAAATAATTTTACGGAGCAAGCCCTTTTTCATAAAAGCCCCCATATGTTATCTTGTAATTTTTCAAATTTAACTGCTACTACATAATATATTAATATCTAGCCATTGTTTGTCATTGTTACGATGGAAGAGACAGAAACAAACTTTGACCAATATACAGTTTAAAGTCAAATATAAATACCATCATCATATATTGCATTTCATTTTACTACCTTTTCAACCCCGATTTCATTGATTTTTAACATCTAGTTAATTTCGTATGCTCGAATATCCACGCATATATTCGGGTGAGCTTAAGAATATTTGGCAATATATATGTGTATGTATATTAATGAAGATACTTGTAAATATTATAAAAAAAATATAAATGTTAATCTTAGTTATTAAAATGCAACTGTTTTGAAAGTGGTAGAGTAGACTGGGCTTTTCAATTTTGTAGTCCAAGCCAACAAAAAAATGATATCAATGCTGAGGGCTTAGGCTGACCGTTTGTTGAAATCCCAAAGAGAGCGGCCCAAGAATGACTTTTGAATTGACAAACAATTCTACTCCTGGACAAATTATACTTAGTATTAGTACTAATCATTTGACCTAGGAAAAAAATAAGATGCCCCAACTTTTCTATCTCTGGTGGCGTCCCGTCGTTCAATTTTTGATATGAGAAGATTTTCAAAAGAGAGAAATAAAAAAATAGGGGAGAGAAATAAAAATAATGATAACAATTGAAAAAATTAACGCGTATCAGAAATTGAATAAGAGGCTAAGAATTAGAAGTAATGATTTTTTTCTACCTAGAAAAACACCATGTGTGTTGATGAGACACAAAGTATTATAAGTTAATATCCATCAACACAAATTTTTATACAAAAAATTGGATCATTTGATGTGTAAAAAAGACCATCTATACATATTTCGATATGTGTCCTAGTAGTGACCGAATTTGTTGTACTTTCGGACCTACCATCACAAATGTCAAAATATGTATTATGAGTCTTTTTACATGTCAAAGGATCCAATTCTTTCTATATTATCATCAGCACACATGACAAGTTGTATACTGAAAGTCATTTTTTCACGTCAAATGACTTGATCCTCAATATTGCGAGTGTCGAATGACTTGAAAGATGATTAGGAGTTAAACTCAGTTTAGCTTCAACACTCAAATTAGTATATGGTGAGTTATCAATAGTACCAAACAAATCCATAGATACCCATGTCTATATGTTGATTTAGACTCTTGTCATTATCCTTCAAACTTCTTTTCATAGGTACCAGAAACTTTAGTAACATTTCATTATGAATGGTTACTAACTATAACCACTCTTGTAACTACCCCATCATTTTATGGATAAAGCAATTAGGGCACATCACTGCCGCTCTCACCAAAGGCACCCTATAAACACTCATCTTCACTGATACAGGTAAATAACTACAACCAAATTGATCGCCGACCATACATAATTTAATTAGGGGATTAATTACAAGGTACGTAAATAATATACACCGTGAATTTTTAAACTTTTTCAACTGATAGATATTTAATAAATATCATGTAGCAGTAAACATCTAGTAGATATTAGTTTTTTTATAGTTTTCTTTATGTAATCGTTACGTTAGTTTGTGCAATAAAATCATGTTCGACGGCTCAAATTCAGTTATGATGAAGTAATACATTAATCTCTTCCATTATTAAACAATAATAAGAATTTCAATTTTGAAATAAAAAACAAAGTGGGAATCAAAATCAATAATCACTAAACAACATCAGTACGCGATCCAAAAAAGTAAAAAAATAAAAATAATGCCGCAGAAAATCAGACAACGATTAATTAGTGGCGAAAATCAAACAAATAACAAGAAGATAAGAGAATCGAGATACGATTTCCAAATCGAGAAAAGAATGCATGAACAGATCCAATAAAGAGAAAGCGCATCAAACAGATCAAGAGAGAAAAAAGGCTAATGAAAAAAATAGTTTTCGGACATGTCTACCAGACTTCTACCACATATTTACCAGATGTTTACTGGTTTAAAAATTTCAAAATGTCACAATGGATGTCATTTCGAAGATAAAAAAAGGGACGAACAAAATATTTAGAAGTGGCATGTCAAACAAATGAACGGTTTGAGAGATACATGCAAAAAAAGTCAAAGATCAAAAAAAACATGACCAATCACATGTTAAAAGGAATATTTGGAATTAATTTGAAGGGATCGTATATATGTATATTGTTTATAGTGAAACATTTTTTACAAGAGCTGCAATATTTATTAGGAAAATTGTCAAATTCGGCTCATTTGGGTAAAATAATTTCAACCCAGATTTAGCTCAATTACCTAAAGGCCCTAACATATTTTTTTAATAACCTTCATACATACTCCATATATTTCATACGATGTTTATAACTTTCTTACGCTCTTACAGAACTCCAGATTGCATTAGGTTTGTAAAAGATATATAACAGCTTTGTAACAGACTTGTATTAGGTTTGTAACGGATATATAATAAACTTGTAAAAGATTAATGACTTACAATAATGCTGAACACTTCAATAATAATTCAATGTAAATCAAAACTACTGAAAACTTACTATTTTATTCATCAAATACTTGTAATAGATATATAACAACCTTATAATAGACTTTATAACAGGTTTGTAGTAGAATTGTAACAGCTAAAAGTCATAATGATTATGTCAAACACTTCTTTAATAATTCCATCTAATTCAATATTGTTATATTCCCGTTATGTATTCATATAACACTTGTATTAAACTTGTAGCAAATATAAAACATATATGTAACAAATATATAGTAGGTAGGTCTGTATTAGATATGTAACAGATTCAAAGAAAGAATTCATTCATATTTCCCTTCTGATACAATATTGTTACAAGTCTGTTATATCACCAAACACTTGTATCAGACTTGTAGCAGATATATAACACATATGTAACAGATATGTAGTAGGTCTGTATTATATGCATAACAGGTTGAAAAAAACACGCAAATCAACTTGCCAAACACTTGCGAATGAAGAACAGATTTGGATCATAAATCAAATCTGAAATTAAGGACGAAGAACACAATGAAATCGAGAATGAAAAATACAGATGAAATTTGAATTCTGAAATCGCGAATGATGAACAAATTTGAATCAGAAATCAAATCTGAAATCGAGAACGAATGACACAGATGAAATCAATTTAATTTGAATCTGGAATCAAATCTGAATTTGAGGATGAAGAACAAAGATTGAATCGAAAAATAAAATAAAACCTGAATTATCGATTATACGAGAGAGAAGAGAATGGCTAATCTGCAAACACGACCTGTTTATAATTATTATTTACTGATATAAGGCGTATAAAAGTTAATAACAAATAAAAAAAATTAAATTGATTACAAATGATTTTTTAGGCATAGAGGTAATTAATTTTCAAATTATTTACCCTATTTATTATTTGTCATTACAACTTTTGACAATGGAAGAGACATAAACGAACCGTACCAAATTCATATATTGCACTTCATTTTACTAAGCCCCTCTTCATTTTAACCGCAATTCAATTCAGTCCAATTCAGACTACTTCAGTTTAATTTAGTTCAGTTTATTGTGATTCAGTTTATTTTAGTTGAACTATGTATAGTTATAAATTTACACTAATATAAGTTCAGTTCAGTTTGGTTCAACTCACTGTAGTTGAGTTCAATTCATTTCAGTTCAGCTTTCAAAAATTGAAAAGAATAGGGTCTAACTTTTCAACGGTAATTTCATTGATTTTTTTAGCAGTTTGTTTATTTCCAAACTTTAATACTAGTTTATAATCACTTGTAGATTGAATTCCTCAAGCTATTCTTTTGAATATAAATGACAAGAAGTTCAAGTACTTGACCTTCCCACTTAGGCTAGCATGCGAAGTTTAAGGCTATCCCAGGCTCGAATGAAACCACATATATCTCGGGTGAGATTATAAATATTGAACAAATATATGTAAGCTTTTATATATATATATTTTTAGTAAATTCTATAGTGATTTTGTTTTATGTTTACGTTTCTTTTATCATTATTGAATTAAATTTTACCCCATTAATCATTATTGAAGGGTAAAATAACTTTAAGTTTGTAAAAAAATAAGTCACCGCATTCATCCGTCAATTTTTTACTTATAAGGGGGCTATTGTAGACTGGGCTTGTCAATTTTGAAGTCCAAGCCCATAAAAAATGGTAACAATGCTGTAGGGCTTAGGCTGACCTTTTGATGAAAGCCCATAGATTGACGGGTGAATGCGGTGACTTATTTTTATTGAGATAATCTTATTCGAAACTTAATAATAATTAAGACTTTTCACCCCTCCCAATAAGTATATTAAGTGGGATTTAAACCTTATTCTCCTCCAACTTGTTTAGCCTGCTTAACCAACTGAATTACATTTTATTGGTAATTATAAGCAGTACTTAATTTATCATTTAACCTAAGAAAAAAATTGAGCATATAAGCGTGCCCCCTTGCATGCAAGCGAAGCGCTATTGGCGGCAATAAAATAAATAGCTCACTGAGTGATGATTGATGCAGCCCCCACCTCTGCTCTGAAAGCTGAAGGAAGGCAGTGCCCTCGATTGTTTTGTTCCAAAGAGAAAAATCATGGCGCCCCAGAACCGTGACATCTAGCAGCAGCATCCCCTTGCGTGCGAGAGACTTCTGCTGCCACGTGGGCTGAGACAAAAAGTAGTATAGGTTTTTATTCATCAAAGCAGTTTTTTTTATAGAATATCACATCGATTCATTTCACATATAAAAAGAACTCTGAATACATATTTTGATATGTGTGCTGATGGTGTTAAAATTTGTTGCTTTTTCGAACCTACCATCACATAACTCGATTCTCAATATAAAAATCCCTATTTTTTAATACACTGCAACATATATTTCTCAAATTTGTGAGTTGAGCTACTTTTAAGAGGATTAGGAGGAGTTCCAAACAAATCCATAGATATCCAACTCTATATGTTCATTTGAACTCTTGTCATTAACCTTCAAACATCTTTTCATAGGTACCAAAAAAACTTTAACAACAATTCACACCTCAGGATAATAAAGAAGCCAATAACATATGTATATATTGGGCGCATGTGCACCACACACTCATTTTACTTTAAAAGGTTTTAAGATGGCTACTAACTATAACCACTCTTGTAACTACCCCATCATTTTACGGATAAGGCAATTAGGCCACATCACTACCACTCCCACCAAAGGCACCCTATAAACACCCATCTTCAGGTAAATAACTATTCTCACTCTTATTCTCATTTTTGCCCATTTCTATACCCCTGTTTCCCCTCGAGCCCCAAATTTTATAGAAGCATAAATTATAATGGTTATCCATTAGTTGGTCTATCGACCTAGATCACTTGGCTTTGGTATCGTATTAACACTCATATATAACCCCAACAAGATACATTTTGTGTTTAAGATTATTTTTACGATATAAGCAAGCATTTTACTCTCATCCCAGCAATGTAAAATTCCAACAGTCTGCAGAATGTAAATGTTGTCCCAAGTCGATTGTGATCAAGTTACATCATTCCAATCAATGATATGACAACAATAACTTTGAAACAATCCAATTTCATATTTTAGTAATTTTTTCCAGACTAGTCAGTCATTCACAGTTTATAGTTATAATAAAATCCATACAAGTAAACCAAAAAGGGTAAGATTAAATTACCAGCAGAACCTCTTTGATTAATAGATGAGAGATTGTTTTATAGAAAAACTAGTGTAATACCTGTGCGATGCGCGGATAGTGCATTTGTAATTTGTATATCAAAGATAAATTTATTTTGTAATATATATGTATATATAATAAAAAATGTTAATGCTAAAAAAAATTATATTATGTATCAAATTGAATTACGAAAAACCTCTTTATGTATAAATAATATCATATTAAATTTATCATTTTTTTTGCATTGTTATATTGGTTACAAACTATATTTCTTAATTATTAACTATTTTTTTGAATTAATACAACTATATTGCGTTCTTAATTTTTATAAATATAAAATTATAAAAGTAGAGCAGAGAGTACGTGATAACAAATTTATGTTTTCAAATATTCTTCCCCACATTCTAAACTCTTAATCCATGATTCGTCATCATCTTATCTTTCTTTTCGAATCTCATCTTAATCACTAATGAATCACACTTTAATTTATAAATCACCAAATGATTCACAAAATTCATTTATTTCTTCTCGACAAATTCATTGATCAACAACGGTTTTTTCCAATTTGAAGAAAATAATATAAGAATTGTAAAATTTACCAAAAATAATTGAAAAGCTAAATATGAGAAGAAATAAAATTTCACTTTAAAATAATATTCAAACGGACATGTATAAGGAAAACTCATCAAAATATTTAAAATTTTACTTTTAATATAAATACTAACTAATTAAAATAGTAATATAAATTAGAACAATATGGTAATAAAATAAGATAAATTTAATAATAAAATTGTAATATTCTTTTGAAAGATTTGAAAGGTTTTAATAATTACACATCAAAATCTTTGATATAAATACTAATTAATTTAAATAATAATTTAAATTAGAATAATATGATAATAAAATAAAACAAATTTAATATTAAAATTGTAATACTTCTTTTGAAAGGTTTGAGGATTCAAATCTGTTGTCCCCAATTGTATGTCCCCTTCCATATCCTCTATTTAGATTTTGCCATGTGTTAGACATATAGGGGAGAGAAACAAAAAAATAAGAAAGAAAAATTGAAAATAAAAAATTAAGTAAAAAAATCTAACAAATGTCAAAATCTATGGGGGACAAGAAAAGAGACACACAATTGGGAACATCAGATTTAAATCTAATTTTAAATATCATTATTATAGAATTAAATTAAAGTAAACGTACAACGATTTAAAACAATAATTACACATGAGAATAATTCATAATTGCTGATAAGAATTATATTGCAAAACTGTTATTGTAATTAATAATTATTTGACCTTTAAAATAATATCCAAATAGATATATATAAAAAAACTCATTAAAATAGTTAACATTTCACTTTAATATAATAAATTCTTATAATAAAAACTCATAAATATAATAAATTATAATATAAATAATAACTATTAAAATAATAATATAAATTAGAATAATATAGTAATAAAATAATTAAAATAGTAATATAAAGTAGATTATATGGTAATAGAATAAAACAAATTGAATAATAAAATTGTAATATTTTCTTTGAAAGTATATGGGCAAATAATTCATTTCAGACTTCATTATATATATATATATATATATATATATATATATATATATATATATATAAACAAATTAAAGTGAAATCAATTAAAATAATAATTTCACATTAAAATAATCTATAATTGCTGATAAAAATTATATTACAAAACTGTTATAGTAATTAATAGTTATTTGACCTTTAAAATAATAATCAAATGAACATATATAAGGAAAACTCATCAAAATAATTAACATTTCACTTTTAATAGAAATACTAACTAATTAAAATAATAAAATAAATTAGAATAATATGATAATAAAATAAAATAAATTTAAAGTTAAAATATATATGAACTAAAATGCAAAAAATAAAACGTATTAATTTGAAGTCTCCTATAAAATAAAATTAAACTTACAGTTAATGAATTTTGAGAGAGGGAAAGATTATATTGTTTTAGAAGTTCTTTATCCTGCGTAAGTTTAACCACAAAATACACTTCATTATGTGTAATAATATTTTTGCTCTTAACTGAACGCTTGAACATAATTTTTCTTCCCATAATGTTCTCCAAATCAAATGGTATAGGTGTTTCACCTAGTGCATCTGTTATCTAATATAATTTCAAAAGACAAAAAACAATAAAAGATGTTTAAAACATTATTAATGGAGAAAAAACTAAAATTAATTGGAATTCAAAGAAGATATATTATTAATATGCCAAAAGTATGTACCTTAATTGAATGTTTAATTCAATCAATTGTTGCGCTTCACGGTCCCAAATTAGTAAGAAATAAACCCAGTACTATCCATTACACAAACTTGAAGCTTATATCTGTGAAACCAAATTGAATGTTTAATTCATTACAATTTTAATATCGAAATTCTTTAACTATATTAATTGAACAATTGAAAGCCAAATTTTAGATGCACAATGCTTATCTGACGAAAGCCGAATAAACAAAATGATTACACTTTTGGCAAAAGATCTTGTTGCCATTTACTTCTACCTTTTTGAAACATTTGCTATTTCTACATCCCGGATATGACCAACCATTTTGACACTCTAAATCAATAATTTTTACCACAATCCAAAAAACTCCTTCTTGAATAATTGTAAAAATCATCATAAAAATAATTGTGATGCATTATTTATTTATGCATGATTTGAGAGGAAAAAAAAGGAGAAATTGTTTACCACGTTTTAATTGAGATTAAGGGACTAAAATCTTCACTTATTTTATTTGAATCAAACAATTCTGTATAAGGGACTAATTCGAATAAATTGATACTAAATTTTTGGTCATTGACCTCCCGAACAATCGTATTCGACGAAAATGTTAACCTCCATTAATTTGTTGTTGGCTTAGGTGTTTTGATATTATTATGGTTGATAATGAAGTTCCTCATATTGTACACCTTGAGTTCTTGAAGATTACCAACAAACGTAGAAATATTAGTTTTTATTACCGTCGCTTGAATGCAATCTCCTATTACAATATTACAAAATCATAAAAAAAGATAGAATTTTTTGTCAGCTATGCAATTTTATCAAACATTTATAGTGATAAATTTTTTAATACTCAATTACAAATAATTTATTAAAATACATTTTCGTCTTGCAAAACCATTTCAATAGTAAATATTGCATTTGGTTTATTTCGTTCTGAAATGGTCCAAAGGCGGAGAATACGTTCTTTGAGGGTTCATTGCGTCTTAGTTGGATTTATATCGCATATAATATCCGTCTTCAGTTGCGCCCCAAGTGGGTTGATATCATTCACCGAATTATGTTTCTGCTTCAACATAAGGAACAATATACTTTTCTACAATGATCTTGTGTCAAAATTTGATGAGGAAAAATGAGTCACTCGGATTCTTAAATAAGGAGGAGTAATTACTGCTATGAAATTCAAATTTATTCCTAAATAGGATTATAACCAACAGAATTAAATAAAATCAAAAACAACAAATTAAATTTTAAATAAATAGATTTAGAAGATATATATTATTTTGATTTGTTTCCATAATTCACCCTAATTAATTATTTCCTAATAAAAAGTAGTTATTGTTATTAATCATTATCATTTTTCTAAATCAAATCTATTGGAGAAATATATTAAAATCAGTTTCCTAAAATTTTGATTTAAATTCATGAAAAATATTCAATTTAATAATTATTATAGACAGCAATAAAATCTGCTCATATACAGTGTAAAATCAATTAAAGTAAAGAAAGCTCTTATATGTCAACAAATAATTAGAAAAGTTAGTAATAACATATCAAATGTTCATACTAGTAAAAAAAAATAAGAATCAACTTTAAAAAAAAAATTCATAACAATTGAACAATATGAACAACAAATTAAAATTTTAAAAATATGACTCTACTGATTATAATCTTATTTAAGAAATAACGTGACTCTTTTTTCTTTATCAAATAATAATTTTTTTATAATTATTACTAGTGTAGTCCCCGTGCGATACACGGATAGGTCATTTGTAATAAGTATATCAATTTTTGTAATGTATATTACAAAATACAAAATATTAAGCTAAAAAATATGCTATATCATGTATCAAATTATATTGCGAAAAGCCTCTTTATATACAACATTTGCAGCTTCATCTATTACTTGTCAATCATCATCAAGAGAAAAAGGCAGGAGTTATCTAATTTTTCTTTCAAAGAACAATGGGCAGTTTAAAGAAAGAGAGAAATAGATAAGTGAAAGAATAAGAAATTCTTCTTGAGTTATGTGCATTTCTCATTTAAATATTTAAAGTAAATAATTGATAGGATAATATCTTTACATAAAAAAACTAAATTAAATTTGAATTTTTTTCTTAAATAGGATTATAATCAACAGAATAGAATTAAATAAAATCAATAAAAATATTTTAAATTTTAAGGAAATAGATTTAAGAAATACATAGTTGATAGATATACTTAAATGATAATTATGAAATTTGAATTCACTTGATCAAATAAATAAAAATAATCTATTATCTTTCATAAGAAGGAGGTACTATTACAAAATTATCCATAAGAATGAGTAAGTACTATTATAAAATTCAAATCTTTTCTTAAATAGGATTATAATTTATACTTTTTTATAAAATTGCCTGGCTTACAATAATAACAAAGGAAAACCTTATCTCACCCCGCCCCCCAGTGTGGACTCGAACCTGCGACCTCTAGGATCACAACTTCACAGCTCAACCACTGGACCAAGCCTTTACCACATTATAATTTATACTTTTTTGCAAATATTTAATGAGGAAAAAAAGTCACATTCATTCTTAAATAAGGAGTAAGTACTATTACGAAATTTAAATTTTTTCCTAAATAGGATTATAACCAACATAATTAAATAAAATCAAGAACAATAAATTAAATTTTAAATAAATAGATTTAATACATATATTTGTTGACCTAATAATTTTAAAATATTGCAATATTGACGATGATTCAACAAATACTAATCTTTTTTTAAAAAGAGATACATATCAATTATTCTTCTCCTTCTTAGTTCCTTATCCGTTTTGCTCGATTGCTCGAAATTTGTGTATTATCTTCATCTACAAATACGATTATAATTAAATAAAATTACAATAAGTATATCAATGATAAATTTATTTTGTAAATAGAATTATGATTTATTCTTAAACAGGTTTACAATTTAGAATTAATGTGACTCCTTTTTACTCATCAAATCTTTTATTATTACTATTGTCGTTGTTATTATTATTATTTTTATTTTATTTCAATTTTATATTTTGATATTGTTATGATTAATATGAATATTAACCAATTTTAAATGCAATTATTATATTAATATAAATTGGAATAATATGGTAATTAAATAAAATAAATTTAATAATAAAATTGAAATAATTCTTTTGAAAGGTGTATATATATATATATATATAATTAATTAATTTAAACAAAGTATGCAATTGTCTTTACTTGTACTGATCTACTTACTATCTCTTCGGACACAAAGTATGCATTTTGAGATGATATTTGAGTTATCCTTTCAGAGGCCGAATGACTAACAGAGAGCAATATAAACTCAAACCATAAGAAATTGATATTAGGAAAATTATAAAGTACAACATTTTTATGCTGGTTATATTTAAATATTTAAATTAAATTAATAGTAAAAAAATAACTGTAATATTTTACCTTGATTTAAATTTCGATACCTCAGGAAGGTTCGGATTAATCCACAATTTGGATGCATGTCAAGTATTAGCCACCCCATACTTACCTACAATTATCCTGTTCTTTCCTGTCAAAATTTGATAAGGAAAAATGAGTCACACGGATTCTTAAATAAGAAGGAGTAAGTACTGCTACGAAATTCAAATTTATTCTTAAATATGATTATAACCAACAGAATTAAATAAAATCAAGAACAATAAATTAAATTTTAAATAAATAGATTTAGGAGATATATATTATTTTTGTAACACCCCCTTTACAGGGAGTCTTACGGTAACTATAATCACCCAATGAACAACTCTACTCCACAATATAAAGTTCAATACTTGTAGATTTAATATGTACAAATACAAATATAATGTTTCCAACTCTAAATTATTTTCCAAATATTTCTCAATGCCACTTTACATTTCTCACACTATCTAGTACATGCCATTATTCTACAAACCATAATATTACATTAAAATACAAATCCACATCGAGTCTTTCCTTATATGCTCTTCAAGCTGATCCACTTATACCACTTTGGTCCAAGCTATCTACAAATCTCCACCTACGTGTAGAAAAACAACTACACGCTAAGCAATTTACTTAGTGGTGTCCATAAAAGAAATACAACAATTTTGAATATTTTTAAAATAGAAACAAAGTATATTTATAAGTCAAAAACAAATTAACCAACTTTATGGAACCAATTCACAAAACTTATATAGTAATCCTTTCAAAGTACAATCAAATTTATATCCAATTTTTCCAAACACTTTAACCATATATTGCCCAAAGTAAACAAGTCCTGAATAACGGTAAAATGGATATGGGAGCGGACAAGCCCGAAGCCGAAGCTTCAATATCAATGTATCGGTCAAGCCCGAAGCCGAAGCTTCAAAATCAATATATCGGTCAACCCCGAAGCCGAAGCTTCAATATCAATATATATATATATATATATATATATATATATATATATATATATATATATATATATATATATATATCAGAATATCGGCCAAAGCCCGAAGCCAAAGCTTCAATTGTTTGTACAGTACTGTACCCCCCTTTATTGGCGCCAATCTACCCTGACCCCTATTCTACTCGTTTAATAAGGGCAATAAATCAAAGTAACATCTTAAAAATTCCAATATAAACCATCAATCATAATTCAACATAACTTAAGTAATTAAGAAATCCAAATCCCAAATTTTTAAGCATCAAACTTCAATTAAAACTAAATAAAATCAATATTCATACTTTCCAGAAATTTCCAGATTCTGTGACCTGACTTCCCTTGCATTTTTCACTATCAAAACATCACCCAATCGAAGAACTTTCTTCTAAACATAATTATCCACATGTCTCAGCTTTTTAAAGCCACTAGAATCACAGAAATCCAAATTGTATAACCAAAGTTATGATCAAAATACTAAACTGTGTGCAAAGTTGAGATTTTCCGAAAACAAATTTCATGACTCAACTTCAAACGAAAATTTCACATTGAAAACGAACGAAATTCAATAAGGTTTCTTCTGCACATATATTCCTTACTTTCTTTAGATATCAATAGAATCAAGAATCATTCAAATCGGATTTATATAACAAGATAAAACATTAAAACAAAACAGGGATACAAATCTGGAAATTTTTCCGAAAAACCAATAAATCGAAATTTGAGACACAAACCTTTTTCTAAACTCTTTCTAGCTCTCTTCTACCTCTTTTTCCTTTGATTTGCTTGCACTAGCTTCCTCTACAACAGCCATATATAATTCTATCAAGATATTGTATAAATAAACTTCCTAATACCATAAATATGCTTAATCTACCATGATTTCTACTAATTAAGCTTTAATTTCATAAAAAAATCAGTCACCTCAAACTCAGATTACTATTCATCTGAATCTTAATATCTGAAATCCTCCTCTTCTAGTCTTAATTCACTGAAATTGATGATGGTAGAGGGCTTAAGGATCGATTTCTAACAAGAATTCGAAGTTGAATCGAAGAAATCGGAAGTTTTTAAATTATGGAAAATTTGGTAAAGCATAGGAAGAGAGAAAAATGGAGAAGAAGATGAAGGGGTATGCATGAGAAGGATATATATATATATATATATATATATATATATATATATATATATATATATATATATATATATATATATATATATATATATATATATCCAATTTCCTATAATGCCCTCGAATAAATAATTAAATGCTCAATTCATCCCTCTAATTTAATTAACTCTTATTTCCCCATGTCTTATATCCAATAACAGTAATAACAATAAAAATAATTTTCATGATATTTTAATACCATAGTAATTTATTATAAGCAAATTTTGGAATTTTGGTTCGTTACAATTCTCCCCCTCTTATGAATTTTCGTCCTCGAAAATTACCTGAAAACAATTGCGGATATTGAGTTTTCATTGTATCCTCCGGTTCCCAAGTTGCTTCTTCAACCTTATGATTCCTCCAGAGTACTTTTACCAATGGAATAGACTTGTTTCTCAATTGTTTAACTTCTCTCGCCAAGATTTGTACCGGTTCCTCTTCATACGTCAGGTCGGGTTCGATTTCTATGACATCAGGAGATAAGATATGTGATGGATCTTATCTGTATCTCCTTAACATTGACACATGGAACACATTATGAATTTTGTCGAGTGTCGGGGGTAGTGCCAACCGATAAGCTACCGGTCCAACCTTCTCTATAACCTCATATGGGCCAATGAATCTCGGACTGAGCTTGCCTTTCTTGCCAAATCGTAGGACTTTCTTCCAAGGAGATACTTTGAGAAATACTTTATCCCCCACTTCATAAGTAATATCTTTTCTGTTTAGATCAGCATAAGACTTTTGTTTATCCGATGCAGCCTTCAATCTCTCTTGAATAAGTTTTACCTTCCCCTTTGTCTCCTGAATCAAATCCACCCCCCACAATCTTATTTTCACTAAGTTCGGTCTAATATAATGGAGTTTGACATTTTCTTCCATACAATGCTTCATATGGCGCCATTTGTATGCTTGACTGATAGCTGTTATTGTAGGAAAACTCCATGAGGGACAAATACTTATCCCAACTTCCTTCAAATTCAATGATACAACTTCTCATCATGTCTTCCAACACCTGAATTACTCTTTCAGATTGACCATCTGTTTGAGGATGAAATGAAGTACTAAAATGAAGTTTACTACCTAAGGCTTCTTGCAACTTCTTCCAAAATCTCGAAGTAAATCTTAGATCTCGGTCAGAAATGATTGAAATAGGCACTCCGTGTAGTCGCACTATCTCATCTATATATAACTGAGCCAACCTATCAAGTGAATAATCCATTCTAACTGGAAGAAAGTGGGCAGACTTTGTCAATCTATCTACAATAACCCACACTACATCATGTTCCTTCTGTGTAAGTGGTAAAGACGTCACGAAGTCCATTGTGATTCTTTCCCATTTCCATTCTGGAATTGTTATTGGTTGCAATAATCCAGAAGGAACTTGATGTTCGGCTTTCACCTGTTGACAAGTTAGAAATTAAGCAACATAGTTAGTAATGTCTTTCTTCATTCCATTCCATCAATAATGGCTCTTCAAATTTTGGTACATCTTGTTTGCTCCTGGATGTATCGCATAAGGACTACTATGCGCCTCATGTAGGATATTCTTCTTTAATTCTTCATTGTTTGGCACACATAGTCTATCTTTAAAATATAGACATCCATCTTCTCGAACCATATAGTTGTCTACGATACCCACTTCCATCCGTGATCGAATGACCTTTAAGTCATCATCTTCATTTTGTGCTTGCTTAACCCGTTGTAGTAGTACAGGTTGAATCTTTAATTCTGCAATTAAGGCTCCACTACTGGTAAGAGCTAACCCCGTATTCATAGCCCTTAGTGCGATCATTGTCTTTCTACTGAGAGCATCTGCCACTACATTAGCCTTTCCTGGATGGTAATCAATAAGACAATCATAATCTTTAATGAATTCCATCCACCTTCTTTGCAGTAAATTCAACTCCTTCTGTGTTGGTAAATATTTCAAGCTCTTGTGATCTGTGTAAATATAATATTTTTCTCCATAAAGATAATGTCGCCAAATTTTCAAGGCCAAGACTATTACAGCCATTTCCAAATCATGAGTAGGATAATTCCTTTCATGATTCTTCAATTGCCTGGAAGCATAGGCAATCACTTTTCCTTCTAGCATCAAAACACATCCAAGACCACTATAAGAAGCATCACTATAGATTACAAAGTCTTTTCTAGGCTTTGGTTGGGTAAGGATGGGTGCTTTTGTCAACATCGCTTTCAACTTCTCAAAACTTTCTTGACACTTGTGATTCCACTCAAATTTTGCATTCTTTTGAAGTAGTTTCATCAGTGGGGCAGCAATGACTGAAAATCCCTTCATAAATCTTCTATAATACATTACTAAACCAAGGAAACTTCTGACTTCCGTAGGGTTCTTTAGTGGTTTCCATTCTACAGCTGCTTCTATCTTTTTAGGATCCACTTTAATTCCTTCTGCAGAAACAACATGACCTAAGAAAGAAACTTCTTCAAGCCAAAACTCACATTTGCTAAGTTTAGCATACAATTTATTTTCCCTCAAAGTTTGGAAGACTATCCGCAAATGTTGATCATGCTCTTCCCATGACTTAGAATACACCAAAATATCATCAATGAAAACCACTACAAACCTGTCTAAATACTAGTAAAAGACACGGTTCATAAGGTCCATAAATGCTGCTGGTGCATTAGTTAGACCAAATGGCATTACCAAAAATTCATAGTGCCCATATCTGGTTCTGAAAGCCATCTTTGCAATATCATCATCTTTCACTCTCATCTGATAGTAGCTCGATCTCAAATCAATCTTGGAGAAGTATTTGGCACCCTTGAGTTGATCAAATAAGTCTTCAATCCTTGGCAATGGATACTTGTTCTTCACTATCAATTTATTCAACTCCAGGTAATCAATATATAATCGGAGCGACCCATCTTTCTTCTTAACAAATAACACTGGTGCACCCCATGGGGATATACTCGGGCGTATGAATCCTTTGTCTAACAATTCTTGCAACTGAATCTTCAACTCTTTCAGTTCAGCAGGCGCCATTCTATATGGTGCTTTGGATACTGGTGCGGTACCCGATAATACATCAATTGTGAATTCTACCTCTCTTTTTAGTGGTAACCCTAGTAGTTCTTCTGGAAATACATCGGGAAAATCACATACAGTAGGAATATTCTGCAATTCTAAATCACCTTTCTTCAATTCTAGAGCAAAGATTAGGTAGGCCTGACATCCTTTCCTAACCATCCTTTTAGTCTTCATAAAAGAAATTATGTTACAGAGATAATCTGATCTATCCCCCATGATAACTATTTCTTCTCCATCACAAACTTGAAGTGACATTCTTTTGTTTTTACAATCCACCACAGCACAATGTTCCGATAACCAATCCATTCCCAAGATAACATCATAATCTTGGAAAGGTAACTCAATTAAATTTGCATGGAAAAGTTAATGTTGAATCATAATAGGGCAATTCATATACACTTTGTTTACTATCACACTATGTCCTAAAGGATTAGTCACTTCAATATTTTCTCCTAATTCTTCTACATGCAAAACCCTTTCTCTTGTGCTAACACAGTACATATATATGAATGAGATGAACCGGAATCTATCAAAACATAAACATCGTGATTAAAGAATGAAAATTTACCGACAATAACTTCAGTAGATTCCCGAGTCTCAGGCCCTCAAATTGTATAACTTCGTGCCATTCCTCCCGGTCTACCACTCTGTGGTGCTTGTTGAGCCACATTATGTCCACTTGTCTCACTAGCATTTCCTCTTCCCCTTCCTTTTCTACCTTGCATTGTAGGAGTAGGAACTACTGTAGGTGCAGATGTACTTATCTGTCTTTGAGGATAATTTACAATCAAATGTTCCCTCGAGCCATATTTAAATCAGACTCTACCTTTTCCCCAACATTCCCCTGTATGCATCCTTCCATAATTAGAACATTATGGAATATTTCCTCTGCCACGACCTGAAGATACATTAGCCGCTGACCCGTACTTATGGTTTGTCTCGGTGAAAACCCTCTAAAATGAGATTGTGTTTATTCTGATGTTCCCTTCTGTTTTGTACTTGGAGATTCTGAACTAACACGACCCTGTGACCCCTTTTGAAATCCAGATCTTTTAGCCATTCTTTGTTGCCTATCTGAATTGATCTTCTCAATGCCCGTAGCAGCATCAACCAAGTCATTGAACACCATAATCCTTTGTGCAAGTAAATGCACTCTAATTTCATCATTCAGCCCATCCTTAAATCTCTTACATCGCTTTACTTCACTGTCAACTATATTATGAGCATACCTCTCGAGTTTGAGGAATTGGATTTCATATTCTGATACAGTCATTCGTCCCTATCTCAAAGACAAGAACAATTTCCTCTACTCATCTTTGAATCATTCACTAACGAACTTCTTGTCAAATTGTTCTAAGAAAAGACCCCAAGTGATTTCTCCGGGTCGCCTCTCTCTCACAATATTATCCCACCACCTCCTATCTTGTTCTTTAAGTAGACCTTGCATACAGTCTAATCTCTCTTCATCTGTAAAATGAAGCCTAGTCATACACCATTTAGTATAATCAAGCCAATCTTCTGCAAATGTTGGATTCACTGTAGCCCCCTCTGAAGTCATCAGCCGGAAGCTTTTTGATTCTTTCAAGATGAGTCATCTCCTCTCTTCTTTCAATATGAGGTACTACAGGAACTTGAGGAATTGGTAAGTTTCAAAGTATTTGTATGATTACTTCAGTAGTCATATGCTGAAGTAAAGCAGCTTGTGCTGGAGTAGGTTGTTCGGGAAAGCCATGAACTGGTGGAGGCTCACGTCTTTGTTCATCCCCTTGTCTAATACGGACTGTACTCTCAGCATCCTCTTCCTCATTCTGGTTGTGACTACTACTAGCCATAACTTATTCCTGAAAATTGGACCAAAGTGGATCAAACAACTAACATAACATATTTATATCCTAAATGGCATGTACATCATAGAGTTAGAATCGCCTAAACCTCAGCTCTGATACCATCAAATGTAACACCCCCTTTATAGGGAGTGCTACGGTAACTATAATCACCCAATGAACAACTCTACTCCACAATATAAAGTTCAATACTTGTAGATTTAATATGTACAAATACAAATATAATGTTTCCAACTCTAAATTATTCTCCAAATATTTCTCAATGCCACTTTATATTTCTCACACTATCTAGTACATGTCATTATTCTACAAACCATAATACTACATTAAAATACAAATCCACCTCGAGTCTTTCCTTATATGCTCTTCAAGCTGATCCACTTATACCACTTTGGTCCAAGCTATCCACAAATCTCCACCTACATCTAGAAAAACAACTACATGCTAAGCAATTTGCTTAGTGGTGTCCATAAAAGAAATACAATAATTTTGAACATTTTTAAAATAGAAACAAAGTATATTTATAAGTCAAAAATAAATTAACCAACTTTACGGAACCAATTCACAAAACTTATATAGTAATCCTTTCAAAGTACAATCAAATTTATATCCAATTTTTCCAAACGCTTTAACCATATATTGTCCAAAGTAAACAAGTCCTGAATAACGGTAAAATGGATACGGGAGCGGACAAGCCCGAAGCCGAAACTTTAATATCAATGTATCGGTCAGGCCCGAAGCCGAAGCTTCAAAAATCAATATATCGGTAAAGCCCAAAGCCGAAGCTTCAAAATCAATATATCGGTCAACCCCGAAGCCGAAGCTTCAATATCAATATATATATATCAGAATATCGGCCAAAGCCCGAAGCCAAAGCTTCAATTGTTAGTACAGTACTGTACCCCCCTTTATTAGCGCCAATCTACCCTGACCCCTATTCTACTCGTTTAATAAGGGCAATAAATCAAAGTAACATCTTAAAAATTCCAGTATAAACCATCAATCATAATTCAACATAACTTCAGTAATTAAGAAATCCAAATCCCAAATTTTTAAGCACCAAACTTCAATTAAAACTTAATAAAATCAATATTCATACTTTTCAGAAATTTCCAGATTCCGTGACCTGCCTTTCCTTGCATTTTTCACTATCAAAACATCACCCAATCGAAGAACTTTCTTCTAAACATAATTAGCCACATGTCTCAGCTTTTTAAAGCCACCAGAATCACAGAAATCCAAATTGTATAACCAAAGTTATGATCAAAATACTAAACAGTGTACAAAGCTGAGATTTTCCGAAAACAAATTTCATGACTCAACTTCAAAAGAAAATTTCACATTGAAAACGAACGAAATTCAACAAGGTTTCTTCTGCACATATATTCCTTACTTTCTGTAGATATCAATAGAATCAAGAATCATTCAAATCAGATTTATATAACAAGAGAAAACATTAAAACAAAATAGGGATACAAATCTGGAAATTTTTCCGAAAAACCGATAAATCGAAATTTGAGACACAAACCTTATTCTAAGCTCTTTCTAGCTCTCTTCTACCTCTTTTTCCTTTGATTTGCTTGCACTAACTTCCTCTACAACAGCCATATATAATTCTATCAAGATATTGTATAAATAAACTTCCTAATACCATAAATATGATTAATCTATCATGAATTCTACTAATTAAGCTTTAATTTCATCAAAAATCACTCACCTCAAACTCGGGTTACTATTCATCTGAATCTTAATATCTGAAATCCTTCTCTTCTAGTATTGATTCACTGAAATTGATGATGGTAGAGGGCTTAAGGATCGATTTCTAACAAGAATTCAAAGTTGAATCGAAGAAATCGGAAGTTTTTAAATTATGGAAAATTTGGTAAAGCATAGGAAGAGAGAAAAATGGAGAAGAAGATGAAGGGATATGCATGAGAAGGAGATGATGTATATATATATATATATATATATATATATATATATATATATATATATATATATATATATATATATATTTCCAATTTTCTATAATGCCCTTGAACAAATAATTAAATGCCCAATTCATCCCTCTAACTTAATTAACTCTTATTTCCTCATGTCTTATATACAATAACAATAATAACAATAAAAATAATTTCCATAATATTTTAATACCATAGTAATTTATTATAAGCAAATTTTGGAATTTCGGTTCGTTACAATTTTTATTTATTTCTATAATTCACCCTAATTAATTATTTTTTTTTATAAAAAGTGGTTATTGCTATTAATCATTATCATTTTTCTAAATCAAACCTATTCGAGAAATATATTAAAATCAAATTCATAAAATTCCGATTTAAATTCATGAAAAAATATCCAATTTAATAATTATTGTTGACGGTAATAAAATTTGCTCATGCATAGTATAAAATAAAATCAATTAAACTAAAGAAAGCTCTTATATGTCAACAAATAATTGGAAAAGTTAATAATAACTTATCAAATATTCACATTGGTAAAAAAAAATAAGAATCAACTTGTAAAAAAATTTTCATAACAATTGAACAATATAAACAACAAATTAGAATTTAAAAAATGATTCTATTGATTATAATCCTATTTAAGAATTAATGTGACTCTTTTTTCTCATCAAATATTTTATTATTATTGTTATTGTTATTATGATTATTTTAATTTTAATTTAATTTTAATTTTATATTATGGTATTGTTATGATTATTATTATGAATATAACTAAATTATAATTTCATTGTTTTAGCATGTAAATTTTTTATTTTGATTTTATTCATTAAAAAATATCATTAATATAGTAATATTAATGTGACTCTATAAGATGTATCTACGCTAACCGCACAACTGAAAGGTAATCTAAGTCAGATGTGTTCAAAATACCATTATTATAGTAATATTTTCAAATAATATTAACCATTTTTATGAGACTATTAATATAGTAATATTAATGTGACTCTATAAGAATTAATGTGACTCCTTAATGCGACTCTATAAAAATTAATTGACTACTTTTTACTTATCAAACATTTTATTATTATTATTATTATTATTATTATTATTATTGTCATTATCATTATTATTTTAATTTTGTAATCAACATGTGTTATATTTTTAGAATTGTTATGATTAGTATCAATATTAACCAATTTTAAACACTCATCAAATGTTTTATTATTACTATTGTTGTTGTTGTTGTTATTATTATTATAATTTTATTTTAATTTTATATTTTGGTATTGTTATGATTATTATTATGAATATAACTGAAATATAATATTATTGTTTTAATATAAAGATTTGTTATTTTGATTTTATTCATTAAAAAATACCATTATTATAGTAAAATTAATATGACTCTATAAGATATGTCTACGCTAACCGGACCACTGAAATGTAATCTAAGTAAGATGCGTTCAAAATACCATTATTATAATAATAATATTTTCAAATAATATTAACCATTATTATGAGACCATTATTATAGTAATATTAATGTGACTTTATAAGAAATAATGTGACTCCTTAATGTGACTATAAAAATTAATTGACTACTTTTTACTTATCAAATATTTTATTATTATTATTATTATTATTATTATTATTGTAATTGTTATTATTTTAATTTTATAATCAACATGTGTTATATTTTTATTATTGTTATGATTAGTATGAATATTAACCAATTTTAAATACTTATTAAGTATTTTATTATTACTATTGTTGTTATTGTTGTTGTTATTATTCAATTTTATATTTTAGTATTGTTATGATTAGTATAAATATTAACCAATTTTAATTACCATTATTGTAGAGAAATTAACCACTTTCTATAATAATAGTATTATATATATATATATATATATATATATATATATATATGCATTGAAATAATATGATAATAAAATAAAACACATATAATAATAAAATGTTACTCCCTCCATCTTTTTTTACTTGTCTTCTAACACATTTCACACTTTTTAAGGAATCAATTAATTAAAGCAGAAAAATACTATTTTACCCTATAATTAATGTTTAGTATTTCACTTCATTGTAGTTAATGATAATAGGATAAATGATGGTATAATTTAAAAATGCCTAGATATTTTAAAATGACAAGTAAAAAAATATTTAAAAAAGTGACTAGAAAGACAAGTTTAAAAAGATGGAGGGAGTGCTATTTTTAAATGTCACCATTATAATAGTAATATTAATGTGAATCTATAAGAATTAATGTGACTCCTTAATGTGACTCTATAAAAATTAATAAACTATTTTTTACTTAGCAAATATTTTATTATCATTATTATTATTATAGTTATTATTGTTATTGTTTTTATTGTTTTTATTATTATTTTAATTTTGCAATCAACATGTGTTATATTTTTTGGATTGTTATGATTAGTATGAATATTAACCAATTTTAAATACTCATCAAATATTTTATTATTACTATTGTTGTTGTTATTATTATTATTTTAATTTTATTTTAATTTTATATTTTGGTATTATTATGATTAGTATGAATATTAACCAATTTTAATTACCATTATTATAGAGAAATTAACCAATTTCTATAATAATAGTATATTATATATATATATATATATATATGTGTGTGTGTGTGTGTGTGTATAGGGGAAAAATGGTAATTTAGGACTTCTCTTCTTTTGTACAGACCAGTGTTTTAAAACTCCCCGTCTATGCGCTATTTTGAGGCTTGCCGCCCGACTTTTCATTCCTCGGGCGCTATCAAGCGTCGGACCGACATATTGCCGGCTAGGCACCCCCTGATCCGATTTTTTTCGCCTAGGCACCGCCTAATCCGATTTCCCCCCAATTTTTAAGATATTGATACTTATAATAATTATAGTTCAATTTTTTTCAATTCAAAAAAGGTAGCACGGTTGGTAAAATTAATGTACAACAAAATATTCTCACCATACAATTTTCATTTTGAATCTCAAACCGAGAAATAGTACGCTATAAACCACAAAAAATTAGTAACGATATTTATTTTTAAGGAATTGATTTTAATGTTGATGTATTTTTATGTAAAAATTAACTAAGACTTGTATTTTTATATGCTAAACTATGTTTTTTTTAAAAATATTATTGTATTATAATTAAATTTTTAGTTGAATTTATACTTTTATCTATTAATGATTATAAAAAAAATAAAAAAATTTATAAATCCGCCTAGGCGCCGCTTAGGCCCCGCCCAAGCATTTAAAGCTCCGGCCGCCCGACTTGCCCCTAACTAGAGATGACAATGGATTGGATATGGATAAATCCATCCAAAATCCATTTTTAATGGACAAATCCATATCCACTCCATATCCAATGAATTTAAAATTTTTATATCCTTATCCATATCTTAGGATATGGATTTGGATATTGATTATAAATGGATTTTAAATTTTTAGCCCAAATGATGCAAATGAGTTGTGTTGCCCAAATAATTCATGAGTAGCCCAAGTTTAAATATTTTTATTGTATTCAATAATAAATTTTAGCCCACGTTTAAATATCTCTATTTAAATAAAATCAGTGCTGGTATACCCAAGTTCTATCCCAAATGTGAAAATACGTTCCGAGGCCCGGTTTCGTAAAAAATCGAAAAATCCTAAAAAATTATGGAAAATCTAGAAAATAAAGAAAATAAATGTGGTGCAAGAAATTTTCAGAAAATGTTTTTGAAAGGGACCAGAAATGTGAAAATACGTTCCGGGGCCCCGTTTCGTAAAAAATCGAAAACTCCTAAAAAATTATGGAAATCTGAAACATAAAGAAAATAAATGTGGTGCAAGAAATTTTCAGAAAATGTTTATGGAATGGCTCGGAAATGTGAAAATACGTTTCAGGGATCGGCTTCATAAAAAATTGAAAAATCCTGAAAAATTATGGAAAATCTTAAAATAAATAAAATAAATGTGGTGTAAGAAATTTTCAGAAAATATTTCTAGAATGGCTCGGAAATGTGAAAATACGTTTCAGGGACCAATTTTGTAAAAAATTGAAAAATCCCAAAAAATTGTTGAAAATCCGGAAAATGAAGAAAATAAATGTAGTGCAAGAAATTTTTAAAAAATATTTTTGCAATGGCTCGAAAATGTGAAATACGTTTCAGGGACCGATTTCATAAAAAATCAAAAAATCTCAAAAAATTATAGAAAATCCGTAAAATAAAGAAAATAAATGTTTTGCAAGAAAATTTTAAAAAATATTTTTGGAATGGCTCGGAAATGTGAAAATATGTTTCAGGGACCAGTTTCGTAAAAAATCGAAAAATCCCAAAAAATTATGGAAAATTCATAAAATAAAGAAAATAAATGTGGTGTAAGAAATTTCAGAAAATGTTTTTCGAGTGGCTCGAAAATGTGAAATACGTTTTAGGATCCGGTTTCGTAAAAAATCAAAAAATCCCAAACAATTATGGAAAATCCGGAAAATAGAGAATATAAATATGGTGCAAGAAATTTTCAGAAAATGTTTTTGGAATAGCCCGAAAATGTGAAAATACGTTTCATGGAACTATTTCGTGAAAAATTGAAAAAATCCCAAAAAATTGTGGAAAATCCGGAAAATAGAGAAAATAAATGTGGTGCAAGAAATTTTCAAAAAATATTTTTGGAAGGGTTCGGTAATGTGAAAATATGTTTCACGGGCCAGTTTCGTAAAAATCCCAAAAAATTATGAAAAATCCAGAAAATAGAGAAAATAAATGTGGTGCAAGAAATTTTAAGAAAATACTTCTAGAAGGGCTCGAAAATGTAAAAATACGTTTCAGGGACCAATTTCCTACAAAATCGAAAACTCCCAAAAAATTATAGAAAGTCTGGAAAGTAAAGAAAATAACTGTAGTGTAAGAAATTTTCAGAAAATATTATTGGAAGAGCTCGAAAATGTGAAAATACGTTTCAGGGACCGGTTTTGTAAAAAATTGAAAAGTCCTAAAAAATTATGGAAAATAAAGAAAATAAATGTGGTATAGATAGACCAAAATAGATTACGCAAAGTAATTAGATTTTGTACAGATAAACCAAATTCAAATCCAAGTGGATAACCAAGTGATATCCTATCCAAATCCAAATCCAAATCCATTTTTGTTGGATCCAGAAACAATTCAAATATAATGGATTTGAAAACAAAAGGAATATGTATCCCACAAAATAGATTTGGATGAAAGGATATGGAAGGATGCAAAATCCATTGTCATATCTACGCCTAACGTTTTTTAAAACCTTGATATAGATATAGATACCTTAAATATCAAATAGAATGAATAAGAAAATTGTAAACCCTATCATAAGTATTTTTAGAGTTATTTATGAAGTTGATTGAGGCCTTACGGTGACGCGACCTAACCACAATACACACCGTCCATAAGATTCTGGAAATCAAAGCAAAGATCTCAACGGCTGTGGTTAATACTGGTGGCTGGCATGAATTGTGTGATTGGGCTTCATATTTCTTGAATGGGCATTTGGGCCTAAATATGTATATGATATCAACTATTAATCATTAAATTTTAAATGCCACTGCATAATACATTTATTGTTTGTCATTACAACTTGTGACAATGGAAGAGATACAAACAAAATGTACCAAATTCATATACTGCACTTCATTTTACTAACTTTTCAACGGTTATTTAACTGATTTTTTTTTTCTAACATTTTGTTTATTTATAATATTAGTTTATTGTTATGGAATTAAATTCGGCAGCGAAACGAAATAATTATTTTGGGCAAATATAGTAACAACAAACAGTCGTCGACACAAACTTGTGGTTAATTCAATTGTTGGCTAATTGTAATCAAAGCAGTGTTTTAAAATTTCCCGCCTAGCTCCGCCTAGGCGATATTTTGGGGCTCACCGCCTTACTTTTCATTCCTCGGGCGCTATCAGGTGCTAGACCGACATGTTGCCGCCTAGGCACAGCCTAATCCGATTTTTTCCCCAATTTTTAAGATATTGATACCTATAATAATTATAGTTCAATTTTTTCAATTCAAAAAAGGTAGCACGGTTGGTAAAATTAATGTACAACAAAATATTCTCAACATACAATTTTCATTTTGAATATTAAACCGAGAAATAATACACTATAAACTACAAAAAATTATGAAGAATATTTATTTTTAAGGAATTGATTTTAATGTTGATATGTTTTTATGTAAAAATTAACTAAAACTTATATTTTCATATGCTAAATTATATTTTTTTTAAAAAATATATTTATATTATAATTTATTTTTTAGTTAAATTTATACTTTTATCTATTAATAATTATAAAAAATTAAAAATTTATAAATCTACCTAGGCACCATCTAAACATTTAAAGCCCCAATCGTCCGATTAGAGTTTTTAAAACCTTGAATCAAAGGAGTAGGTGCAGAAATTGGATTTGATTGGCCGACAATTCAAATCATGTTTACAGTTTATAATCACTTGTAGTTAGGGGGGCTATTGTGGATTGGGCTTGTCAATTTTGAAGTCGAAGCCCAAAAAAAATTATAACGTTGCTAAAGGGCTTAGGCTGACCATTTTATGAAAGCCCAAAGAGAGCGGCCCAAGAATGAGTTCTGAAACTATTCTACTTTTGGAGAAATTATAGGCAGTACTCAATTTATCATTTAACCTAAAAAAAAATGAGTTCTAATAAGTTTATATCCATCCACATATATGCTGCCATGTGTGCTGAGACAAAAAGTATTATTGGTGCATATTTTTATGTAGACATGTAAAAAATACCTATGCATTATATATATTGAAATATGTACAGTGAGTTTTTTTACATGTCAAAGGATTAATCGTTTCTATTATTTATCGTCAATACATATAATAAAATTTATATTGAGAATTATTTTTCACATTAAATGACTCGATCCTCAATTTAAAAATCCCTACTTTAGAATACATTACCACATATATTTTTCAAATTTGTTTGTTGAGCGTCGAATGACTTGAAAACAGGTTAGGAGGAGAAAAATTAAATTAAGCATCAACACTCATATATTAGTACATGGTGCGTTATCAATAGTTACGAACGAATCCATAGATATTCATATCTATTTGTTCATTTGGACTCTCTCGTTATTCTTCAAACTTCTTTTCATAGGTACCAGAAACTGTAACATCGTTTCATACCTAATGATAATAAAGAAGGATAAACTTAAAAAAAGGACTTTATGATTTCACCTCTTTATAAAATAGAGTCTGGGAAATTTATTTTTTTAAAATAAAGTCTGAGATTTCATGCCGTTAACAATTAAGGGCTTTTTTTCTATCACCGTTAAAAATCCCGACGTGGCAAGAGGCATTTTTGAAAAATAATATTCTTCTTCTTCTCCTTTATCTGTGTCTCTTGAACACTAAATCCATCAATGGAAACCTCTCAAAACACCCATTTCTTCTTAAAAAAACCAAAATAATTTAACCACACAATCATAAATTATAAATTAAATCTCTAATCCATAAAAGAAATTTCTAATTTTGAAAATTAAACTACAAATTTAATTGTAGACACCGTAGTCTCCGACGACGATTCCACCCTTGACAAGAAACCCTCGACCAATAATCAAGAATCTAATGTCAAAAGGGTAAGTCTCCTATGATATGCACTTTTTTCAATTATCTTTATATTGTCCGCCGGTTTCAAATAAATAATATTTTAGCTTTTTTATTTTAATTCTAAATAAGTGATCATTTAGATTATCAATGTAATATTTATTATTTTTTTTCTAGTTTACCCTTGCATTAATTAGGAAAGAGATTAAGTATTGTTGAGATTATTAGTTGGTAATTGTGAAGAAAGATAATAATGAAGAAAGAGAATTTTATAAGAGATAAATTAGTCTTTTTAATTGCTTAATTAATATTTTATTGGTTTTGATGAAAAGTCTAAAAGGTCTTTTATTTAAAATCGGAGGGAGTAGTAATGGATCCAGATGGTTCAAAATGGATTCTCGGTATTTGTTCGACATGGCAGGCTGAAAGTATTTCTGGAGGAATTTCAAGGAGATGAGCAAGGATGATAACGAGAAGACCTCATAAAATTCTTTTTTTGTTGTTCTTGTAATCAATTGTTTTTTTCCCTTTTGTTCTTGCTCTGACAATGGGGAAACTGGATATGGTAGATAAGCTGTAATTTTTCAGTACAAATATATCATTTCACGTTGCAAAACTATATTTATTATTTCAGTTCAAAATCAATCAATCGATCCCCTTTGTAGCTTTGCATATATTTTTGTTTTTTGCTATATGGAATTCACTAACCTGTGAACTAGGTCATGTGTGCATTAACAGTTCACAGTTCAATGGGTGTTTTTAGAGGTTTCCATGGATGAATTTGGTGCTACATAGATCGATATGGAGATGGAGAAGAAGGAAAATATGATTTTCCAAAAATGCTCGTTGCCACGTCAGCATTTTTAAAAGTGTTAGAAGAAAAAGCCCTTGATTGCAAACCTTAGACCATATTTTGGAAATTTTTTTTTCTCAAATCCATTTTACAAAAACTTAAAACTATAAGGTACTTTTTTTAAGTTTACCCAATAAAAAAACCAGTAACATATTGGGCATGTGCACCACACGCTCATTTTACTTTAATAGGCTTTAAGAATGGTTACTAACCATAACCACTCTTGTAACTACCCAACATTTTATGGATAAGGCAATTAGGCAACATCACATCACTGAGTTATTAGGTCGATAACTATTCTCACTCTTATTCTCATGATTGCCCCGTTTTATACCTATGAATACTTATGCTTAAATAAGGTGACTACCTATGGATATTTTTGTACTCAGATCTATCTTTTTTAAGTAAAATTGTTCTTAATTTGAAAAATTTGTTGATATTATGCAGTAAGTCAAAGTTTTTATGATTGTAGATTTCCGATAATGTGAAGCGTAGCTTAAGAAAATACAGGTCGCAGAATTGTTATAATTTAATTTTCAGTATGGTGAGATCATTAGTAGGATATTTTATTTAATTTGTGTATATAATTCAAGTATTAATAGTTAATAAAATTTTCCTATTTATTAATAGAAAAAAGGTGAGCACCTTATTTAACCATCTAAGTAGTTTCATCAGACCTTCGACCAAACCTCCGACCAACTTCTGTTTTGCAGGTCATCCCTGCCTCCATTTGGATACCAGAAATTACAACCAAATTGATTGGTGACCATACTTAATTCAAATTAGGGGATTAATTACATGGTACCTTAATAATAAAGTAACAACAACAATAATAATAGTGTGATGGTATGTAGTCATTTTTTAATAAAATGATAAGTACTATCTAGCAAATAGATAGATTGAATGAATAGGTCCACTAAGTGCATAAATTAGCTGGATTGCAAACATGACACAGAATATAATCTTTTTTAATTTTACCTTTCAAAACTCGGAATTGGAATAATATACAGAAACAGTCAACATTTTAACAATATTCAAATCTATGAACAAATCTAATTTATAATTTAAAATTTGTATTTATACGTTATATTTTAAGAATGAAAGAAGACTATGGTTCAAATTGGAAGGAAAGAACACGACGGCTAATTCTTGTGTTTTCTGACCTATATATTCGACCATATTCTCAATCATAGCATTATCGGTTAAGAAAAAAAACAGAATATAGTATTTTGTTTGTTTCGCGTGAAAGAGAATAGTTATTTCTTAAGCAATACCTATTCTATTTTACATATTATAGTATAGTCCCTTAATCAATCGGGACTAGGGATAAAAATAGATTAAATATGGACATCCATAATTACGTATAAGTATGAATATGGATATCTATATTCAATTCATTGTCATCCATAACATGAAATGTTCAATATGTTAGAGAGCCGTACATCGAAAATACATAAGGAAATAGTGTTTTCTATAAGTAGTGTAAATTGAATCTTAACATAAGTCAATTGATTTTTTGGTAATTGAGCTCAACTCCCCTTATATGTCAATTTAGGCTCTACTTTTTTTCAACTTATAAATAGCTATACTAAACTAAGCTAAACTAAAATATATTATTTAAATGTAAATTTACACCTATACAATAAATATATTATAAATTGAAAATAAGAGGGACTTGGCTATTGAACACAAACAGTCTTTAAGCCCATGCATTTTATACATAATATATTAAATTCTCCATTTTGGATTTATTAGGTTACGCCCTTCAATTTTTTTAATAGAAAACATTAAGGGTTTGTTCTTTTTAGAATACAATTTAATATAGTTTAGTTTAGTTCAGTGCAATTTAGTTTAGTGTAGTTTAGTTCAGTTCAATTCAGCTATGTGTAGTTATAAATTCATACTGAAAAAAGTTCAATTCAGTTCAGTTCAGCTGACTTCAGCTTAGTTCAGTTAGCTTTTAGAAGTTGAAAAGAATAGAGCCTAAGCCATCAACTAATTATTATTTGGGAAATTGTTGGAAATGTACCCCTATGACATTTGTATTCATAAAGTACACCCAAACCAAACCTATTTATTATATACACCTTTTTAGTAATTTAATTTATTAATTACACACCTCTAAATTTAAGTTATTTTTGAGATCTCATTTTTGTAGGGATTCACGATCACAACATTCAAATTTGGATTTCTTTCCTATCTCAAATTCACGATATGAATTTCCCTTTTGATTAATTCCTTTTTTATTGCTTTCCTGTTCATCATTATAAATTCGATTGCTTTCCTGTTCATTGTTCATGTTTATTGTTCATCGTTCTAAATCGGATTCAATCTCTGCTTTCTATCTTCGTACCTCTCTCTCTCCACCACCGAGTTTGCTTTGCCTATTTTGTCGGTTTTTTGGGAGACGATGGGAGAAAACAATAGCCACTTTTTCGGCAAAGAGAGAATACCGATTTCAGTTGTTACAATCGAGATCAGGTGGTGGTATGCGACCATTTTGAGATTTTCGGGTATGGGAAGCGCTTTCTTCTTATGGGATTCTTCTGATTTTTTTCATAATTAAATTGCGTTTCAGTTCGAGTCCAGGGTATTGTCTAGTTTCGATTTTGTCGCTTCAAGAAACCTTCAACGCCTGATTCCCCCACCTCTGTTGGCTTTAACATGGATCAGCTCCCTCCTAATAGCAGCCGCATTTCTGAAACCTATACCGACGATGATGAGGCCTCCGTTGATCCAGAAATTATTCGTGATGAACCTGAAGAACCTAAAGGCGAGGAAGGAGAAGATCTTTACCATGATAATTACTTGGAGTGAGTTGCTACTTGATTTTATCTGCTTATATTCTTCTTTTTCAACTAGTTTGTAACAAACTTCTGCATTTCCTCATACAATTCAAATTTGTCAAAGTATATGAACAAATTGTATATTGTATACACTTTTATGTATATGTACAACCGTATATTGTGTACATTTTTATGCTGTTGCATATATTTTGAGTTTATGAACAATTTATGCTTTGCTTTTTCTTGATATTCCCTAAGTTTGACATGTATACTGTTATACAGTTGTTTTATTTCATAGCTCATTTTAAAGTAACATTTGGTGGTAGGGAGGACATGATAATTGTTTCAGATCCGCACATGAGCATCCGAAATGTCTGTATGGCCGTATATCTTCAAGTCCCTCATTGTTTTTGCATCGTGCGTCTTCTTCTGAATCTCAAGAGCACCTTTAGGACCAACATTCCGGATATGTCCAAGTACATCATGGTAGCTTTTGTTATGTAAAATTCAGTAAACTATTAGTACAATGTTTGTCTGTGTATGTTGCAAGATGTAAATTAGTATACATACTTTCTGTATATTGCAAAATGTATATTGATATACAGTTTGTATATGCGTATATGGTTAAATGCAAAATGAAATGATAGTACTGATATATCTATTATGATGTAAAATGTATATTGATGTACAACTTGTATATACAGTTTATGCCATTTTCGTATTAGAGACAAAACTGCTTGAAATGTGTTACTTATGATATTCATTTGCTTAAGCTTGTTTTATGTTTATGTTTTATACTGATTTGAAATTGCAATATTACGGTCTGATATACATTAATTGTTTCACGTATATTATCAATATACAGTTTATGCCCTTTTCGTATCACAGACAAAAATGCTTGAAATGTTTTACTTATGATAAGCACGTACATTTTTCCATTTGCGCCTTCACCCGTGCCTTGTGCCTTGTGCCTTGTACAATCATGTTATACATTTTATTCAATTCGTATATCATCGTAGCTCATTTATGAATTATAATTCTTGAATGTGCCTTGACATGTGCCTTGTGACTTGTGCCTTGTACAATCATAGCATACAGTTTATTCAACTCGTATATCATTTATTGCGCCTGAGATTGTGCCTTGACATGCACCTTGTGCCTTGTACAATCATAATATATAGTTTATTCAACTCGTATATCATCAATATATACATTTTGGTTGGAACAATTCATAACTTAAATAATAATTGCAATGTTTCATTCTACAAAAAAATACGGTTACACTACTCTGTGTTTCAAACTAATATCATTAAATTACAGCAGCTTTGTGTAAATCCTAAACCCGGGGTGGTCCACCCAATATCCGAATATTGTGCTTCTGGGCTTTTCACTGATATGCCCGAGCAGATTGGCAATGATACGAATAATGTCGTTGTTCGATTCTATCATTAATCTGGTATTCCACGTTTGCAAAACCCTGGTGCTGTAAACCGGTGATTGCAGCTGTAATTCATAAATAAGTTAGTATACATTTTATATATACAGATAGTTTTAAAGATTTAATATCACTAATATTATAATAAATATATATTAATATACGATTGTCAGTATACAGTTTGATTTATGAGTCATGTACATTAGTTGGTTTCCATATTCCAAATAAAAGTGATTTCGGTATGCAAATAATGTATATCAATATACAAATTGTTTACATCAATATTGTTCATGCGTGTACAATATCTTTTAGGGGCATGCACCTATACTGTACACCGTTACCAAAAGAGTTCATTTTGCCCACCCTAGGGTTATAGTTTTTTCATGCATCAATACTGTACATGTGTGCATAATATCTTTTAGGGGTAGACATCTATACTGTACATCGTTAGCAAAAGGGTTCATGTTTGTCCAACTGTGGGCGGGCGACCGATCCTCCGCCCGCGAGGACCACGTGAGATGCCTGACAAGGGGGCGGAAAAACAACGAGCGTTGTGAAGCGTACTAAGGGAGAATCCTTATTTTAGCGTGATGATAACGATAATGGAAAATGATGTTGAAGTTGGTATTTAGATCCAATTTAGGTGTTAAATGATACGAGACTTAAAATCCCGTATTTTAAGATAGAGTCGCCACCCGGCTAAGCTTCACCAGGAATTTGGGTACGATATTCCCACCTGGTGGTTAGACCGTACCTTAAATCGTGAGATTCCAAGTCCGAATGATGTTGCCTATTTTTCATTTTATTAAAGGTTTATATTTTAATAAACTCAACTTCAGTTCTTATGCGATTTAAATCCGGTTGTTGTTTGGAGTTTTCGGTTTATATGCCATACATCACACGAAAGCGGTAAATAAAGCAAATAAATAATTATTAAAAGGCTTTAAAAATACCTATACATTTTTCTAATGCGGAAAGATAAATAAAGCGGTAAATGAATAAATGGGCGAAATCGGGTTTTAACCGAGCTTTCCAACCCGGACCTGACTCCAAACGAGGCAAAATATTCACAAATGAAACATGAATAAATAAAAGGAAAAAAATAAACACACTAAGACGGGTTTAAAACATCGGGAAAACGATTAATGTGGTTTTTAGGTGAGAAAACCCCGATTTAAGCCAAGTTTACACGATTTAACAGTTTAAACGATCAATTTATCATCTTGAGATCATCAAAATCAAATTCCAGATCCACCAACATGATTTACAGATTAAGACTATAATGGAAAACACAAAACACGGGCAAGAAAATGAAAGAAAATAAGTTGAAACTAAGATCCAGGGCCAAGGCTGTAGTGACAGCCCTGACCGCTGTCGCTATAGCGGTGGCCGCTATAGGTATAGCGACCGCCTCTATGGTGGCAGCGGTCAAGGCTGTAACCACAGCCTTGACACCGAATTCCAGTCCTGAGAAGGCCCCCGGGTATTTTTGGCCTATAAAGTCAAAATTATTAGGTTTTAAGTCGTAATCAGTCGCCAAAGGGATAGATCTGGACTTAAACGCACAAATAACGTTGTTTTACAGGTTTAGGATGGAAAACACCCAAAAATCTAAAAAATGGTGAGACCTCTATGAGGATAGCTTTCACCGTTGTATCCATAGCCTTCACCGTTACAGGGATAGCGGTGAAGGCTATCCTTATAGAGGTCGTCCCCTTTACTGAGATTACTCAAAAACACCAAGGGAAAAACAACCAAAAACAAAAACGACAGCAGCTAAAACGCGATAAAAGTAAGGAAATAGATAAGAGTACTCAGTTTTGTTACCTCTAGGCCATGAATCTATCTTTGGAGACTCGAATCAACCCTTGGGAGGTGCCCTTTGATGATTTTCAGATAGATTAGTGACGGAAATCTATAGAAGTAGTATTTGGAAAACAAGTCTCTAACCCTATTTAATCCATTTTCCCTAAGATTTCTAATCAGTTTTAGTGTCTTAACTAAGAAATCAAGCCCAAGAATAACTAAAAAACTCAAATTAGAGGTGATTAAACCCAAATTTTTGCCTTTCTTAAGCTTTCTCTCTCTAAGTTCCTAGTTTCTAGGTTTTTTTTAATCTAAAACTTTTTAGTTTCGGCCAAAAGTCTTCCTTATGTATCTCTTCAAGGGTTTAAATAGCCCCACACTCGAAATTCACCGACTTTGGTTGAGAAATCGGGTGTAAAAATGTGGCCTAATCTAGAGAGAAGGGAGGAAACGAGTGGCACGCCCTGGGTTTGGCCGTGCTACAGCCACCACCATAGCCATAGCGGTGGCCGCCACCGCTATAGCAGTGACAGCCATCATTGCGGGGGTGGCCACACCGTGCGGCGGTCATCCCCGTAACAATGGCAGTGACCGCCATATGGATGGCGGTGATTGCCATAAGGATGGTGGTCACCGCCGTCGCCGGAGCTGCTCACATCCGCGGACAGCGACGACAACGGCGGCCTCGGACGGCGGGGAAGGACGATAAGAAAAATCCAAAAAGATGACAAACAAGGGTATTTTAATATTTTTATCACGTTACTCCAACTTATTTTAAGGCATTTTAAATTTTAAATGGAGACAAATTAAGACCAAGGGTAGGGCTTAGTCCGAAAAATCATCAAAGGCATATCTTCCAAACACGGTTTGAATCCAAAAAATAAACCCAATCAACCCATAATGGGTCCGAGCAAAATGCCATCATCATTCCAAGGTGACATCGAAAAGCCCGAGCTCATAGGCTGCCCCTTCGGAGATTACCAATTGACTTAGTCAATTGTGATCTCACGAAAGAGCAAGGGATAAAGTGTTATACCTGAGGGGTTAGCGGAATTCAACTACGACGCACCGCTAACTTGCCTTTTTCCTGACGTGTTATCATTTTTGCGGTCACCTACTACTCTCCAAAAACAATAATTCAAGATTCTTGCGGCCACCTACGACGCTTTGAGAATGAAATTTGGATAATCCCCAGGCCACCTACGACTCTTGGAGAATGAGCTTCGAATATTCTCTTGTCTGCCTATGATGCTTCAAGGATAGATAAAAAAGCTCTTCGGAAAATTCTTCACTTGGGTTACATTGGACACACCTGTCAAGAATAAAATTTGAACTTTCAGCTGGGTATCATAAGAGATGTTTTTTATTGCTTAGTTAATTTTGTCGAGAAAATTTTTTTTCCACTTCAAATAACAATAAAAAACATGGATAAAATAAAGATTGAGTTTAGAAAAGTCCGGGAGTCCGGGATAAGCAACACTCGATCGACCCTTGCCCCTTGAGATTAAAAGGAATACGAAAAGGCATTTCTCTTTATTCTTAAAAAAGAAAACTATCCCATTCTCTCCTTCACTTCTCCATTTCTCATTCCTCTTTGCATAAGTAATGGATTCGAGCCCAACTCGAGCACATATCTGAAGATGTACAATAAAACAAGTGGAGCGTATGACCACAGGATCGATCACTCTTTTCTCCCTAAAGGGAGTCATGGCTTGCGGTCCTTTCGGTTCCTAAGGCCTATGGGTTATGATGAGAGGACACATATCTAGGATGTTCCCCATACGCGAGACCTCAGATGCACACGGCTTTGGATATGTACGCCTCTAGACGCCAGGTAAACCGATTTAAACCCAAAAAACTTCTTGAATTGGAGCTTGATGCCTGAACTCGGATTTCAAATTATTAGGGTGTTTAAGCTGAAATTTTGGTAAAATTGATTGGTAAATTGTGTTTAGGATGTGTTTAAGATCATTTAGAAACTGATTTTGGCGAATTTGGACTAGATTTAGGCTTTAAATTTTGGACTTTTCGGGAAAAAGAGACTGAAAGGGGAACGGACGGCCATCGCTATAGCAATAGCGGTGACTGCCACCACTATAGCGGTCACTGCTATCTTTATAGTAGTTGTCGCCGCTATGATGGCAGCAGCAGTGATGGCTGACTGCTCGGAAATTTTTTTCGGAGGTGCTATCCTAACCGATTTTTTGTCCCGATTCTAATTTTGGTGTCGACATCCAATTCTAGAGTAGTTTCAATGCTGAAAACTGAGCTTTTTCTAAATTTGCATACTTTATTTCAAATCTTGCTAATTTCGGTACTAATCCCTTATGCTTGATTTTGTTGCAAACTGAGCATTGCAAGACAATGGGTTCCTTGAACCGCTATGCTAAATGGTGGGTCAAGATTAAGGCAAGATCCCGGGGAAGCAGGGATCCCTCGTTGGTTGATGCGATCATTGATACAGGATTAGTCCCTCTGTTGGAGGCTTTATCGATGAGGCATAAGCCGACGAGCTAGACCGTTATGGCATGCCTGGTTAAGAGATGGAGCGAGACCACTCATACGTTCCATTTATCGGTAGGAGAGATGACTATTTCCTCCTCAGATGTAGTGGCTATAGTCAGGCTTCGATGGGAGGGCCGAGTGATACATTTCGATGTCTACCTAGATAAATTTCAATCCAAGATGGTTTCTTGGGTCCAAATTGAGCAGCTCCTCGAGGTTCAGCCACCTCGGAAGGAAAAGCTCAAGTATGCCGCACTTAAGGATTACTGGGCTCAGCAGACAAATATACAGGGCAACAAGATGACTCGATATCTTCGATCATTTGTTATTACACTACTTACCACATTCTTCTTCCCGTCTTCTTCGAGCATGGTTAGCATGGTTCTACTTAGTGTGCTGGAGGATATGTCCGCCTTTCGGGGATGGAATTGGCCCCGGGCCATTCTCAGACAGATGTACTATACTCTCGATTGCTCCTCCCATGGAGATATCAGGGAGTTAAAGGCTGGACCCTTATGGATTCAGGTGAGTGATTCAAACTTATACAAAAAATATCCATGATTGATTCTGAGAACTTATGACACTGACTATTGTTAACCTTTTTAGGTGTTAGCATACGTGCATAGGATTATCCCTCCCCCTAGATTAGACTGCTCGCCCTTAGAGGATTCTCACTACATAGTTTAGTGGATAGTGGGCTGGAAGGACAAGGACATGTGGGGGCACGTGTGGTACCGAGAGTACCTGAGGTAGCTTCACCGACATTGGGTAACAAACTTATCCCACTGCACATTCACTTTAAACTATTAGTTCGAAACTATATAGACAAAGGAGAGATACTTACAATGATTTATTTCATTTTTAGCTGATTGCGAAGCCCTGACGAGGAGTACCGGGCTATGACCATGTTATGGAGATCCGGCAGAGAGTAGATGGGTGTCGATTTGTACTAGATTGTCCCTAGAGTCAGGAGTGGTTCTTTAGAGAAAGCATAAGGAGGTAGAGGACGAGTGTCACTGCCCAGAGGAGAGTTCCCCCTGACGTACTGACGGGCATATTTTGGCCTCACCTCATGGCTGGTAGAGATTAGGCCTTATTCATAGATGGCAATCAGGAGAGTGTGTAGTCCATCGGGAGAGACTATGCCGTACATTTGGACCCACTCATTCCTCTCTACCTAAGGTTGACTATTGTTGACATGCCTGTGAGCGGACGACGACCCGCGCGGCTGCGTGCGCGGGGGCCGGACCCGATCGGGCCGGCCCGTTTTTGGTGTGTCGGGGAGACGAGTGTGATGCGGTTGAAAAGAAAATGATTTTGCATATTGTAATGCTTAAAAGATACGAGATCGAAATCCCGTACTTAGAATAGAGTCGCCACCCGGTTCAGCTCAACCGGGAAATTTTCGGTATGATTTTCCCACCAGGTGGTTGGACCATACCTTAAGTAGAGATTCCGAGTTCGGATGATGTTATCTACTTTTCATTAGGCCAAATTAGGATACTTCATTCTTTCTTAATCGGTTTAATCCACCCTATTTATTCGTATTTTCAGTTATTTTGTGGTTTTCGCATTTATCAAGCAATTGAAGCGGTAAATAAAATATTTACAATCGTAAAAGAAAAGTAAGTGCGGAAAGTAGAATTATTACAAGGTTTTCAAGTCCTGTACTTTTTCTACTTAACAAATAAAATACCCGAATGTCCGATATATACCCACCTGCAGATGATAGTTGACACGAATATGGCATATCTTGTTTATAATATCATAAAGCCCGATTGAATGGCTAAAATGAGGTTCGAATGGCATTTGAGGGGAAATTCCATTTTTGTCCAAATTTCAGATTCGATTGTTGCTTTAATCGGATTACAAATGAATATACCACTTGTTGTGGGGCGGGTCTGTTTTCAGGAGGTTTCGAACCTTCATCGTTACACTATAGGTCCTAGCTTTAGAAAATAAATTAGTTTGGAAATAAACAAAAACAATGCTGCTGTCCAGAAAGCCAAGCCGCCGATGGCATCTGATGCCGCCGACGACATAGTTGATGTCGCTGGCGGCATGGATGATGCCGCCGGCGACATCGATTGTGTCACGGGCGACATCAGCATGCAGATGGGCACAGGGCTTTCTGAGTACCGTAAAGAAAGGGTTCTGCGAGAAAGCGAGGTCTCCGGGGAATGTGATGCTAACGGCGGTATCAACGATGCCTCTCGCGACATGGGTGATACAGCCAGGAACATCACATGTCTCCGGCGACTCCGATTTCTTGCTACAGCAGCGGTTAGCAGTCAAAGTGACGGAAAACTCAGAAATGAATACAAATCAACAAAAATTAGTGCAAAACAATAATAATAATGCCAAAGAGCTATGGGACTCAGGATTTTCACCTCGGGGTAGTGAATCCAATTCTTCGTGAACTGAACAATAACGCCTCCGGGGAGCTTGCAACGATAATTTGATTGTTAATTTAAAGGTTTTAGGTTTCTAAATTTTATCCAGTTGATTTAACCCAAAGACCCACTGATTTAAGCTCACAATCAGAGAGTTCGAAGAAGAAAAATCGGGAAAAATGGATTAGAATCCTTTTTCCGGCCTTTTCTAGTTCTTATCTCACTAAAATCTATTCTCTCGATTTTTCCCTAATTTTAGCTCCTTCCCATCTATAATTTCAGTCCCCCCTCCTCAAGTGCAGCCCAAGGTGCCTTTTTATAGGTGGAATGGGTGCTTTTTGGGGCCTTTTTTAATAATTCCACCGAAAGTGGCCGAAAGGCTGTCTGTGGAGGGACCCTTTTTGGTCCATGCCGCCGGCGACATGATGATATCGCCGGCGACTTGGCTGATGCCGCTGGCGACATGGTGATGCCGCCGGCGGCATGGATGATGTCGGTGGCGACATCATTCTCCAGCATACCGACAATCAACGGGTCAAAAAGCCTAAAAAGACGGGAAAAGTGGTTTATTAGTGGAAAAAAGGCATCTTTATGACTTTTAATAATATTTTAGAGGGTATTTATTATTTGGGTGTAAATCATCGGTTCAAGCTCCTACCGGACGCGTTATCGGCCACACCGAACTAGATTCTACCAATTATAAAATTCACAAGGAATATTATTTTGGTAATAAAAATTCTAAAGAGAACTTTTATTTTGAGGTATTAAAATCGGGTACTCGTCATCATCGTCTCGCGAGAGGGACTGCAAAATCCCGTGCTCACAGGCTGCCCCTCGGGGGATCACTGCTGCCATAGGTCAGTATGATCACACGAAAGAGCAAGGGATAGGAATGATACCTGAGGGATGACCGGTTTGTCCTTTGGTCGGACTTACGCTTTGTCGATTGTTTGTCCTTTGGTCGGATTCACGCTGTGTCGATCGTTCGTCCCTTGGTCGGACTCACGCTGTGTCGATCGTTTGTCCCTTGGTCGGACTTACGCTTTGTCAATTGTTCGTCCCTTGGTCGGACTTACGCTTTGTCGATCGTTTGTCCCTTGGTCGGACTTACACTTTATCGACTGTTCGTCCCTTGGTCGGACTCACGCTTTGTCGATCTTTCGTCCCTTAGTCGGACTCACGCTTTGTCGATCTTTCGTCCCTTGGTCGGACTTACGCTTTGTCGATCGTTTGTCCCTTGGTCAGACTTACGCTTTGTCGACTGTTCGTCCCTTGGTCGGACTCACGCTGTGTCGATCGTTTGTCCCTTGGTCGGACTTACGCTTTGTCGATCGTTTGTCCCTTGGTCAGACTTACGCTTTGTTGATCGTTTGTCCCTTGGTCGGACTTACGCTTTGTCGATCGTTTGTCCCTTGGTCGGACTTATACTTTATCGACTGTTCGTCCCTTGGTCGGACTCACGCTTTGTCGATCTTTCGTCCCTTGGTCGGACTCACGCTTTGTCGATCTTTCGTCCCTTGGTCGGACTTACGCTTTGACGACCTTTCGTCCCTTGGTCGGACTCACGCTTTGTCGACTGTTCGTCCCTTGGTCGGACTCATGCTGTGTCGATCGTTTGTCCCTTGGTCGGACTTACGCTTTGTCAATTGTTCGTCCCTTGGTCGGACTTACGCTTTATCGACTGTTCGTCCCTTGGTCGGACTCACGCTTTGTCGATCTTTCGTCCCTTGGTCGGACTTACGCTTTATCGACTGTTCGTCCCTTGGTCGGACTCACGCTGTGTCGATCGTTCGTCCCTTGGTCGGGCTTACGCTGTGTCGACTGTTCGTCCCTTGGTCGGACTCACGCTTTTGTGGAGAATTTGCCTTTGGTCGGGCTTGTGCTTTATGGAGAATTCGCCTTTGGTCGGGCTCGTGCTTTGTGGAGAATTCGCCTTTGGTCGGGCTTGTGCTTTGTGGAGAATTCGCCTTTGGTCGGGCTCGTGCTTTGTGGAGAATTCGCCTTTGGTCGGGCTTGTGCTTTGTGGAGAATTCGCCTTTGGTCGGGCTTGTGCTTTGTGGAGATTTTGCCTTTGGTCGGGCTTGTGCTTTGTGGAGAATTCGCCTTTGGTCGGGCTTTCGCTTTAAATCGAGAGGTTTGCCCCTTGGTCGGGCTTTCACTTTAAATCGAGAGGTTTGCCCCTTGGTCGGGCTTTCGCTTTAAATCGAGAGGTTTGCCCCTTGGTCGGGCTTTCGCTTTAAATCGAGAGGTTTGCCCCTTGGTCGGGCTTTCGCTTTAAATCGAGAGGTTTGCCCTTTGGTCGGGCTTTCGCTTTAAATCGAGAGGTTTGCCCCTTGGTCGGGCTTTCGCTTTAAATCGAGAGGTTTGCCCTTTGGTCGGGCTTGTCACTTCATGTAGTGATTGTTGCCCCATGGTCGGGCTTTTCACTTTAAAGAGATTGCCCTTCGGTCGGGCTTTCATTTGGTATAGTGATTGTCCTTCGGTTGGACTTTCACTTTACAGTAGATCGCCCTATGGTTGGGCTTGTTCTGAAGAGAATGCCCTTCGGTTGGGCTTTCGTTTGGAAGCGATTGCCCTTCGGTTGGGCTCGTTTTGAAGAGATTGCCCTTCGGTTAGGCTTTCATTTGAAGTGATGGCCCTTCGGTTGGGCTTTCGTTCGGAAGAGATTGCCCTTCGGTTGGGCTCGTTCTGAAGAGAATGCCCTTCGGTTGGGCTTTCGTTCTGAAGTGATTGCCCTTCGGTTGGGCTTTCGTTCTGAAGAGATTGCCCTTCAGTTGGGCTCGTTTTGAAGAGATTGCCCTTCGGTTGGGCTCTCGTTTTGTGAGGTCGCCCTTCGGTCGGGCTTTCATTCTGAAGAGATTGTTGAAGAGATTGCCCTTCGATGGGCTTTCGTCTTAAAGTGATTGTCCTTCGGTTGGGCTTTCATGCTGAAGAGATTGTTGAAGAGATTGCCCTTCGGTGGGCTTTCATCTTGAAGTGATTGCCCTTCGGTTGGGCTTTCATTCTGAAGAGATTGCCCTTCTGTTGGGCTTTTGTTTTGAAGAGATTGCCCTTCTGTTGGGCTTTTGTTTTGAAGTGATTGCCCTTCGGTGGGCTTTTGTTCTGAAGAGATTGCCCTTCGGTTGGGCTTTTGTTCTGAAGAGATTGCCCTCCGATTGGGCTTTTGTATTTCGGTATAGTGATTGTCTTTCGGTTGGTCCTTCACTTTTGTAGAGATTGCCCTTCGCTTGGGCTTTCATTTTGAAGAGATCGCCCTTCGGTTGGGCTTTCATTTTGAAGAGATTGCCCTTCGGTTGGGCTTGTATTTTGAAGAGATTGCCCTTCGGTTGGGCTCGTGTTTTGAAGAGATTGCCCTTCGGTTGGGCTCGTGTTTTGAAGAGATTGCCCTTCGGTTGGGCTCGTGTTTTGAATAGATTGCCCTTCGGTTGGGCTCGTGTTTTGAAGAAATTGCCCTTCGGTTGGGCTCATGTTTTGAATAGATTGCCCTTCAGTTGGGCTCGTGTTTTGAAGAAATTGCCCTTCGGTTGGGCTCGTGTTTTGAATAGATTGCCCTTCGGTTGGGCTCGTGTTTTGAAGAGATTGCCCTTCGGTTGGGCTCTCGTCTTGTGAGGTCGCCCTTCGGTTGGGCTTGTTTTGAAAATCTGGTTCGGAGGGATAACATCGCCGGCGACATGAATGATCTCGCCGGCGGCATGGTCTGATCTTGCCGGCGGTATGGGTGCCACGTGGCAGCTTTGACTGGTCAGATAATTTCAAAATTTGAACTAAAATGAGGCGATATCGCCGGCGGCATGAATGATATCGCCGGCGGCATGAATCTATGTCGCGGGCGACATGGACCATCAGTTTCAGATAAATCAAAGCTCCTCGAATTCCGCGCGGCAGTTTATAAAAAGGAATGGATCCTTCTTTCTCACTATTCACAAACCGCATCCCCCTCTTTGATTTCTAACTTTGTTTTCTCAAATTATGAAGAGGATTAGCCAGGCTTTCAGGGGCAAATCCAAGGCTAGGGAGAGCCTGCCCGATTCTTCCGTCGAGGGGTTGAAAATCCTTTCTGTTCCTGCTGCATACGGCTTGAAGGAGACGGCCAAAATGTATGGCTATGGCATTAACTCTCCTATCACCAATCTGACTCCGGAGAAGGAGAAACACCTCTGTTACATCCAGGTAATTCCACAAAAACCCGAATTGCTTCTTTTCGTATTCGATGTGATTTTAGATTTGAAAACATGCCATGATAGAGGTTTAAAGTGTGGAATATATCAATCACATTGCATGCTTTAGGATCGACTTTTGCCTTTTTGGACTTTGTTCGATTGATTGTGATTTTTGGCGCGAAGGGTGCGATTTAGGGAGAAAGCAGGTTCTGCCCGTGCACAGTGATACCGCTGGCGGCCTGATTGATGTCGCTGGCGACATCAGTGTTGTTGCTGGCGGCATCAGTCCTTGTAAAAGGCTTTATGAGAGTCTGATGTCGCTCTGTTCAAGCTGATGTCGCCGGCGACATCATCCATACCGCTGGCGGTATGAGATTATGCCGCCGGCGATATCGCTTTAATAGAGGCGACATCAGCAACCTTTTTGACAGAAATGCACAGATTTGATTCATTTTGTTTTCTATTTTGCAACCATACGAACTGACTTACACCGGGGGAATGGGTACCATTGGTGAATGGTGGCACCACATCTCAGAGAATGACCCCGAGCTTGCGCTTGCGATTAACGAGACGGGGTTTGGGGATTTGGCCCGGATCATGCCCATGTTAATGCCTAAGCTTCCTCATTCTTCAGTAACGGCCCTGACTGAAAGGTGGTCTGAGACCACTCATACCTTCCATCTCTCCTTCGGGGAAGTCACAATTACCCCTTCTGATGTGGTAGCCATGACCGGCCTTCCTTGGACGGATGAGGTTATTCATTTTGACGTTTACATGGACAAGTACCATGTTGAGAGGCCCGTGGTGAGGCGGGTAAAGGAGCTGTTCGGTCTGAAGCCCGTTTCTGGGCGGCTGTCCTATAGTGAGTTGTACCGTTATTGGACCCGGGTGGATGTGGTGCCCGAGGAGGAGAGGGAGGCATGTGTCCGTTCCTTTGTGATCTCACTACTCACCGTGCTATTCTTCCCAATCTCGGGGAGTAAGATCAACTACATACTTATTACCGCGGTGGAAGATGTGCCAGGAATCAGGAGGAAAAATTGGCCGAGGGCCATCTTGGCCCAGTTGTACCACGGGCTGGATGTGGGAGCCCGGAAGAAGGAGAAAGCCCTTCGCCTTTGCCACCTGCTACTCCAGGTATAGATTTTTGGAAATATTTCCCTTGATAACACGTGTATTTATTTATTGCATGACGTCCTTTGAATTGATCGGTCGTTATCTGTGCAGGCCTGGGCGTTTGAGCATCAGATCCTTCCGCCGATGGAGTTTAAGAAGGTTGTGCCACCGGGCTCTCACTTCCTTGCCCGCTGGTGCGGGGGTATCGGTGGGAAGGCTAAATACCCTACGCTGTATAGGGAGGTCCTAAGAAGCGCGCGATTGAGTTCGGTACGTGATTTTTTTTTTATTATTATTTTAGTCTATGGACTTATGTTGGTTGTTTTGATGTAGCTCGTCTTGGACCCGTTCGATGGGGTGGTGAACTTGGCTGAGGTTGCCCGGGTCCGGTGGGAGGTGGATGACCGTCGGTTTGTGATTGAGTGCCCCCTGTCTCAGCAGTGGTATCTGGGCAAGCGCGTCCGAGGCTGGAGGTCCCTTCCGGTTGCTGCTAGACCGGTGCCCGCCGATCCTCCGCGGGGTTTGTGGTGGCCTCATTTGGTGATTTCTGCCGAGGCTGACAAAGCCGATTATATTGAAGGGAACGGCCGAGTGATCCCTAGCGTTCCTGGCCTCTACGAGCGGCTTTTTCAGCGTCTACTCCCCGTGTGTCCTCGTATCCATGGCAATGATACAATTGAGTATCATAACGAGCAACGATTGGAGGACGAAAAGAGGCGCCTCAGAGGCGTTGTGGAGGATGATGATGAGGATGATGATGAAGATGAAGCGCTGGAAGGGGACGTTGCGGTCGACCCTGAGGGGGAGGACGAGGTAGGCGTGGGTGTAGCTGGCGGGAGCGTGCCGATGTCCCGAGGGGAGCAGCGTTCTTTCGAGGTATGATTGTGTTTGTGTGTATGATTTTGAAGTCGTTTAGGGACGTTGTTGACGTGTGACTTTTACGTTCTGCAGGAACCCACGAGAAAGAGGGGCCGCGATAACCAAAGCGGGACCCGACATTATGGCGCGCCAGAGGGCATAAACTTCGTGGAGGGGAGATTGGTCAATCCTTTGGAAACCACCTTCCTGTTGATGAACTCCCGAGGTGAATTCTCTCATATGAATGTTGGCTCGAGCCGGCAAGCCCCGATTTTCGTGCCTGAAAACACTACCTACGTAAGATCTAATAATCATTTTCTTATTGAGCCTTAGATGTGGGTGTCTAAGGATTTGCTTTTTGGATTTGCTAGGTGGCGCGAAGTCATGTGGAGCAACTCGCGGAGAACAATTTTGTTCTCCGGGATACCCTTATTGGGCAATCGCTCCTCTTTCAGGTATTTTATGCACATGTCAAGATGTGATATATGTATGGATGTTATGCATGACATGCAAGGCTGATATTTTTCTTCGGTTTGCAGGATTTTTTAGCCCTTTCGTTGTCTGATGCTGACGCAGCCCGACGGCGGTATGAGGAGGAGACTGCAGCTTTACAGCGCCGTGTGAGCGATCTCGAGGGTCAGCTGGCGGCCACTGCCCAAGAACAGAGAAGTAAACAAAACCTCGACCGTGCGCATCCTGGGGGTACCAGTCGTAGGGGGTTCAAGAAGTCTGCCGGCCGACGTGCGTTTACCGCGGCTGAGGAGTCCAGTAGCGTTCCCATGACGGAGGGAAGAGAGGAAGACGATGTTGACGATTGGCTCGCGAGTCCTGATGACGTTTCATCCCGCCCAGCCGGTAGTGGCGGGCATGCTTAGTTTTTGTTTTTGTTTTGCTTTTGAGTCCTTGGTTTGTACCTCTGATACATTGGGGTTTTGATAATTCGATTTTGTCATGGGCTAGGTGATTTGGTACAATTTGAGCAATTTGGGCCTTCGGGCTTTTATTTTGAATACAAAGATGGATTGCTGTTTGATAAGTCATTGGAAATGCTGTATAGGATTGTTTACAGGTTTTGTACAGGTCTGAAATGGCAGAAATGCTTCTGATGCCGCCCAGAAAATTAACTTCATGCCGCTGGCGGCATCATCCATATCGCCCAAGTTGATCCCATATCGCCCAAGTTGATCCCATATCGCCGGCGTCATCAATACATCGCCGGCGGTATCATGATATCGCCGGCGGTATCACTCTCATCGCCGGCGGCTTCAATCTTCCAGCAACCTGTTTTCGGCCATTCCGTCCGTTTCTGTCATTGCAACCCATAACCAAAAGTTGTGGGGTTTTCTGCAGAGCCTGGGGAACACGGATTTTAGGCTCCAATTTGACCCCATGGTTTGTATGGACTATCCTTTCGGGTTTTTTGCCCTAACAGATTTATTCCGACCTTTGAGCGCATAGTGTCTTCGATTAAGCTTACTTGTGATGTTTCCATCCTTCGATCGCCAGGCATTCACGTAATCACAAACACAGATGTTTCAATATGAAAGACACTTTTATCGAGTGAATCTAATTTGAGTACAAGATGTTGGCAATCATTTCCATTAACGGGACCCCTGGTGTTAACCAGCCTTTACAGGTTTTCAAGTTAACATCTTATTGTTTTTCTCTCGTGCCCTCCTTTTCGTCTGAACCGCCCTTTTTGGGTTTTCAGTTCAACAGGCGTTATTGACTTATCCCCTAATTTTTGTACAGCCGGTTTGCAGGGTACCGACCGTCGGGTGTAACCCTAATTTTTGCCCAGTCAGTAGAAGGCCGACAGGCGGGCTATTATTGTATATATATTTTTTTTAGTGTGCCGCTTTTTCTAATTTATTTCTTTTGTTTAGACCTGATAATGCTTAAGCTTGTCTTGGTCGACTAGATCGATGAACTCGCTTCTTGCCTACGCTCATGACTTTAACAGCCTCGCTTATTTGGTGCCATTTCCGAACATATGACGGCCTCTTCAATCTGATTTGAACTTAACCATCGTATCGGAAGGTCTCAAACTTTTCAGTGCTGGGTCTATGACTCTTGGAAAGGGCATTGGGTGTCACATAGTTGTGTTTTTGCAGATTCTCCAAGTTCCTTGGTGCCTGTTCGATTTTCACCAAGATCACCCAGTTTATTCTGACCTTCAAAGTTACGTCGGGAGTTTTTGGCTGACCTTATTGCAAGCTGTTTAGTTTGCGGGAGTTTTATGTGCTTACTCCAAAGCTTCATCAATCGATTTGATTGTTGTCCTGATCGCTATTTTGACTGCTCCTTCAATTCGTGGTCTGCACTTCTTGTCGAGGCCTGAATTTGTATTCTGTATTAGTGGTGATGGGTTGTGAACAAGTGATGTTCGGCTTAAGGACCTTTTGTTTGGTGCCTTTGTAGTGATTGTTTGCCTTGTTTGTTCATTTGGTAATCCGATTGCGACATTGGTTGCGCGATCGTCTTTGTGGCTTGTGGGATGGAGGTGCTTGCCTTTAGACTTGGCGTTCTAGGAAGTGGTTGCCCCCTGACCTTATTAGCTGAAGGGTTTGATGGGGTTGATTTGTACTGGGTGAAGATGTGTTTCTCTTCAGATTTGGTCGTGTTCTTGGTGGTGATGTTGGTCTGATGAGATTTTGGCTACGATGTTTATTTGATGGAGGTCGGGCTCCGTTGGGTGTAAGCCTTGATTCTCTAGACCGATTGATGTTTCTTTGGTGGCTTGAAGGTGCACCATTGTAAGGCCGTTGAGTTAATTCTAGAAGAGACCCATGGTGTTTCAACAATCCGATCATTGAGCAAAAGCATTATCATGGTCTTTAAGCACTTTATTATCTCTCATGTGTTTGACAGGGTTTAAATTATTGGATTTGATTACCACATAATGTACTCAATTTAATTTCATTCAATAAAAAAAAATCTTGAATACTGAAAGCGTCGTACAAGTGCTCATGTGAAGACGCTGATCAAAGGATAGAAACACAACGTAAGTAAGAAAAATGGAAGTGGCTTATGGAGCTAAAAGGCCTGAACTCTGAGGATTGCAAATCGGGATTCTTCGTCCTCACCGTCAGAGCGCGATTTTCCCCCACCATTTGAGTAGATGGCCTTGATGAGATCTTGAGGAGCTTTCCGCTGTTTGGAAAAGCCAGGATTAATCATCCATGTCTGGTTGCCAGACTCTGGTAAGGGGCAGGATACCCTTTCAGGGTCGGTAATCTTCTTTTCATCCACCAGTCGTTGGATGGTACGGACCAAAGCTTTACATTGGTTGGTGTTGTGACCCGACAACATGTGATATCTGTAAAAGCCTTTTCCTTCTTCTCTCATGGGGGGATTGAACTCGTGAAGAGGTTTAAGAATCCCAGCTTTCTTTAACCCGGTGAAGATTACATTAAGTGGCAGTTTCCACGGATTGGTTCTATACTCAAGACCGTCATTTGGCCGAATAATGGCAGCTGGTGCCGATTTCAGATAGGTCTCTTGGTCCACCATGATTTGAGGTGGTGGTGTGGGTGATTCAGTGTTTTGAAAGAACCGCTCTTTCTCTGATTGGACCCTTCCCTCTTTCTGATAGAAGTCTTCTATCATCAATTGACGCGAGAAGTCTTCAACTTTGTGTTGTATGACTTGGTCGTATTGAGGAAGCATCGGGGCAGAGGGGATCTTAAATTGTGACGGGGTGACCAAAGTTGGTGGTAAGGTGTTAAAGAATGGTGGAAGAATTGGACTCTGGGCTCCTTCTCTTTGTCCAGGGTAAGCGGTTGGCGGTGATTGCCAGAGTGTATCGCCATCAGGTGTCATGCCCGGAGATCGCATGACCTGGTCGAAGTCCTGACTTGCTAGGACCTTCTTGACGGATACATACACTATCTCCTGAATGATGTTTCTAAACTGATCGGAGTTCAGAAACTGAATGATAGCAGCGGTGATCTCTGATCCAAGAGACGACGGGTGAGTTGTTGCCCCTACGGTGGAGGGAAGGCTAGCTTGTCCTCTGGATGAGGTACGGTTGTCATCGTGGGGAAGAGACATGGCCGGTTGTGAAGGTCTTGGTTCAAGAGGGAGGCTGCTTAGGATCATGAGCCATGGGTCAGACCATGAATGGGTTGTAAATGGTATGGATGGGATGTATGCATGTCTTCTTCTGGAAGTGGTGCGTGAAATGTATGGCTGCACACAGATGTAGTTAGAGATGATGTAATGGCTTATCCCTCCAACATATATGAGACGTGTGTACTTCACATCATACATAGCGATATGTGGTGACGCAACGGAGGTACAAGAGAAGTCCTACACATGTTGCTAAACCTCTTCCATGGGTGGAAGTGGTAAGGGTAAGTTGATACATTTTTTGGCTCTTAAAGCCAATGCATGGGGGGTGTATGATCACAAAGCACATAGCATGCAAATCGGTCCTGTTCCAACCTTATGACTCCCACGTAACACCTCTTTGGTAGGATGGAGTTTGGCTGCTTCACCGGTAATGGCAAAAGAAGCGCGTCCCAATTATTTTATTTATTTTGGGTATTCCTAAGGGGAAATGATGTGCTAAGGCTTTTTTCTAACGCGGCTTTGGTATAGGGTTGTTGATGTAGAAGGTTCTCGTTTACCTTGATTCCACGTTACTCAACCACTACCTGAATGGGCGCGGTCATAGGAGTTTCCGTGTTGGTTAAAACGAGTGATCCACCCATTAGGCATCCTCAATTCCAACAGGGCATGAGTGATACTTTGTGAGCTTCTCAGGTGAAATCGGGTACCTAAAATTACCGAACTATCTACACGCATGAGGACAAGCCGTCATAAGAAAAGAATGAAGTTTTAATTTGGCCAATGATTTCAATACATCATCAAAATCTTTTAAACTATGAAAGAAGATTCAAGTTTAAAGAAATTCCCCAGCAGAGTCGCCACTGTGAGCGGACGACGACCCGCGCGGCTGCGTGCGCGGGGGCCGGACCCGATCGGGCCGGCCCGTTTTTGGTGTGTCGGGGAGACGAGTGTGATGCGGTTGAAAAGAAAATGATTTTGCATATTGTAATGCTTAAAAGATACGAGATCGAAATCCCGTACTTAGAATAGAGTCGCCACCCGGTTCAGCTCAACCGGGAAATTTTCGGTACGATTTTCCCACCAGGTGGTTGGACCATACCTTAAGTAGAGATTCCGAGTTCGGATGATGTTATCTACTTTTCATTAGGCCAAATTAGGATACTTCATTCTTTCTTAATCGGTTTAATCCACCCTATTTATTCGTATTTTCAGTTATTTTGTGGTTTTCGCATTTATCAAGCAATTGAAGCGGTAAATAAAATATTTACAATCGTAAAAGAAAAGTAAGTGCGGAAAGTAGAATTATTACAAGGTTTTCAAGTCCTGTACTTTTTCTACTTAACAAATAAAATACCCGAATGTCCGATATATACCCACCTGCAGATGATAGTTGACACGAATATGGCATATCTTGTTTATAATATCATAAAGCCCGATTGAATGGCTAAAATGAGGTTCGAATGGCATTTGAGGGGAAATTCCATTTTTGTCCAAATTTCAGATTCGATTGTTGCTTTAATCGGATTACAAATGAATATACCACTTGTTGTGGGGCGGGTCTGTTTTCAGGAGGTTTCGAACCTTCATCGTTACACTATAGGTCCTAGCTTTAGAAAATAAATTAGTTTGGAAATAAACAAAAACAATGCTGCTGTCCAGAAAGCCAAGCCGCCGATGGCATCTGATGCCGCCGACGACATAGTTGATGTCGCTGGCGGCATGGATGATGCCGCCGGCGACATCGATTGTGTCACGGGCGACATCAGCATGCAGATGGGCACAGGGCTTTCTGAGTACCGTAAAGAAAGGGTTCTGCGAGAAAGCGAGGTCTCCGGGGAATGTGATGCTAACGGCGGTATCAACGATGCCTCTCGCGACATGGGTGATACAGCCAGGAACATCACATGTCTCCGGCGACTCCGATTTCTTGCTACAGCAGCGGTTAGCAGTCAAAGTGACGGAAAACTCAGAAATGAATACAAATCAACAAAAATTAGTGCAAAACAATAATAATAATGCCAAAGAGCTATGAGACTCAGGATTTTCACCTCGGGGTAGTGAATCCAATTCTTCGTGAACTGAATAATAACGCCTCTGGGGAGCTTGCAACGATAATTTGATTGTTAATTTAAAGGTTTTAGGTTTCTAAATTTTATCCAGTTGATTTAACCCAAAGACCCACTGATTTAAGCTCACAATCAGAGAGTTCGAAGAAGAAAAATCGGGAAAAATGGATTAGAATCCTTTTTCCGGCCTTTTCTAGTTCTTATCTCACTAAAATCTATTCTCTCGATTTTTCCCTAATTTTAGCTCCTTCCCATCTATAATTTCAGTCCCCCCTCCTCAAGTGCAGCCCAAGGTGCCTTTTTATAGGTGGAATGGGTGCTTTTTGGGGCCTTTTTTAATAATTCCACCGAAAGTGGCCGAAAGGCTGTCTGTGGAGGGACCCTTTTTGGTCCATGCCGCCGGCGACATGATGATATCGCCGGCGACTTGGCTGATGCCGCTGGCGACATGGTGATGCCGCCGGCGGCATGGATGATGTCGGTGGCGACATCATTCTCCAGCATACCGATAATCAACGGGTCAAAAAGCCTAAAAAGACGGGAAAAGTGGTTTATTAGTGGAAAAAAGGCATCTTTATGACTTTTAATAATATTTTAGAGGGTATTTATTATTTGGGTGTAAATCATCGGTTCAAGCTCCTACCGGACGCGTTATCGGCCACACCGAACTGGATTCTACCAATTATAAAATTCACAAGGAATATTATTTTGGTAATAAAAATTCTAAAGAGAACTTTTATTTTGAGGTATTAAAATCGGTTACACGTCATCATCGTCTCGCGAGAGGGACTGCAAAATCCCGTGCTCACAATGCCCATCAACTTCGGGGAGGACAGTGTTATAACCGAGGGCTCTGGCAGATATGGAGGAGATGATGATGATGACGATGAGCCCCCATTAGGTGGTGATGGTGGCAGCATGGACCAGGATAGCATGCCTTTTGACACCGAGGATCCTTATGGTGATGCTAGCTCAAGAGAATTCTTACAGTGATTGAGAAAGGTATACCTTTAGACCACTTTTGCTTTTCGGCTTTACTTTTTTAGCAATAAATCATTATACGGTTGTCCTGATGAATCTTTGACTTATTTCATTTCAGACTACTCAAAAGAAGAGACGAATGATAGGTACCAGCCATAGCGAACCAGGAGAGTCTTCACAGGGGGTGAGACTCGGACC